>JARWLC010000001.1:57616487-58216487 GCA_033318265.1 Phyllotis vaccarum | reverse complement strand
AAGGAAGCCGGGATTAAACACCAGTATCATGTGATGGCCCCAACACTGAATTACCACACAAGTCCTTGGACATGGTCAGCATGTAGCCAGAAGCACATAACGGAGTTCCTAGAGTAATTCATGTTTCTGTTTCTTTAATTGATAAATAGCCACTTTCTAAATCAGATTTCAAGTTGCATGTTCTTATAGAGTAGTTCAAGAGAGGGTTGATGTAGTGAATTCACTTTCTAAATCATCTGATATCAAGTCGCAAGTTCTCATAGAGTGGTTCAGGAGAGGGCTAGTGTGGGGATATATTATGTATTTAATAAAGATAGTCTGGAATATCAGAGGACAGAATCACCCACAGCCAAGTCATGAAGGTCAGGGAGTTGTGACCCACGTCTTTAACCCCAGCACTTGGGAGGCAGAGATCCATCTGTATCTCTGTGAATTCAAAGCCAAACAGCCAGGTGGTGGTAGTTTGTGTGCTTCCCAAGTACTAGGAGCAGAGGCAAGGGATGTCAAGCGCTGGGATTAAAGTCTTGGGTCACCACTCCCTGATCTTCAGGGCTTGGCTCTGCCCTCTGATATTTCAGGCGATTTTTATTTCATATACCATTACAAGTTAGTGTTTCATTATTAGTATACAAATAAATGTCTAAAAATAAGAAGTTAGGGGACAACATGATGGCTCATGAGTAAAATCACTTGCCTGATGACTACAGTTTAATTCCTGGGACCTCATGGTGGCGAAAGAGAATGGAATCAAGCAAATTGTCCTCTAATCTCATCATGTGTGCTGTGGCACGTGTACCCCATGCAATAAATAAATGCATGAATAATTTAAAAAGCAAAGAAATATAAAAATAATATTAATAAAATAAGTAATTTTTGCTTGAAAAGTTTTTATTATACTTCAGGCTTATAGGTGTGTGTCTTGTTTCTTTAATTGGAAATTTTTTTGTATTGAAAACAGTTTATGGGGCGACTTAATGGTAATCAGAACATCCTCATGCATCCTTTATTTTTTCAGATGTTGCTAGGTAATATTTTAGAGGTGTTTGAGTGACAGAAGTTTAAGGTGCTGAAATCAAAAGAAATCTCTTTCTACAGCTCCAGAGATGGAGTCTGAAACCCAACATGTTCTTTTGAGGCTCCTTGTACCTTTGGGAAGAGGCAGGTCTGGCTTTTCCAGGCTTCTGTCTTTATTTTCTGCCAATTTTGCTTTTAAGTTTATTTCATCCAAATTTGGTCTCCACCATGATCACTAAGATTCAGCAAGCTCCTTCCATAAAATATTTGTGTACGAATCCATCTCAGTGTCTTTTGTAGTTTATATCCCATCTTCACATCGTTAATAGTTCAGTTACCTCTCTTGATGGAAATGATGGAAAGAAATAGAGCCATGCTTTAGAATGGGTACTCATGCATGAATCAACATCATACACGATCATTTGGGCCATCATTGTCCAAAGCATCATTGAGCAGCATGTGACTGTGTTCTAATAGCAAGCTGTAAGACAGATATCACCCTTCTCAGTGTATGAAAGATGAGACCTGGCTTAGGTAGGTTGAGGAATCTGTTCACAGCCACATATCCTGGTTTATGAAGGAACTAAATGTAAGCAAGCACCTGGAGCCAGGAAGCCAACTCCTTTGCTTACTCCCTGAAGAGCCCCTTAAAGTGTAGGAAGCATGAAAGTTTCTAAAATGCCCCTTCTGTTGTTGCTGTTTAGAATAAGGAGCATAATACACCTTTATTTTTACATTTTGTAAAATGTAATACCTCTGAGGCTAATGAGCGCTGAAAGTGTGATGTTATTTTATGATAACTTGTTTGTGGTGCCAGGTTCTTACACATGTTGGATAGATGCTCTAATCCCATCCCTCCCCCATGCCACTGTAGCTTCATGGTGTGCATGGGGATCCAGTGCAAACTGGCATAGCTAAAATTCCTCTGAAGACTGATATTGTCACTATATATAAGTATTTTGCTTTGCTGGTGTGATGTGGCTAAAATTGTTTTTAAAATAATGGGAACGTGTCAACGTTGTCTTTGAAAGTAACTACAGAAACCTGGTGGAGACATTGATGTGCATCAAGTGTATTCACATTATCATATTCTGTGTCTGGTTCAGCACTGGCCATGGAGAATGCCTTCTTGATAAACCAAATGGAAGAATATATGACCTATCTCCACAGCTTCCTGGCTCAGTGTATGATGTGAACAAACAATGTGAGCTTATGTTTGGTCCTGGATCACAAGTATGTCCCTATTTGGTAAGAAAAACTCTCTACCTTTTTGTTTGAAAACCACTTGGATGTTATAGCAAGAATGTATTGCAAAATGTACATTTATTCTTGAATGAAAGAGGCCTAAAATAATAAGAAACCAACTCTAATAAAGGATTTGTTATGTGTCGGATGCTATGTGAGGTACTTCCAAATTGCCCTTCCTATTTGGAAGGTATTGCCACAGGAAAGCTATACAATATAAAAATTTTAAATATTCAAATATTTATTTGGGGAAGATGTTAAAATGTTGGTGCTTTAGTATTGAATTGCTTTAAGGACATCACAAATAGAATATGACTTTTTAAATATTTATTTTATTTTTAATTATGTGTTTTTGTGGGCTTCTGTGAGACTACCTGTATGTGAATACAGTGTCGAAAGATACCAAATTTGGAGCTGGAGTTACAGGACGTTATGAACTGCCTGGTGTGGGTGCTGGGAACTGAACTCAAGTCCACTGGAAAAGCATTAATTGTTCTTAAACACTGAGCTAGCCTTAAATGTCTATTATACAAATATAAATGCAAGAGAATTATATTTGCAGCATATGTTCAATTTTAATCAAAATATTCTTCACAGTTTATTTGGGGAATTTTCATAGGTCACACACTTTAACTTTCCATGGAAATACATTATCATAATACTTGTATCCGCGCCATGATTATGACTTTGTTGGTTTTTTTTTGAAATAGGGTTTCCCTGTGTAGCCTTGGCTGTCCTGGAACTCACTCTGTAGATCAGGCTGGCCTCCAGAGATTCCCTTACCTCTGCCTTCCAAATGCTGGAATTAAGGCATGTGCCACCACTGCCCGGTATATATAAATGTATATATTTAAATATAGGTATAATGTTAGGATTTGGTTTACAAATAACAGTGCTATGCTGAATGCATGCCTCACTTCTCTAAGCAGAATGACTATTGTATGTTCTTCACTTCTTTTCATGAATTGCCAAGATGATTCTGTAGACCTCTAGGATTAGGAATATGGACATGTTAAGAGCCCTCCCCCCACCACCTCTGAACTCTGAAAATCCAAAGTCTGAAATGCTCCACATCGGAAGTTTTTTGAATGCCAGTGTGATAACAGAGATGAAAATGTCAGGTCACTATGAAAAATACTCGTAACGCTGCTTCCAGTTCTCTGTGTATACAGTGTATGTAAAATACAAGTCAGCTTTTTGCTTAGGCTTGGGTCTCCATTCCAGGATAACTCATTAGTCATATGAAAAAGCAAGACACATTGAAATCTGAAAACTTCTGATTTCAGTCATCTCAGATATGAACTAGTCTGCCTTCCCTCCCTTGTCAGTAGTCCAGGATCATCGTGTAGTGGCTGGCACACAATGAACTGAACCAACCAGCAGAGGCCACTTGGCAGAAAAGTTCAGAACTGCAGAGCTTGTCCCACACAGTGACTGTTACACTTCCAACCTGGAATTCACAGCCACAAATCTTAATAAGCTTTAAACACTCATGATACAATGGGGAACATTGACCTTAGTATTTCACTGTAATGGCTGCATTTTTCCTGAGATGATTTGGACACTACATAAACTTCTCATTTCCTTCAGGAAAAAAAAAAAAAAAAAAGGAGGGATTATCTTGGAAGCACCCCCTATGACTCTGAAGTTTTCTTTCTTATAAAAACTTTAGGACCATTTGTTTAGACACTATTACATATGCAGCAGACTTCACAGACTAGTAAACACTGGTCTTTTCAAGATATTCACATGTGCATCACTCATACATTCTTCCACCACACCAAGGTGGGGAACCTCTAAATAAAGTTCAGCAACAAAAGCACCCTCAGAAATAACGCAATGTTTCCACTTCAGGCTCACTGTTCTTACTATTTAATACATGTCAAATTGTCTTCAAAGTTAAGGCTACTCTCTTCTGACCTGAAAAACCTGACTAGAACTTGACATTTGCTGAGGTTGTGTCTAGCTTCAGCCAAGAACCAGAAAGCAGCTCAGATGGGTTTGTGAAACACAGACCCGGTCTGAGTGTTGACACCTGCTCTGGCCTGTTGTTACTCTGCAGAAACAATGCCGGCGTCTGTGGTGCACAAGCGCAGAGGGTGTCCACAAGGGCTGTCGCACACAGCACATGCCGCTGGCAGACGGGACCACCTGTGGTCCTGGGATGGTAGGTTTTCTCAAAGGGTGAGTCTTGTATCCAGAGTGTCTGGAATGAACATCTGCTCTGAATTCTTCAGCATTTTTTTTTTCTTTTAGCATTTTTCATGATTTGCTAGCTCATGTCAACTGCTGCTCAGCTTGTTGAGTTGATTTTATTGCTGTATTTGTTGGATATAGTATTACTACCAATGGGATTAAATGTCTAATTCTGTTTTTGACAACTGGTAGATGGGTTTTAAGTTACGTGTAGTTATATAAGTAATTATATGGGCATACATATTGTTTTTTTTCTTATTAAAATAAATACAGACCTCAGAATGCTAACATGTCATCAGCAGGTCCCCTCGTTACATAGATGTTTTCATTAAATTCATTTTCTTCCTTAAACTTTAATTTAACATAATCAAATGTGTTAAATGGTTTTCTCAAATCTTTATTGGTTCTAAATACATTAAATATATAAAAGCTTTTACTCATAAATGAAACATGTTGTAGTATAATTTGGAGTGAGGTCGTGTGATGGCTTCAGCTTTGTTCTTTCTCAGGACTGCTTTTGCTGTTTGTGGTGTTTACTAATTTTATATGAATTCTTGGATTGTTTTATTCAGTTCTGTAAAGAATAATATGTGAATTTTGATGGAGATTGCACTAAATATGTAGATTATTTTTGATAGCATAGCCATTTTCATGATATTAATTCTGTCCATCTGGTGGTGTGGGAGTCTTTCCATTGTCTAAGTGCCTGCCCTGACTTCCTTTTTCAAAATCCTCACGTTTTCAGTGCAGAGCTATTTGTTTTTATCTCCTCAGTTAACTTTATTCACATGTTTGGGGTTTTGTTGTTTGTTTATATGTGTTTCTATGTAAGTATATGCAGCAAAGTGATGACCACTGCATTATGAAAAATACTGCTTTGGGAGCTAGTATGAATGGAATACTTTTCACTTTAACTTTAATTATTTCTTTCCCTCTCCAGTAAGAATCTAAATTTCAAAAGCAAGAGAACTATTACATTCTCTGTGCGTTCTACCAGCCTTAGGTACTCAGTAGATTCCAAGCTGGTATCAGTTGCAACTTCACTTCTGAATTAATGTTTGCTTTACACATTTACAGATCTTATCTTGCTCATCCTATGCTGTTATAATTACCATGATGTTTTAATAGATATGCACAAGCCATTTCTCTTTGTGTGCATATTGTGTCCATAGCATTGCCACCGAGGGCTGTGTGTGACCAGGGACATGGAGACCCGCCCTGTGGATGGCGAATGGGGACCCTGGGGACCCTACAGCTCTTGTTCAAGAACGTGTGGAGGTGGAATTAAAATCACAACCAGGCTCTGTGATCGCCCCGAGTATGTCTTTTTATTTACTGTAAATTAAGATTATCTCAAGGACCTGAAAATAAAAGTCAGTTTTGTTCACTTCTAATGCTGGAGGTCAGTCTGGGAGTTTCAGAGATTGAGAATAATTCTGGAATACTTTAAATCATACTGTTTGTACCTTTATAGATTCAGACTTAAAAACAAAATTAGATTAAATTTTATAATTTGAACGGAGACAGCTATTTTTCTCCATATTCTGTTTTCTGCCCCAGTGTGAACTTAAGTAAATGTGACTGGTGATTTTATAACAGCATCTTCGTTTTACTGTGTTTCAAATGCAAGGCCCTAGATCCTTTCTCTTGGGTTTTGGCTCTGCTGCACAGATATGCTATTCAGTTACTAGGCTTTTATGGTTCTGTAATCTGATGTGCCTCCTTTTCCTCCTCTGCTCCTGGTGGGGATGCCTCACTGTCTCAGCGGAGTAAGTGCCAAATCGTCTCTCTTCATCCAAAGCATGCCGAGATCCCAGGAAGATGTTATATATAATAATTCATGAGCTAGGTGACACTCTGATCTGTCACAACAGTGCATTTTTAATGCACAGGAATACTCATACTTTGAATAAATCTTTCAGCTCATTGGAATTTGGGGCTGGGTAAATTATACATCATTTTTGCTCTGAAAACGTCTGGAATTTATTTCCTAGAATAAATCGAAACAGTGACAAGCAAATATATTATATATGCCCCACCCAAACATGACAGCAAGTCTTTCTCTGTCGCCTCTGTCTTGTTAGACATCATTTTTTAAATTAAAAAAAAAAAAGCCCCACCATTAGTTCTTGTTAATGTTTTCAGGACTGAGACTCGTTTCTGGTGTCCAGGTCTCAAGTCTACTTGAGAAGGGTGCTGTCTTTATGATTCATTTGCCAGAAAACTGCTCAAACCCCTGTTTAGAATGTTAAAAGAGTGTCGGTGGCCTGTGTGGTTCTGGGAGAAAATGGGACAGGTGTAGAAGCAGAATACAACGGTAATGTTTTACTGATGCGCTTTAAAATGTAATGAATTTGACTAGGCCAAGAAACGGAGGAAGGTACTGTGTGGGCCGCAGGATGAAATTTCGATCATGTAACACTGATTCCTGTCCAAAAGGCAAGCGAGACTTCCGAGAAAAGCAGTGCTCTGACTTCGATGGTAAACATTTCAACATCAACGGCCTCCCCGCTAACGTGAGGTGGCTTCCCAAGTACCGTGGGAGTAAGTAAAGCAGCGGCCTTGACAGGGAACCCTCTGCCGCCTGGAAACGCGGGACCTCATTGTCCTGCATCCGAACTGTGGTTCTTCCTTTTGCAGTTGCCCTAAAAGATCGCTGTAAACTCTATTGCCGGGTCGCTGGGACCACCAGCTTCTACCAGCTGAAGGACAGAGTGGCTGATGGCACGCCCTGTGGGACGGAGACTTATGACATCTGTGTTCAGGGCCTCTGTCGGGTAAGTAAAGTTATGTCTCTTCTGTTCTTGCCAATGCCCTTGAAGTGCTCCTTGACATCATGCTGTGTCTAGGACTAAGGTGAACTCTTATGAAGCAGTTCTTTGGGTTGTCATGAGTACAAGCACTATCCTAGTAGTCAGGAGGCTAAGGCAGGCCAGCGTGGTCTAGATGGCTGGATCCTGCCTCAAAAATATAGCAAATGTGGCCTGAAATGTGTACGCATGATGGCTGATTTTGTTTTGCTGGCGGTATTTAGAATCGGCATGAAGATGGGATCACCTTCTTTAAAAGGTAGGAAGAAATGGACTCCAAGGTAGAAAGGTGTTTTTTTTTTTTTTCTACTTCAGCTGTGACCCCCCTCGCCCCCGTGGTGACATGTCACCCACATCTCCTCCCTCCTCTCTCTAGTCCTGTGACTCCCATTTCTCCTGTTCAAACAGCAGTGACTGAGTCCTTGCTCAATGTCAGATACTGTGTATATCAAAAATAAGATTTGAGAAATGTGAGGAGGAAAATGTTCAGGGTTGTAATTGGGGACAGGAAGATATTTAATGTGGGATTTTCATTTGAACTTCTTAGAGACTCAGATATTATTTTGAAATGGAAGAAGGGCCGATACTTGCTTTGTACTTTATTTTAGAATGACCTTGGTTTAAGAGGTTGGGAGGCAGGTGGATCCTTAACAGGCCTCTCAGTAAATGATAGAGGCATGCACAGAGGTGTGGCTTGCATGCTTGAGAATGCAGCTGGAGTCTAAGCATTAAAATACTGAACACTGTCCCCACAGTGAGTGCACTGCTATGAGGCCATTTCCTTTGTTGAAGGAGAACTTAATATAGATAATTTCATCTTCGTGTTTCCAAGTATTTGTTGCCTAGGTGATAATAACCTGTACCCTTAGAAGATGCTCAAACATTTAAAGACATTTCAGAAATAGCTTAAATAGTACGAAAAGATTGTTCTATGGTCCTCAAACAATATGCCATATTTTAACAAACAGCATAGCCAAATGAAACCAATCCAAATATGACAAAGATGATCTAGGTGCATTTGGCATTCATAAAACACATAGGTAAACCTTTATCATGGAAATATTTGCCTTATGTATAAAAAAATGTATATGGCAGGGTGATGGGATGGCTCCACTGGTAAACATTTTCTGCCAGGCCTAATAACTTGAGTTCTGTCCCTGGAGCCCACATAATGGAAGGAGAGAACCAACTCTCACCTACACACCCTGTGACCATTTAACAGAATAAATAAGCCAATGTTAAACGCAGTCAGGGTGTTGTACGGACCTTTATCTTTGGGCCATTCAGTTTAGAAGTCTAGTCTATAAGACTAGCAGCCATGTGATGTGTAGAGAGAGCCTGTGTGGAAAGGGGCTTTACTTTTTCCTGAAATGTCTAGGAAAATCCTTTAGTAGACACTTTTGCTGATAATTAATCTGGGGGAAATTTGTTTAAATGTTTATTTGAAACAAGCTTTGTTTTCAGTGTTCAAAGGCCATGATTTATTTTTTTAAAGAGAAATATGAATAACACCTTTCTTTGGAGTATTCTAATGAGTTGTTTATCATAATGTGTCTGTTTGAATTGTCTTTCTTTAAAGGTTTCCTTTTTAAAAAAATGTTATTTTATGTGCATCAATGCTTCATCTGCTTGTATGTGTGTATGTACACCACATGTATACATTGCCTGTGGAAGCCAGAAAATGGTGTCAGATCCCCTGGAACTAGAATTATAAATGGTTGTGGAAGCTGGGAGATGAGCCCAGGTCCTTTGGAAGAACAGCCAGTTTCTTTGCCTGCTGAGTCATCTCTCTGCCCTGAATTATGGTTTTCAAATGATTATGGAATATAGGAATCATTACCTTCCCAGTATAGAACTCGAGTTATTACCTGAAGATATTCATTTAGAAAATTCTGTAAACTCTTTGAAACACACTGCATTTTAGACTCTGTGAACACTGTTCACATTTTGCTGCCTACCTGGCTTGGTAGATACTCAGAGAGGCTCCTGTGGCCCCAGACCCCTGCTAAGTGAAGAAGTCTTTTGAAGAGAACCTGTACACTTTAAAGTGCTGGGCATATGATTAATCAATAGGATTAATCACTTTGATGATCTGAATCATGATGATTGTGTTTTGAAGCAAGCTGGCTGTGATCATGTGTTAAACTCCAAGGCCAAGAGAGACAAATGTGGAGTGTGCGGTGGAGATGACTCCTCATGCCAGACCCTGGCAGGCATCTTCAACAGTGCACATTATGGTAAGCTGTGTGTTCTTGCCTCCAATTTCTTCTTTTATATGAGCTAGTGCTCTGATGCATAATAGTGTTACAGCAGTAATGCTTTGTTATAGCCTTTGTACTCTGTCCACAGTCTAGAATGATTGTCAGTGAAAAATGTCCAACTATAACGAGTAAGTCTTGAGCTGAGTATGTTATTTGAATTAATAAATTCATTTTCCCAAGACAAACCTGATTCTATATATTTTTTTAAAATCTGTGTTATTTAAATGAGACACAGTGTATCCCAGACTTGTCTGGCACTTATGATCCCCAAACCTTGATTCTCAAGTGCTGAGACTCCAGGCATGTATCATGCCCAGTTCATGCTGGGGTCAAGCTCAGGACTTCTTGCATGCTCGGAAAGTTCTGTGCCAATTGAGACCATCCCCAACCCTAAATCTAGGTTTTAATTTTTTAAAAAGGATACATTAATGAAAAGTAAACCGTAAATCCAGTAGTATTTGACCATATTGCATGACTATTCTTCAAATTTTGGAGAACTTTTAATGATGTCCTATAAGTTAGAATGTATATTTATGACTCTTTCTGGGAAACCTGCTTTTAATTATTTTTAACATTTGAATCTCTCTCCTTCCCTCCCTCCGTCTTTCCTTCCCTCCCTCCCATCTCTCCCTCTCCCCCCTTTCTCTGGAGATGCTTGGTCTATGCATTGCATTTGTTTTTAATACTGTAGTGAAAGTGTTGACTGAAAGTAAAGGGCAAAATTCTTAACCTAAATGTTGCTTCATAATTGCTACCTCTTTGAGTTTTCCCCAAGCAAAATGTTCAACCCAATTCCAACAGATTCCAATTGTTTTTAAAATTCTTTTAAGGTCACCTCAGACATTTTCAGTTTTAAAATTTCCTCAGAAAATATTCTCTTTTTCAATGATGATACAAGAAGACCTTTAAAACTTTCTTTGTAAAGTCTTATTTTTTACAGTGTTATTATGGTTGAGCCTATGATGCTATTGGTAATTATTCCAATGAAAGAGTATAACTCATTTTTCATCTGTTTATCTATGTGAGAGGCTAGAACGTTTCATATTCCAAGGTACTGGCGATGATCATGTATGTTGGCAACGTGCTCCTTTTTCTCTCTTGGTTTCTGATGATTTCATGTGAGCTACATACTTGAATCCCCTTCCACAACCACTGACATGTGCTTGTGATGGACTGCAGTGACTAAAAAATATTTCGAAGTACAAAACCACATATATCAAATTAGAACTGAATACTTAATGTGGTAAAAACTGTGTTGCTAGTTCTCATACAAATGGGAAACCTTGCACAGATCATTTGCAGGGTGGGAATAACATTTGCCACATCTGCCCCCTAGTGGCTACCTTCATTTTGGCATCTTTTTGGCACACTGGGCTTGCTTTCATGAGGGTACTGGAGACTTGTGGAAGTTGGTGGGGCTGTTTTATGATGAGAGTTGTCTGGATTGAAATTAATCTTGGAGATTATAAGATGTAGGAAACATAATGTAGTCATCAAACTCATCTTTATACTTAAGTAGTGACACCTTAAAGAGCTAAGTCAGGCTCTTCCAAAAGCCTGCAGGCAACCTGGCACCATTATCTCCATGTAATTGGGCAGTATTTTCAAATTTAGTGCATTAGAAAAAATGCAACTCTTATTTATGCTTAATTAACTCTAAAAAGGACAGGGAAAATCCTGGTGTAACATCTCTAGAGTATACTTAATTCTGTGTTCTCCCCAGGGATTTAACTAAATTGAGTACATTTAGGAAAAGTGTTATGAAAGTTCTTTTTTTTTTCCTCATTTAGTGTGCATTTTCCCTTCAAACAGAGCCAGGATTGCAGAATTTGGTTCAGTAAACTAGAGATCCTTCCATCCCACTTCAATAAACTTTTTACTTTCCTTATAACAGATGTTGGGAGACGTAAAACCATAATATAAAATTAGAGCATATGTAAATATGGAGATTCTAGTTTGAGGTATAAACTAAAAGCTTAAGAAATATTAATTTTCTATTATTGCTTCTCAATAATAAATTTTGTTGCCACTCAGTCTCTTAAACATATCATATCAATGACTGATTATATTAATAGCCCTAGATTTGTGAATAACATTTGAAGTCTTGGATTATAAACGTGGGGCCCAAGGTGAACAATTCTGTTCTACATTCAGAATTTCAGAAGTAGTAAGAAGTTAGGAAATGTTAGACTTAAAAAATCTCAAGGTCGGAGCGGAAGAGATAACTCAGAAGTATTCACTGCTCTCTCAGAAAGCCCCGAGTTCAGTTCTCTGCATCCACACCAGGTGACTCCCAACTGCCTTAGCTCCAGATCCAGATTCTGAAACCCTCTTCTGGTCCTCTACAGACACCACTACTCCACTACTCACTACAGGCACAAACATACACAAAGCCCCCCACACACTCAGACAGACACAAACATATATAATAATAACCCCTCCACTCACACAGACGCAAATATGCACAGTAATAAAATAAAATAAAATCATAAGAAGAAACTAAATTCAAGGCCTTTGTTTTGGGGTGGTTGTGTTCATCTCATTCTTGCTAGTGTATTAAAGTGTAGATTCAAATGGGAAAAAAAATCACATTTTAAAGTCTAGAAAAAAATGAGAAGTGTGGCTGTGCTATCCCAATCTTGCAGCCACTTGGTTGTGATAGTTGATGGAACATCTCTGTATTTTATGAAATTTTACATGTCCAAAATTACATTGCAGGTTACAATGTCGTTGTAAAGATTCCTGCAGGGGCAACAAACATAGAGATTCTTCAGCACAGCTACTCTGGAAGACCAGAAGATGACAACTACCTTGGTAAACATGTGTTGTGAGCAACAGCAGATGTGTGGTTTGTGTGCCATTTCTTGGAGACCAATGGTTGCTGTAGCTCTACCTATACTTTCAGATGTATGTTCTTCTTAAGCTACTCAAAACAGAACCCTGTAGAAGGAAAAAGGAAATAATGGGAAAAATAGTTGTTTTCCATTATAGTATTTTAAGTAACCAAAGTTTGTATTCAATTTAAGTTGTATGCACATTCAGAATGAAATTCCCTTCTCTCTGATGCTCACTGAAGCACTCTGGTTTTCCTTAATTTTTTTTACAGTGCAGAAAAATTTCTTAAATACAGTTTTATTTAAAGTTTTCCTACAAATAGCTATTTTAGTATTTTTAGATATTACCGAATATGGTCATTGTCTATTTCTTGGGTATAGATACTTTTTTGTTACCTTTTGAAAAACATAGCTTTCAGATTTGGAGAATTTCGCATGGATAGAAATATGGAAAGAAAATTTAAAAGATTTTCTCCCCCTGGTGAGCCAATATTTAAATAAACTAATTTCTCAAACTAGTGATATACAGCTGAAAGGTGATTTATCTGCTCCAAACTAATGCTGTTTAAATGTTGCCGTATGTAACTAATGCTTACAGCTAGCAATATGACTTTGTGATGAATAGTTTATTTCAAAAGAATAGGTGGCATTATAGAGTCAGGAGTACAGGGGCATCCCTTCAATAGGTTCAGGATTTATTTGGTGTCAGAATTTAGACTTATACAATAGCAAACAAGCTGGACTTCTCTGCATAAATGTATGTGCTAGATTCCATTGAACTGTTCACTTAAGAATGCTTAATTCCATGCTACATCACTTCCATTACAATGAATGCAAAACATCCCCCCCACCCCAAATTGAATGTGACTGTCTTGCCTTATGACCTATTGTATTTAGTTGATATATTTGTCTCCTACATATTGCCTTGGTATGCAGTCATAGATGTATGCTGCTAAAATGTAGATAAATAATAAACCTGTCCACATCTTCCTGGGACTGGTCCACGAGTTCTTCCCAGGTTTAAAAGTTAGGAATGTTCTAACAAAGAAACTACTGTGCACACTTTAAGTTTAACTTTAAGAAAATGAGCCACTGTGTCATTAAGTATTTATTGTTTGAGAACTTATGTCACCAAAAGTCCCTTACATAGGTCCGTGAACATTATAGAAAGTTCATCTCCTTCCACAGAGGAGTTCTGTTCTGTAGGACAAACGCCAAGCTTGATTTGTTCTTAACTGCAGTTTCTAAAATTGCTTTAGTTGTCAGCCTCAGTGATCTGTGTTCCTGTTTGAGGTTTCCAGGATGCCAATGCCGTAGATTCCTTTTCAGGTCCCACTGAAATTTTAACACAAGTAAAAATCAAGAGAGGTTAACACAGAGTTTTATTATTATAAAAATAGAGTGCTCCAGAGTGCTGAGAATTAAATGGAAATAGGGTAATCTTCTATGTTTATGTACCTCTTTGAATAGTTTCCAGATCAGATTGTGGCAAATTGCCTGTTAGGGTAGAAAGCTTCATTAACTCTAGTGAGTAGCTGAAGAGACTGGTGCAGAGGCTCATGGGAGATCACAGTGATCAATGAGAGAGCTTTGCCACTGCACTGCTTATAATGCACGCCACTCTGTATTTAAAGGAAGCTACTTACTAATATATATTCTTGTCCTGTTTCATGCATGTGCATGTGGATAGTACATAAATGAATATACAGAAATGTACATGTATGACAGGCATCTAGTTTGCTGTGATAAAATACCCAGAAAAAAGAAATGAAAGAGAAATGAATTTTGTTTCGGCTCACATTTCAAGGGTGTATTTCATCATGGAGAGAAGGTCCTGGGCACTGGAGCTCAGGCAGCTGGTGACCTTCCAGCCATAGTCAAAAGTCCGAGCATGATGAGTGCTTGAGCTCAGCTAGCATTCTCCTTTTTATGACTGTATCGTGACACACTGTTAGGGAACACTAACATTAGTGAGCCTAATCAAGGTGACTTTTTGCAGGCATGGCTACTTGTGGACCTAATCCAAATGGTCCTTCTGGGGAAGCTGGCCTTCTAGGTGATTCTAGGTATGATCAAGTTGATAATGTTAATGATCACATCAATTCTTTCCAATAGGAAAGACAATAAAAAGGGACATGAATGTAAAGGAAGATAGGCATGTTATTTTGAGAACAGTTACATGCATCAATGGTGAGCAAGAGTCTCTTTATAAACAGCTAAGTACATTACTGTGAGGAATGGTGGACACTAAGTGTTTCTAGACTGATACCATTTTGATCTCAATTCAGTGGTCACACCCTGGTTTAAGCAAGCCATAAAACCAACCCAAAAGTTATGAATCAGGGGAAAGGACTTGTAGGGAAGAATAGAAGAGGCTGGACCGGGGAGGGAAGAGTCAGGGAGAGTAACCAGCATGCATTGTATCCATTTATGAAATTGTCAAAGGGCTAACTTAATTTAAAAATTTGGCCTTAAACATTGAAGGCTTTGCACATTTGTTCCAAATTAAGCATAAATGAAATACATATGGGCCATTCTTTGCTCTTTCTTGGGGATGACTGGTGGGTGCTTTGTATGCTGATGCTCTGGTTCCTTCTCCTCCTCTTCCTGTGTGTCCTTCCTATTTTGTGCCTCCGAGGAGGTTCTGGAATACAAGGTGAATTTGTCTTAATATATTTAGCCACTGTGTCAAAGTTTTCTTACTTGCCACTTATAGACCATGGTACAGTAGAGTAGCTTATTTAGCTTATTCCTTATCATCAATTTATATCCACTTTCTTTAGATTCAGAAAAGCATTTGAATTTAAAAGTGAAGGAAGTTAACTCCATCTTGTTTGCTGAATCTCCTGTTTCATGAGCTGCATTCTGTTGTTCCACAGCGTTATCGGACACTCATGGGAACTTTCTTCTGAATGGAAATTTTGTTGTAAGTATGGCAAAGAAAGAAATCAACATCCAGGGAGCTATTTTTGAATACAGTGGATCTAACAGCTCCATTGAAAGGATTAACGGCACTGACCGTCTGGAAACAGAGCTTGTTCTGCAGGTAACGGCCTGTAGGCAGCGGCAAGCCTCAGCCACAGGATTATTAGAGAACTTGTTCACAGCTTAGCATCATTAGTTATAAGAATAATGTCTTGAGTGTATCTTTTATAAATTAATTGTGTGTTCCTCTGTATTTTGTTGAGGTGTTATGTGTGGGGAATTTATACAACCCTGACGTGCACTACTCCTTCAACATCCCCACTGAGGAGAGGAGGAATCTGTTCTCCTGGGATCCATATGGGCCGTGGCAAGACTGTACCAAAATGTGCCAAGGTACCCTGGCCTTAAATAAAAGACCCAAGTGTGTGCATGCTGGTATTGTTTTGTCCCTCTCGAGTCTGGCTGGCTAATGAGTCCTTCCGTACATGGAACATACAGGCATACTAAGTGTCCTGTCTGTGCCCTTCATCTTGGTCTTTCTTTGATTTAACTACCCTATCAGCTCTACTGTCTTCACCATTCATGGTTTCGCTCTCTCCTCTCCTACTAACTTTCTAGGGTAGTACCAACCCCCCCCCCCCATCATTCCCCTCCACATCATTAAAAAAAAGAACCCATTTGTCTTTTGTTGCAATACTCATTTTTTCCCTTTTGTGAGCATGAGAAAATCTATTTTTACCATGGTGTTAAAAATGGAAATATAGAGGGAAAGAGCAAAGCAGGAGGGAGGCATGGAAGCAGTAGGGTCATGGTGTAGTCTGTAGTTGTGGGTGGCTTAGTGCAGGCAACTATTTATTGAGCTTCAGATTATTGTTAAGAGCCAAGTTTTATATTCAGATATAGCCCTTGCATAAGTAGATATCTTCATGTAAACACAGTGCCATGGCTAGTCAAGGAGATTTCCAAGATAAGGTGGTGGAGGCTGTTGTGTGGAAACCGAGGGAGGCTGTTGTGTGGAAACCGAGGGACACAGTTTAAGTAGAGTGGGGCATGAGGGGAGTGCAGACTAGAGAGAGGAAAGAAAATGTGGATGGCCAAAGGCAGTGACCCTGGATGAGGACAATCATCTATTCATCTCACCTGACGAGTGAAAAGTAGCAGCATGCTCTCCAGGAGAAGGCACTGCATCTGTCGTTCCCTCAGCAGCAGGGCAGAGCTACTCAGGATAACTGTAGGAAATTCTGTCCTGTCATTGTGTGGAGTGAGGTCTCAGAACAGACACAGTGACTGGCAGCACCAGGTCAATGGGGATAAATTCTGGAAGAGAAACAAATACTGGGCGTCTTAGGGTTTCTATTTTGTGACAAAGTATCTTGACCAAGAGCAACTTGGGGAGGAGGGCACCACTCACAATGGGCTGGGGCCTCCGTACAAACCAGTCTTAGAAGCATTTTTTAGTTGAGGTTACCTCTCTCAGGTGACTCTAGCTTGTGTTGTGTTGACAAAAAATCTAGTCAGTGTACTGGAGAAATTCAAGGCGTCATTTTGACAAGAGGCCTTGGATGATCTATGCAGAGATGAGTTGAGTTTGAAGAGGTGGGGGACCAGCTGCCCTGCATGGAATGCATAACCAGGTGACCCCTGAGGACATAGGACAACAACCAAGCATCTGGTGAACAAAGGAAGATTCTAAAATGCAGGAGATACCATGTAAAGCCTGGCTTCTGTGAGACTGTGAGCAGGAAAATGGGAACTCTTCTTTCTTTGTTGCTGTCACATACTGTGATTAGAGTCTCTGCTCTGTGTCACTGTGCATGTTACTTGCTTTTCTTCATTCTGAAAGTCATTAGTATTCAAGACTTTAGAACAGCTGTGTGTTTTGTTTTAGAATTTTCTTAGTTATTTTTTCAGTGTGGTTTTATTATTATTTATCATTATTATTTCAGTATTCCTCTTTGCTCTTTTGCTCATGAATTTGTGTCCTTTTAGGCTCATTTTGAAATTGTCCCTTTAGGTACCTGGGAATTCTTTTGCATTTTTCTTTAATCTTGTGAGTCCTCTTTTGTAAATACCTCCACCATTGTTGGAAACAGACCTCAGGATGATATAGAGAAGGAAAGGTAATTTGGCGGGTCTTACCATCTCCGAAATATTGTCATTCAATTTTCATATATACCCAATTATTTAATGGGTGTGGATTCTAGGTAGACATCTCTTTAGACTCACAAAGGCCCTTTGGCTTTGTCTTTAGCTTGACTTTCACTTTGCTGTACCTGTACGGGGCATTCTCCACTCTTGAACCTTCATGGATTGGTTCCTCAGTTCTAATGATGTCAGAGAACACGATGCAATGCTTTGTCATGCTGTGTGGTGTGCTTATGGAAACCCAACTGGGAAAACAGGGAAATGGAGGCAGGACAGACCCAGACAGACATGCGTACTGAAAAGCTGGGATTAGGTGGAGCCATGCTGTCTCTGGTGGAGCACGACCAACTATGTGCCAACTGGGAACCTTAGCATGTTTAGTGTGTACAACAAAGGAAGTGTCACTAGTCTCCAAGGGATGTCTCTGTAGTGGACCAATCTCAGGCTGTAAACATCTGGGTGGAAGGAAGCTCAGTCGGTGCTTCGTGTGCACTTTGTCAACATCTGCAAATGGAACCAAGGAAGGCTTTTCCAATTTCCAGAGTGCTTAGGCATTGGTCCTTGACAACAGTACATATCCACATTGCCTGGGGTTTCCTCAGCTGCCTATGTGGGTCTCTTGATGTGGCGTTCTTTCTTGTCATTTTCCTGGGAATTATGTCAGTCTTTTTGGAAATAGGTTCTTGGATTTCTTTTGATGACCTTCACCTTTCTAATATTTGTAGTGTTTGAAGGAGAAACCTCAAGTTAAAACCTTATAGCATCTTGTCTCTGGCCTCCTTGTTGGGTCGCTCTAGAAATGGCTGATTCCTGCCAATTTGTTTTCTTGGATCTCTTGTGTTTGAGGCTTCCTGAAACTTTTGTTAATACTTTTCAATATCTAGGAACTAAATTCACTTTCTGTATCACATGAGTCACTGGGAGGGAGAAGACCCTAAAGCCAGTTGATCATTTTTTCTTGGGGGGAATAGTCCTCCAAGAGAGAAAATCTCCTGTCTTCCAATGGTCATGGTCAGTGAGGGGAAAATGGAATTGCCCTAGGCCCAGTGGGCATGGACAGTGCAATGGTAAGAGGTCACCCTGTGTGAGAGCTTCTTCCTCAGTCAGTCAGTTTCTCTCCTGTGTGACATCTCTTCTCCGCACTGTGTCTTCAGTCTCTCCAGAGCCATGCTGTCCAGTGTGGCATCCACCAGCTGTATGTGACAGTCTGTTTCAATGTGCTTTATGTGTGACCTACCCACTGTATTTTGTAAATGAAAATGAAAAGAAGAAATTAAAATGTATTTTAATAATTTTTATATTAGTGTGTGCAAATCAAATTTTTTACACTTAGAGCTAAATGTAAGTATTAACATTAATTTTAATAATATTTATATTTTGCTAACATGACATGTTTTAGTGTAATTAGAGGAAATACAAAATGACATCTGTGGCTCATAGTCTACACTGGTGACTTGAGAAGGAGTACTTTATTTTTAATCCGTTCTTTGTTTTCCATATTCCCAAAGTTGACCTCATCCTCCTTGGCCCAGAAAATGGCTTTTATCATTCGCTTTTTATCTTCCCAATTTCCTCCTCTGTTTTACTTCCTTTGTTCTCTTTTGCTCCTTTACATATATGCCTTTAAACATCTATTTATGTTTATTCTTAAAGGGGCTTAGAATAGATCCCAGATAAGCACACATTCATGTTTAGTTAACTGAGAGTTCAAAGTTGAGTGTTCCCAAAACAGAAATTTGATCACATCACAAGACTGCTTTGACTCCTGAAGAGGATGTGGATTCAGGGTGCCCTGAATCTGAGCACTCATTTGCTTTGACTGTGGCTATATTGTGGAGAAACAGCTGCCCTATATTTAAGGGGTGAGCTGAGACCATTGTTGATTAGACTAGACTTTAGCTTTCATTGCCATGTCTTTCTCTGTGTAACGAAGATCTCTATCCATGCCATGACAACAAAACCAGACCTTGCTTTTAGAGTAGCTTTAGTCTTGGCTAACAATGGAAGTACAGAAGAGCTGACTATTCCTTTCTCCACATCCCACCCCCTTCCTCTTCCTCCCTACTGCCCTGCTGAGTGTTTGCATCTATGGACATGTGTGTATAGATGACAAGCTAGCTCTGATTCTCAATGACTATCTGATGCCTGTAGTTTGCACTGGAGTTCATTCTTCATTCTATGAATTCTGTGGACTTTGACAAATAAATGGCGATATGTTTCCACTGTCCACTGTCAGACAGAAGAATTTCATAGCCCTTTCCCATGTCCATGCCTCACCTGTGCTGTCCCCCAAACCTGTGAGACTAATAATCTTCGTGTTGCTTGTGATTAGCTTGTTCATCATGATGCCAGTCTGAAAAATGGGCTCTCTATGGACAACGCTATTCTGGAGGGAAAGGGAAAAAGCAAGAGCTTAGGGAACTGTCAGAGACCATATCCCCTCTCATCAATTCACAAAAGTGTCATGCCACCCGACATGAAGTTGTCATAACACTGTAGCAGTACATATGAGGAAGTAATCCATGGGGACAATGATGCAGTCATATCATGATATCGTCACTGGCCACAGTACTGCCTTACAGTCTCCACTGTTGCAGAGTACCCCTTACCTAGCCCTTTTTCTTTTTGGCCTCTTCACTGAGCACAGTGCTCCCCAGTCATTGACAATTCAGCTTATAAAGAGAAACTCTTGACAAGACTAATGTACTAGTGACTTGTGAATTTTATATATATACACACACACCCATACATATATAAGTCTGCTTTCCTACCTGAATCATTTATGCTGATTATTATAATTATGGAATGCATAACTTGTATAAATTTGTCTTTAATTTTTAATTTTCATTTCACTCTGGCTAAGGTCATCACAGAAGAAAAGTTGTCTGCATACGTAAGAGTGATCACGTGGTTGTATCTGATCAAAGTTGTGGCCACTTACCGCCGCCATTGTTTGTGACTGAAAAGTGCAATGCAGACTGTGAACTGAGGTAAAGAGAAGGCGTGTCTGGTGTAACCGGTGTGTAATGAGCTGATTAGATAAGATGTTCAGCACAGTGCCTCTCATGGAGTCCACAGATTGTTAATATATCTGTTCTCTGCTTTGTCATATAGGACATAGGCTCACTAACTGATGCTCATGCCCAGAAATTCATTTGACTTTTGAATTAGTAGTATTAGCTAAATGTAAATGTAGGCTTCAGATTTTGTGTATAATATGAAAGCAATTTAGCCTGTGAAGTAAATCCAGATAAACTCTAATCTGGAAATCCATGGTTTAAAGATTTGAAATATTAGGTCTATGTAGTATGAATCTATAATTTCCACTGAAATTAGGATCCAACAAATAAAAATATGTGAGAATGAAAAAATATATATTGAGTTTCTTGATATGTTAGAATTGTATTAATATATTAATACTCCTAAGGACAGTGCAAGAAAGTTAGTACTTCTATCCAAAATCTAAATTTCTCAGGTGTTTGTATGTGAGTGTGTTTGCATATGTGAGTGATTGGTTAATAGACTGATATAAACTAAAACAACAACTTAAAAACCCCATATTCCAATTAAATTCATTTTGTGGTGGTAATATTGATATTCAAAAATAGCCAAACCTCCTCTTCACTCATGAAGGATGAGAATTTGAATGTACTGTTGTGTTGTCTGAAGGCACATAAGAAGAGCCTATAGAAATGGCTATTGAAGTTGCATGGAGTGCAGTGGGTTCCTTTAGAGACAAGAGGTCTCAACCTCCTGCTTCATGACACGTATTGCTTGATAGATTGCCAGGCTATAATTGGAATAATTTTGCTAAAATTACCATTTTTATTTAATGAAAAAAATGTTTGTTCACAAATATTTATAATAGAGAATACAGGAATTAACTAGAGGTTATGATATGCATCCCAAAAAACTATTTTACCAGCTTTCTAAGACTGTATCTTAACTGCTGTGCTAAGATGCCCAGACATCCTCTGTTTGTATACCAAGGCTTGACCTAGCGGTTGCACCAAGATTAGCTGTACCCGTAGATTCAATCTTCCATGAGTGCCAGTCTTGATCAAAGCCAGATGCTTTCAAGAAAACCTGCAGTTCTAGGATGCACCTCCAGAGTTGCCACTGGCTGTTAGAGTGAGACCCAAACACAGAAACACATAGTGTTGTTTGCTTGTATGTGTGTGTGTGTGTGCACGCATATATATATATATATATATATATATATATATATATATATATATATATATAATGAGAGAGAGAGAGAGAGAGAAACTAAGAGTTCATTTGGAAGATGGTAAGGGTAAGATATCTCTCTCTCTCTAACACACACACACACACACACACACACACACACACACACACACACACACATTTAAACTATTGAAACCCAGTCTCTGAGCTTCATTTTCCAAAACAAGAACTTCTCTCTCTCTCTCTCTCTCTCTCTCTCTCTCTCTCTCTCTCTCTCTCTCTCTCTCTCTCAACAAATTTAATGCCTTGTACCTGATATGCTTATTTTCCTAAACTCTTGTATTTTTCTAGAAGCTGCTTATGAACCTTAAACTGGTTTTATCATCTTTCTGTGCTATCGAGTTATCAGTATAGAGAGAAAAGCAATTCTTAAGCTGATTCCATCTGAAAATACACCCTGAGGTCAACATTTTTGTGTTGTGTCAATACTGACTGATCATCTCAATTTGTTCTCCAAGTCCTAGAGAGACAGTGAGCCATATAGAACCACAGTGCAGAAGTCCCACCACTTAGGGCTGAGCTGCCTCCCTAGAGTCACACTTATCACTACAGATCAGCAAACATACACTTTGACACACTTTTTCTATTATACAGATTAAGATTAGACTGCATCTTCATTGATCCAGGAACTCCCAGATCCTAGGGAACTCCACTAAACCACACTTTGTAACAACAGGCTTGGGTCAAAGCAAACAAACAAACTTTGAGACACTGTCTCATTATGTAGCCCAGGCTGTCCCTGAACTTATCAACTTCCCATCTAGCCCTCCCAGGCACAATGCAAGAGTTAGAAACCAAGGTATCTATTTGTAGTATTCAAACATGATAACTCAGCATGGACACTGAGTTCAGCATGCTTTTCTAAAAAACATTTGCGAAGCTGAAGGGAGATTTGAGTTTTTATTAAGAGAAAGCAATTTTCACAGCTTATATTCAGCCTTTAGCTTTGTGTTGAATAATAACAGGACAGGAAGTTTTGTTCAAGATCCTCACTTCAGCGTTGCTAAATCAGGCTACTATCATACCCGGACAGGCCCCTGGCCTTGGGAGGCTATCTCTCCTTCAAACAATACAACAAAAGGTCCAATACAAGAAATTTTCATCCCTAATTCAATGATTTATCAAATAATTTCTAATGGATTATTCATCAACTTTTAAAAGTATTAAAAGCTAAATTATGCCCAAGCACCCAAATCCCCTTTTAAATCAATATTCATAGGCATTGCTCCTGTATATAATAACATCTTCTCTGTAGGTGGCACATCACTGGAAAAAGTGAATGCTCATCCCAGTGTGGCCAAGGACACAGGACCCTGGATGTTCACTGCATGAAGTATTCCATTCATAAAGGACAGACTGTTCCAGTAGAAGACCACTACTGTGGTGACCAACTCAAACCTCCCACCCGAGAGCCATGCCACGGCAGCTGTGTTTTAACAAGGTGGCATTACTCAGAATGGTCCCAGGTAAAATAAAAATTGTCACCTAAGGAGGAAAAGGCCTCCCTTTTTTTACCAGTTAAATGTTTCTATTTCTCTAAAAACATAATTTTTGTTAAAGATTTGTTAAATTTTGTCAAAATTTAATAGAATTTTGTTAAGTTTGTTAAAAGTATTTCTAAAAGTCACGGTTTTGTTTTGTTTTGAATTAGTGTTCTAGAAGTTGTGGCGGAGGGGAGAAGACTCGAGAGGCCTACTGTGTAAATGGCTTTGGCCACCGCATTGATGAACGAGGGTGTCAAGAGCTTCCGCGGGTGATGCTTGGGAATTGCAATGAGTTTCCTTGTCCCAGTTGGGTTACTAGTGAGTGGAGTGAGGTAACATTGAACACCTGGCCTAAAAAACTGCTGTAGTGTCATGCCAGAGAAACATACAGTCCAAAAGTGTAAAGTTCAATTGGATTTGTCATAACCGTAGTTAAAAATTGTAAAACTCTGTAGTTATTGTACTATTTATGTTATATTACATATGGAATATATCATATATTACATTTAGTTTATAACCACCTTTGAAGAAACAGTGCCAAAGCTCTCTGGGGCACAGACTTTTTCAAAGCTCTGGAACTTTGTTTCAGGAACAAATAGATATCTCAATGGGACCTTGGTGCATTCATCTAATTATCCTTTATCAGTAAACAACCAGGAATCAAATATTCGGGTATGAACCTGAATGATCAGAGACGTGATCAATGACTTCCTATCTCTTCCTACATCCTACATTGGGACGCTCTACAAGCCCTGCCTTACTACTTCCGTTCTCTCTGTCCATTCTCAGTCCTCCAAAACCACTTTAGTTAATTTGGCTCACTTAGTAGCTAGTTCTGCCCTCTGTTTCAAAGCGAGCTTTATTGTTAGAATACGATCAAAATATCACAAAACAGGACTTGATTGGCAGTGACGGGGCAGCTGGTTTTAACCAGAGAATGACTGTGGTGGGGCAACACTCTGGATCTCGGTGTCACTTTATGATGCAGCTGCTTTAACTTCCCAGTGTCCAGCCACGTGTGGCAAAGGAATGAAGCACCGGCAGGTTTGGTGTCAGCTGAGTGAAGATCACATGAGCGATGGCTTCTGTAATGCCAGTACCAAGCCTCAGTCGCTGAAACCTTGTGAGCTCCGTGTGTGCACTTCTTGGCATGTAGGCCCATGGGGTTCTGTGAGTATATGATGGGGGCTTCTCTGCTTTTACCCACTGGTAGAGAGAATGGCAGGAGAGTTGTGTCCTTAGGAGAGTCACTGAAATATGGGTTGTATCACTTGAAATACATCTAAGGAGCTGGCACAATGGCCCAGTAGGTAAAGGTACTTGCTGTCAAAGCCTGATATTCTGAGTTTGATCCCTGGAACTTTTATAAAGGTGGAGAGGGAAAATGGATTCCTCAGAGCTGTCTGATGTCCACACATGTGTGATGACATATATAAGTGTACACATATACACGCATAAAATAATAATTGAAACATGATTTCTGAAAGACAGGCCTTTATCTGTACAATTTTTGACATTGCTCATGGTTTTGCTATGCTTAATATTTCAGCTTTATTTTTTAATCTAACCCAAATGCTGAAACTCTATCAACTTCAAGAGTGCATAAATTTGTCTCATATCTGGCTTACGTTGCTATCGCTGTATTTAGGAGTCTTTGAGGAATGACCTTGGGTGAGCAATGGTCATGCCAGGTGAAGGTAGGAAGTTCAGTGTCCTGTGGAGGCCTGCTGACACTGATTGAAGGCTCCCCTCGTTTCTCAACTAAATACATACTTCCTTATAGATAAGGAACTTTACTTGACATGTTAGATGACATCAGGCAGATTTTCGTTAGCGAAATTGTGTCATCTCCACAACTAGCATATCAGGACTCTATTAATATTTTAGCATGACAACTTAAAAATACATTGAATAAATAATTAATTCATGCATTTTGTTAACTGCAGTGTTTAGGTAATATCTCTGCAATGAATTTTAATAAGTAGCGTACGATTCAATGCACTAATAACAGCTCTCAAATCTGACACCAATGACTAGTCAAAACAGTTATTGAAAGTACACGCTTAACGATAGATAACTTTTTTATTCTCTAAGAAATTGAGAATTTATGTCACTCATTAAAACTGCTTTCTGCACCTGTGGTTTTCTTCCAGTGCACATCCACCTGTGGACATGGGTATCAGATGCGAGCTGTTAAGTGCATCAGCGAGCTATTTGGCACCATGCTAGATGACAGAGAATGCCAGGAAGCCAGCCGGCCAAGTGACAGACAGGTAATGGGGGCCTCTCCATGGATCAGAAGCAGAAATGCTTATGAACTGGAAGGGTTATTGATATATATCAATATTTTCCTTATCTTCTATGTCTTAAAACACTTTGCCGCAATACAGAACGTATCATTCTTTGTTTTGGCCTGCTGTACTTACCGTAAGTGACATTCTATCTTTAACTTGTATATTTCCATTCTTTAGTGGTGTCTGAGAGCATGAATCTCACAAACTTGAGAAAGTGTTCTTTTCCTTGTACAGCCCTGCATTCTTTTAGAATGGTCCATATTAGAACTGTTTTTGAAGGGCTTTGTTCTTACAAGGGTCAGATAGGATGGCCACAGAAACATTGGGATGTAGCCTTCCTACCGAGTACTAGCACTCACTACCCAGTACTAGCATGTCCTGCATAGTACTAGCTCTTGCCAGCAGTTTGGGTCTCTGAAAGTGAGGACCTAGGTCATCCATTTACTTTTTAGCCTGCACTATTGTTGGATTGTGTATGTGAAAAAGGATACCGCTACAGGATTTTATTCAAGTCAGAGTCAATAGTGAAATATTCAACAAGGTTTATTTTTCTTGAACAGGAATGTATACTTGCATCTTGCCTAGTTATTCCAAAAGTTGGGGCATCCTCCTTACCAGCCATTCCCCAGGGGAAGGTAGCACAGTGGCGCCATGGATCTTGGACCCCAGTAAGTGTCGCAGCATTTCTAAGGTGGAGGCTTCACACATATAAAACAGATGCCTATTTTGTCTGCTTTAATGTATGTATTTGACAGTAGGGAAGATTTACAGGGTTTAGGATTAGGTCTTGGAGTGATAAAATCATGGCTGTCCTTTCAGTGAGCCCATGTCTCTGTGCAGGGAAGTAGGCCCTCAGCATGTGTTTTCTCTTCTGTAAAATGAAGATAAGACCTTTGGCAGCCATGAGAAGTGGATATGGTATTAGGCACTTATCAGCTTCTGTCTCAACTGCAGACATTTTTATGCTGCTTTGTTTTTTTTTTTAACTGAAAGCTATAATGTGTTGGCCATTTCAATTTGCTTTAATCCCAGCTTTTAAATTATAGAATCAGATGCTTTTTATCACAAAACCTTTAAAGGCTATTTTTAATGATATCTAACAATGCTTTTACACAAAATGTTTCAGTACCTTTAATTTTGACATGTGATTAAATATTCTGGTCATTCAAATTATTAGATCTCACTTGTGAATCTCTTATTATCTAAAGTGGAGAATTTTACTGCCTGATATTTATCTAATGCAGAAATTATGCCATAGTGCTTCATTTATATGCTTTCTCTGAAAACCTAAGACAGAGCAGCGACAGTTAACAAGACTGTGGGGGAGGTGAGTGTGGGGGGGATACTGAACCCATCTCACTGTCACTTGGCTTTTAAAGTGCTCTGTGTCCTGTGGAAGAGGCAGTCAGGCCCGTTATGTGAGCTGCCGCGATGCACAGGATGGAGTAGCCGATGAGTCCCATTGTGCACATTTGCCCAGGCCTGCTGAAGTTTCTCTCTGCTTCAGCCCTTGTGGAGAATGGCAAGCAGGAAATTGGTCACCGGTAAGTATGCTTATGAGAAAGCAGGCACTGAGAATTTGAATATAATGTTTGATATTAACACAGTTTATTACATTGTAATGCTGGCTGACTTTCTAATCAGTGTTCAGTTTCCTGTGGACATGGGAAAACCACTCGGCACATTTTATGCATGAACTACCACCAGCCGGTTGACGAGAGTTATTGTGACCCTGAAGTTCGTCCTGTGATTGAACAAGAATGTAGCCTGGCAGCCTGCCCGCTCTCATACAGCCACTTTCCAAGCTCCTCTGAGCAGCCAAGCCATTTTCCAGGCAGAAATGTTCCATTAACTCACAAACCAGAAGAGAATCAAAATCAGGGGGTCCACCTGTCAATCAGAGGAAACCAGTGGAGAACAGGCCCTTGGGGAGCAGTAAGCTGTCTTTATTGAGTTATACTAATTTTATAACTGACTCATATTACAGTCCTTTTCCAGATATGTGTATAATGACACTGAATGTTTTTAATGTGAATGTTATCTAAAGATCAATAGCTCAGCTCTTCAAAGGCTTAAGCATTTTGATGCAGATTACAAGCCTCCAGGGTAATCACTAACCACAGTGATTACCGGGGAACACACTTGAAAGCCACTAGATTAGAGTCCATGTCATACATAAGGGAACGAACCCCGTAATAGGTAAGACGGAATGTTTGGGAGAAAGAAACAAAAACTAACTGAGGCAGCAATGCAGAAGGCTAGTGGGAGTCCTGAGAACGTGAGGGTCAGTTGTGAGTGCTCATTTCAGAAGAGATTAAGGGGCTAAGGGGCGGACATATAGCATCAGTGCTGCTGTTTTAAAATGCCTTCCCAGTGAGACCATACAACTTTAATTTCCTTTTACTTAGGATCACTTTCTAATGCACGTTTGGAAGACTTCCTTTACATCAACAGTTTGATTTTTACTTTATGTATTTATTTATTTATTTATTGAAACAGAGTCTTACATTGTAGACCAGGATGGCCTGGAATTCACACTGGAACTCACAGAGATCTGCTTGCATCCTCTACCTCTGCCTCCTGAGTGCAGCATTTAGCTCATGTGCTACCAATGCCAAACTTTCATTTAAATTTTTTTTTTATTTATTTTTTTACAAAGCCCTTGGTAAAAAGTTAAGTGCTTTGACAGATTTGCTTGCTTGCTTAAAATTGTGTCTTCATGTGGGAGATTTTACCTTTGACCTTGCTTTGTGTCTAGTGTCCAGTGCATAATTCTGTCCTGTTCTTATCAGTGCTCCCGAAGCTGTGCAGGAGGTCTTCAGCACCGGGCTGTGGTCTGCCAGGATGAAGATGGGTATAGCGCCTCTCACTGTGATGCGGCCTCCAAGCCCCCAGAGTCACTTCACTGTGGCTCTGGACCCTGTCCACACTGGAATTTTGGGGACTGGGGAGAAGTAAGTCATTGCTGTCTCCCAGCATCATCTTGGAATGACAAAAGTAACATGCTTCCTGTTGCAGGGCACTGTGGGATCATCTGATCACATTATTTTTGTGTGGAAACAGATTTTTAAAAGTTCTTTTACAAGAAGCACTATGGTATTTTGACAGAACATTGCTGAGAGAGCATATACTGTATTATTCAACAAAACCTGATGTATAGGCCAATATGTGTATATATTCCCACTGTCTTTCAAAAAATGGGTATATGACAATTTAAACTTCTTAGAAAATTAGCCTGACCTAGAAAACCAGGTTGACATGTATGCCATGCTTTATTCTGTTGCATACCATTTATTTGGCAAATCTTCCTTAAACTAAATAGTTGTAAATTATTAAGCACTTCTTTATGACCAAGCACTCTTAGGTACAATAAATATAAAGGTTACTTCTGAAATGGTAACTTTGGCTATAACACCCCCTCCACATACACCATATTTTAGATGAAAAAAGAAAAAAAAAAGAGTTGCTTAGTGTTTTTGTGTAGGGAAATTTTTCTATCCTGCCAGCCATCTCCCAAATAACTACATAGAGATTTATTAATTATGAAAGCTCGGTCCATAGCTTAGGCTTGTTTCTAACTAGCTCTTGTAACTTAAATTAACACATCTCTATTAATTTACTTTCTGCCTTGTGGCTATATTACCTTTATTCTGTACTGCCCATGCTGTTTTTCTGCTTCTTCTGTTACTGGTTGGAGACTCTGCCACCTTCTTCCCAGCATTCTCTCTGCTCTGAAAATATTGCCTAACTATTGGCTGGTTAGCATTTTATTAAGCCAAATCACAATGACATATCTTCACACACTGTAAAGGAATAATCCACAATACTTTTGGATGGATAAATTATTCAATTATCTTTCTTATCTTTTTTTCAGAATGGCTTTAGCATATAATTTATCTTAATAAGGAATTTGAAAAATCATCCTTTAAAGGAATACTTTAGCTGGAAACTAAAATGTATCAAATTCATTTTAACGTGTTACTTTAAACTCTAGAATTGTAGATAATATTTAAAAGTTGAATAAAAAAATATAATCTTAGAATTTAGGAATGTATCTCAGTTGCCCGAGTGCGTACCCAGTGTGCAAGAAACTGTGGAGTTGATACCCAGGAACACATAAACTGTGTGTGCTATAACACCTGTAAGTGGGGGCAGGAAAGTCAGTTCAAAGTCACCTTACATGGCTACATAGGAAATTCCAGGTCAGCTTGGATTATATGAGTCTTTGTCTCAAAAGAATAAAATGGAAGAAATGCTGTATTCTCTTTGAAGTTAAATGAGTATAAACTTCCCTATTCTTATTTTCAGTGTACACAAACATGTGGTGGAGGAATAAAGACAAGATTTGTGATATGCCAGTTTCCCAGTGGACAGATCGCACAAGAGCACAACTGTGAACTGCCCAAGCCACCTGGTATGATGCCATGTCATGTGCACACCTGCCCTGATGATGTGTTCTGGTATCGGGGACCTTGGAAATCGGTATGATAGTAATTATAGTCTTATTACCATGTTCCTTTTACGAGAATTTCCCCTTTATAAGTGGGAAAAGGCACATACTATCTCATATCTAATTACTGTTTCAAACAGTGGACTGTCAACTGTTCTGGAATGTGTATTAAAGTCAATAATTTGAATAGGAATTCATTCAAGTACTGTAATTACATGCATGTATGTAATGGTTTTATATGTATTTACTTTATATGTGAATTTTGAACTAATTGAAATGTCTTTCTTCATTGCCTCTCTGACCTACCCTTTGATTAATTGGGTTTGTGCATAATGTTAACATTTCCTTGTAATAATGGCTGATTAAGGCTGTGTCTTGTTTGAGTTTATGACTGTATGTGGTTTTTGTCACTATCCAATAACTTACCCCAAACCAAATAACATTCTTTTAAAATTTGTTTCCTTGCTGTTAAACTGACTGCTTAGTTTAGAAATGTGAAAATAGAAAGACAAAGCCATTTACGTACATAAATTGTTCACAGTTTGTTAATTACATCATGGAGAAGTCTGACTTATGTAGTAATTTATTATGTATATCCATTTTTTAACTGTGTTTAGTGGAAAAATGTTTTACTATGGCTTAGGAATATTTTAATTTTTAATTTTTTGAATTATGAACAAAGCTCTAGATAGTGTTAATGTTTATTTTTGCTAATATTTTTCAAATATCTAAAGTATAATTAATGTACAAATATATTAAAATTAGCATTTCACCACCTTTAATTTTTTAGATCATGAGCAAATGAGTTGTAGTATGAAGTTTCTGGCCTGTCTGGCCAGTGGTCCAGACCCACAGACCCTCAGTCCCACAGAAACACACATATGCTTAGATTAATTTTATGTTGATTGACCTGGGGCCCAGGCATATAACTTGCTAACTCTTTACTCTTAAACTAACCCATGACTCTTACCTTGTTCAGCCATGAGGCTCGGTACCTTTTCTCAGAGAAGCATTTCAACTTCTTTCCTCTGCATCTGCTGGCGTCTCATCATGGTGTCTCCATGGTGTCTCTCTGGCTTCTCTGCTGTGTTCTTCCTGTTCCCAGAGTTTTCTTAGTCTGGTAGCCCCACCTGTACTTCCTGTCTGCCTCTGGTTAATCAGCTTTTTATTAAATCAGTAGGAGAGACAATTATTCACAGCATACATACTCCCACAGCAATGAGTATTACCTTTCAGATAAAAAGCTGATTTGAGACAGTGATCTATTTACAACTAAACTCAAAAACCAAGCAATTTTAATTTCAATTAAGGAGAAATTTAGTCACTACCTGGAGGCTTTGTTATAGTGACTTTGCTTCTGAGCTCAGTGGTGCTATTTTCTCATGGAGTATTACTTCAGTGCACAAGTTTTGAACATCTTCTGGTGTCTCTACTCAGTAATAGGCACAGAAATACCTAACTATAATGATTTTGAAGTAGATTTTCAATTAGGGGTGAGTGAACTGCCTATTTTGGTTTGTTTTATTGGTGCTCAGTTACAGTTGTTCATAACCACAGTGGCAGGACAGACTGTATGGATCATAGCATGTCTAAGGTTTAGAGTGGAAATTTACTTCAAGTCATAGAATATTAGAATTATAGTGTTCAGTTGGAGTCAGTGTTGGTGAGATCCACATAGGCTTTCATTTGACACCTCCTGAAAGCGTCCACTATGGTAGTCACATACATCTGGTATTGTATTCGAATACTGGAACTGTATTCCAGTGAGATGTTTGCACATAAATCATGTCCTAAGTGAGAAACTTGGATGCCCATTAAATCCTCTACACAAGCAACTTTTCAACCTCATATAAATAATTAGCCAAGACAACAATACCTAAGACTATAAAACAGTGAGAGAGAATTACAGAAATCCTCATTGTTTACTACACAACTATTCCAAAAGCAGTTAACTGAGTCATTTTAATCTTTGCACTAGTGGAGAACTGTCATATCTATATATTTTTGATAATTTGAAAATGAAGTTTTAAAAAAAGTCTCAATAAATGTTTATACCAGAATTTTTACAAACCTATTTATTTGCATGTGTAAAGATATATATCATTAGAGTGCCTGGATTTCTGTTATTATAAGAAGAATATTTATTTTTTCAATTAGTCTTTTATATTAAAAGGACTCAGGGGATCGAAGTTTTGTTATCAAAACCAGGTATAAATATATATACATATATGTATATATTGTCTCTTTCAGTATTGCTACATATTAGGCAAATTTTAGGATACCTCTTATAACAGATTAGATTAGTATTCTTTCATGAGTAGCATAAATTTCTATAGATTTTGCTCATTCAGTATGAAAATTAAGGGAATGTATATGTATATGCATGAATGAATGGAATTAGATCTTTTTATTTTAATGGAAAGTAAAAAGAATGTATAAAATTATTATTAAAATAGGTTAGTATCAAAATATTCCTCACTTTTCTTCATGTTCTGGGAAATCTTGTGTTGTAATAACAAAAGCAATAAATGAATTATGACCTGTGCTTGTTAATTGAGTTACTACATTTTTGTGATTAGCCAATGTGAGCGGTCGTACCTTAACCATTTTTTGTTAATGTGCTGTCTTTGTGCTTTGCATAATGTATATGTATGTTGTATTTTCATCCCTTGCGTTGGTTCCTAAATGTTTGAGCAACTGACAAACCTTACATTGTAATGAATGGCTGCTTTCTTTGGTGCTGTTTTCCTTAAGTAACAAGCTGTTAATGTCTCTTATTAAAAAGCTAACTGTTGAAAGTGAATGGTTTCATAATTTTTCTGAGTATTCATATAAATTACTACAATTTTCTAGATAACTCTTTTCCAAGCTAATATACCAATGTAAAAGTATAAGATTTATTATTTACTAGTCAATTTTGAGCTAATAGAAATGTTAATATTTTTATTTTTATGTATTATAAGTTTTATTAACTCATGATGAATAAATACTGTGTTCTGCGGTTGAGGACAACACAATGAGATTAAGGACAAAGGCCTTTCCTTTTCTCAAAGACCCCTTTCTTAGAAAACTTCAGATAGTTTTTTTTAAAGTTGAAAGTTTGCTCCAAAGAGCTTCAAAAAGCTACTCACTTTGATGCTTCCCTTCAAGGATTTCGGGGAGGGGGTTCAAGTAGGAAAATAGAGAAAAAAAATCAATAAATCTTTAAGTAGGATGCATGCTACACGATCCTTTTTAGAAATGTGATGGTAGTTGATCACACACACCTGACTCCACAGTTTGTCCTGTTGATGTTTTTGTGTAAGAAGGCTTCTGGAAACTGATGTACAGCTTCTGACTCTGGGTGAGGCTAGGAGCAGCTCAGGGCTACCTGGCATCTCTGAAGCCAGGAGATACTCAGGAGCAAGGTAATGAGTGGTGAAACATTTCAGAAAACTGCAATTTATTTCAACATTTTAAAGACCAGTAAAGATATATACAGTAATTATTTTCTGAAATTTGGAAAACAAACATGCAAACATAATAAGTAATTGGGAAATGAATTTTTAAAATTGTTATTTAGTGTGTGTGTGTGTGTGTGTGTGTGTGCGCGTGTGTGTATGTGGGATGTTCATGCACATATGACACTGTACACTTGTGAATCTCATAGAACAACTTGCCAGAGTCAGTTCTCACATATACCGAGTCCATGCCAGGAATTAAATTCAGGTCATTAGGCTTGGAAAGAAGTACTTTTACCCACTGAGCCTTATTGCTGCCCCTAAAGATCAATTTTTTTAAATAAAGTTTAAAACGTATTAAATGTACTTAATTAGTTATATATTTTAAATGTATTTAAAATTTGCTTATCATATTTATTGCCACATCTTTCTGTAATACATTTATTTTGTTCTCAAAAGTAATATATGTACTACACAGTTAGCACTCCGGTGGTCACTATAACTCAACCAGATGCAGTCCTATGTGCAAAAGCTTAGCAATTTAATAATAAAAGAAGTGCAAATAAATGAATTCACATGCATGGGGTATTGCACCTACAGTAACAGCCAAGTGACTTCCAACATTGAAGAATTACAAATATTTGGAGCTTGATATGTTAGAAAAATCAAGAACTCCTGATGAGGATTAGACTTGGAAGCCGAAGAATTCTGCTAATAAATCCTTCTAGTAAACTTAACCAATAAGATGAATTTCCTCATGACTTAGGTTATGTTGAGGAGGGTCTTTTTCTACTGTCATTCAGTGGGTGTTTGTACACAATACCCCAGCTGCCTCTTTGAATGTTTGGATTCCAACACACACACACACACACACACACACACACACACACACACACACACACACACACACACGCACACATGCACGCATGCACGCACGCACACACACACATGCAAAGAATGTAGGTGGGCTTACAGACTGCCCTACACAAGATGCTCTGAAAATAATAAGGGAAACCAAACTGAATTCTAGACATTTTAGACAAATGACCTTGGTAAAGACCAGGGAGACAATCTAAAGGAAGAGTCTTTGTCACTGCAGTTATAATGGCTCTGCATAAATGGGATACACTATTTTTTGGTATTTACATGTTGAAGAGTATGAAATGCCTGCATGTCTGGTATTTCTACTGGTTTCCCCAGTGAGTGCTTTAGATGTGTAAACTTCTCTGTACATAACTGGAAGGTTTTTTTTTTTTTTCTCAGAAGAAATAAATTGTGTTCTATAATGTCTCAGCTGAGTCTGCTTGTGGAAGCTAGAGGGACATTATTGGTGTTACAGAGGCCATATGTGCCAGCTTTGGGGAGTTTGAGGAAATCATATTCTATCTTCTATGGAATCATAAGAGTCAGACATTAATATTTCTACATCTATTGCTTGAAAGTTTCTAGGCAATTGATTAGTAATGATTCTATCATATATATGTATGTATATATATATATATCTTAGCATGTTTTCATTGTGTGTTCTTATATTTTTTGTACATTGTCTCTAGAAATTAAAATATGATTATTTGTAAAAGAAACACAAACATGAATTTTAAAGAACCATGTGAATAGTATTAAACATAATTTATTCTATGAAGTTAAGAGACATTTTGTCATTGAATTTTTTGTTAAACACTTAATTGTCAAGTGTTAGAATATTTTGATGAGTTTTGAAAATATAACTCAACCTATAATGTAGGTCAGAACATGTGGTGTGGATAAAATGTGATTTTAATCAATTCTAATGTTGAAAGATTTACTTGTAGGAATTCCTTAAAGGAACAAAGCTCATCTATGGGTGCTCTTGTAACATACTAAAATTGTTTAAAATCAAGTGTAGCAATCATTTTACAAATTTGTTTTAAATAATGCCATTAAGTTTCTTAATTTTTTAGGAGTTAAATTTTTTAATTTTAACAAATACCTACCTTTAAAACTACAAGGTCTTTCTTTAGCTTTGAAAGATTTGGTAACCATTTAAACAGATTATAAAATTTGACTTCAAAGTTTTAAGGACATATACATGGCAAAATAACACAAATATTTTCAACATTTCAAAATGTTTGGAAAAGGTTTCCAAAACAAATGCTTTCTGCCAATCACTGCTCAGTCTCTCCCTTAGCACAAATAACAGACATTAGGTAGCTCATTGGCATTTCTTAAAACATTAGCAAATGTAGAATAAGCTTGTTTTGTAATGAAAGTTAGTATTTCATCTTTGTGAGCCTACTTTTCAAACCCTCCTTATGATAAAAACTAAAGCAAAAACAAGTGCCCATGGAAGAACTTGAGGGCATCTTCTCAGCACAGACAGAGAATTATGAGTTTACATGTATGTTGACCTAGGTGTCATCAGTGAACTGATATGAGCCTCAGCTCAGTGGATACATTGGGTGTGGGAGAGAGTGACAGCCTCTTCTTCTGGGATGGCAGGTGTATTATAGATGAGGTTGTGGCAGATGTATACATAGACTAAACTGCAAAGGATATATAAGTGAATAGAACTTATTAAAATAGTTTTTTTGTGGTGGGGGAGCTGGGAAGATGGTTTAGTGAGTAGAATATGGGACTTGAGTTTGGATCCTTAGAACCCCTGTAAACAAAGCTAGATGCTGTAGTGAGTCCTTGAAATCCCTGGGGCTCTGATGAGATGGGTGAAGGAGACAGAAAAATCCCTGGAAACTTGCAAGCCAGCTTTGCAGGCATACCCTGTGAACAAGGGAGACACAAAGTGAGAGATGAGGATGGACACCAGAGGCTGTTTTCTGTCCTCTTCCTGTGAACCATGACGTGTGGGCCCATAGTCACGAGACTGTGTACACAAAAAGATAGCATTTAGTACTTCTGAAAGCTTTGAATTTCTGACTTATGCTTTTCAAAAGCTATGACTTAGACATTCAAATACTTTGTGTGACCAAATGCTTAATAGTGTCTCTAAATCCTTATCAGCTAGAGTCAAGATAGAATCTATAACTATTACTATTTTAGGTGTTTTTGAGACAGGCTGGCTCCAAACTCTCTACGTAGCCAATGGTAATCTCAATGTCTTGAGAATTCTGTCTCTACTTTTAAAGTTCTGGCCTTATAGGCAGTTGCCTCCATGGCTAGTCAAAAAAGAAATGGTGTGCCAGGAATCATTGTACATGCCTGTAGATCCCAGCACTCAGGAGGCTGACAGGTGAGTCAGAGGCCTATGTATAACAAGACACTGTCTCCAGAAAGCAACAACATACTTTTGATGGACAAGAGGCCATAACTTGGTGCTTTGGAGTACTAATTGCTCTTTCAGAGGATCCATGTTCAATTCCAAGCACCCACAGGGTGGCTTATAACCATTTGTCAATCTAGTCCCACAGGGTTCGATGCTCTCCTCTGGTCTCCACGGACACTGCATACACGTAGTACACAAACATAAATGCAGGCAAACACTCGTAAACTAATAATAAATAAATTTCAAAAAACTTTAAAGACTGTAAATGTAACATTGGTTTGTAAGAGCTCTGCAGGTACAAGGGATTCTGTTTCTCACTGGTGCCCAGTCTGTGTATACTCTTGGCACCTTTTTATATTATTCACTTGGACTGTAGGGATGAAAAACATTAAAAGATGGGGGGAAATGAGCACATATAGTGAGGCTGGATGTGATGGCTCACACCTGGAACACTAGGAGAGGAGGGATTAAACAGAGGGATGCTCGTGAATTTGATGCCAGTCTGGGCTATTGAGTAAAAAAAAAAACACAAAAAACCAGAAGTCACACATTTTTAACTATCTTTCTTTTAAAGCAGACATTTATTTACAAAAATATCTTTTGCAAAGGTCGATTCCTCTTTAGCTTCCTAGTTTGAAAGTAATTTGGGGTATAGCTGATGTGGTCTTTTCAGTGTCAGGCTAAATGTTTTTCCTCAGTTTGGATTCTCAGAACTCCTATAAATAAAGCTAGATGCAGTAAGGTGTGCTCACTACTTCTTTCTCAGGAGAGAGAACATAGGTGTTTAGAATCTCCTGGGATTTTCGCCTCCTGTTCTGACTGTTGAGCTCTTTGAACCCAGAAATGTTGTGTTCCAGTCATGGGGGCTCATAAATCAGCATGAGAGTCCTTATTGTCTTCAGGATTTGGAAATTAAGAAAAGAGATAGGAGCAGTGGATTTGATGGATGTTACGCCAGTGTGGTGCACTGTAAAAGATTCCTTCATAGGCAGTACTGCTCCTGCAAGCGTTGCTGTTACAGTCATCACTTTATTATGAGAAAATCAAGAACCAGTAAATTAGAAGCACAACTCCTTTCTTTACACATTGCTGCAGCCAGAACCCCTGACAGAACTCCTTAGGAAAGAGTGTGGTTTGGCTCTTGGTTCTAGGAGGGTACAGTCTATGCTAGCAAAAAGACAGAGAGGTAGAGCTGGCTGGTTGGTGACCAGAGCACATAGTATGGACAGAGAGTGAGGCTGGGCTACAAAAATTCAATGCCCATCCCAGTTACCCTCTTTATCCAGAAAGCCTCCACATCCCAACGTTTCTATTACCTTCTCAAACAGTGTCAGCAATGAGGGATCAAGTATTCAAACACATGAGCTTCTGTTGAACATTTCACATTCCATCCTCAATAAGCATCTAGCCCTGGGTTGCCTAGTTACTGACAGCTATTTCAAAATGTAAGTGTCTTATTCCATACCCCACACAATTTTATTAACCAACCCATCACTCGCCACTATTAAAACTCATTAAAACCTATCTTACATTTTAACCAAAATAATGATTTTATGTCCTTAAGGTAATTACTTAAAATGGACTTAAATTCACTGATTTAAACATGTAATTCTGAAGCTTTTCCACTGACACTTCTGCTGCATGTGATAAGCAGACATTACTTCGTGCAGTGGCTGTGCTATTCCACCTCTGACTTACACCACCCAGAACACTTATATAGCTCATTTATGTCTCATCTGGGAGTTCTCGATGCATATTCCCTTTGGGACCTTTATAACCCTGTTTAAAAGCAAACTTCCTAGCCTTACATCTGTCAATTCCGAAAGCAGCCCACAAAGCCTTTGTGGAAATGGGGGTGCTCAGTTCTGCTATTTTGCTGGCATTTGGTTTTACGAATGCTGTCATAGTAATGCTTTAAGAGTTGGTATTTAAAAATAAAGGTACACTGTGGAGTTTTATGGTCTGACTGCACTGAGGGGATTTCAGTTCTTCCCCACAGGAAGGTAGGTGTTCACAGTTCTGCCTATGGGCTCCCACGTAGGGCTCACGTAGAGTATTTATTATAGAGAGCATCATACATTCTTGCAGAAGCAATGTCCTGCATTTCCGTGGTTTGTAAAAGCGTCAAGAAAATATTAGGCTCATAGTAACATACCAATAACACAGTTATTAAAAATTGGAAAGAGGTGCTAGAGAAATGGCTCAGTGGTTAAGATCATTGATTGCTCTTCCACAGCTCCTGGGTTCAATTTCCAGCATTTACATAGCAGCTCACAACTGTATTGGACTTTTCCTTTTAGGCCAGCAACAAGCTCCAAAGTCATGACACAGAGACTTATTAGTTTTGAATGCCTAGCCTAGCTTAGGCTAGTTTCTGGCTAGCTCTTTTAACTTAATTAACCCGTTTCTCTTTATCTACCTTTTGCCTGGGGCCTTTTTACTTTCCCTCGGTATATCTTACTTTCTCTGCTTCTTGTGTCTGTCTGTCTGGCAACTCTTAGCTTCTGGCTCTGGATGTCTCCCTTATTCCTCCTTTTCTGCCTTCTCTCCTATTTATTCTATGTGCCTGGCAACCCTACCTATCCTTTCTCCTTCCTGGCTACTGGTCATCAGCTCTTTATCAGTCCAATCAAGTGCCTTAGGTAGGCAAGGCATAACAAATACAGCACAGCGCTACATCATTGAACACACATCCTTACACAGCAAAAGTAACACATCTTTACACAGTTAAAGTACTATTTCACAGAATAAACAATTGTAACACATCTTTGCCTACTTATAATAATATTCTCCAACACAAAACTGTAATTTCAGTTTCAGGGGACCCAACACCCATGGTAAAACACCAAAGCACATGAAATAAAAATAAATAAATTTTTAAAAATTGAGTAGTATTTTCAAGATAGCCATAGTTCTTCTTTGTCTCAAAAAAAAGTAAAGATTTCTGTCCCTGAATGAGTGTAAACTGCAGATAGAAACGTTAGATCAATCTTGCTTACAAATAGACAGTATGGAGAAGTCTAAAATGCTCCTTATCCCTTGAGTTAAAAATAAATTACAAACTTTTGAGTAATGGCAGGTTTCCATGAATACTTTTTGCGGCAAATACTTTCAGCCAAGATGGCTCAACCCTTTAAACTCAGCACTCAGGAGACAGAAGGAGGTAGACTTGATCTACATAGCTACTTTCCGACCAGCCAAAGCTACATAGTTAAGACCCAGTCTTAAATAATAATGATTCTGTTGATGCTTGCATTTTGAATTAGAATTACATGTAGTACTGCTTCTAGAAAAATAAAGCTGAGTCTAATAGCATTGGTAATGGTGGACTGTATTATTATTATTATAATTATTATTATATCAATTTGACACAAATGAGAGTTACCTTGGAGGAGGAAAGCTCAATTGGGCATTGGTTTGTAAGGGCATCATCTTCTTGACTGACTGAGCTCCTGGTGCCTGCCATCCCATGGTCTCTGCTTCATTCAGTTCCTACCTCCAGGTTCTGGCTCTGTTCTCTCAGAGATGATCAGACAGATTTCCTTCTCCTGGGTTTTGGTCCATGTTTATCACAGCAGTGGAGAAGCAAACTAGGACAGCATCTTTGTAAGTCTGAAATCACTTTCTCAGATCTGACTGAAGAGTCAGTTCAGTTCCTGAAACCTTTAGTTACCACTCACAAGAGATTTTTTTTTTGCTCTGATTTTCTAATACATGTGCATGTGGTTTTTCTATATAAGATACTTGTATGAATTAATTTAACTCTGCTTCGAGTTTTGTGCTTGAAACTGAACAGAGTGACAACCTGTGTAGTTACTTAGACAATATTACCAAGAAAATGACAGTAGTTATCACTAAGTATTCCAAGTGAGTCAGACATTTGAATTACATATGCGATCACTCACATTGCTTGTCCAAATTAGGACTGCAACTTTATTATGTGTACAAAGATGTATGTACATACTGTCCAAGATAAAATTTAGAGCATGAAATAGAAATTTTAAAGTTGTGATTAGCATAAAGATCTCAACAGAAGGGAATCTGCTGAGTATATTTGATAGATGGTATTTATTTTTTGTTGTTTTCAGTTTGGGAGCCAAGTATTTTACAAATTAATCTGACTTTAAAAACACTAACTGTCAAAAGCTATGAAATTTAAGTCTGATTAGGTACAAGGCAAAATAATAAAATATTTTGACAGTAAATAATTTTCAAGAGCAAATGCTGTCTCATTTAAGCTGCATAGTTGAAAGATATCTGCCACAGGTGACAGGAACATTTCCAACTCCACTAAATTTTCAAACTGTCAGGCTCACCTCTCAGGAAACACTGTGTGTGGCATCACTGTGAATTAAGAGTCAGTACAGTAGCAGGGCCACTTCCCACAAGATGTCCTTCATTTGTGTATTTCGTCTGTTTTCTTGTTGTAAACAGCTACGTTACTGAACTGTCTTAATTATTTATTCTTTGACTTATAACAAAGAAATTCAACTGTAGACGTTTCTGTCCACAGAAGTGGATGCTCTTCAGTGTACTGTAGCTGCAGAGGATTTATTGTTTGGGACAAACTATGGCAGACTTTCTCTGAGATATGGAGGTATCTCTGGATTCCTGGAGAGTTCAAAAACTATACAATATTTATTTTATTTAGAGACAATTATATTAGGATTCTGAGAGGGGGAGGAGATAGGTTACATGTGTACTCCTCAGAATATTCTGTTTCCAGGGTGTTCTTACCCGACCCTCTGTCATTTCTCTGCTGAGATCTCACTTCATGTTTTAGTCTTTCATTTTATAGTAGTATTCCAAATAGAGCAAACACAGTCACTAAAATGTTATTTTAAAATTCTCTAGCAAAATCGCTCTGGTTAAGATTTTTAGGTTATCAAAGTTTCAATCTTCTTCATCAGCAGTACAGACCAAGCTTTAGTTCTTAATGAAGATCCAAAAATGGCCGATACATGTATGAAATAATTTTATAAATACTGAAAGCTTAATTGATAATTTGCAATTGGAACATAAGCAGGAGAGACAGTCTGGTGCAACCAAATGTCTGGAATTTAATCCCAGCCACTTGCTTTGTTGCCCTTTGGTGTTTCATGTACAGTCATGTTTCTCTTAGTAAAAATGACTCTAGTGTGTGATAAGTGGAGATTCCAGGCCTTAAGGGCAACACATTTCTGTGGCCTTAGCTCTCCTGAAACAGAATGGCTGTGTGAACACTCCAACTACTTGATGAGTTGTACAACTACTTCCTTAGCTGTATGGACAATTTAACTAATACCTTATAGCAGTTGAAGCTGCTGTGAGCCACATGTTCTTGACCATTTACATCTTCAACAGATGGACCATACTGTTACAAAGACAACAGGAGTTGATGTGGTATTTAGAAGTGAAATAATTATTTTATCTTATTATTTGATGCCTTCTAAAAATTATTTTTGAAAGAATCAGAACTAGGGATATAGCTCAGTTTGTAGAGTGTTTGCCTGGCATCCATCCTTGGTACTAGAAAACCGGGAGAGTGTCACATACCTGTAATCCTAGCACTTGGGAGTCAGGGTTGGAGGGCTGGGAAGGGGGTCAGAAGTTCACGGTCACCCTCTACTACATAGACATTTCAAGGCCAACCTGGCTGGATATAGGAGATTTTCTTAAAAATCAGGAAATAATTAAATTGTAAAGAAAATTTGTAGGTCAAGCCAAATTGAACAGTAGTGTCTTGCATAGTTCTGTTCAAGGTTGTTTGTTTGGAGACAGGAGCTTGGGTGGATACCTGTGAAGCAAGCACTCCTAACTGCTCTCTCTCTAGTGCCCAAGCAATAGTGCATTTTCTTATCATAACTTCTGCATTTCCTATTGCCATTATAAATATACTCAAAGTTATTTAATACATTAGGAAACTAAAATAACCAAATATCTGAGGAAAAAAACATTCAAGTTATGTCAACTTGGGTTTTACTTTCTAGTAGCCAAAAAATTAAATGATGCAACTTTTAGCTGTTTACCAACTGGTTTTGGAAACACAAATTTTATAGAAAAGTTTTGCAATTAAATTGCAAAATCATGAAGTCTCCTTCTTGGTGAGTTTTTTCCTTATCACTCAATAAGTAGGAGTATAGAAGAAGCAGTGGTCCAGTTGTTAAAAAGAAGATCTAATTCCTATTTACTGACTTGAAATAAAAAGTAGCCTTATTGGTAGCCATTTTCAGAATGAGTTATTGTCAGATTTACTTATCAAAACTCATTTTTGAGAGCTGGCGATGATATAGTATATTTGTAGATTTCCTCCAGGAAGTTTTTAATTAAGAAAAAGAATTTACATGAAGAAATTTTTTTAACTGAAAATCCTTAATTGCATATGTCAGTAGCCACTGAGAAGACTTACTGCCGATGGCAGAGCCCATCTTTTGTCTTGCTGCTTCTAATATCAGCTTATTTTAGTTTCTCTATTAGTTCATCGTCTATTTTCAGATAATCTTGTCATAGTTTTGTTGTTTCTGGAGGGAGGGGGCATCTGTCTGTGTCTGTCTAATCTTACCCACAAGATCAGCTCCAATTCCACCCATATTTCTAGAAACATCATGACTTTTTCCTCTTAATGGTTGAATACAAAGGCACTTCGTTCATATAGCAGATTTTCTTTATTCACTCACTGGCTGATGACCACCTCGCTCATTCTACGACTTGGCTATGCAGGTCTCTCTCTTGTGTGTTAACGTTATTTCCTTTAGGTGTGCAGCCAGAAGTGAAACGGCTGAACTCTAGAGTGGGTGTGGTTTCAGTTTTCTGAGGGACTTCATACTGCTTTTCATAGTGATTATAATAACTTATATTCCAAGAGCTGAATATCGCTTTTAATATTTAGTCTTAGAGAAGTGTAAATACAATTTACATGGCAAATGTAGAAAACTACCCCAATTAAAGAATAAACTACATATGCATTTGCATGGGAATATATGTGTTTTCATAGAATCTTAGACTAAAGCAAATAAAATACTGTTACAATAAGGTTTCTTGGCCCTGGGCGGCCAGAGGTCCAGTCCCACAGACCTGCAGCCCCAGACCCCTTAGCCACCACCCACAGCTCATCAGGCCCCCAGAAATGACTCAGACACTTATATTAAGTTCATGCTGTTTGGCCTATGGCTTAGGCACATTGCTAGCTTGCTCTTTCATCTTAACTCAACCCATTTCCATTAATCTGTCTGCCACGTGGCCTGTGGCTCACCTGTGTTCCTTACATGTTTTTTTCTTTGGCTTGGTCTGTCTGACTCTGCCCTGCTTCTCCTACCTATGCTGTGATTTCCCCTCTTACTTTTTCTATGGTGCCTGTCATGGGCCAAAACAGCTCCTTTATTTAAAGACTAATATTCACAGCATACAGAAAGACATTCCCACATCAAAAGACACATTTACAATTTTTATACTTTTAATTTTGACTTCTATTCTATAGATCAGACTTCAGATTTTTTTGCCAGGTAACTGGTTACAGAATCTTCAAGAATTAAAATGAAAATGATTGTGAGTATGTTATTGCCTGTTTCTTCCTGCACTAGCTGCAGACTAAAGGAAAGAGTCCACCATGATGAGCCGATGAGGTTTTTTGGTTACTGATAGGAACATGAACGACACAGGCAACTGCATTATTGAAAGAGTGATAATCCACTAAAGCCAAATCCTGAAGGTCCTCAAAGAAGCTCCTCTATCTGTCTCCTGTCTCTAGGAACTGTTCATTGTTTATGAGACCCAGAAACAGGCTTCCTGAGTCTTGTAACTTCCTGGTGAGACTTCACTTTTGTGAGCTTCCTGGTCTCATGATTCATTCTTCTCTCAAGGAGGGCTTTCAGTTCAGAAGAACTAATCACATGGTGTATTCTAATATATGTATATGTATATATATAATTAAATTAAACACATACACCACACCCCCCCACACACACACACCCAAGCAATCAAACAACAACAGCAAAACAATGAATTTGGAATGTTCTATCTCAAGCCATTTAGGTGCTTTTGGTAGGAAGTTTCTGTCCCCACAACAACTCTAGAATAACTAGCAGCCGTTTTTCAAATAATTGACTCAGAGGCTTAAAATTATAGTAAATACTGGGCTCAACCATATTGCTAATTAACTCTTACACTTAAATTAACCCATAATTCTTAGCTATGTTTAGTCACATAGCTTAATACCTTTTCTCAGTCCAATATTCTCATTTTGTTTTCTCTGTCTGACTGACAATTGCTTCTCTGTCTTTCCTCTTCCCAGAATTCTCCTAGTCTGGTTTCCCTGCCTATACTTCCTGCCTGGCTCCTGGCCAATCAGTGTTTTAGTAAGCCAATAATCTTTACAGATTATTGACAAATAATCTTTACAATGTACAGAACATTATTCCACAGAACTCCTCCCCTCACCTTTATTTTTCTTTTCCAAACAAGTGTCTGACTCTGTCTTCTGATCCTCAGAAAATCTTTATTAGACACACTGTGTCTAATAAGCTTGTCCCCTCTGGACTTCGTGCCATGTCTATGGAGTATAAGGGAGTAAATGAACACACATTCCTCTGGTCTATGGTGTACTGCAATTATCTCTTCCTCATAGAAGGGAAAAATGAACAATTTGTGACACATTATATTGGGAACAAGTGACTCTGAGGTCTTCCTGGTTTCCGTGCTTCTCTTTAATGTGTTTATTTTTGTTTGTTTATTATCCATATGAGGAAAAGATACAGAGAGCAGACAATTACAGGCATATTGAATGTAACAAATGAGAAGCAGGGTTTGAAGAAGGAATCTGTGAGAGCCAATCTAAGTATTCTACATCAAAGATTCTTGCAGATGAGGTGAAAGCAAATGTTTATTATTATATAACAAGACACTTGAAAGAAAGTAAAGCATTCCTTAGAAAAGGAATGAAGCTTAAGCTTGTATTGGACAGGGATGAAAGTGCACAGCATTGGTGAGAAAGGAAATGGCGCATGTGAGCATTCTGACATGGGATGTGTAGGGTACTTTCCAGGGAATGACATTATACAGTGTCTCTTTCAGTGACATGCTGTGGGATTATGCTTTTGTCTTTGTATTAAATATTTGTCATTGTAGATATTATTTTAATAAAACACTGATTGGCCAGAAAGCAGACAGGAAGTATGGGTGAGGCTACCAGACTAAGAAAAATATGGGAAGAAGAGAGCAGAGATGCCAGGGAGACACAGAGGAAGTGGGATGAGAAAAGGTACGAAGCCACACAGATAATCATGAGTTAGCAAATAATATGCCTGAGCTGTATGCCAAACAGCATGTAATTAATATAAAACTTTGTGTGATTACTTGGGACTGCTGGTTTGGATCTCATCTTAGTCAGGCCAGAAACTTCTTACTACATTGACTTCCATCTTTTCCATTTTCCCAACTCCATCTGTAGCATGAAAAACTCTTTAAACCTGCCCCATACAAAATCAGTCTGCTGTTCTGTAGAAATCTTCTGATTCTGTATTGATTCATACTGTTTTATAATTTTATGAGTATTATAAATGTTCTTAGATTCTTTTGTTTAATCATTTCTTCACATAAAGAGAAAAAAATCTTCTCAGATGTTATTTTTACAATATCACATAAAAATGGAGGTCTATACAGGGTAGATTATGCATCAATGAAGTAGAAAGCAATAGATGTGTCTCAGGGCTGTTATAGTAGTATGAGCTAGCATGCATGCTAATTCTCCCAGTGTTAGCATGCTCCTCACACTGTCAGGAAGGATAAAGTTCTGGATTAAACAAGTTGTAAACATCTGGAGATGCAAAGGCCCCATATGTTGGATCAAAACAACCTTCATTTCCTCATTTGATTTTATTCAGCAGTTTATGTTTTTAGAACTAGTCAAAAAGTTTCCACAGGTAACTGATTTCTCTATCCTCTGTACTGAAATAAAAAATGATTTTATCTTATAATTCTATGCAACAATTTGTAACAGGAGGAACATTTCTATTCTAGATTTAATTCTTATCAGAACTGACTGAATTCTCATAAACTGGGAAGTTTCAGATCACCTAGAAGTCTGGAGAGGCTTCATTTTATCACTTGTAAACTGTGTATTTTCTTCAAATGCCATGTTTCATTAATAGAAAATTTCATTTATGTCTTTTATAAACAACACTGTCTGAGAACGCTTGATTGCTTACTTCCATTGCTGCTTAGAAAGCAGCTTGTGTTCTTATGGTCATGAACCATCTTTATCTATTAGAGAAGAGGAAACGAATCGAGATGGGAAGGAAATAACAAAGGTGGGTGGTAGGTGTGACTAATACGCTGTATGAGCCATTGTCCTAAATAAGTAATGTGTAAGTTTTGAAAGAGTGTAGGGGATACAAGCAATCTTTAAGAAAATACCATTGACAGGAATGCACAAAGGGATCTGTATGGCATTAATAAAATTCCAAGGAAACAATAAGATATCAGTGGCTTAGAAGTTGAGAGAAAAGAACAGATATTTCTGTGGCACCAGAGAAAACAATCACTGTTTTGTGGGTTCCTCTGAGGTGGGCTACTTTGTGCAGTTTTCACAGTTCAGAATTTAGTGTGGTTTGGATGAAGAAGCAGAGTAAAGTTTCACTGTTGTTTATGGTGTGGCTGCCTCTTTCCAATGAAAACATAAGATTTTGTATAGGGTCTTCTCTTTTATTGTACTAAAATTCCCACGTGGCATTCATTAGATGTGATAAAATACTGCAGTTATTCTTCCTTAGAACTTGGGAGAAACAGATCTGTACTTGTTCAGAACTCTAGAGAAGGGGTTTTATTTTAAGTCCTCCTAAAGCATAAATTACTTTCAAATCTTTGTTTTTGTAGTTTTTGTAGCTTAGTGAACTCTGTGTGAGTGTGTGTGTGTGTGTGTGTGTGTGTGTATTGTGTGTGTGTGTGTGTGTGTGTGTGTAGACAAATTTAGAGCCTTAAGAGAAGTAAAAGAACTTTGAATGATTAATCCAGGAGAGCAAATAATGAATCTTGTTCAACTTTAAAGAGTGAAGAGTATTGTTGTGCCTCAAAATTTTCATAATGATGGAGTTGGAGAGATGGTCAGCAGTTAAGGACATTGGTTACTTTCTCAATTCCTATGGCAGCCAGAACCATCTGTAACTCTAGTCTCAGGCATCCAGTGTCCGTTTCTAGCCTCTGCAGGCACTGCACACATGTGGTATACAGACATACATGAAGGCCAAACACCCTCACACATAAAATTAAATAAAAAAATGATGACAGGTTGTATAATACAAGGCTTGAAAAGAATCTTGATTAAAACTGGGTGTATTATAAAGTAAAAAGAGAATGAACTAAAGCCCAAAGGGTGGCCTTGTCCTTTCTTGAGCACTTAAGAAATGTAGTTGAAGTCATGTTTGCTAATTTTATTTTATAAAAATGAAAATTTTATGGAATATGTTTATATAATTGGTTTATATTTAGAATGTGTTTAGCAATTACTTGGACTAAACTAATCATAGCCTATATAACCCCAATAAATTAAAATGAGGGGGACAAGAAAAAGTTGAAAATGAATAGAAAACTTCTATTTTCTGAAGAGCAACTTTTTGGCTCACACTATGTGAGTCTGCATTCCACGCAGAATTGAATCCTGCACTAAAATCTCTACTACTACAACTGTTTTGTAAATGGGTTGTTCATTTTCAGAAACACCTGCAATCTGTAAGTTTGCTTGTCATTTCTTGGAGTCTTGTTAAAGACTTTTGGCATTTTCAAAAGTAGCCATACATGGACAACAACTGATTGAGATGTAACAAAAAAGGTACAAGATCCTCCATGCTGTCTATGAATAAACATGATTCTTTAAGAACTTAAAAAATTATTTTCTTTCACAAATTACTCAATTCTGTAATATGTTTTAGTGTATGATATTAGCAATGTTTAATTTCTTGTAGCGTTTTATTTCTATGACTTCCATCATGTTTAATATTCCTTAGGACCGGCCACGCACAGCTCATTCTATGTAGAGTATGCATCATTAGCTTTTAACTACTTTGACAAAGAAAGAGATGGTATATAATGAGCATGCATATGAATATTCACAAAAATATTATAATTGAAAAGGGACTAATAGTCATAAAGACTGTCTTTCAAATATCACAATTCAAAATTATAAAAATAATACAAGTCTAAGAAGAACATTCTGTATGCATTATGTGAGATAATTATCATGATTCCCAATAATATATTCTTGTTAGTACAATATTTGATGTTTATGAATGTACAATTTCATATTTAGAAAAATAAATGGTGAAGGAGAGAAAAGGTAAGGTCATGTGCATATCAGTGGTCAAAATGAGTTTAGGATAGAGGTAGGTCTAGTTCAAAAGCGCTTTAGGACAATGTATGGAATTCCCAAGAGACTTTCACAGAGATGAGTGGGTCTTAAAGATGTTGGAGGAAAACTGACCACCCAGGGCATGATAACAGTTATCAATGTACCAAGCTAATTTCTTGTACAATTCAATGTGGTATTTCAAAAATATGAAAAGCTTAAATTAGGCCTAAACTATATTGAGATATCAGCGTGGGATGTCTTTCTGTATGTTCTGAATATGTTTTATTATTGGTTAATAAAGAAACTGTTTTGACCTGTGGCAAAGCATTTTATAGGCAGGTAGGAAATCCAAGAGTAGATAAAGGAGAAGGAGGGCAGAGTCGGAGAAATGTTGCAGGCTGCCATTCAAGGAAGCAAGTTGTAAAAGTATAGGTATGCCACAAGCCATGTGGAAATACATAATAAAAAATGGGTTAAGTTGTAAGAGCTAGCGAGTAATGAACCTGAGCCAGAGGTAAAACAACTTGTAATTAATACAGGCCTTTGTGCGATTATTTGAAACTAAGCAGCTTTTTTTAAGATTTATTTTAATTTTTAATTATGAATATGTGTGTTATTTATGTGTATGTGTGCAAGTATGCCCACAGAGGCAAGAAGAGGGCCTTGTGTCCATGGGAGCTGGAATTACAGGTAATTGTGAACCACTGGATAGGTGTGCTGGGAACCAAACTTGAGTCTTTTACAAAAGCTGTATGAAATTATAGACTTATTTTGGCTAAGTGTGGTAGTACACTTCTTTATCCCCATTATTCAGGAGGAAGAAGCATGCATATTTCTATGCATCAAAGGCCATCATGGTCTACATAGTGAGCCCTGTGTCATCCAGGGCTACACAGTGACATACTGTCTCAAAAATGAACAAAAAAATGGCTTTTTATGTATTGTGAACATGAGTCTGCATGAGTATATGTGCACATATTTTGATGTGCATGCATGAACACACAGGGATAGATACACACACACACACACACACACACACACACACACACACACACACACACACAAGCATACATACATGAACAGAGGCTAGATCTGGAAGCTAGATCCTGGAAGCTCGAGTTAAGTTTTTGAGATACATCAGCTTGTTTTGTGAATGCTAGGATCCAAGTTTTGGTTCTTATGTTTGAACAGCAAACACTCTTAATTGATGAAACTATGCCTCTAGCCTACCTAATTTTAAGTTGAATACACATGTTATATATATACATATATGTGCATATATATAATATTCTCACAAACTATTATATATTTCTAAATGAGTCAAATATTCACTCCTATTTTAAAAGATTTTTTTTTACTGTCTAAGTTGGAGGGCTGAGGTTAGGGAGACATTCTTTCCATATTGATACAAATAAGAGTCGTCTGGGATTCATGTCTTCCTTGATTGACTTTTCCCGGGCCATCGATCATGCTGAAGTTTTTAGTATCCTCCCTGAGAGCTCACAAAGAAGAATGGCAGGAGAGGAATCTAATATTTTGTAAGCATCTACACGAGTAGTAAGCCTGTATTATCAATTCATTCTCTTCCTCTCTTGTTAATCTTCGTGGGAAGCTTGTAGCACTGATGTTTTAACTTCTTGTTCCCAGGGGAAGGGACTGGTACGAAGCAGTGAGTGAGGCATCCCAGCGTAAAAATAGGTTCCAAAAAGCCAGCTCATGTGCTAGGGACAGATCCTGGTTCCACTGCTAGTGGCCCTTCAAACATGAGGACTTTTATTGTTTCTATGGAGAAATATCAGATTTTAGCATCAAAATATGATTATATATATGTATATATACATATATATATATATATCAAGATGGTGACTATATATAAACCAGATTTTAGTTTGGGCATGATATACAGCCATTTAAGACTGTCTTTAAGTTTTAAAAATATCCATCTTTATGTACCAGAGTTTATGGTTAGTACATTTTAGACAATCATTGCTTCTTTGGAATGAATGGCTGTTTTAAAAAAATAATATCAGTATCAATTAATAGTCCAGAGCAGACTGATAAGTTTCAAATTCTCATTAACTGGCAATACCAGACCATATGTAACAAGAATGTCAAAGAAATGGTATTTTTGCTTACTTCATTTTGTATTTCTTGAAGATCAGTTAATAAAAATATATTAAATGTATTTATTTGTATATCTTCTGTAGTGCTCAGCTTCTTGTGGTAGGGGTGTAAAGTACCGGGAGGTCCTTTGCATTGATCAATTCCAAAGAAAATTAGAAGAAAAATATTGCAACCATCTGCAGAAACCTCGAACTCACAAAGCTTGTAGATCTGGACGATGCCCTTCATGGAAAGCCAACAGATGGAAGGAGGTATGTGGCATATTGCAACTATCCCACGTTGTTTCTATCTTCTATCTATCTATCATCTATCTATCTACCTATATCTCCCTATTTATCCATCTACCTACCTATATATCATCTATCTACCTACTTATCTATTTCTCTATACTTATTTACTATTCTCTTTCTTTTCATCTATACATCATCTCTAAATATCTATATTTACATTTTAACATCTGAATTCAATATTTATAATAACCTTGAGAGCTTTACTTCTTTACAGTGTCTTTTGTTATAGAATATTTTGCACTGTGATCAACACTAAAGCATGTTTTTACATTTGCTTAAGTCTATTGGTAAAATAACTTATTTGCCTGATTTTATTTTCAAGTCATATATTTACAGGAAACTCTCCTAGTGAATATGGGGCTCATGGCCACTGGTATCATCTTGGTTATCTAACAATAAAATATATACAGTGATTTATTAATAATGGCCTTGTCAGTTATCTCAGACTCTTGGGTTTGAATTAAGTTGGCATCATGGATAAACAGAGAGTAAATTGCTTGCAGAATTGCAACTAGAGGCAGCAAGATGAGGTGTGTGATTTACATAACTTTGAATGGCCTAAGAAAACTCAGCACAAAAGAAATGGATAAACAAATGAGGACCAGACTGACAATTCAATTTTTAGGGGGGAAAAAAAAGCGAGTGTATGCCTCAGAATATTCAGGGATAAGAACCCCAAACCTATGTAGTTTTTTGATGGACAGTTGGTTTTTTGAGTAGTACCATGTCATTATCTCATTGATGATAAGAAAAAAAAAAGCCTCTAGTTTCACCATAGAACAGGCATCCTCCACAAAGGGTTATTGTGCTGGGAGCTGGTGATTTTTGGCGATCTCTGATGTGAAAAAGGATAAAACAAGATTCTCTATTGTCTTTCTAAATGGTTGACTAGTTTGGTCCTTGTCGAGGGAGATATGAATTCAGAGGATTTTTTGCCTAGGCAAAAACACTGTCCATGTGGATGACACTTGGTATCATAGTGGGGACTTGACATATTGAGGACTTTGCTCAATGTGGGGTTAACAAGCAAAGCTGGGATTCTCTAAACACAAATGAGAAAACGTCTTGTTTCTAGGATACCTTATATGCATGGTGGTGAGTTCATTTGTTCATTTTAATGATTCAAGATTTTAATTTGCCTCTAAAGCCACACATCTGGAAAGAAGACACAAATGGTCTAATATTTTCCATGTTTGCCATTGTTTAGCAGCAGGAAATAACACGCATTACTAAATACTTACATTGGGATCATTATCAGATACCAAATGAAATACAATCCTTTAAAAATCATTTGGACAATCCGGCCAGTCTTCCAAATGAGTCTTTGTGGCTGAGACATTATGCAAGGTGGCAATAAAAATGAATTTATTTTTATAATAATTACACTAAGGCAAAGCTACAAGTTATGCAATTGGAACAGAGAAACAACCAATGATTATCTTGTGAGTCTTCTGAAATTATACATGTGTAGAACATGTTACCAGTTGTAGTACAAGGACATCCTGAAATCATTGGCTACATGAGAGTACTTTTTATAGAAAATCAAGCAGCAAAAGGCACACAAGTGGCCTTTGTTTCTGGCAGAGACTTGGAGACTGTGTCAGTGAATGGAATTAACTTCTGTGACAAGATTTTTTTTTAAAAGGCAGATTCTGTACAGAGCATCTATGTCTTTCTTAATCTTAACATTCATCCCTGTCTCTGAAGTCCCTTAAGCCCATTCCTTTAGGAAAACTTATGTCATTTCATTTTTAGTAGTAAGCCAAGCCAACTAGTTGGAAAGGATGATGTGTTTGTGTTTGTGGGGCAGATGATCAAACACCAGAAAAAAAAAATCCCTCTGTGATACAATCATGAACAGATGTAGTAGAGAAAGATGTTTGGGACACACAGGAATGTTGGTGGCCGAGAAGAGCAAATCATTCTTCTAGACATTCTTTCTTGGTCCTGTCTGAGCTCAACTTGAGAATTGTTTGCTGTGTAAGGGAAATATCTGTGGATTTTGTTTTCCTGTGAATTTTCAGTGTTTTGCCATCTTTGGGAAAACTAATCTTCTATTATTCTGTACATTTTTGTTCAGAGGTGTACAATAGTCCTTCACATTTAGAAAAAAACTATAATGTGACAAGCATAATCAATGAAAAGATGGCAAGTTCTTTTGCAACTAAGTCACCATGTTCAAAATAAAAGGAATTTGGCCACGTGTGAAGTAAGGTACTTGGTCAACAGGATATTTGTTGTCTTTGAGACAGACAAGATAATAACCTGAGAAAGCACTGTAGAAGTAAATATGGGGTAGGTTTCAGACTTATGTGTTAAAGTCAGTGGTAAATCATACAAGATATTAAGTGATGCTATCATATTTTAGCTCACACTATAAGAATGTAGGTAATGGTCACCATAGATTTAGGGAAGCCATTGTAGGTCTGAGAACAGATGGTCACAAAATCCTGAACTACTTATTCGTCTCCTCTTGATCAGGGCCAACATGCTGGGCAATTTAGAAAGATACTAAATGGTTTCATGCTATTCTATTCAACCCCCTGGACATGGTGGTTATGATAAAGATCCAGCAGCTACTTGATAATTAGAAGAATCGAGAGAACCTGCTGAGTGACAAATACGCTGTGGGAAGTAAATAAAGGAGATGAGACAAATTCAATATTTCTATTTTGAGCAACTCTGTAAATAAGAATAATCCTCACCAAATGTATAAGGCTAAGATAGGATCTTTTAAAATATAATTTATTTAATTAGCAAAAATTTCATCTAGAAAACAATACAGGGAAATATATCCTTTTAATGGCATCTCTGGGTATATTCATTTTAGGGAAGAGATCCATGTTAAGAATATTGCATTCTGTATTCTAGCATAGCTGTTTAAGGTCTCCATGGACTTTTCTTCTAAATGTGCAGTATGATTAAAAGACAAAACCAAACAAACCCTGGCAAACAAAACCAAAGCCAAACAAAACCAAAGCCAAACAAACCCAGGGAACACCTGACATCCCAAGGTTTGTTGACTTAAAGGAAACATTATTTGTTTGGTAGAACCTCTTACTTAAAAGTGTTTTATAAACTTTTTTTTTTCAAGGATTCCTTTTCAAGGTTGCAGTGAAGATCTTATCCAAATATAGTTTATGTTTCTAAGATTGTCTGGAAGGTTTTCAGAACTATAAAACAGTGCTACTTTATAGTCTAGTCATTTTTCTAAGAGTCTCAGATGTGCTAAACTGCATCTCGGTATGTTGATTTTACCTAGTATCATGTGTGCTTCAAAGCATATGTTTTTACCCCCCTACTAAGAGCCAGATGATGACTTTTTGGTGAACGCACTTAATGAGTTGCCAGAACTCACCAGGTTACGTGTAGCATGCAGGTCAGAGTAAGCTGGAGAAATGTGCATGGTATTGAGAAGTGAGAAGACAGAACGTGTCTGTGAGATCTGTGATTGCTACTTATATATGCAAGCCATGGAGGCAGACTTTGTAGCCACTCAAGTAAAAAACTGTTGTGGTCTGTGAGTGATCTGAGTCACTTGGTAAATTAAGATCATAGCTTTTGTTGGATTTAAATATTTTTTCTTATAGTAAAACGTATCTTGCAGTAGAGAAGAGGGGTCTGGATCCTCTTGGGTTCCTGCAAAAACAGAGAGCTTGAAAAACAACCGGATTTTTTTTCTTATAAAATCTCCATTGAGAATAGCAGTGAGTCTCCAAACATTATTACCCTAAGTGACCTCTAAGCCTTTCTGGAATAACAAATTCACAATTGATAAATATCTTTCATCCTTCTCCATGTGTTGTTAATATTGTCTTAATAACTCTGTTATTTTCAATATCTGCTATTTAGATATGACTCGGTTTGGGAACACTTGAAATCCTAGAGCTGAAAACTAGCTCTCTCCACTCCTAGGAGGCAATCCAGTGAGGGCTCAACAGAGAAAGCAAAGTTTCAACTGTCCTTCAGCATTCTAAGAGCTTGTGCCCCCACCCCCAAATTCGTATGTTAAAACTCTCCTCTCCCCCAAGAAGTAGTGTTGGAGTAGACATTTGGGAAGTGAGTTTTGAGGGTAGAGCCCCTTTAATTGGTATCATCTTCCATGTAAAGGGAGCTCTTAGAAAACTCCTAGTCCATTTTATATATGAAGATGGAAAGGTGACCATCTATAAAACAGGGAGGATCTCCTCACCAGACATCAAATATTCTGATGCTTTCATTTTGTACTTTCCACCTGTGAGACATAAATGTCTGTTATTTATGAGCCACCCAGAGGGTACATGAATAGCAACTCAAACAGGTGAGGAGGGAAAATTGCAAGTGACCATGGTATTGCTGTACTAAGCACCACATTGAGGATGTGGTTATTAAACTGGGTACCAGCATAGGGCAGGAAGAGCCTGGAGGCATGTGTAGTAAAGGCTTACACTGCTGTGTGTGGGGGTAAGGGCAATCCTGGTGAACACTAAGGATGAATAGCAGAGAGATGATGTGAGAGCATCAGTCTTGGAGAATCTCTGAACCACTGAAAGGTACGTTTGTAGAAATAGGGATAGGAATGCATTTTCATTAATAACTCTAAGAAAAATGAGAACTAAAAGACTAAGACAAGGCTGTTTAAATTCATCATTTATACAAACTTCTTCAGAATGCTGCCCACAGAGATATAATCAGGACTCAACGGCTTACAAAATAGTTGGACCCCCAACATGCTCAAATTAAAGTGGATGCTCTACGTAAAAACAAGAACATAATAAAAGTCTTAGAAACTATTGTTTAGTGGGAAATAATGGGCATAACACTAGAATTTAAGTTTTATTTAGAACAATGTAGTAGCCCTGTGTGGTGATTTTTATAGCTGTTAAGTATATTTAACTCAGGAAAGGGTTACCACACGGCTATGCCATTCAGCGTAGCCTGATTCAGTTAACAGTTTCCAGAAAACTTGAAGTACTTTGTGAATAACAGCCTTTAAAAAACTATACATTTATTCTTAATCTCTAGATAAGACTATGGTGAACACATCTTTTTGGGGAGGATTTTCTATCTAATGCATGATATAATGTCAGTACATGCTTACAACAAATAAGAAAATGTACAATGATCTGTTCTTGCTATCAATATGTGATTTGACATTTGCTAGCTATGTTTTTCAGATTCCCTGGGTTTTTTTTTTTTTTTTCTGTAGTGCTCTGTGACCTGTGGATCAGGGCTACAATGGAGGAAGGTGTACTGCAGACTGAGAGGCACTGGTCCAGTGACTGAAGACATGTGTGACCCAGACACCCGGCCTCAGGAGCACCGGCGGTGCTGGTATCAGGACTGTGTGAAGTACCAGTGGACAACAGGAGTCTGGCTAGATGTGAGTGTTAACAAGGGCATGGTCTTTTTCTTTACTTTTAGATTTTAAAAAACTTTATTGTTATCTTATGTGTGCATATGTGTATGAGTATGTGTGTGTGTGTATTTGTGTGTGTGTGTGTGTGTGTGTGTGTGTGTGATATGAGAATTGTGAAAACTTCTGGGTGTTTGTTTTGGCACATGTGGAGTGTGGTCAGAGGACCTTGTGCAGATTCTTAGAATTGAACTCAAGTTGCCAAAATTGCGTTTAAATGCTTTCTCTGCTGAGGTCTGTGGTACGAAGTTTCTGACTTGTCCATTCCAAGAGGTTTGGATCTGCAGCCCCATTTGGTCCCAAATAATCACTCAAAGACTTAATTTAAATACATGCAGTTCGGCCTGTGGCTTAGGCTTATTGCTCTCTAGCTCTTACAACTTAACCCATTTCTATTCATCTATTTCTTACCACATGGCTTGTGGCTTACCTGTTTCTTTACATCTTGCCTCTTGGGCAGCTGGATCATCTCTGTCTGACTTCACCCTCCTTTCCCTTTATCTCTGCTTGGATTTCCTGTCTGCTTCTAAGATGCCTTTCCATAGGCCAAAACAGTTTCTTTATTATCTAATAATAATTCACAGCATACAGAAAGACATCCCACATCAGAAGCCTGTTTTTTCTCCTTCCCCTCCCCTCCCCTCCCCTCCTCCCCTCCCCTCCCCTCCCCTCCCCTCCCCTCCCCTCCCCTCCCCTCCCCTCCCCTCCCCTCCCCTCCCCTCCCCTCCCCTCCCCTCCCCTCCCCTCCTCCCCTCCCCTCCCCTCCCCTCCCCTCCCCTCCCCTCCATTCACCTTTTCCTTTTCAGTCCTGTCCTCCCCTGCCCGGTTAATTTGAGTCAAAGGCTCCTGTAGCCTTGGTTACCCCGAAACTCCTGATCTTCCTGCCTCCCCATTGGAGTTCTGACTTTACAATTATGTACCACTACCCACACATCTTGTCAAGCACACTTGCAAGGACATTTCACATAGGAAACTGTGCCTGGTTTTCTCATTGCACTTCCAGTGTTCAACATCATGTAAGAAGAAAGAGACCTATCGTCTAGTGAAATGCACGAATGAACAAAATATGCAAGTGAATGAAAGCTTCTGCAATCCTTTAACGAAACCTCTTTCAATCAAAAAGTGCAAAAATCCTCTCTGCAAATACGTGGTGCTAACGGGAGACTCTTCACAGGTGAGGTTATGCTATTTTCTTTCTCTTTTGCTATCATAAAACACCCTGGCAAAAAAGAAGAGTTTTTGATGAGAGATTAGAGCTACACTTATCTTTGTGTATAAAATGGGGGTTTAGAGTACTGCTGGGAATTAAGCTGGTTCAGGAAAGTAAGTTATCTTCTGAGTCTATGACGTCACCAACTGCAAGTAGTTGACTAGCTGACTAGTTAGTTGACTAGTTAGTTTACTAGTAGCAGGACATGCATTCTTACTTAGTAAGTAGGTCTTAAATCCAATTAGGCAACTGATGATTACTTCCAAGATATGTGGCACTATAAGTATAACTTGCCATGCTGACCATTGGTATGGTTCATAGACTTCCCTGCAGGATAGAATTTAATTGCTTCTCTACTTTAGCACCTTCCAAAACTATAAGCTCTTATCCTCAGGGAGGAAGCTTTCAGGTCGGTTCTAGCTCAATCCCTCCAAGCCACATGGCATCTTTAGCCACAGGGTCTCTCCTTCAAGTCCTGGGGGTCAACCAAGGGCAATGGCAATAGCTTATATTGTTTGGGGAGAGATCTCTTTGGTTCCCCTGATTGACAACTAGAAGGTAGGTTTCTCATGTTTGGAAATTTCTTGATATACATTTTAAAGTTTGGTGTCAAGCTTATTAGTCCTTTTGCTACGGTGGTTCTTTGGGCTTTGGGCTTTACATCTATAAAATGACTGCCTAGTTTGGGCCAAAGAATGTACATCTATATTTTAATCTAAGTCTTATCATTTTAGTTCATCTATGAGGCCTGATGCATTTTTGGCTATTTTCATTTATGATCTGAAGTCATCACCCACATCTACAAAATTGCTCGTGCCTGCCCTATGAACCCAACTCAACCTGAGGAAGAGATTCTTATTTCCATCACTGTGTTCATTGACATCTCCGTTGAAACCCCATGGGCCACAATATTGTGATTGGCCTTTTCACAAAATTTAAACCAGTTTTCACACAAAATTTGCAAGCTCCTCTTAAGATTCCTATCAAAATGTAAGGGACTCAACCTATCCAAAAAATCTTGTGAAAGACAGAACACATGGATTTCTGAGTTCTTTCCATCTTCAGATTTTAGTGTGTAAAGAACCAAGACTGTTGGAATGACATAGAATAGGAAACTATGTCCAGAAGGCAGAATAGAGAGTTCAAGAATAAAAAGAGAGAAACCTCACAAGTTCCTCGGATGCAAAGTCTAGGTTGCATCTTGATGTTTTGTATTTTCTGGTGTGACTCTGTGTGACTCACCTTTGCTTCCCCACCATAAAAAAAAAAAGTTGATTAAACAAGCTGAGTTGGAAATGATATGCATGATACATATTAAGCAGTTAACAGACTTTAGGCCTTAGGTAAGTTTAGGACTCCCTATTTTTTACTGGTGTGAATTTTCCAGTGTGCAGGTAACTGTGGGTTCCCTAACCCACAGAAGATCACATACTGCATCAGGACCCAGTTCTCTAAGAAGAATGCCTTTCATCAGCTTCGGCCTGTAGACTATAGAGAATGCCCTGTGACACCTTCTCCTGTGTACAAATGCGATATTGGGAGCTGTTTGCATGTAGCCACTTGGAAAGTAGGGAAATGGAACAAGGTCAGTCCAGAATTCTAAATTTAAGGCCCTTTGCATAAGGCTTTTCGGAGGTGCAATGCCTGGTAATCTACATTTTAAATATATCTTCCCAGTTATCTTCTACACCATTGTCTAAAAACTATTTTATTAGTTATTTGTATAAATAGCTTATCTTTTCTGTGCTTATTTTAACTTGCTTATAAGAGGATAACAATAATCCTCATTTGTATTCCTTGGAGAACATGTACAGTGGTTGGAATTTATGTAGATACTTCAGATATATCAGCTAAATAAAGTAGCTTTCTCTAATATATCCATAATAGATATTACTTATACTACATTCTATTTATCGACTTAATTAATGAAAATACAATAACATTACTTTGTAATTTTACTATAAGGAAAAACCTCTAAGTAGCTGTAATAACAATAAGTGAGATTAACGTTTATTATATTTGTCATGTGCTGTGTGTATATAAGAAGTTTTAGTAAGCCTCATCAATTAATGCTTAATGAGCGTGCTAATGATACAACTTTACAAAATAAATGACAAGAAACCAGTAAGTGAGAAACAACAGTTGCAGGCTCTTACTGAAGGAGTTTTTTTTGTCTCCAGTGACGATCCTGTCCAGCATATTTTTGTACCTTCCATAGTTCTAACCATTACTGACCCTCACTTTGTTCTAAAAGAGCCTAGTCTTGGAGATGGCAGTATGGACTTCCTGGCCTTTTTATCTGTTATGTATTTTTACCTCAACCTTTACTGTGTTGACAGTGCTCAGTAACTTGTGGAAATGGGATAATGGAGAGAAGAGTAGAATGCAGGACTGAAAACGGTTGGCCCAGTGACTTATGTTTAAAGCGTTTAAAGCCAGATGCTCAAAAGAAATGTTATGCCAATGACTGTAAGTAATAGACTTCAAAATCTACCCAGCATCCAGTGTTCCTAAGTTTCAGTTAAAATGAGATATTCGCAGTTGTCAAACTATGCAATACAGTGTTTGACCTTCAGAGTACAGCAATGATTCTGATGGTCAAGGCCATGTTGTTTGGGATTTGTTCAGTGTTGATGTGTTGCATTAATTTATCCTTGAAGGTAAATTATTTACTACCTGCAAAGAAATCCAAGTTACCAACAATGTTACCAAAGATGGTGACTACGACCTTAACATCAGGGGAAGAATTGTGAAGGTATCATACAAACCATTTCTAATTGATTTTAGCTTTGCTCCTGTCTTTGGGAAGTGTTCTAGATACTTGTGTATTCCCTTTAGATCCACTGCTCGGGAATGCAACAGGAGAACCCTAAAGAATATTTACCACTAGTCAAAAGTGAAGACAACTTTTCCGAAGTATATGGCCTTAGGTATGAGATCCTTTGTTCAATCTGTGTACTTTTAGGGCCCATAGATATTGAGCCTTTGGTATGATTGGGATCACTCAAATGTAGGACAGGCAATTGAGAAGGAGGTGGACACATTAGGACCTTAGTAATGTGTTAGCCTGTAATCACAAAGAGGGTGTGTGAGGGACAATACTGAAGGGCCAAGTTTAAGACCTTTTCTATTTTCCTAGAAATCCAGTTAATTCTAGCAACAAAATCTTGGAGAATTGCATCTCATTTTTTTAATAGAAACATTTCTTGAATTTCCCACAAAGAATTCTGCATGTTAATTGTCTTACTTTGGGTTTCTACTGCTTTGAATGATACCATGGCTGCTTCTTGTAAGGAAAGGGGTCTTGCTTTCAGAGGTTTAGTTCATTATCACTGTGGCAGAGAGCATGGTGGGATGCAGGCAGATATGTTTCTGGAGAGGTAGCTGAGAGTCCTACATCTTTCAGGCAACAGGAAGTTGACTGAGACAGGGTGGTATTTTAAGCATAAGAAACCTTAAAGCTAACCTGCACAGTGATACACTTCCTCCAACAAGGCCACACCTCCTAATAGTGACTTTCCCTGTGAGATTATGGGGGCCAATTACATTCAAACTACCACATTAGTCATGATAAATTCTGCTTCTTTTCAGTTAGCCTATTGTCACTATGGTGACAATACTTATGTTTTATCTTGTTTTGTGTGTGTGCAGCCCCAGTCATACTAGAACTTGCTCTGTAGAACAGACTGGCCTCCAGCTGGTTCCAAGGTTCTGGGATTAAAAATGTACACCACTATTGCCTATCTCTGTTTCACTTCTTCTAAGTTCACAATTTACCATAATAGGGTCTAAAAAAATGCATCAAATAATAAGATGTTCCAATGTTGTTACAGACTTCAAAATCCCTATGAGTGCCCCTTCAATGGAAGCAGGAGGCAAGACTGTGCTTGTAAAAATGACTACCTGTCTGCTGGATACACTGCTTTCAGCAAAGTGAGAGTTGATCTCACTTCCATGCAAATAAAAAGTAAGTGCTGGGACTTTTTGGAAAGCAAAAGGCCTTCATTTGCTAAGGGAAAGTCCAGCCATGTACTGATATGAATGACAGGGTATAATGAAGAACCCAGAATTGTACAGAATGGTTTTGTTTGCAATCATTAGATACATACATTCCCTATGATGACATGAAATATGAAGACCTGTGATACAAATGTTATATAGTGACAGTAATAAGATATTTCACTCAAATAAAGATATCTTACTTAAAAAAACACCCTAAAATTCCCCAACCAAATTAAGTAGCAAGAAATTAACATTCTCAACATAAGTGTAAGATTTTTTGGTAATATTTAAAGTATAACATCAGTTCCAGATGATAAACTGTTGAGTATATTTTCCCATGTATCACATCTTATGTAAGAACCCTGTATCAGGTAAGACAGATATTCCATCAAAATACCACCGATGATAAAATTAAGTTTCTCTTATGAGATGTCCAGTTTAGAGTTAGTTAAACTCTCTAGGAGGAATGAAGACACCCACTTAGAGGACTCGGGTCCGAGAACATTCCATATTTCTTCTTTTTCCTTTTTCAGTTTTTAAATTTAAAATATTTTCCCATACCCACCACTGTTCCCTCTCCCTCCCCTCCTCCCAGTCCTCTCTCAGCCTCTCCCACCCCATCCTCCCATCCATTCTGCAAGGAGGGCAAGGACTCCCAAGGTGAGTCAGCTCAGTCTGGCATAGCCAGTTGAGGCAGGTCCAAGTCCCTCATCCCAATATCAAGGCTGGGTTAGGTGTTCCTCTGTAGGGAATGGGCTCCAAGGTGTCAGTTCATGCTCCAGGAATATGTTCTAATCCTACTGCAAGAGGCTCCACAAACAGCCCACGTTATTTGACAGCTGTCTACCTTTGGGGGGTTTAGTTCCTTTCCATGATGTTCCTCAGTGATGCTCCCAATGGCTCCAGCCAGCCATCTTTGTGGGTCTTCTCCTCATGATCCTGATCCCTTCGCTCACATACATATTTCTAGAAATTAACCAGTCACTCAAGTCACAGGTACCTATCAGCCCTGTAGTGTGCTGGCCACAGTGCATCTTCATGCTTAGAGTTACATCTCTGCACAAGAAGCAAAGGGTGGCTGTCATCAGAGGCTCTGTTTTCGTCCTCTCTTGAAGTCAGGGTCAGCTGAGTAGGGTTATGAGCCTGAGAAAATTTCAGGGACAGAGGCAGAAAAACAAAATCTAGGGGAAATTTTTTTCACTGCTAAAGAAACAATAAGTTTATTTCTGAGCCTACTTATATACAGACTAAAAGTCAGGAGAACAAAGCTGGCATTTCACAAATCGTAGGCAGTTAGGACTATCATAAGAAAAAAAAAAAAAACACACACCTCCCTATCCTGCCCTTGAGTGGAGGAACAGGCAGTCTCACTTCCCATCTGGTACCTCCTGAGAGCATCAGCAGCTGGATTATGTCTACTTTCCCAGGAGCGTCATCAGGACCTCCTTACAGCTTCTAAGGAGACTAGAGCTAACATGTTTTGAACTCTTTGGGGTCATAATGAACTTCAGATTCAAAATGAGTCACAGTGGGAAACTGAGTCACTGTGGGCTCCCACAATCCTCATTGAACCCAGCACCTCATACAGTGCATAGAGACAGGATTTTCATGACTGTGCAGTATCTAAATGATGGGCATGTGGTGATTTGATGATGTTCATATGACAGTTACTATTTAATGAATACTGACATTTACTGCAGTGTGTCCTGATAAATCTGAGGCAAGTTGCTTTAGAATGTAGAGAAGGATCAGTTAGCACAGTGCAGGTCCTGGTGTGGGTCTAATGCACACCCTCCTACTTTCCTTGAACTCAAAGCCTACTTTGGTTTCCACTTTTAAACTTCTAACACGTTAGCATCCCCAGTCTCCCACTTCACTGATGGCAACCTCACGTCCTTTTTACCAGGAAACACAAAGAGCACCATCCGAGGGGATTGTCTGAGTTCCCACCGCTGCAGTAACCGTTCATGGAAACTACCCACAGACCACCTTTTCTCTTATCTATTGTCCTTGAACCATTCTGTTCCTGCTCTTAGGGAAAGCAAATCTCCTTATCGATGTGACTCAAGGACATTACTTCAGCAACTCTCATTTTGTCTTCTATATGAGCACTTCTTTGTTGGACCATTTACATGACCCACGCAATGCTCTTAGTGCTTCCGTGATAACTAGAAATAAATCAGAACCTCTGGTCACTTTCTTTCTAATTTATTTCTTCCTTCCTTTCTTTTTCTTTTATTTCTCCTCCTCCTTCTTTCTTGTATTTTTTTTTTTAAAGACAGGGTCTCTCTACATAGCTCTGGCTGTCCTGGACCTTGCTTTGTAGACCAGGCTGGCCTCAAACTCAGAGATCTGCCTGCCTCTGAGTGATGGGATTAAAGGCATGTGCCACCACACTCCATTTCTCTGCTTCATTATAGTAACATTTCTTAAATGAGACACCATTCTCTCTCTCTTCTCTCTCTCACTTTTTGCTTCCTATCCTATTCTGAATCTTGCCTTTCTCATATGACATGATACTTATCAAAATGATCAGTGGCCTCCCTCCTCTAAACCTTCTAGTGAATTCTTCATGTTCAGCTGACATGATTCAGCTACCAACATTTCAATACAGGTCAGTATTGTCCACAGCGAGGCAGCTGAGGAGGGCCTGGGGCCATGTCCTTTGGATAAGAAGGAGGACTACTATGCATAGTTGAATTTATACTATAATTCGTAAGAACCATAGGAGTGAAATCATCAAGAATAAGAAAATACCCGGGTGATAGAGAACAAAGTGTAGCCATGGACACAATTAGAAATTAAATGTAACAATTCAGGTGAAATGGTAGGAGTCAAAACCAGCATTAACAAGTGACGATAACAAGGTGAATGCATTTTCATTTGGGCACGTAAAGTTAGACATACCTGTGAAGAATCTAAGGAATCATGCTCAGTAATAATCTGGTGATGTGCTGGAACTCATCTGATGTGGGATGTCTTTTTGTATGCTGTGAATATGTTTTATTACCATTTGTTAATTAAATTTAAAAAAAAAATAAAACAAGCTCTTTGGGCCTAAGGCAAGGCAGCTTAGAGGCAGGTGGGAAATCCATGTGGGATATCTTTCTGTACTCTGTGAATATGCCTTATTACCATCTGTTAATTTAAAAGAAAAAGCTTTTTGGTCAATGGCAAGCTTAGAGGCAGACAGGAAATCCAGGCAGAGATAAAGAGAAGGGCAGAATAAGAAAGAGCTACAAGCTATGGCCAAGAAACAAGATGTAAAAATGTCAATAATCTACTAGCTAAGATTAATAAAATTGAGTTAAGCTATGTTGTAAGACCTATTTGATAATAAGTCTAAGCCATAGGCCAGTTTATAATTAATTTAAGCCTCTAAATAATTATTTTATGAGCAGCTGTGTTACTGCAAGTTAAACAGGTCAAAAAACTTCTGGCTACACTCATCAGAGACAAGTGAATTATATGCACACTATTGGTTATCACTATAAAATGGGTGTAATTGACTGTTCATACTGTTGGAGAAGATAGCAAACTATTCTTTGAAACTTATGTCTGTATTCTTCCCCAGCTTAGTCTATAGATCTCCAAAAAAGCTGTGAATTGAGGATGCATGTTTAATAGCTACCCTTCCTGGAATAGTGTCAATTTGTACTATTTGTCAGTTCCCTGATGTATATACTCCACCCATGCCACATGTAAGCTCACCACCATGACCGCATTGGCTGAGTCTTGGGAGGTGTACACAATTTCTCTGTGAATTATGAAAGGTCTGGCTGTTTTTGTAACTGTCCTTAGAGATAAGGTATTTACATAAGCACTACTTTGTGGAACTGCCTCCAAAGAACCCCTGTCTTCACAGGGTGTGCAGTGATCTATCTGTGACTTGAAGCAACTCAGTGGAGCTGATAGCCATTGTTGGGATGTTGTTTAAGTAATAAATGCAGGCATAATCAGCTGTAACAGCTGAGTTTGAGGATTCTGCCCTACCTGTCTTTGATCCAGTGAGTCTAGTTTTGGTGTTTTGTGTAGACTCTCCAGGGATGCTGCCAATCAAGGCATTTTACTAACAATGTCAGCAAATGGAAAAGAATTACGCCAGTGAATTGGTATAGATACAGCGCATGTGCACTCACTGCTTTGCCATGGTTAGTCTACCTTTGAAGAGCTTTTTTGTTTTTCTATGATTTTCTTTTTGAGCACACTCCGTCTATTTCAGAGATTTGTTGAGGTGGAAAATCTGAATGACGATTTTATTCAGGTTTTCTGCGTTTTTCTTTAATTTCAAATGTTTCTGTTTTTTTTTTTTTTAAAGAACAATTTAAGCTATGTATATTTTTGTGTTAAATAAAATATATCTGTTTGAAGCAGGCATGTATTATATGCTCTTAGTAGTGATATTTTGTTTAAATTTTAACTATTTTAAAATAATAAACATTGCTGTTTCCATGGTAATGAGTTGTATTTATTTTTTACAGCTACAGATCTTCTTTTTTCCCAGACACTGTTTGGAAAGGCAGTTCCCTTCGCCACAGCTGGAGACTGTTACAGTGCTGCCAGATGCCCACAGGTACCTAATAGGTGTTTTGTTATTTTTTTCTCCATAATGAAAAAGTTAATATTTCCCTTCATTAATTTTCTTTATCAGAATATCTCATAAAACAGAAAACTAGTTGTCCAAAGCTTTCTGTATGCATTTTTTTTAAAAAAAAATATATAAATCAACTGAAGGAAAACACTTTTTATGTTAAGTTCATTTGAAAGATTCAAGAGGAAGACTTATAACTTGTTCTGACCTCATGTCTTCTTCTCTAACTCCTCATCATCTTCATCTTTCTGGTCCTCAGGAATGAGCAGATATGCATTAAAAGGTGAATGAATGGGTCATAATCATGTGTTGTTTATTTGCTGTATAGGTCCCATTAGTTTTTTGGGGGTGTGTTTCTCAAAGGTCCTTGTATGAAGGATTGATTCACAGGATGGCTGTCCTGGGAGGTACTGCAGACTCTTGGAAGGTGGAAGGGTCCCCTAAAGGGCACTGTGAAGCCTTACTGGTCCATTCTCTATGTGCGTCCTTAGTTGTTATATAAGGCGTGTTCTATATGCAAGTCTGTGACCATCTGCCACTCTTGCCAGAAGTCTGAGCAAATGAGACTACCCAGTCAGTCTTATACTTGAACCTCCATTATATGTGTTTAGGGCTAGCTACTTGAGATTGGGTAGAATATCTGTGGACTTGTCCCTGGATGGGACAATCATTAATAGTCTGTAGCTCTTCATCTAGATGGAGGCCTTGGAAAATCTAACTCATCCATGATGCTGTTGTCAATACACAAGTCTTATTCAGGAGACTTCATGGGTACATATATAGAAGACTCTATCTCATAGAAGAACTCAACTAGTTTTGCGAGCTTTCTGGTCCCTCTTCTAAGATATTTCCTGGTTGTGTAGGGGTTGTGTTGTAAATGTATTAGCTGAGGATGGACATTTCACAGTCAGCTGTTCTCTACATTTTGACCAATTGTGAAATTCTGGAATGGCCTCTTTCTGCTGTAAAAAGAAGCTTTGTGGATAATTAGAGAGAGCGACACTTGGCTGTGGTATTATGTGCTTTTCTGGTATCTATTGATCTGGAGTTTTCTTTTTATGCTTTTATAGCTGTCAATTCTATTTCAAGTATTTGTTTTTCTGTGTCTAAGGATTTTTTGCATGTCATACATTTATATTTATTTTTGTTTATAAAGCATTTTCTACTATTGGATCATTAACTATTTGAGAGTAAGTTTAATTTGCAAATATTAAAAATTTTTTATTAAAAAATGTCTTTTTTATCCATGTATCCCCCTGCTCCCCCTACCTTGCCTCCTTCCAATGCCTCCCCATCAGCCTTTAGCCTCACCCCTTCCCATCTGCCATTCTCTCCCCCAAAAGGGCAAGAAGCCGCAAGGTGGGTCAGCTCAGCATGGCACATCCACTCTAGGCAAGTCTGATTTCCTCACCCCAGTATCAAGACTGGTTAGGTGTCCTCTGTAAGGGAATGGGCTCCAAGGTGCCAGCCCATGCACAGGACACATTCTGATCCCACCCTTCAAGGTTCCACATACTGTCCATGCCAATCAACAGTTGCCTACGCTTGGAGGGCCTAGCTCCTTTTCCCAATGGTTCCCCAGTGGCTATTCTTGATTCAATCAGCTCCCCAGAGCTCTAATTAGCCATCATTGTGGGAATTTTCCTCAAAATCCTTATCCCCTTGCTCATACAGACTTTCCTTCCCTGCTCTCAGTTGGACCAGGAACTCTGCCCAGTGCTCAGCCATGGATCTCTGCCTCCACCTCTATTTGTTGTTGGATGTAGGTTCTGCTATGACACTTAGTATGATTATTCATTTGATTATAGGGGATGTCCCATTTAGGCACCCCCTCCACTATTGTTTGGAGACATCCAAACAGGGACATCCTGTGAGCTCTTGAAGTTTCCCTAGCACCTGGCCTCTTTCCAAGCCTACATTGGCTTCTCTATTGAGATATCCATTTCTTTTTTCTCCCTATTTGTTGCTATCCAACTGCCTACCCATCTAGATACTGAGTCAGAATCTACCTGAGTTTTTCCTGCTCCTTTAGTATTCCCTTTGCCATCATCTCTCAGTGTCTCTACTAAGAAGCATTTGGTGTGGATCTCTTCATGTCTGCCCAGCTTCTCAGATGTGTAAATTACTATATCATCAAATTTGAAATTTTTTATGGGGAGCAGCCTGGTCCTGCACAGCCTCCATGGCCTCCTCTTTCCCAGCTCTCCCTCTGACTTTCCATCAACTCTGGCCAGTCGGCCTCCACTGACACCTCTTTCAGCTCTCACTCTTTCCCAGCTGCTGGACATTAGCTCTAGCCTTTCGGTACCGTCATGGGGACATTAATCACTCCACAGTCAGATCCAGATACACTATGCTCCTCAGACCACATATTCTTATATGTCAGGAGAGACTCTCTGAGGGGTATTTCTCAGACATCACTTTTTCCAGATTAAACTTCAACCTTCTCTTTCATCTGCTCCTATTCTGGTTTTTATCCCCTTCCTGTGTGTCACTAAAATCCAACTTTAAATGTAACCTTTAAGCTTGATCGTTGCTATATTATATCCCAGTTAATCTCCATCCCCTTAGAAAATGCCATGTAATTTTCTATTCTTATGACCTGATTATGCTCTGAGAACAACTTTTAGGCCTATATAGTACATCTGGGGACATACAGTGGCCCATTCCTCAGACAAACTATCTTGGGTCTGGGGTCCTGCAGAGACTCACCAGTCTGACTCAAATTTTGGTTTTAGTGAATTAGAGGCTCTTTATTGAAAAGAGACTGTCCAGAACCAAACCAGAGAGAGCTTTCTAGGTGAGGCCACTGCTTATCCAGGGGCCAAAGGATTATAGAGGTAAAATACATAAATGTATACTTGGGGGAGGCAAGCTAACTCACTAACTTCTGGGTGTGGGAAAGTCTTGATTTTTGTAATAGATGTCCTCAGGTGTCTCAGCCATCAAAGCAAGTGTTTCATATAAAGACAGAACTTTGTGGTTAACCTGTTTGATCTTGTGTCCCATTACTTGTATGAAAGCTGAGTCAGTAAGATATTTTCAACAATCAGCATTTTTTAAAGAATAGTCCAATACACCTTGAGCCAGCTGACAGGAAGGAACTTCCTAATGGCTTATACAAGCGATAAACAGCTTTGCTTTTAGAAGCCTAATGCAGTAAATTTATCCTCTAAACATGGTTTTCCCCTATCACATTAACATTCTTGTCTGTACACAGCGCCATGAATAGATACTATCACTAAGCTCCTAGCTTGTGCTTCTCAGTATGAAGTCACTTATTAATGATTTTAGGTGGGCATGATTTGGGCCCAGCTTTCTCGCATAGCCATATCTTGAGTCGTATTGTATGCTGTGGAGTCCAGCTCCATGGATACAAACAGGGTCCAAGAAAATTCCACAGCATAAGACTTTTTTATCTGAGGGTATTTCTAGAATTTCTGGAAATGAAATAAATTTACATGCAAATGGTTTGGGTCATGTTCTATATTATTCTTCTGCTGTAGCTCTAATTCTGCCTTTACAAATTTTTTCTAAGTTCCAGACCGCAGCTTCTCTCTCTACAGAGCTATATACACATTTCACAACAGACTTGTTGCAATGAAAAGTGTTACAGAGGCCAACATCTGAGAGGGAAGCAGGATACCATGGCAATGCCCATTTTCAAGGTTTCTGGCATAAGACTATGACCTGAATGCAGGGGCACAGTGACTGGGTGTACAAGCTGCAGAAAAATCTGCACAGAGCATCAGATCTTATCAAATAGACTAGTAAGTGAAGAATTAGCATCCTATCTTAGGTTGCTTTGTGCTAATAACCTTGGCTCTACAATAGACCTCTGGGAAAATGTCCATGTCTATTTTTTTGTGGAGTTAACCTTATGAGATGTTTCCAGAGGTGTTTAGTTTAGTTTAAAATTGCTCTGAAGTTATGAATAAGACAATTGTCAATAGCGAATCTTAGACTGCAGAGAAATTGTTATTTTCTTATGTTAGCTTGAGTAAAGAAACAAAGCAGACTCCAGTCCTCAGGGAGCAATAATAGAGCTTGTTATGAAGCATATTTTAGTATATTTTCTGTATGTCAGAATTGTACGGCTTATTGAGAAGTCTTCTACCTGACCATCCATAGATACATGTACCCATAGGACTGAGAGGAAATCATGAAATTACATATACATATTATATGAAATTACTGCAGGTATTGGGGAAATACCACAGCTATTTCTGCACATGTGAAATTATAAACATGAAGTGCCATAGCAGAGGGACAAATATTGTAAACAAGACATTTCTTCATGATCATGCATGTGAGTGAGAGGTTTTATACAATCAATCTTTAAGATGATAAGATAGTTATTTCTTTCCTTTGAATATCTCTCCCTCACAAACATTTTAAGGAAATTATGTAGGTATAAAGCACATAATCTCAGTTTGTAGTTGAACAGACAGATAGTCCATGCCAACTCCCTTCTCAGATACTTAGTCAATGGAGAAGCAGCAGTAAGATATCTTTCTGCCATCAGGGTGTGATGGCCCCTCATGTGGGTTCTGACCATTTCTGGAATGCAGAACTTTGTGCCAAAATCAGATGGTGCTGGGCACAGAAAGATGCTTTGAAAGGAGATGTGTCATCTATATTCAGTCTGTATTTGTCTGCCCCAGGCTACTGTTACCAAAAATACAAACTGCCCAGTATTTTTGGAGATGTTCTGTCAAATGTATAAGCCAGATTCTGTGTCAAGTTACATGACATTTGCATGAATACTATCCAGATGCTGGATGTCATAGAAAGAACTAGTTCTGATGTTTGGGATTCATCAAAACCACATCCTCTGTGTTTGCATGTGACTGGGTACCCAGGATATGAATTCTAAAAAGAACACAAACACATATGGCATTCTTTAGAGAAAATAAACTTTATCACATTGAACGTGAGATGGAGTCGGAGAGTGTTGTGTGACTTGGGAATACATATTTCAAAAGGGATGTAGATGTTCCCAAAGAGTCCTGGTGTGGACCTTGTTTACTGTTTTGTAATTAATATCTGATTCTCAGAAAGTCAGAGAAATAATTACATTTTAGTAATGCCAGTGAGTCACGCTAGTACCTATCCATGCTAGTTATTGCCAGGTGCTGGAAATTATGGTTTAAACACACATACAGATATTTAAATATGGCTTTATTTTTTTTTCTGGACTAAATTCCTAGGGTTTTTGTTGCAGATTCTACAGTGTACATTGTAAAGAGAAGCTTTGTTTTCCTACCAGCTAAGATGTTGCTTTGCACCCTTGCCAGCATTTGGTATTGCCAAGGTTATTTTCATTCTCTTGTTTGCTTTCCCATTGACAATGTCTAGCGCATAATGATGTTAAGCACCTTCCCTGGGCTTATTTCTCATTTGTGTGTTTTGTTTAATGAGGTGAATGTTCATGTCTCTACCTGTGTTTTACACCGAGTTTGATGAGCAGTTTTCCTATTGGTGAACATCGAGCGTCCTCTGCTTATTCTGGATATATACAAAGGTCTTTTAATGGAAATGACATTTCCAAATATTACATTTTTTCCTTCACTTTTGAGAGGAAAGGTTTTTCTTTTATTTTAATGAAATCAGGTGTGTTGTTTCTTATGGATTGTTGAGCTAAGAAATCAGATGCCAAATTACAAAAATTTTCTCCAGTTTAAAATATTTATATTCTACACATTAGTCCTGCTCTATATCAACCCTTGGACTCATTTTGGATTAAGTTTCACATAGAGCTTGGGGTGGGAAGGTCGTGCAAAGAGATCTCTAATTGTTCTTACACTCAATGGTGGAATCGAAGGGTTTTCTCCGCCATCTAACACAGTGCTTCTCAAACTTTCTAATGCTGTGACCCTTTAATACAGTTCTTCCTGTTCTGGTGACCCCCAACCATAAAATTAATTTAGTTGCTGCTTTGTAACTGAAATTTTGCTACTGTTACATATCATAATGAGAATATTTGTTTTCTGATGGTCTTAGGTGATACCTATGAAAAGGTCCTCTGACCTCCCAAAAGCAGTTGCGACCCACAGGCTGAGAAGCACCTCTCTAGTATCACAGTTGTGACAACACCCTGCAGCCTGAGCACTTCAGGCTTCCTGTGCACTGAAGCAGTTGCAGACCCTTAGAGGCACAGCTGACATGAAGCTAGACATGGTCCAAAGATCTAGAAACTGCCAACCCCATAAACAGTGCATCCAGGTGCAAACTAGACATAGTACCTCATGTTCTAGAGAACATGAGAACTTGGCTGAACCTCACCTTCAGACCAAATATCCTCCATTCCTGCCCACTTGTAACGGGACTAGCAGAGCCTCCAGGGACCTGCATTTCTGTAGTGAAAAATCCTCACTAAACTGCTAGCCTTCCAAGAGCCATGTCACATGTATCCCGACTCCAACAATCCTACCTGCTTTACCTGCCTGGGCGGCCACCACATCTTGTTTTCTTAGGGTCCAGAGTCCAGGGTCACAAATTTGTGATATCTCCTTCCTTAGAACTTAAGCTGTCCCTGTACCTTACTGGTCCTGAGTCTTCTCTGGGCTCAAAACTTAGGAAAATGTATTCTTCCTCAGAGCCTTGTCAGGGTTGGAGGCACAGCTTCATGTGGAGCCTTGGCAGGTGATGCTTGTAAGTTTCTCAAATAAATCAGTCTCAGTTTAGTGCAAGAACTATAGCCGTGCACACACTGACGTGATGGAAAGTGAACCTTCACCTGCACCCCAGTTCACAGATGCATGCTTCTCCCTGCCCAAATGTCCAGTTCCACAGCTGCAGTGATAGCTTTAGTCCTGAGTCTCACTGATGTTACACCTGTCATTGGGCAGAGTGAGAACCAACACTGACATAGGAATCTTCTCCTATATTACAAAGATAGGAAGAGGTTATTCTCTAAAGCCTTTACCTGAAAGTCTCTGTCACATTGAAACTGCCAAAGACCTTAACCCTGAGACCTGCTGGCGTTGCTGATGGTCATCACTGCTAAAGAGCCTTAGACTATACGCCATGCTTCTTAAGCTTCCCCATGGCTTCCCCTTTCTTATAAAACCCTTTGGTTTTTAGGTGCACAGAGTAGGCATACACACTAAGCATTTAGTAATCACAAATCATAAGGAAATTTACTTTAAGACAATGATTAGATATGTGGATAACTTCACTGCTAAAGATGAAAGTACATGTGTGTACTAATGAGAGGCCTGTGCCCATCTCACTACATAAAGAATTGAATCTTGGCTGGATGTATAGTGCTGCCCAGAGCATAGTACCATCATCACGTCTCAGAGTTGGTTCACATTTTGATTTTATGATAGCAGATGTTTTTAATTTCTATTTAATTTATTTCTAGTGTGCTTGCACACACATGTGCATATGCCACAGCATGAGTGTGGGGGTTAGAAGACCTCCAGGGGAATCAAGCTCAGGATAGTATCACAGATCACCTTGACAGAATCACCTCTTCCCACTGAGCCATCTCGCTGGACCTATGGCTGCAAATGCTGGGAATGTTGTTTTGAATGCAGAGAACAAAATGGCAGAACTCTGTTCAGAACCATTTCAAAGCAGAAGTGGGGCATTAAACACACACACACACACACACACACACACAACTATAGCACCTAAATACATAAGCAAATATCAATAGACAGATAAAAGAGAAATAAAGACCAAAAGACGCAGTCTTTTATATGAAGAGGACTTCAATACTCTTCCAAGTATGGACAGATCAACTGAAAGAAAATACTAGATTTGAATACTACCTTGACCAAATAACCAAAATGCACAAAACTTTTCCATTTGAACACAGTATGCCACGTGTATTTTTCTGATGTACACAGAATATTCCTCAGAATACACTATGTGATAGATTACAAGGAGTCTTGGTAAATTGATATGATAAAAGTTTGCAATGAGTAGCTCCATGCTGTCCTCTGTCACCATGTCCTGTTATAGCACTGTTGAAACATAGCATCTTGGAAGGATCTATCAAATACGTAACAAAGTTCTAACATCTGAGGAAGCTGGAAGTTACAAGATGCACAAGAAGGTCCCTTCACCGTATTGGTGGAGTATCAGTGTAATATACCCAGGAATTAATCCTTGGCTCAAATTTGGATCAGTATTAGAGTACTACTGTACCTAGTGTTGTCACATGGAGTCTGAATGGTGTTATATGTGTGTTTATGTGTTTACCATTATGTTCTCATGGTTTAATATTTAGAATGTGGTTCATCTATTCAAAACACTTTCTAATACTGAGTCCTTGCTCTGAAAATACAGCAATGCCATAGTCACCCTGTAGTCTGTGTTTTATAATCAAGTGACTTTTTAAATAAGCATGTGAAGTTTACTTAAACTTTCTGTAATAAGAACTCTCCATTTACTCTAACTACGCTATATATTTAAATCAATATTTATTTTAAAGTAATAACTTTAAAATAGACAATAATGAAAGTAAATAAAATTGATAACTTACTGCTTGTTTTGTCTTTAAATACAGGGTCTTTTTGTGGTCCTGGAACTCTTTATATAGACCAGGCTGGTCTCAAACTCATAGAGATCTACTTGCCTCCACCACTCAAGTGCTGGAATTAAAACGGTGTGCCACTATGAATGGCTGATATTCTAATTTTTAACAAGAGTTATAGCTCATAAATACAGTTAAGCAATACAATAGAAACAAATAATTTGTTTTATATTTAACATTTGCTTTCATGATGAGGCAGAGTTTTAATCCTCACAATGCATTTCCCAGGGCTCATCTCATTCGTGCTTAAGATGTGAGAGTCTTAGGCCACTGAACTGTTATGGTGTGATCCTAGAGCACCTCATATAGCTTGGGATTTCAGTTAATACTGAACACTCTCAGAAGGCTGAATTAGTGTGCATTCTGATTCCCAATGTATAAATCTACTATATAATCATATAAATATGACATGGTAATCTTGGTCACTTAATTTCTAAATCAGCATTACTAACAAAGGTAACCTACAATACTTTGACATAAAAACACTTTTCGCATGCCATGAGCCTCTAGGGACCACATTGCCATCACAGTCCACTCATCCTTCTGGGGCCCTGAAAAGGTTAATCTTATAGAGGAAAATGCCACATTCGGCAGCTTTGTGTCATCAGTTAAGGAGTAATATTCTTTTTTTCTTTTTCTTTTTTTCTTTTTTTTTTTTTTGCTATAGGAGGAAGGAGTCAGAATAAAGAAAGATTTCAGAAAGTATATCCAACAGATGTAGTGGTACAAAGGTATTAGGAAGTAGGAAAAACCTCAATCAAAGGGAATGTTAAAGGTGAACACACACCTTCGTTCCTATGTATACTCCTCCATCAAGAATTCGTCAACTGTGACAGGTGTCTTGGTTCAAGGTGTCACAGAGTCTATGGCCTGCCAGAGTTCCTTTAGCATTACACAGTGTTAACTCTTATTGCACTTGGAACTGAGAGGACTTATTTGTAATCCCATTTAAAACTCCTTAGTGGATTCATTTTCTTTCAGTAAAGTTGGAACAGTTTTCTTTACTTGTTATAAGACCTTTGGAAAACAACTTGAGTCATTTGATGCTTCCAGGTACAACATTCTTAAATATTTTACGTATTCATTTTTTTTTTCTCACAATGAAGGGGCAGTTCAGCATTAACTTAGCGGGAACTGGAGTGAAGATATCTAACACAGCACAGTGGCTCGCTCAGGGGAGATATGCCTCTGTCATCATCCACAGATCCCAAGTAAGTCCGATAGCACCAGCAAGTCTGGGGAACACTTCTGTGTTGTGAGCTAGCACTAAAGATCTCCAAACTCAGCCGCAAGCCCACAGGAAACCAATGACTAGACACACTGTGTCATGAATATGTCACATAGAATAGGATACAAGTCAATGTTATTGATATGAATATAGATACAACATTGTAATATGGGCCACACACACATGAACATGGATCTCAGAATTCAAACTTATGACCGGACATATCTGTAATTTTTTAGATGTAGTGAGTTAACAGTACTGGGCCTAGTAACAGATTTATAATCCCTGCTACTCAATAGGGTGAGGCAGAAGGACCTGCAAGTTCAGTGCCAGGCTATGAAGTGAATTCAAGGTCAGCCTGGGTAATTTAGTGAGAGTTTCTCTCCAAAGAAAGTGAAAAAGAAAGCTGAGGCTGTCAATGATTGGAAGAGCATCCACCTAGCAAGGACAACGAGTCCCGAGGTTCAACCTCCATTGTGGCAAAGCTCAAAACAAACAAAACTCACAAAAGAGATTTAGGGTCTAATATTTTGAAGTGACTGTTCATTTGGGGATTTACTTCTCTCCTTGCTGTGGTTTGGTGAAGGGATTATTGAACAGAGCCACTTAGCAAATATCCTCAAAGTGTTTTCAGGAATTAAGAATATCTACTTATGTGGTACCCATATTTTCTTGCCTATTTTTCTCTAGATAACACTGTTATTTTATCTTTGTAAATAGCTATATGGGGAAAGGGAAAAGACTCAGTCAGAAAAGTCTCTTTCACACAAGCATGAGAATCTGGCCCCTTTCTATAACCCTGGTGTGACAACAGAGTGGAGAAAGGAAGAGTCCTGGAATTCATTAGCCAAATCAATGAGCCCTATTTTCAATGAGTGACTCTGCCTTTATAAGTAAGACGGACTCGATGTCAATCTCTGGTCTCCACATGTACTCACACACATGTGCACACTCACATACACAGACCCACATACTCACCAATATAAGTAAATATTCTGATTAAAATGTGTGTGCTAAGGTAAAGTGTGTAAATCCTACTGTAATTTATTTGTCATGAGCAAATGCAGGTATGAATCCTGGGTTGTCCATTTCCTTTGGATCCACACAAAGCCTTCATTGGACATCAAGTCTTACAAGGATCCTTGGCTAGGACTCCAGGCACATGATTCAAAGTGGATGATTTTTCTGTGTTGTGCCAGTTCATTAGCTTATATCAAAGTCTCTTGTGTTTTCTACTTTATACTTTCAGGATGGAACCAAAGTCTACGGCAGATGTGGAGGGTTCTGTGGGAAATGCATTCCCCACATGGCTACAGGGCTCCCAATTCAAGTATTCTGAACATTCAGAACTTGGAAATACTCAGGCTGGTGCTGCTCTGTGAAACACAGGTGTCTGGTGTTCTTTTTTCACTCCTGGTTTCCTGAGACTTCCATATTCAAACTGTTTTTTGTGTGGGTGCTCTTCAGGATTTCAGCTCACTTAATGTTTATAGGTTTTCAAGAGAAACTTAGCAGACATATCACTCTAATAGAAGCATTTTTAAATGTTGTAATTTATTATGGGGAATACAATTATGTTTGAATAACTTATACCAAGAATATTGCTGTTTAACAGCTTGGGCTGGACCACAATTGTGTCCTACTGTTAAATGCATATGCAAATAAAACTCTGATCAGCTTTCTACTGAACAAATGAAGTGTCACTGTGATGTTAAAATAGAGCAAACAAGAATTAGGAGAAACTATTTTAAATTACTATAAGCATTAGTAAATCTCTCAGTGAATATCAAATTAATAATTATGTCAAATAAGCATGTAGACATCATACGTCCTCTTGATATTATTTTAATTTATGATTTTATTTTTTCTTTATGTTTGGACTTTGGTGCTTCAATAAAAATGGTTCTAAAATGTAATGCAATTTTTAATTAGAAATATGTTTGTGCTAAATATTAAGTAGAATATGTTGTGGCAAAATAGAGAAGGTATGATATATTGGGACTTGATTTTTAAAGCCTACCTCTAATTATGAGTGATATGCTGTTTTTATGATGTTTATGTACCATTATGCCTTTATAACTCATATATGTAACTACTCTTAAAAATCTATTTTCTCAAGGTTATACATTTTATTTTGTTAATCAAATAGAAAGATAGAGATTCTTAAAATTCTCATGATCCTAAGTTTGATCAAACATACAGAAATTGTGAGGCCAGGGTTGTCTAGAAGAACAGGATAGAGAGAACAGGAAAGAGACATTTTAAAGAGAGTTATTAGATTGGTTTACACAGTACAGCCTGTATATTTCAACAATAGTTGTCTTCACACTGGAAAGCTGGATACTCCAGCTGTCTCAATCTGGTGCTAATACCCTGGATGCCTATTGGAGTGACGCAGAATCAATGCCGGAATGACTCTGGAGAAAGCATGCTGGTCTTCAGTACACAAGGGAAAGCTGAGAAGCTGATGTCAGAGGAAAGTGACAGCCCACTCACTGAGTGCACCAGCAAGATACAAAGAGAACAGAGAAAATGGAAAGCTTTCTCCTCTAAAGTTAGAATGGATCTTCCCAACAGTAAACCTAATGGGACAGACAGTCTTTCTCAGGTGTGTACCAACAGCCTGCCTTGTGGGCAAGTTCAGATCTTATCACACTGAAGGTCAATAGTACCCATCATAGGGAAGCTCAGCTACCTTCTACCCAGGTGTTTTCAGAGACAGAGCATGGGTGAATATGAAAATCTACCACTTTAAGTGGATTCTTGAGAATTAAGAGATTATTTTTCATGTTGATAATTTAATTGTGTGTTATATGAAAATGGAACTTTAAAAAGCAAATTAGCAAACATCTTCCCATGTCAGGCGGCCCTATAAACAAAAACAGGGGATTTATTAATGCATCTGCCAGTAAATATCAGTGTACTAGTTTTACCCTCAAAGTGTTTTTTCTCCCAAAGATTTGCTAGAGATGTATAAGGTGCCATATAAGATACCAGAGTAAGTCAAGTGCCAATGTGCTCAAACACTTGCAGAACTCTCAAACTAAATCAGTCACAGATATTAAGACAAAAAAGCTATTTTCCAATCAATGTTTCATTTGTTATTAAAGCATGTAATGTATAAACATCTAAATAAAAGACTGCATTTGTGTGATATTAGCCACCTTGTTTTCATATCTCTCACATATCAAAAAGGACTCCATGACATTGTTCTGTTCACACTGCTATAGTGGTAAGAAAACAGAACAACTCCTATGTGTCCACATGTGCTTCTCATGACAAAGACAACATGGCAGGAATGTCCAGGAGGAGCTTGCTGTCTCTGCAAGTTACATACACAGGTTCTGAGGTTCATCTAACCAAGCCAAATCATAAACTCCCCAGCCATGGGCAGAAATATAATGAGTTCTTCCTAAGGACAGAGGGCCAGACACAGGGAAGTAGGTGGGACATACAATACTCTCCCAAGACATAGAAGAGGTACCTATAACAGATCCCTCCATCCTCAACTTCCCTATGAGTTACCAAAGTATTCTCTAGAGTAGCTAAATCAATTATAGCTGTCAAGGGCTAGAGTGTGGCTCAGTGGCAGAACCCTTTCACACATGTGTGAGGTCATGGAAGGAAAACATTACAACTGGCAGGGCATTAAAATATTACCCTTTTCACACATGCAGTATCATACATACAATTATACCTATAAGTTTATAATTATCTCACTACTAAAGTATACGGGAACTCTCTCTCTCTCTCTCTCTCTCTCTCTCTCTCTCTCTCTCTCTCTCTCTCTCTGTAGATATGAGGTCTCTTTTTTCCTGAAAATTGCTCCGAAGATAAGTAATATGCATATATATACTTATATACTTACATACCAGGGTGTCACTGTGTAGCCCAGGCTGGCCTATAGTTCATAATTATTTAACCATTCTAATTGGAAGCATAAACCTGAGAAAGTGGAGTCTAAGATGAGGAGATAAGGAAAACTAAAGCCTCATGCAGTAGCCAACCTCATTTAGCACATGCAACAGTATACATTCTGAGGGTTAAGCAAAGTCACATGAGCCAAGATCATTTAGGCTGTACACAACCACAAGGGCAGCCTGTACTTGGAAACATCATTTGAGTAATAATGGTAGATGATGGGTAATTGGAAGTAAAACTGCTACTATTTACTATACCTGGGAGGGGCACACAAAAAATTCTAACAGTCCCTGTTATGGAGGAACAGAGGGTTACAAGACTCTTACCGTGCTTCCACCCCAGAACCCTCCTCACGTAGTTTCGTCCAGGGACCATGCTCTCACAATGATCATCCTGCCTCAGCTCTGTTACCACTGGTGCTCTTGATGTGTACCACCATGCCAGGCTTGGATATACGCATGTTTGCTTTGTTGGGTTGTTTCTGGTGTTTGAAACAGGGTCTGGATATGTATCCCAGCCCGTCCCCACAGTGGAGTGTCTCTTCATCTCCAGTGTTGGGGTTACATGTATGGACCACACACCGTGACATATTAGAAACTTTTAATTGGTGGGCTTCGTGGCTCTGACCAGAATCTGAACAAGGAAACAGAAGCGTGCAGTTGGAGACTGGTACTGTCCATTTCCTGGACTGGTTTCTGTTTTGTTTTGTTTTTTCCCTTTACCACATATGTTAAAGCATTGATGATTTGCTCAAATGCTTTGCTTTACTTCTGTTCCATATTTTCAATAGACAGCATTATTTTATATTTTTTACAAAGAAAGGCATTTGAAATCAATCTCTTCAACTTCCTGCAACTTTTTGCCTTTCGTTCCCCCACTCTGTGACCAAAAGGTGAAAAAGAAGAGTTATAAATAAAAGTGAACTTCATGCCCTTATCCTATATAATCCTCACAGTAACCTTATAGGGCATCATCTGCCCAGCCAAATACTTTGATCAGTCTGCTCAACATAAAGTTGTCCCTAAGTACCTTCAGAGACATTATTATACAGTGTAGATCTAACTGTACCTTCCTTCTGACACTTAATATTTTAAATATAACATGAATAGTTTTGCTAAATTTATATCACTTATTTATGCAATAACTTTAACTTACTTTTTTATATTTTAAATGTGAAAGATACAGTTGACAACAGTGGCATCTACTGGCCACTGGTGACAATTCTGCTGGAGGATTTGGAACACTGCCAAGAGCACTTCTGCCCTTCCTGGAAGAGCTTGTGCCACAACTTGATATAGTATTTCACAGAGTTCTTTTTTTAGGTGTCATTGACTGAGCCAGTCTCTATGTCCAGAAGAAACCCTTATCTGTGCCACATGCATGCACACGTTTTTACAGCTTGGATGTGAGAAGTATTGTGGAATAATCTCTCTGTGCACTGTGAAGCTGTGTTACTTGAATTGGTTTGATAAAAAGCTGAATGGCTAATAGCTATGCAGGATTTGCAGGTGGGGGGGCAGAGTGGATGCTGGGAATCAGAAGAACAGAGTCAAGAAGAACCACCAGGGACACAGAGCAAACAGCTTGAGCTATACAAAGTAAAAGTAACTTAGCCACAAACAAAGAAGGTACATTAAGAGATATGGGTTAATTTAAGATAGAAGAATGAGTAGAAACAAGCTTAAGCTATCAGCCAACTCCTACAACTGATAAGCACCTTCAGAAATATAGCAGGGTACAAGATTAATTAAATAAAATCAAGAGCCCTCCTATACACTAAGGATAAAAGGGCTGAAAAAGAAATAAAGGAAACATCACCCTTTATAATCGTTGCAAATAACATTGGACTATCTTGGTGTAACTCTAACCAAAGAAATAGCTGACCTGTTTGACAAAAACTTTAAATCTTTGAAGAAAGAAATTGAAGAGGGTATCAGAAAATAGAAAGATCTCTCATGCTCCTGGATAGATAGGATCAACATAGTAAAAATGGCAATTTTGTCAAAAGCAGTCTACAGATTCAAAGCAATCCCCATCAAAATCACAAAACAATTTTTTACAGACCTTGAAAGAACAATACTCAACTTCATATGGAATAACAAGAAATCCAGGATTGCCAAAACAATCTTGTTCAATAAGAGAATTTCAGGAGGCATCATCACCCCTGACTTCAAGCTATATAATAGAGCCAAGGTAATAAAAACAGCCAACTACTGGCACAAAAGCAGACTTGTGGATCAATGGAATTCATTTGAAGACCCCCAATATTAACCCATACACCTATGAACACCTGATTTTTGACAAAGATGCCAAAAATATTCAAAAGATAAAAGATAGTATCTTCAACAAATAGTGTTGGCATAACTGGATGGTAGTGTGCAGAAGAATTCAAATAGATCCAAATATATCACTCTGCACTAAACTCAAATCCAAGTGGATTAAAGACCTCAACATAAACCCAGATACACTGAACCTGATAGAAAATAAAGTGGGAAATACCCTCCAATGCACTGACACAGGTGATCACTTCCTAAGTATAACACCAGTAGCACAGACACTAAGAACAAAAATCAATAAGTGGGACCTCCTGAAACTGAAAAGCTTCTGTAAGGCAAAGGACACAGTTAATAAGACAAAATGACAGCATACAGAATGGAAAAAGATCTTCCCCAGCCCTACATCAGACAGAGGACTGATCTCTAAAATATATAGAGAACTCAAGAAACTAGAGCCCAAAAACCTAAATAACCCAATTTAAAAATGGGGTTCAGAGCTAAAAAGGAAATTCTCAACAGAAAAATTACAAATGGCTGAAAGGGACTTGACAAATTTCTCAACATCTTTAGCCATCAGAGAAATGCAAATCAAAACAGCTTTGAGATACCACCTTACACCTGTCAGAATAGCTAAGATCAAAAACACAGAAGACAGCCTATGCTGGAGAGGATGCAGAACAAGGGAATACTCCTCCATTGTTGGTGGGAGTGCAAATTTGAACAGTCACTCTGAAATACAGTATGTTTTTTTCTCAGAAAACTGGGAATCCATTTCCCCAAGTATTTAGAAATACCACTGTTGGGCATATACCCAAAGGATGCACATTCGTACCCCAAAGGCATTAGCTCAACTATGTTCATAGCAGAATTATTTGTAATAACAAGAACCTGGAAATAACTTAGATGTCCCTCAGCTGTAGAATGGATTAACAAGCTGTGGTACATCTCTATACAATGGAGTACTACTCAGCAGTTAAAAAAAAGAAAGAAAAATAACAACCTAAAATTTGCAGGCAAATGGATGGATTTGGAGAATATACTCCTGAGTAAGGTATCACATGTCCAGAAAGATAGGCATGGGATGTACTCACTCATAATGTATTTTAGACAAAAAACTAAGAATATCCAAGCTGCAATCCACAACCCCTGAACATCTTGGGATTCGAAGGAACTTAAGAGAGACATCTAGAGATTCCCCTAAAAAGAGAAAATAAAGAGGATCACCTTAGCAAATTGGGATCATAATGGGTTGCAACCAAGAAGAGTTGGGAACAAATTTTGAAAGAAGGAGATGGCTGAGTGGGAGGAACAAAGAGGGAATAAAAAGAGATGGATATCTCGATAGAGGAAGCCAGTGTGGGGTTGGAAAGAGACTTGGTCCTAGGGAAATGTCCAGAAACTTGCAGGATGTGCCTGGCCAAGTTTTCAAATAGTGGTGGAAGGGGGTGCCTAAATGGCACTTCCCCTATAATCAAATGAGTAAACACCCTAGGTGTCATCATAGAACCTTCATCCAACAGGGAATGGAGGTGGAGGCAGAGATCCATGGCTGAGCACTGGGCAGAGCCCCTGGTCCAGCTGAGAGCAGGAAAGGAGAGTCTGTGTGAGCAGGGGGATAGGGATTATAAGGAAGGTTCCCATGGTGATAGCTGGCTGGAGCTCTTGGAGTTTGCTGAATCAGAATTACTACTGGAGATCCATCAGCATGGGGAGCTGGGCCCTCTGGGGCACTTGGAGCCCATTTCCTACAGAGGAACACCCAACTCAGCACTGACTTTGAGATGAGTGAATTGGACTGGAGTGGATGTGCTGTGCTGGATGGCCCACCTTGGGACTTCTTGCCCTTTTGGGGGATGGGATGGGTGGATGGAGAGGGCCAAGGCTGAGGGCTGTCTGGGAGGAATTGGGAGGGGGAGGAGAGGGTGAGCATGGGGATTCATTGATGGAGATGATTTTTTTTAATGAAAATAAAATAAAAAATAAAAAAAGAAGTCTCCATGTCGTGATTTGTGACACAGCAGGTAGAACAGAAAGACATCATTCTCCAACAGCAGAAAATGGTCTTAATAGTATCAAATATATTGCCTGACCAGAAGCAAATAAAGAATTTGGGTTTGGTGTGATTTTTTTTTCTGATGCTTTAATTCTAAAATAAAACCAAGTTGGAACAAGGAATGAGGTGTTTTGTTATGATTTGCATTCATCATAATAAAGATGCTTACATTAAACAAGCTGACAATGTGGGGGTTTCCTCAACTGTTGAAACAGAGATTTGAAATAGTAAGCTCTGAGGTGCCTTTCAGTTGTGAGAGTGGGTCCATTTTATTTGGTGTGAATTGGCTGAACTGGTTAGTATTATTATGCATAAAAAAGAATAAAACGGCTTTGGTAGTGGCACAGCCAATCAGCTCACTTCTTTTACTTTGCTATACAGAAAAATTGTTTAATTTACAGATTTAAGGCAAAAGTAGGCTCCTTTCACAGTCACAGACCGTTGTTTCTCAAGCAAGGAAACCTCATTTCTTATATTGTTTGTTACCAGCTGTCTAGCCTCAAACCAAATATTTTGTCTAAACTTCCATGTTCTGAACTGCAAAGTGAGTAAAAGAAAGTAACCCCTTCTGACTTTCCTAACAGAAAGGGTACAGAATTGCTGTGGGTTTATGCTCTTGTGCATTGCAAATATTTGTCCCACCTATTTGTTTAATAAAATGCTGATTGGTCAGAAGGCAGACAGGAAGTACAGGCAGAGTTACCAGACTAAGAAAACTCTGGGAAGAGGAAGAACAGAGCAGAGATGCCAGGGAGATGCAGAGGAAGTGGATTGAGAATGCTGGTCTGAGAAAAGGTGGTTCTAAGCCACGTGGTTAATCATGGGTTAGCTTAATAAGAGTTAGCAAGTAATATGTGTGAGTCATAGGGCACACAGTTTGAAATTAATATAAGACTTGGTGTGATTATTTGGCACTGCTCGTCCAGACCTTGGGGCTAGGCTAGACCAGAAACTTCTGACTACTCAGAATTATGAGAGTTATCTTTATGTGCATGGTTTTTGTTATTTGAATTTGCCAAATTAATTACGTCTCCTTTTTTAAGTATATATATATATATATATATTAAAAAAAACAGGTTTAAAAGCATTTGGGTGAGGAGGGGCTCCAGGCCCCAGCTCTCCTACTTACAGATGATGCCATCTTACACACATAACTTTATCTTCTTGAGATATTAGCAGCACCTATTTCACTTTGAGGGTGGGCATTAATTATCCCTGACATTTCCTACTACCTACAGCGTAGCTTCCCCCAGTCTCTTAGTATGGGTCCCCGGATAGTCACTTCTAATCTGTCAAGTGTGGTAGACTATAAAGCATTTGTATGCTTCCTCCAAACAAGTTTAAGATAGCTAGAGAGAATCAAATCTCCAAGTGCCTAGACTTTCAACCTAACAATATAGAAAATGATTCCAAGTTACACAGCATAGAATTATTAAAAATCAACTTTAACCTAAGAATGATGAAATAAGTTGACATTATCCTATCATACAGACTATACTGCTCAGTATGTAGATTTTCTGCTCTCAGGGTTTGAGGTGGAGCATGACAAAAGTTGCAACAGTGAGAGATTTGCACAAAATCGAAAGCAAGGCCTTACTAGCTTAATGCCTTGGTGGTTTTATTCCTGAAGAGATTTCCTCATTATCTTGGTGCTCAGCTTGGGGCTCTTCGGTTTCACAAATGCCTTATCTTACCTGGTGGACTGTGTTTTTAAAAACCTGATTCTTTCTGTATGTCCCTTGTACATGGATGTAGGCAGCCACCTCAGCTCTCTCAGTTTGAAGCAGTGCCTGACTTTAGTCAGAAGTTAGCAACTATTACATGGAGGTGGTGCAGACTACATTGGTGACAGATGGTACATGGGTGAGGGCTCCATTCTGGCACCAGATGAGGCAGCAGGAGCTTTAGTGGCAAAGTAGCACATCTGTGGAACAAGCAGGTTTCCAAATCACAGCTGATCTGTTTTATGAGATACCAGAGCAATTTGGGCCCCTTTTTCTTGAATGTAAGCAGATCAACATTCATTTTGCTATTTTGGAATGATATTGCAAATGTATTTAATTCCATGTTTTAAGTAAAGAAAGAGAAATTTAGGTTTATGCAGCTGATTGGTGGCATCAGACATACCGATCAGTTTGTTTCATATATGTAAATAACTGTTGTTATTTTACATTTTTGTTGAGAATTTTATACAAGCAGATAAGATATTTTGGTCAAAATTACCTCTATTTCCTATCCTTCAGTTTCTCCTATATTCTTCCATCACACTTTACCTACTCAACTTTATGTACTCTCAAAAAAAAAAAAAAATCTATTGACTCTACTCTACCTCATGCTGACTGTTTGCATATGTATAAGACTATCTGCCAAAGCATCGGTAGGTACTGTTTCAGGGGAGTTCCTCCTTCAGTGGCCACCAATTACTAATTGTTTCCAAGATAAAGCTGGGACTTAACGAGTGTCTCCTCTGCCCATGGGAAGACCTTGGATACTTTGAGTTTTATGCAGGTCTTGTACATAGAGTCACAGCCACTGAGTTCATGTATGTTCAATGATTCTGTAATGTTCATAAAATGATGTTTCAAAGCACACACTCACTAATGTTGACTTTTGCAATCTTCTGCCCAATCTTCCATGTTGAACCCTGAGCCTTGGGTGTGGGGTGTGATATATATCTTCTGTTTAGAGCTAAGCGCTTCACAGTCTCTTATTGTCTGCAGTTGGCACGCATTCTGATACAAGGAAGCTTATCTGATGAGAGACATGAGATGTACTAATGTATGGATACAAATATCATAAATTAGGAAGATAGGGGTAGATTTCCTGAATGATGTGCCCATTAAGCAGAATAATAGCAGAAGATTCTCCCTTGGGCCTTTCACCTAGACATTCACAGGCTTTTGGTACAGTTAACTGTACCAGGCAGGTATTACCCTAAATTTAATCAGATAGTGATTGGTTATTTCTATATCATTCATGCCACTGTGGCCAGCTCAGTTTTAATTGTAGTGGTTAAGGATTGTGTAAGCTTGTTGAATACTTTTATCTCCTAGTAGTACAAGTATAATATTCAGGCACTTTGAAAGCTACCCAATAAGGATGAAGTGTCCTGGTTAATACCAGCTTGATTTCCCCATGTACCATGATTTAACTATGTACTGTCTTCAGCAACAGGGTTCTAAAGGGTTCCCAAGACCCAGAGTGGGGATCATTGTAGTCAGATGTTTCTCTGTCCTGCCCAGAAAGTCCCACAGCAGTTGAGTTCCAAAGAAATATACAGAGGCTTATATTAATTACAAGCTGTTTAACCTGTGTCTCAGGCTTATTATTTGCTAACTCTTACACTAATCTTATTTATTCTGGCCATGTGGCTTGACATCTTTTCTCATTGCAGCATTTTTGTCTTGCTTCCTCTGAGTTTGGCAGGCAACTGTTTACTCTGCTTTCCTGCTTCCCAGAATTCTCCTAGTCTGGTTTCCCTACCTCAACTTCCTGTTTAGCTTCTGGCCAATGAGCATTTATTAAATCCATATTTACAGTGGCAAGTATTTACAGTATACAAGAACACAGTCCCAAGCAGAATATATTTCACTCAATTAAGGCCCTAAAGCACATAGGAAACTCTTCATCTCACAGTAGATTCAGCCATGACTATAGACCCAAAGTGGAGACCAGACTTGAATTGGAGATAAGACTTATTAGTGCTTGGAAAAGTACAAATCTTGCAGTAGCTTAAATTGTGAAGGATATTTTTGCTGTATTTGTACACTGTGTGAAGGTATATTGTTGTGATTGGTGTAATAAAAAGCTGAATAGCTGATAGCTAGGCAGGATATATAGGCAGGATTTCTGGGGAGGCAGAGGAAGAGGAGGAGATAAATCCAGTCATGTGGGAGACATCAGTGAGACATGGATTAGACATACAGAGTTAAAGAAAGGTAAAACACTACATGATAAGATATAGATGAATAAAATCAGGTTAAAATGAGTTACAACAGCTTGTGGGATGAGCCTAAGCCTTAGGCCAAGCTTTCATAATTAATGAAAAGTCTCTGTCCAATTTTTGAGAACTGGTTGGTGGGAGAGAAAAAGACTCATTACATATAGGATATAATAATCTCTGTTGAAAATCATTATATTTTAGAGAGATGTATTTGACCCATGCTCTCCTGATTTTTAGTTTTTGCTGAGAAATTTGCTATTATTCTTATTGGTTGCTTTTATGTACAACATTGTACTTTACTATTATAGCTTTCAATATTCTGTTTTTGTTCTGTACCTTTAGTATTTTAACTATAATATGACATGTGGAGGTTTTTTCCCTAGCTTCTATTCAGCATTCTAATACAGTTCATTCCTAGATGGACATCTGAATGCCCTGATCTGAAAAATCTTTTGCTGAAGATTTATTTAAGAGGTTTTCTAGGCCTTCAGCTTGTAGCTTCTCTTTTTATGCCCATGATTCATTATCTTCTAATGGTGTCCCAGGGATCTCATATGTTCTGTTTTCCATTTTCTTATTTTATGTTTATTGTTTTTTGACATTGTGACTCCATTACTTTGTCTTGATCTACTGTATTGGTAAGGGCATCCACTAATTCTTTTAAAACTCGATTTATGCATTTTCATTTGCAAAATTTTTGTCTTAGCAATATTTCTGTATCCTAATGGAAGTCGCCTTTCACGTCCTACACTAGCTTTCTTATTGTATCCAGCTATTAAACTGTACTTCCTTTGAATCAATTCAGAGGTTTATTAGTGTCTTCTTTGATTTCATCTAACATTATTAGATCTATTCTTTGACATTATTTGTCTGATGTTTCACATTCTTTACCTTTCCTGGAATTCATTACTGTGTAATTGCTAGCATGGTTACATCATGTCCCCTTCCTTTTCTTCTTTTTCCTTCTGTTTCTCCACGAAGAGTAGCATGTTGGGAAGGTCTTTTGGTTAGAGCTTTAGTCCTCGGTATTATTTTACTTGAAGTATTTGTAAATCTCAATGGGTTTAGGTTGTAGTAGAGTTAGAATGTAGTTTTTCCCCCACTGGACTGTGAGTGTATCTCAAGTGCTAAATGGTCAACCCACATGCTTAGGACACTGGCTATAATCCATAGCAGCACTCTAAATGTACAATATTAGTTGCAGATGCAACCATAGCTAATCAATAAGTCTTCTATGAAAATACAGAAATAGTCAATTTAATTCAATTTCCCCTTCAAATTCAATAACTTTGAAGTAATAAACAGTGATCATGTGATATGTACTAATAAATTAGTTGTTAAAAGTAGAATTAGAAAGAAAATTACCCTAACTATCAATTAGTTTTAGAGTAATAGGAAAAAATGATAAAGGCAAAAGTAAATAGAAATGGGAAACAATGAAGGAGGGAAGAGATAATAAGGTCCTCTTCATTCGAGGTTGTGGAAACAGAAAGAGAAGAGGAAATAAAACTAGACAGCTGAAAACAATCTTAGAACACAAAAGACTGAGAGATCCCCAGCCCTAGTCTAACTGGAACTCTGTGGAAGACCTTGATTTAAGGAGAAGGAGGAGAGAGAGGAGGAAGAAGAAGAAGAGGAGGATGGGAGAAGGAGGGAGGAATAAAGGGGAAACGAGACAGGACTATACTAATGCACAAAATCAGATATTATCCTAGAATTTTTTCTTGTTTTTATAAAATACTCAGACAAAGCAAGTTAAGGGAACAAGGATTTCTTTTGGCTCACAGTGTAAGTTTAAGGTGCCAGATAAGTCATGCCATCAGGGTCCTACAGTGCCCGGTCATAGTCCAACACATATAGGAAGCAGAGAGTGAGAATACGCCAGTTTAGCTAGCTTCCTTCTCTCTGTAAGGGCTAAGACACAAATCTAGGGAACAGAGCTGCCTCCCTGAAAGATGAGTCTTCTGTATCCTAGTAGCTCATTCAGGTAAATCATTCTTGGGCTTAGTAATTTCTTACAGAGTCTTGTCTCATGAATTATTTCAGATCTTGTCAACTTGATAGTTAATACTAGCCATTATAGATGTTAACTATGAGAAATATAAAGGTGAATGAAATATAACAGGACAAAAGATAAAAATTTATATTTTAACTTCTCAGTATTTTAACTTCTCAGTTTAATTTATAAATTTGATGTGAACCTATTTTATAAAAGGTCTATAACAAGAAAAAATGAGATAGAAGAAAAATGAGGGGAAATGAAGCAAATACCTATTAAAAGCTGAAATACAAATGATAAGAAATATTTTAGATGTTCAACATCCTTAGCCACTAGGGAAATGTAAATTAAAATTACTTTGTGATTTCATCTTAACCTAGTCAGAATGCCTAAGATAAGAAAAAAATAATAAATAAATGAATGGGGAGGGTCAGTTAATAACAAAGACCTTTCAAAACAATCATATAGCTTCCTAAATATATATATGCGTAAAATGGTTTAAATGTAGTTATTTCTGTCTTAGTTGCTGTTGTGAAAAGACACCAAAGTAACTGAAAACAATCTTAGAACTCAAGAGGCTGAGAGAAAGCATTTAATAACCGTTTGAGTTTAGTCCATTATTATCATGACAGGGAGCATGGTGCTAGAGAAGTAGCTGAGAGCTGTACATTATGATCCATAGTCAGCAGGCAAAGCAAAAGTCTGGGCCTGGTATGGGCTTTTGAAACATCAAAGCTTATTCCCAAAAGACATAAAAGGTCATACTTACTTCAACAAAGTCACGTCTAATTCTTTCCAACAACCTACCAAGTAGGAACCAAGCATACAAATATATAAGCCTATGGGGGAACAGTTTCATTTAAACCACTATATACTCTGTAGCAGGGTCATAATGATTCTATTGGACATCAAAATCTACCAAATGAAAAACCAAGTGTCATGAATAGGTGACCACTTTGGAGTTGCTGGTCACTGAGATCCCATAAAACCCCAAACCTAAGCCAGGCTGTAATGCATGCCTTTAACCCCACCCTGGATTCTACAACATGGACCTAAGGAAGGGGTAGACAAATGAAGGAACAAGAAACACGAAGAACAAGAGCAAGGCAGTATTCTGATCAAACTCTGAAACTTTATTCTTCTCAGCAGTACATACATTCCCTTAGGGAGAAGGGACTGCAAGATTAAACAAAGAATTCACACAGCTGCAGGCTATTTCACCAACAGGATCTCATCTCATGGAGACCTATCTAATCTTAGCTATTGTTCAGTCCCAGGAAGGTTACCTAATTCCTGGGAAGGGACTCAACTAATGGGGTTAACAGTAGGGGAGGCTGCCAGACTTCTGTGGAGGGATTTTTCTAGGAAAAAAGAAGCTTAATACTCTGGTCCCAAAAATGGCATCATCGTTGCTAAGGTTTTTCTGGCTCCTGGCATTTGAAGGCAGAGGTAGACAGATGAATCTCTGAGTTTGAGCCAGCAAAGTCTATAGAACAAGTTCCAAGACAGCTAAGGCGATACAGAAAAAAAGTCCCAGAAACAACAAACAAACAAACAAAATACTCCAAACATTATTGGTTATTCACCAATCATCTTAGTTATCCTACAGAACTTGACAGTAAGTCCCTATTGATGAAGACATCACATACTTGAACTGTAGAACATAGGAAAATTCAAGCTTGTACTCATCTGGAGGTATGACCCTGGTGGTAGCTATTATAGCATTTGTTGCATGAATAAAGGAAACTCAGGGCCAAATCTCTGGGAAAGGCAGAGATATCAGAGAAAAATCACCACAGCCAGATCTCACCCAGCTGTCTTCCACTTTCCTCAGCCTCGCTCCTCCTGGCTTCTTCTTCCTCCTCTGTCTTTCTATATCTGCTTTAAATACTTTCTTTGCTTAGTTAAGGTGTGGCACCACCACTGCCTGCCTGGGAGCCTGGAACTCCTGTAAACTAAAATGACCTCAAACTCAGATTGGAAAACTCAGATTGGATTAAGGGAGCAGGTCACCACTCCCAGGATACTCCCTGTGCTGGGATTAAAGGTGTGAGTTACCACTGTCTGATCCTCCTAGACTGACTGTGGGTAGATCCCTCTGACATCTCTGGCTGTTTTATTATATTTGAAAATATCCCCACATATCCCTTTATGTGTCAAATTTAAAAAAAAGAAGGTTATAGCTAGCATAAGAAAAACAATATACAATAGGTACAATAATTATATACAATATACACAAACAATAAATGAGTAATGTCCAGTCCATTAACAATTAACAATTCAAAGAAAATATTTAATTATCCTATTTTTATGAGTCCAAAGAATTATACCTAATTCACTTTCTAACTTGTATTACTAACTAAAAACTTATTTTGATGTCTCTTAAACTTATACACTTTAACTTCAAAGTTTCTTTTCTAAAACTGTCACTATAAAACTATAACTATCTCATCTTCAACTACCTCAGAGACCCAAGAGGAAACTATTTGCCCAAGTAAACAGGAAGTACAAGCAACTTCCAAAATCTAGAAATGACAGAGATGACATCTATCTGCCTGGACAGTAACTCAAAGTTTCTTTATAAAGTTGGGGCATCCATCTTCAGCCTATAGGCCCAGAGTCTCTTTTCATTTCAATGAAGCAGTAAATATGCTCTGCCCATTCTGGTATAGTTCATCAGTCACTTCTCCTTGTGTCATGATGAATATGTTTTGTGTCATGATGTTTTCTCTGAAAAGTAGGAACCTGAAGTACCATTTCAGCTTGTTCTGTCAAAGTTCAGAGGTTACTTTCCAGGGAACCTGCATGTCCAGTTTAAACAGCATACTGTCAAGCAGTCAATACAAGAACAGGATCTTGTCCAGTGGCTAACCATTGCCACAAAGGAAATAGACTCCATATGGAGTTTCTTTGATGCCCATTAAATCCCTATCTTATATCATTATATCAAGAACCTGTAGTAAGACAGGTCATAGGCCCTAGGAAAGAGCCTACATTCTGCTAAACAGAGATTGTATTGAACCCATTCCTGATGACTTATCATGATATCCATGCCTTAGTGCAATTCTAAACCCTCATCTGAGAGGCTTTCTGCAGTAGACCCTATTGAAACAATTGTGCTGCTGTTACCCATCTCAGGGAACAGCTGCTGCTCAGGAATTCCTGCTTCTTCCCCTGAATCTCCTATTAGTAGGTGCATGAGTGTTCTGGGAGATAAAATTTAAATGTTGGTCAAATGAACATGCCTAACAAGACAAAGATGACAAATTCTGACATTCAAATAAGGCTAAGAAAAGATTGAGCAAAAAGCATCCAGAGAGAAGGCAAGGAGGAAATAAAAGAAGCAAAGAAAACAATTACAATAATAAAAAAAGACACAAAATAGATAGTAGAGAATCATAGTATATCCAAATTTAGATTTGTTTAAATCCACCTTATGCTATCACAGAAATTCCTATAGAATGCATAATATAAACACTATGAAAAGCAGACCAATCACTCTTTAAGTTAGAAGACTGGAAAAGAGAGTCCTTACAAATGACTGAATGAAGTGTTTACGGAGAAGATAGTAAACTCTTGATTCCTAATGTTTCAAATAAAAAAGAGCATGATTCCCAGGCCTGTAAGAAGGAATGTCAAAACAGAGTGACAGGGACTTTTGGCATGGAATCTTCAGAAACTGGTTATATTAGAGATCCTGACCCATGTGTTAGCATGCGCAATCTAAGGTGTTCTGCCACCAGTTTCCTTGAAACATATGCACACTATTGAACAACAGTATCTTGTGCCACAAAAAGTGAAAGCTCTATATTTGAAAATCATATTCTTTGAAAATAGTAAATTAAAGTTAATTATTTAAAAAATGAACAAAAGCTCCAAGAGTTGAGTCATATAAACAAAACTCTCTATAAGAGCATGTTTTTCATGTACAAGGCCCTACACTCTGTCTGCAGCATAGGCAGAATAAAAAGGATGAAAAATATTTTTAAACAATTTCTGCATGACTTGGAGGTTTTGTAGCTGAAGTTCAGATTATCCAGTCCATATTCTAGTTAACTATCCAGCCTGATATCCCTTTGCAATGTAGTCAATACAAGATTATTTTTTAAGTTTATAAATACAGAATACTTAGAATTGAATCAAAATAAAACACCACTGAAACTCATCAGGCTGATGTCTACATTATGAGGTAGTGACACACAGTAAGGCAAGGGCCCTGCCTGGACAACCTGGGACCATAACAAATAAGGGAACAACTGGTCCTGATGCTGCTGTACAGTGTGGTTCTAAGGACATACCAGCATTATGAAGCAGCGGCTCCTCCTCCAGAAGGCTTTAGGTACATCTCTGGATCTTTTTTCTTTCTTCCTTTTTCTTTCTTTCTTCCTTTTTCTTTCTTTCTTCCTTTTTCTTTCTTTCTTTCTTTCTTTCTTTCTTTCTTTCTTTCTTTACTTCTCTCTCTCTCTTTCTCTCTCTCTCTCTCTCTCTCTCTCTCTCTCTCTCTCTCTCTCTCTCTCTTCTTTCTTCAAGACACTAAGCAAGTGAATATATAACTAGGATTAAGTTCTTGGATAAAGGACTTTCTAAACCCGATAACAAAGAAGAACTTACAGAGCAAAGGAACATAAATAGTCAGCCCCATCACAGCAGAAGGTGAGAAGTGGCTGCAAAGAGGGGCAGAGGTCCTGAGAGCTATGGAGACAGCTAACATGCCATCTCAGGTGTTATGGAAGGTTGACAAGGGAACACCCAGTGTGAAGCAGCTGAAGACTTCAAGGTGCATGTGCGCCAGGGTTGATTTTAATGTCAACTTGCTGCAACTTAAAATCACCAGAGGAAAAGACCTCACCTAGGGAATTTTCTTGTTGCCCTAATTGATGTGGGACGACCCGCCCCAATTTAGGCAGCATCTTCTGGGAGCAATAGAGAGAAGAAAAGAGGAATGGAAGAAAGGGATTATTTCCCTTTGGGGTTGGCCTTTTCTTTTCCTGCTGAGTTGAGTTGACTTTCTCTGTTCCTGCAGCCTCTGATTCCTTCACCACTAATAGAATCAAATGTTTCCAGGCTTCGAATTCTGACTGAGGATCTGCAGCACTCCAAGATCCCTCTGGATCTTTGGAACCAGCTTGTGACTGCCAAGGCAGCCAGCCTTATGGACTAACCACCAAGTTCTCTGGAAGTCCAATGTGACATGCTACTCTGAGATCACTGCAGATGGCTGAGGCACCCAGTTTCAAAGGCTGAGAAACTGCTGAGTGCTGAGTTCTCAGTCTGTGAGGTATGAGAACACCACTGTTTCTGTTCCAAGAAATTCCATTTCCCAAAGTCTGGCATTTAGACAAAAGCCAGCATTCCCTCCAGGACTTAAGACAGCTCTACCTGCTAAAAGCAGTCATTCTACTTATCATGTCTGGCAAAGAGAGATATGGCTCCTCCATTAGCCTATGCCTGTGGTGCCTATGAGCATATCAACATCTATGCTAGCCTCTTGCTCCCTCTGTTCTTGCAAGTACCATTAAGGTCATCCTGGATGCATCTGCTACCCGCTACCCTAAAGCCCTCCAGGCCCTGAACTTCATTTCCCTCTCCCAGCTTCTCTGAACCCTATGTAACTCGGCCATTTTGGCTGTGCATTTTCTTGGTTCTGTTTTTGGCTCTGTTCCTGGGCCTCTCTACAGTTATTCTCTCTTGTCTCCCTCTTTTTTTTTCTCTCTCCTTCTCTCTCTCCTCTCACGGCCAGGTCTATTCTGCTGCCCATGTTTTGCCTGGACTCTTCCAGATGTCTCTGGCTGTGTTCTCCCTCATATCTACAATAACAAACTTTCTCCTAGGAAAAGCTATGTTCTCGTTTTCATTCAGTTATTATTTCAACAAAAACTAGCTTAATATTCACATTTCTATTGGTTTTGTTCTATTAGAATAGAATATAATATTATGCTTAATACACAAGGCCAAGAAGTTAGCTATTGTCACGGTTTTGAACTTGAGTCAGTTTTAAACCCAGGGCTCCTTGAAGGAGTGGCAGGTTCAGTTCAGCCCCAATAACTTTATAGGGTAAGGACTTCCTAGTCATGCCCTTAACAATCCATGGCCTATTTATTTACAAGAACACTGAGGCTGGAAAGATGACTCTGTGGTTCCAAGCCCTTGATGATCTTGCAGAGGATTGATGTTTAGTCCTAGCATTCATCTTGGGCAGCTCACAACTGCCTGTAACTCCAGATCCTGGGATCTTAACCTCTCTCCTGGCCTTGTTTCAATGAGAATAAAATGAATCTTAAAATAAAAATAAAATGTCCAAATGATACAACTGGATAGAATCCAACCAGTAGTAATATCCAGAGTCTTGACCTGTCACTGTTATTGTCAGGGTGAGATGGATATAGTAAGTTTATTTTAACTTCATTCTGACTTAGGGTGAATTTGCTAGATCCACAGGTCTACTTAGAGATGCTTTCCCAGGTCTGAACTGGGATTAAAGCACTTTACAGCTGGTATAAATTGGCACTATCTGTCATTGTAGGGAAGGCGGTGACTTTCCAAACTTCCCATCTTTCTTGGATGCATCATCACATTAAGTAGTAATATTGTCCAAAGGTAGAGATGAGTGCTGCCTTAAGGCTATCATAGATGCAAAGTGGTATCCCCAATCATATATACATTTAGTTTGCTAGACTGTCTCTTGAAGAAGCTGAGTGGATGTTAGCAGATGACTGTGAACTGTCAACATCTCAACTGGGCCACAGCTCCCAACATGACCCTGGGATATTCTATGTACTGTACTGTCTTTGCTAGAGCTGATATGTATGACCTTAAATCATTTGAAACCACACAGATTGGACAAAAATACACTTAAGAGTTTTGTCCAGATATTGTACTGACCTTCTTACCTTTGCATGACGGATATAGAGAGAAGCAGATGAACAAGGAGTGGCTTGGGAAATCTTGTTACAGCAAGTTTGTAGGAAGAGGTTTTTGGCCCGGACAGCTGACACCTGAATCTCACCACACAAGTCCATTGGAGGGGGAAGTAAACCTTGTAATGCTTCAGGAGGATGACCTAAACATGAGCATGAACAACCCATCTTGATAAAATTCAGAATATTGCATCTTGTGCTTTCTACCACAAGAAGCGAGCTAAATATCTGTCTGCATTCTTTTGGGTTCTGGATACAGCACATTCCACAATTTAACAACATTCTGCCTTTATATGAGGGCAGGTGACAGTCTGAGGGCTTGGTGCATTAAGTCAAGGGTAGGGGTTCAGGCCTTGAGCCATGTTCTCTAGCAGACCAAGATGACTTGGTAGTTCTAATGTTGGAGAAATAGGTAAAATATACTTTTATATAAACATTAGGCTGAAAGCCATTTTGCTTTACTACTTAAAATTACTTTAAAATGTAACATTTCATCTGAATACCAAGATCAGCACAAAATAAATAAGGAAATAGACTGGAGGTGTGCTGTTAAGTTGGAGCGAATCAAATGGAAGTGAGCTGGTGTCCCTTGGTATTATGAGTCATGGTCAGCAGAGGATGCTATTGCATCTTGGATTCTTCTAAGCTCTTCCACAGAAAGCTTGCCAGGGTTGTGACCTCCAGGAAGGGCAAGAAAAGAAAATGAAAGTGAGTAGCAAGGGTGTGGACTTCCTGCTGGCAAGCCCAGAACTGGAAAGCAGAAACGGAGTATTACAAACAGATGCACACTTTGCTGCCAAAGTGTCCTCAGAGCAAGGGTGATGTTAAGGACAAAGAACTAAATAACTGAGGTACATGCACACACCTATCTCCTCTAAAGTGTGAGCAAGACATCGTAACAGTACTGTTGTTGGATTTTGGAAGATCATCTTTAAGCAGAGATGTTTTAATGCAGGGTATGAGCTAGGAAGGCTTTGCTTTCTGACATCCTAGAAGGCCAAGCACATGGACTAAGGTCTGTGGCATTTTCCCTGTTGGCACAGGTCAAAGATTCCTTTCACTTGTGCATAAAGATGTGTCTTGGAATTTGTTATCAAGAAAACAAAAGCAAGACAGAGATCATTAGTCCAGACAATCAAATAGGGCCGGAAGGCACTTAGGAGGGTTCTGTCTTATGGTCATAGTGAGAGCAAGAACTGGAAATTCTAATTACCAGCCTAATCTTTCTCCAGTTATCTGAGGAAAGCCAAACATGTGTCAGCATGTGGACCGACTCATAGACGGCAAGTCTTCAACTCTTGTTGCCTAGTACTCACAAACCATTTCCGTTGTCTCATTTAATTCTGCAACAACATTATGATGTGAAGGGGACAATATTTTTTTCCCTTGGTTTAGAGATAAAAGATGTACATAGGAGTTTAATTGCATCTGCATTTTAAAGCCTGCCTCAGAAACAACACTCTAGCTTTGTCTGAAGCCAACAGCCATGATCTTCTGTAGTCTACAATGGACTTCTAGATAGTTCACTGTGAGTACGGGAATTATTGAACATTCTGGTGATGCACAGCTGCCAAATTGGCACACCCCCTGGGGCCAGAGGTTTGCCTTTTAAACTTATGTGCCAGTGGCCTTTGGGCCAACACCATCTCTGGAGAGGTAATTAAAAGGAAGTATCATAGCCCCAGATCCAGTGAACCAGAATTTACATGTAAATAAGATCTCTCTAAGACTGATTTGTTTGTTACAGCTTACAAAGTGCTTGCAGAATACAGGCTATAACAACTCTCTATAAGTGGCTGGAGAACAAATACTTTAGGCTTTGGACTCTGCAACAATTTCTTTTCATTTTATAACCATCTTCTGTTCTTTGCTGTGAACTAAAGTCTCACTCAGGATGTGTGGTCACTGCTTTTTTCTTAAACAAATGCCAGATACTTCAAGGAAGGTTCTCCACTTTCTGCTTAACAATAAGATAGTAGAACAGCTCCATGGGAGCTGAAGTTGAGCAAGAAACACTGTTCCACAATGACTGTAAATTCTGAGAAGCATCGCAAGTACCTCCCCACAACTTTGAGTATTCATGAGAACAATGTCAGTCTCCATAGACAGAATCAGACTCTACAAGACTGCTTGGACATTCTGAGTAAGACCCTGGAATTGTCCATGCACAGACACCTCCTAGGGACTCTGCAGCTACAGAGTCTCAGAAGGGCCAATTTCCAGCCAGTGCAGTGGAAATCAGACTTGGCACTGGGGTAGTTGAATAAAAAACAAAAAAGGTGCAAAGAAGGCTCAGGAATTAAAGGACATCCTTTTACCCTGATAACTGAATCGGTTCATCAGCATGCAAATAGGCTGGATCTCTCCACTAGAGGACATGATTGACTCCATATCAACATCAAATTACTATCAGAAGGCTGATCCTCACCATTTGGGTCTCAAGACCTCTTTAAATTCTTTAAAAAAGTGGTGAAGACAAGTAAGGCTTTTGTTTAAAAGAATTATTCAGTGATTAGAACTATATAGTGATTAGAAATAAAAACTGAACATTTTGAAAGGTTGAAAGGTGCTTACAAATCTTAATGTGTGTGTGTATATACATATATAAGCATTATAAGGGTTTATAAATATTTTTTTGAAAAATAACTCTTTTCTGTAGCCAAAGCATAATTACTGAGAAAGATGACAATCGTTTCTGTCCTTACAAATCTTTTTAATATCTGGCTTAAGAAAGGACACTTGGAGCCTCACTTCTGCTCTGTTTCACTTGGTCAGAATGATGCATATTGGAAAACCCCTCCATAACATTTCAAGACAATAAACACATAGCTGCTTCTAGTGTTCTTATGAGGTGACTGCAACTTCATGGGCCCCTTGGAGGGTCACATAGTAGCTCACTGTGCTCCTTGGACCACACCTTGGGATTTACCACTTAAGGTAAAGATAAAGCCAGATTTCACAGTCTGGGGAACACAATTCAAAACTCAATATGCTGGCTTTTTCAGACCTTCATAATCTGTCTCCAGCCATCTTCTGACGTTTCATTGCCCTTTCTCTACTGTCTGAGGTGTGTGGTTGCACCAGCTTTCTGTTATGCCTCAACTCAAGCCCAAGATATAGAAACCAGGAAAGAGAAGGAAGAGAGGGTAAGGTTGGGCAGAGAGACCTTTGGAAACACACCTGGGGTTGCCTAAGATCCTCAACTAGCCTTCTCCTCTTGTTCTTGTTGTTTGTTTATTTGTTTTTTCCCCACCTCTCAATAGCACCAAGTTGGGGATATATATTTTGGAGAACACGTAGGATCCAAAATATAGCAATAGTTTTGCCTTTTAATACTAATCCACTCATTTTCCTGTCCTTAGATCTCCACTCTGTATTTTTGATCTCTTAAAATTTTAGGTCCTCTTACCAGCTACACCATCTGTCAAATGTCCTATATCCACACTGAATCAAATATAGGATTTTTAATTAGAAACTTTCGAATTTGAGCATTCTGTTACAAAAATACGTTGTCTTTGCAGAAATCTGTTGGATACTTTGTTCCCATTTCTCTTGTATAATGTCATTCTTAAGCACCGATTTCTATGATGTCATTTTCCTCTACTAAGTAGAAATGTGTATCTCGATCTTACCACATGAAGGTTTATTTCTTTCTGAATATATTCACTAAGAGATGTATTGATTTTTAACCCTGATGTTATCTATTTATTTATTGGCTTTGATACAGGGCCGGGTTGACCTCAAACTCACTGCATAGGGTGGGGTTGTTTTGAGCTCTGTTCCTCTCCCTAAAGGGATTTTTAGTCTGAGCTGTCTTTCCCTTACACATTCATTGCAAATGGGGCTTTCAAGAAGACAGTAATGTTTTTTGAAGTGTCAGAATTTCAAAAATCAAAGACAGTAAATTCAATATGGATAAAGTCACTATACTGGTGATTAGTAAAGGTGATGAATTTTCAAGTGTTTCTTAATTCTCAGGGCACTAATTTAAGTTAGTGAGTTTCAAAATGTATACTGCTCTTCCATAGAGTTGGACCTGACTTATATCCCAGTCTGTTGAATGCCCAGAATTTCTATGCTTTAATAGAGAATTAGTGTGGCCTCTTTAGAAGTGTTAGATGAACTGGAAGAACTGCTGGACATAGGCCCTCATAGCACAGTTACCATAGGGCGGGGAGAGAGTTGAAATGCTCCAAATGTTTTTAGTATATATGTTTTAAATACAGAAAATTTGAATTTGAAAGTTTTCAATTGAAAATTTTGTGCTTGGAATAAAATAATTATGGAAGATGAGAAGTTTGCTCCTAGTAGCCAACAATCTGTTGCTATCTACTTACACACATGTGAGTGATACTTACCTGCTTAATTATTTAATCCACATAATACACATAATAATATGTGATACTAGGACTTTTCCCTTCAGAAGACAATGATGACTTTGAAGAAATTTTATTCTGTTATTGGCACATTTATGTAACCTATAATGCACAGATTGTAAATGTTCCATTAGATGGGTAAGAAAATGTGTACACTTAGCATAACTCAAACTGAACAATATACGGTGAACTTGACTTTAATTGCAGGTCACATTTCACTGAAGGCTCTTTATACATGTAAAGTAACATGGATTCAGTGAAAGTCATCTTTGAACTGAGAGGGTTTTAAAATCATGCTATTTACTGAACTAGAGTTTTTAGGGTATTTTTATGATACAACAACATAGCTTACACTAGGTTATTCGGGGAAAGCCAGGAATTGTACAACCCAGACAAAACAGCTATGTATATAAAATAATAATAATAATTTAAAAGTCTTTTCCAACTGTGGTATTCATTTCAAGCTTAACGGTTTAGGCTTGATTTCTCTCTGTGTGGTTTATGTAAACAGATACCAGGCAGCCATGAGCACCCATGGAATCACATGTCTTAGAGTGTTCTAGAACACAATAGTTGACATTTTGCAGGCAAGACAGAGAGGAATTTAGCTGATCTACAAATAAATGTTTTTAGGCTCCTCTTATAAAGCTTTTCATTGACAGTATTTTGTTTTAAATGCCATTTAACAGATCACTTTACCCAGAATTGCCGTTTATTTACTTTTACTTTAAAGCTAGGGTTCTTCACTTTGAACAGTTTTGTTTAGGGTGGGAGACTTTCTGGGAAGAATTTGTAGAAATATAAAGTATCTAATGCGCAAGATTACGATGACTTCATGAACTGAGAAGCTAAGGATAACAGCATAACATCACTGTTTTCAATATGCTAATCCTCTGAGGTGCTAAAGTGCCTGGTGGACACAGTACAGACCAATAATAAACTAATACATCAAGATAAATATGTTATGTTGCACTTCTTCCAACTCACGTCTCTCTACAAAATGGCTTTGAAGGAGATAAAGCGCAAAAGCGGAAAAGCCTCAGAAGGGTTTGCCTTCATTTGAACACTCATTAGAGGGTCATGAGTGCCTCCCAGACATGCATAATACAGATTACAGACACAGATCACACTTGGAAAGTGGGAAGGGGGAAGAAGTCATGGAAATCTCTCACAGCATTTTAGACATCTGCTTACTGTCCAATCCCTTATGCTGTTCGTTTACTCATTTCCAAATACTTTGCTCTTTGCAAAAAACTTATTAAGAGTTTTTTTGTTAACTTTTTCTACTTCTCTATCACCCTTTCTCTTTCTTTTCCTTTCCTCCTTCCTTCCTTTTTTTCTTTTTATTTATTTCTTTCAAGTTCTTATAATGTAGCCCAACTGGCCTTAAATTCACTATATACCTTTGGCTTTCCCTGAAAACTTATCTCTTTCATCTAGCTCCCTGGTGTTGTAATTACAAGTATGCTTCATAATACCCAGATATAAATGTGTAGATGATGTTCATACAAAAAGATCCATGACTTCAAAGTCTTACCTCTTAATAGTCGGGGTATACAAATTAGTACAAAGTAGGACAGAATTTAGTAAGTGCCAAACGATAAACAAAAATTATATGCTAGAAGAGTTAGACATGGGCAAAGCTCAGACCCTGCTGGACATAGACACAGCTTTCATGGGAGAGGCAGGGAGAGATGATGATGTGAGCCACAAGGATGATTTGTGTAAGCAGATACATAGAGCGGAGACAAGCAAGAGGTTATAGGATGAACAAAGGACAGACAGTAGCACTGTGGGGTGTGCCAAGGCAGGGCAGACAGTAGCACTGTGGGGTGTGCCAAAGCAACAGAAAGGATTTCGATCTGGTAAAGCATCAGCAACACAAATCCTCAAATAAGAGATAACCTAGCACCAGATTTTACCATTAAACTGGGCTATAAAGTCAAAGACTGTAGTTTAGATGAAGATGTCATCTGTACAGCCATATGCAAAGTAAGTAAAATCCATTTCTAAAGATTTCAGCTTTAATTATCATCTAGGTTATCACTCTTGATAGCATTAAATTCACCATTTACTTCTTTTCAAAGAGTCTGTTATATAGTCCACTCTGAAGGAATTTTTGACAATTGTAGACATAATTATTAGCAACACTATTTGAGAAAAATGTGTTGGGCCAGTCTAAACCAATAAGGCAAGAGTGACATCAAGAAATGCCAGCTATATTTACAACTTTTCCCAAAGAGTTCAAAGCAGGGTGCCTGTTTCAGGTCAGTGTGTTGTTTGCCTTATGGTGTTCTATCAGAGCCGACTCATAAAGGATGCCAGCAGGTTCCGATTCTGTACAGCTGTGGATTATCCCACCCACAGAGAGGGAACCTTTGACCAGGTGGGAAAAATTCCTCTAGCCATTCCTAAGGGATTTACACACCCTACAAGTCCACCACCCTTCCTGGCCTTTTTATCCTGCAGATTTTGGCCACTTGCCTGCAGTGAAGGTCAGTTTCCCAGGAATACCCCTCTTTCTCCTGATGCTTGTAATCAAATGTGTTTCTTCACAGTTCTATAAAAGCATGATACTGACCCACTGTGCAGCACACATGCCACATGGCTCCCAGCTGTGTTCTCTTCTCTTTTAGATAAACTCTCCAAAACATTCTCAGTTCATGCTCTCTTGCTGGCCGAGGAGAACTTTAAGAATATTTTATTCTCAAAATCAGCCTTCTTTCATAAATGGCTAAAAACTTTGGTAAATCAGCTTATGTTCAGACTCCAACCTATGATTAAGTTTTCTCTTTGAGAATCTATTCCAAGCATCTTGACTTAATACTATATCCAACTACTGGAAAATGTTAACATTTACTAATTTTTGATATATAAAATAGTAGTTTTATATGGTTCAATCTAATTTGTGTTTTAATCCCATTTACTCTATTAGCTTTTGTATGACTTCATAAATTGGGAGGTTTTTGTATGGTTAGAAAAATTTCAGTGTCTCTGTTCTATATCATTTATTGTTGAATTTGAGGTTTTTTTCATGGAGTGCTCATCTCTGTTAGGACATGAATGATGTGTGATAAGGCAGAGGATTGTGTGATGGCTCAAAGGACAGTCACTAGGATCAAATTCCAGGCTTTAGGTCCTAGCTAAACAAAATTGTACTTTACACAATATTCTCACCTTTCCAAAAAGGGGAAACTAAGAGAACACAAGTGGCATAGTATTCTTCAATGGTGCAGCTCACGCAGTCAGTAATTAGAACTATTTTAGAGCCATATATATATATATAAAAATCTTTCATTCAAATTCTATACAAAAAAAAAAAAAAAAAAAAACCACCTGAAAACATCATTACTGGGCTGGGAGAATGACTCAATGGGCAAAGCTCTTGGCACTCAAATGTCAAGACCCAAGTTTACACCCTCAGAACCCACATAAAGCAGGGATCAAGAGCTGTAATCAATGGATAGATAGAAGGCTGAAATAGAAGAATACTTGGAAACTAGTGAGACAGATAGCTTGTTGTATGGAACGGCTAACAAAGACACCTATCTCAAATAAGGAGGAAAGTTAGAACAATCTCTGGAAGATATTTTCTAATCTCCACACATGCATGCCTATTCACACACTTGAACACCGCACACATATTTACATGAGAACATAGTGTACAATATGCACATATCACCACACAATGATTAAAAAACAATAATGCTGATAATTCACTTTCTTCTTGTCTTTATGATTAGGAGTCTAGACCACATAAGGATTTAGAGACCACTTTATGATGTCAGAGCATGCATATTGATTCCCCTTGAAGCGTTGAGAAAGCTATAGGATGCCTAAGAAGTAGATTTCCATTTGTGACTAATTAAAAAAAATGACTTTTCTGTTGAGATGTGGCCAAGAATTCAAGATATCATTAATTTAAAGAAAATGGAAAATTCAAACAAGAGCCCTGAGAAATTCAATGTTGTTTAAGAATGGAACTGAGACATTTATAAAATTTTAATGAAATAAAGGTCTTATTAAGTTGTAGAAGGTAGAAAAATCTCTGTGATATGTTCCTGCTGTTTCATTGCCACTAATGTTTCACTGAGTGAATGTTGGGACAAAATCCTAAGCTAATATTTACACTATTTTAAGCAGAATTTCTAAGTCAGCTGTTACAAGAAAATCAATAATTTTCATGAAGGATAGAAAGTTAAGCTTTTGTAATCTATCTTTGCCATGAATCTGTAGAAATTTGATTATGCAAATAGAATTTAAAGACATTTTAGTTAAGAGTTTGTGAAAAGAATATTGAGTAACCTAGAATCATGTTGGGTGGTCCATCAAAAGAAAATACAGGAAATAGAGGTTCCAGCAAGGGGGGGTAGTGTTCAGTTGGGTAGAAGTGAATGTAAAAATAAATATGCAAAGAGAAAGTTGGTAAATCACACAATATAAGAAGAAAGATTAACATGTTTCAAGAGGAATATCAGAAGGACCATCCACTATCAGTTCTGTCAGCTAAGGACAGTGTATAGGTGGCATGGGAGACAGATTCTGAAGAAGATCTTATGTCAAATTTTAATTTTAAAAAACCCCTTGATTTCTTTCTCTTTTATCTTTAAAAATCTTTTTGAAACCAGTGGCATGAGGCCTGCCATTGTTAACTTTATTTTTTGATATTATACTTTCAATGCTAAGGAAGAAATATCATAGACAAAAATAAATATATAAACTAGGCTTTCAAAAATGATACTGTTATCAGAAATTGGAAAGATCTCCCATGCTCTTGGATATGTAGGACCAACATAGTAAAAATGGCAATCTTACCAAAAACAATCTACAAATTCAGTGCAATCCTCATTAAAATCCCAGTACCTCAAAAGAATAATATTCAACTTCATATGGACAAACAAAAAACTCAGGATTGACAAAGTAATCTTGTTCAATAATAGAACTTCAGGAGGCACCACCATCCCTGACTTTAAGGTATACTATAGAGCTGCAGTAATAAAAACAGTTCGGTATTGGCATATAAACAGACATGTAGATCAATAAAATTGAATTTACGACTCTGACACTAATCTACATACCTATGAACACCTGATTTTTAACAAAAGGCCAAAAATATACAATGGAAAAAAAAATAAAGCATCTTCAACAGGTGAGGCTGGTATAACTGGATGATGGCATGTAGAGGAATGCAAATATATTCATTTCTATCAGGCTGCACAAAACTCAAATACATGTGGATCAAAGACCTCAACATAAACCCAGTTATACTAAACCTAACTGAAAAGAAAGCAGCAAACAGCCTTGAATGTATTAGCACAGGAGACCACTTCCTAAATATAACACTAGTAGCACAGACACTGAGAGCAACAATTAATAAATGGGATCTCCTCAAACTGAGAAGCTTCTGTAAACCAAAGGACATGGTCAATAAGGCAAAAATGATAGCCTACAAAACAGGAAAAGATCTTCACTAACACTACATCTGACCAAGGGCTGATCTCTAAAATATATAAAGAATTCAAGAAACTATAGATCAAAAAACCAAATAATCCAATTTAAAAAAATGGAGTTAAAAACTAAGTAGAGAATTCTCAACAGGAAAATCTCAAATGGCCTAAAGACACTTAAAGACACTGTTCAACATCCTTAGCCATTAGGGAAATATAAATCAAAACAACTCTAAGGTATCATCTTATACCCATCAGAATGGCTAAGATCAAAAATACAGATGATAGGGGATGTGGAGTAAGGGGAACACTCCTCCATAGCTGGTGGAAATGCAATTGAAAATCAGTATGGTGGCTTCTCAGAAAACTTGGAATTAATATACCCAATGATCCAACAATACCATTATTGGGTATATACCTAAAGGATGCACATTCTTACCCCAAGGACATTTGTTCAACTATGTTCAATATTTGTAATAGCCAGAACCTGACAACAGCCTAGATATCTCTCAACTCAAGAGTGGCTTTTAAAACTTTGGTATTTACACAATGGAGTACTACTCAGGAGTTAAAAAAATGACACCCTGAAATTTGCAAGCAAATGGATGGAACTAGAAAAAAATTATCCTGAGTGGAAAAAGAAACATGGTGTGTACTCACTCATAAGTGGATTTTAGACAAAAAGCAAAGGATAATCAGCCTACAATCCACAATCTCTGATCAGTTAGGTAACATGGAGGAATCTAAGAGCTATATCCATGGTCTCCTCTGGGAAGAAGAAACACAGAAGATTTCCTGAGTAAATGGGACTATAGGGGGAGGAGGTAAAGGGAGGTGTGAAAAGAACGTGAAGGAATAAGATAGTTAAATTGGGGGAGGGACAGAGAGGAAGGACAACAGAAGAGATACCTTAGTAGAAGGAGCCATTGTGAAGTTAGAAATCTGGTACTCAGGAAATACCCAAGAACTCACAAAGATGACCTCAGAAAAGACTCCAAGCAATAGTGGAGAGGATGCCTAAACTGACCTTCCCCTATAATCAAGTTGATGACCACCCTAATTGTCATCTAGCAACTGATAGAAACAGATGCAGAAATATACAGCTAAGCACTGAGTCAGGCTCCCAGTTCAGTCGAAGAGAGGAAGGAGTCAAGGGTCAAGACCATGATGAGGAAACTCACAGAGATGGCTGACCCAAGCTATTGGGGGCTCACTGACTCTGAACTGAGGGCTCGGAAGCCTCCATGGGACTGAACTAGGCCCTCTGAATGTGGACTAAAGTTGAATGGCTTGGCAGTTTATGGGGCCTCTGGCAGTGGGGCCAGAATTTATTCCTAGTGTATGAACTGGCTTCTTGGAGTCCATTCCCTACAGAAGAACACCTTGCTCAGCCTTGATCTGTGGTGAGGGCCTTGGTCCTACCTCAACTGGATATTCCAGACTGCGTTATCTCACTGTGGGAGTCCTTACCCTCTCTGAGCAATGGATGGGGGAATGGGGAAACTGGGGGGGGGGGATTGGGAAGAAGAGAGAGAGGGAGAATATTGAGGAGTATATTTAAAAAAAAACTTTTAAATAAAAAATAAATATATACATGGAAAAAAGAATGATACTGTTGAATAGTTGAGAAGGTTCCATCCTGATGGACTCACCAGTAACAAGGGGATTTTCTATCAGTGAGAAAGTGAAAGGTTAGGGTACTCCATTGACTAAGTGAGGACATAGAGCCTAGAAGATGGTGTGTCAGGTAGGGGTTACATTTCTGGGCACGATAGGCTAAGACTTTATCAGGAAATGTTGCTATGCAGAAAACTATTATGAAATCTAGAGATGACAGTTCAGTGCATGTAATTGCTTTAAGAACAGCACTGAAGGGCAATCCAGGCTTACTTGGGGGAGGGACTTAGAGGGTTCCTTTAACATACAAGTTCTATTCCTATGTATCCTGAGTGAAACAAGTAAATGATTAAAAATAAAGTTAAAAAATCATATTCAAAACAGTCATTCTGCAAAGGAAACCAGAAGCATGTAGCCAGGAACCCTAGTCACTGAAGAGAGGCTGGAAGAGAAAGACACAAAGAAGTTATTTTCAAAATCTGTCTGTCCTTACTTTTAATCCAGCAAAAGATCAGAAGATTGAAAACTTGTCAAAAACTGAAGACAAATTTAACCTCAAGCCCCACTTTAAAAAAGAAAAAAAGAAGAAAAGACACAATATCCAGGGCAGAAAATGAAGATTTCAGGATTTCTCTAGCTTAAAACTAATATCTATTACTTCAAATACGAAAAGAAGAAGCATATTCTTAAGCCAAAAGATATTTCACTGAGGCAAGTTTAAAACAAACCACATATCAGTTATTAGAATGAAAAAAAAGAAATTCTTGTTCTTATGTCATCCAGTCTGCAATTCGTAGCAAGGACACACAGGTGCAGCCCATTTACACTGGAGCTCAGCCGTCTAGACATGGCGAACATCTCTGCAGATTCTAGAGATGGGAGCTCAGTGTTCCTGCTGAAATGTGTAACGGCAAGATCAGTAGCCACCTCCCACCGTAAGGTCCAAGAATGAGAATGCTTCTTCCTCTATTCCCCATATGTACAGGGGTGTGTATTTGATTGAACAGCAGGCATATCTACAGAGCCTTTTCAAAGAGGAGGTCTCAGAGTGTATCCAGGCTGGGAAATAATTCATCCTAAGCATCTCTCAGGGGATTAGCTGTGCCTGTTTACACAAGGAAAGACTCTGGGATTTACTGTAGTTCCAAACCTGCTTAACAGTGTCTTCTAGTTTAGTTTATAAACTAAAAATAAATAAATAGGGAAATTATCTCAGCAATATGCAAAATTAATATGGTTTAAAGTCTCTGTCAGCTATTATCTCATTGCAGTCTTCTATAATGAGAGAGATGAAGCAGACAACATAGCCAACCAACCAGCCAGTTTAGAACAGTGAGATTATGGCTAGGAGTAGATACTTTTAATTAACTATATTACCAAAATAAGATTTTAAGATGGTGAACACCTTTAAAGAAAGGGAGGTTGGTGTCAGTTATGACTGGATCCTAAAGTGATTTGGATAATGTTCAACAAGCTGGAAGGACAGAAATCATAAAGTGACCTGCTTACAGGATTCTAAGATTCCTCAGAATTTGATCACTTCCAAAGAATTTAATAGCAAAACATTGCTACCCTGATTTACTAAATTTGACTCCCTTCTTCTAATTTCTCAGAGTATAAAATGGACATATAGTTTGGAAAATCACAACGATTGAATGTCTGCACCTTGAATAAAACCTAAATTAGCTTTTCACTAGAAATGATTGACTTTCCAAGGGAAGAAAAGCCATGCCAAGATTTGATGACAACAGCCTTTTCATCCTATGAACATCACTCAGAACCATGGTAGCCAACTACCACGTGTGTAATGACATTAACTGTTTACTTTACCTTAAATAATACTACTGAACTTTCGGTCACAACAACATAAAGTTTGTTTGAATCCTCTCAGCTTCTTTTTCCAACTACATTAATGTCATCATTTTAGACAAACTACATAGTCCCTAAAATGACCTGCTCTCAGTAACTCCACTGATATTGTATTTGTCTTGAAAATCTAGATATTTTGTTCCTTCTCAAGCCTTAAGCTCCAGACTACCAATAAAACAAACATTCAGAGTGCTTGTGATAATAGAGTCATGGTTCTAAATTCCACCAAGGCTCTCACAGGAAACCTGCATTTCCAATAGCCATCTCAATAGCATCTGCACTCAGTTGTGCTTAAGGACCTCTGAACTATTAAACAGCTCTGAGGGCAACACCACAATTATCCACTCTTCATTTGCTGAGGAAGATAAAATTCAGCCATACTTGTTTCAGTCCAAGTAGGCCTTCCTGGTTTGGAGGATCAAAGTTACAAAGAATGAAGGCTCCCAACAGCTTTTGAATAGGGCTAACGAAGGAAAGATAAACTGCTCGGAGGGTTATGCATAAACTTCAGACAAACAACAAACCTGCATCTAGACTTTGTGTTATAGGTGGACATTTTTCAGTTCTGCCCTGTCCTGCCTGGTTCTGCAACAGCTGCTTATAGAATAATCACTCAGAGACTTAATATTAATTACAAATTGTTTGGTCTCTGTCTCAGGCTTATTGGTAACTATCACTTTCAAATTAAATTAACCCATTTCTGTAAGTTATGCATCGCCATGTATCTTATGGCTTTATCTGCATTCCATTATATCTTTCTTCTCTGGCAGCTCTTAGCATCTGCTCCAATGCCAGCTTTCTTGTCCCTGTATCTTTCTTGGATTTCTAGACTGCCTGTGTCCTGTCTTGCCATAGACCAAAAGAGCTTCTTCATTAACCAATGGTAGCAAACATATTCACAGTATACAGAAAAATTGTCCCATAGCAGTGTGTGTTCTTAGAATTTTATAAGACATACATACAATTTGGTGTATAATTTGAAATTAAAAATAGCTGGTGTAGTATTTAGGATGATAAATGTCCTTTATAGACTCCAGGATTTGAGTAATTGATCTCCAATTGGTAGCACTGTTTGGGTGTGTTTTGGAGGGTATGACTTTGCTGGAATATATCACTGGGGGAGGGCTTTGAGAGCTTAAAAGACAACTACCATTTCTCTTTTGCTATATTTGTTTCGTATTTGTGGCTCAAGATAGGAAATTTAGCTTCTTTTTAAGCCACCATGCCTGATGCTTACTGCCATGATCCCCAGCCACAGTGAACTCATCCCTCTGGAGTCATAAACCAAGTAGCTGACTTCTTTCTTTAAGTTGCCTTGGTATGGCATTTTATCATGGCAACAGGAAAGCAACTGGTGCCACTGGACATGCTACTTTCTTATAGCTGTACTGGGTAACACACAGTAGAATACCAGTGTCTTGGGTTTAGTCTGTCACTTATCAACTGGGTGACTTTTGAAATTTTTCTTCTTCATAATTTCATGTCCCAACACCACAAAAGAGCAGTGGTGTCAGCAGCAATAATAACAACAGCAGCAACAATAGCACATAACCACAACCACACACCAATAGATTCCCCACAAAACCTACTTTTATGTAGCAATTAGGAAAATCACACTGTTTATGCTATGGTGTAGTCTTTCCACATATGGAACCTGAAACAGCTTTTCTTGTCACTGGGATTGTTAGTAAGGAGCTGGGTATGCTAGAGGTACATCCAGAGGGTTGGATCTTGTCCTGAGCTCTTCTGGCTTTCTTCTTTTTAGCTGCCACACAGTGCATGGTTTTGCTCCAGCACATTCTTCCCTCCATGATGGTCATCCTCAGCACTGTGTCACAGTAAAGGGGTCAAGGACCATATCACCCAACCCCCAAAGCCTTGAAGCAAAATGAAACTTTTCTTCTTCAGCTAGCTTTGCTTGCATACTGTGTCACTGAGATGGAAATGAAGAATTCACATCTGTCCATCTGTCTGTCCACCTGTCTCCCTTTGTGCTTGAGTCTTTTTCAGCACAATTTCACTAATTTAGAAATAAAGTTGTAACCCTGTAAATGTATTTTACTTAGAGCTTCCTTTTGCATTTCTATTTGTAAAGTTTATAATTTCCCATGTTACTTAAAAATAAAACATAATACTAGATAATTTTTTACAAAGCATTCAGTAAGTTCTTTATACCTTTTGAACATTTGAGTAGCATCTCCGTTATTGAAATTAACATTATTGTCAATAATAATTCCAAATACTAGCAGTATTCCTGTGTACATTATGAAACTTTTCCTCTTTTAAAAGCATGATATACTTTTATGTATTTTTTAGTTCTATATAATACTTGGGATAAAAGTTTGATCACTTATGTTGTAGGCATGCTTCCTAAAGAGCAGAAGACTCATAAAGAATGCATATTAGCCTCCCAGTTAGTTATTTCTCAATAAAACATCTGTAACTGAAAATCAATATCTCTAAATTTCAACAGTGTGATATAGAGATAAAATTATATATTTAAATACATATGTGAATCAAGTGTGCACTAGCAAATGTCTGTTTACACAGAGAAAGATTCAAAGATGCATCAGATGGACTAGGATGTGTTGTTTGGTTTTTCATTTGACCAAAGATTGATGGAGCCAATGAACAGTGATCACTGCCCACTGTGAGTAGCACACCCTTGTGGCTTTAACAGTGGTTCTCAACCTTCCTAATGCTGTGAGCCTTTAACACAGTTTCTCATGCTGTGGTGAGTCCCCCCATAAAATTATTTTCATCACTACTTCATAACTATAATTTTGTTGCTGTTGTGAATTGTAATGTAAATATTTTAGTATACAGAGGTTTGTCAAAGGGGTCCTGACCCATGATTTGCGAACTGTTGCTTTAGAGATTTCATGACTTCCCTTGTGGGGTTTGTGTTGCTTTCTGACAAAACAAACAGCAGTCAGGGGAGGAAAGACCCTAAAACTGATGTCATCATATGCTATCCAGGGTCCCCTGAGAGCCGGTGTAGCATTCTGGTTCATGAATTCACTCATTTTCTCTGTCTGTATTCTTGACATATTTCAGAATGAAATAACGAAGCAGACAGAGCAGGGAATAAGCAGCTCTAAGAAAGCACATAGAAAGCCTCATCATACTTCCCCTCTATATCACAAAGCTGTCATGTATCAGGGACAACAAAAACAATAATTCATTTTACAGCAAAAACTTCCCTATAAAGTGGTTTCCTGTGCTAATTTCTAGTTTACCTTGTGATGTTAATTTTTTTATTCCCATAGTAAGTTCTCTGTATTTCCATGTGCACATATTCTGAAATGACTCACAAAATGTTGCCTGCATGTATCAAAGGTCTTCTGTAATTGTTGAAAGCCTATAAAACTGGGCTGAGCTATCTACTTCTACAACAGACTGGGATTCTGCATTTGTAGGCCATTCTGTTTGCAAGCTTTTGTTTCCATCACGTGATTTTAATAATAGCCGTGTTACCAGAGACAAAGCTGAAAGAGAAGCCTTTGACTTTGGGTCTTCAACATCATTAGTCACCCACGATTTTCAAAGTGATTTATTGAATTGACAACAGAACAAGATAAAACACTTCTTCAAAGTCCACACTTACATAAATAAAGTGTAGCATTTCATTCTTATGGATACCTCCATGTCTTGGGTTTGTTTAAACAAACCCTGTAAAGAACTTGGTCTAGGGTTCTCATCAAAACAACAGGATCCTCTACACAAAGTGTACAATTGCTTTGAAGAGCTGCTCTGAACTTTTAAAGGAATATTCTCAAAGGAAAAGCCTAGGGGAGAGATATGGAATAGTTGAGATGATGAAAATCTTAGCAGATAAGGTGTGAACATATAACTTCTACAAATATAGATTTGTAGAATACTGTAGAATGAATTTGTAAAACGAATTCTGAATCACAAACAAATGATTTTACCCAGGAATTGTATTTTTTTTCTTCTTAGCCTGAGTGTAACAGATTAAAGAATTTAACAAAGTCCCCTCTCAGCCTGAGTGCTCATCAGAATTTTGGATCTTCATATCCATAAAACAAGTTCTAAAGTCTCTTCTAGACACTTGGGCACCTCAAGTCTCAGATCCATAGTGTTTTACTCTGTAGTCCTATGTCTTGCAGAGAAGAACATCTTACTGGAAGTCATTTTCCATTGGCATATACTAGAAAACTATAAAAGAAATATACTGGGGAATTAGCAGAGTCATTCAGATCTAATCTTTTACATACAAAGTTTGCTGCTCTGGCTTAGCTGGGAAGGAGGCCACAGAATGTTCTTTTCTAGTATTTTACCTTAAATATAATAGCAGTTCTGCAGTGACAAATAAGAAAAACCCGTCCCCCCTCTCTCTTAGTTAATGGAAGACAGTATTGTCCAACTTGGGGGAATGTTATACAGTGTCTTAATGAATAAATAAGGTGGTTTCCTTTTAAACAGAGAGGTTTATTTTACAAGGCTGTAGTTGATAGGCCCATATTGGTTTTGTTTATCCTGGCTCAGGGGAAGGGACTGTGCTCTGTTTCTGATAAATTTCTCCTTGTTTTCAGTTATGACAGATATTCCTTTGAATATAGTCCATGAAAACACTGCAACACCAAACCAAGTCTATCTGCCCTTGGTTACATCTGTATTCCATCCTTAAACACAAGCAGCTGTGCACACACATCTGCCTCACGTCTGAGCACGCACGGCTGTCCAGAACTCATATAACTGTTCCTTCTTTTATGGGAATTGAGGACTGACGCAGCAGGAGTTGTGAAACCCACATGCATTTCTCAAATCCTATTTGCACAAACAAAAGAGAAATAACGCAGATGAACCAGGCTTGGGACTGACTCTAATAGTTGGAAGAGAGTGACTGATAACCTTATGTTTAACCAAGAGGCGCACATAAATTACGTGTGGAAAAAAAATTGCAATCTGACAAATTTTTAGAGTCAAAGTCATGCCAGGGACAAAAAAAATTACTATTAATATGTTTAAGGAAGTTTTCTTTGTGAGTTTGGGAGAGTAATTTAGTGACTGATCACTGGTGAGATTAGATGAGCAAAACATTTGATATTTGTTCAATTCAATATCAGACCGAAGTTGAGTCCTCTGCAAAAGCAGCACGTGCTCTTAGCGACCGAGCCACATCTCTAGCTCACATTTCTAAATTGTATATAAACTTTTATATACTTAAAAATTTTATTTTATGTGTGTTCTCTCTTGTTTGTGTGTTGTCATGTGTGTGTGTGTTGCACAAGCATGAACATATGCCATAGTATGTAGAGATCAGAAGAGAACCTTTGGTATTAATTAGTCCTTAATTTTCACCATGTTTGAGGTAGGAGTTCTGTTATTTGTCTGGGCCTGGCCTATCTCCTCTGCTTTCTTTGTCATTGTAGGAGATGCTTGATCGTGGTTGTCCTTACTGGGGTCTGTGGAGTTCCTCACACTGCTACTGCAAGTGATTTACTCACTGAACAATCTCCCCAGCCCCAAATGTAACACTTTAAAAAGACATAGGTCATGCAGAAATTCAAATTTCTTTTTGTAAGAACAGGATAAAGAAATAATTTTTACTTTTAATTGATTTGATGTATTTGAATGTGTTCATAATTTTTTAATAATGAATACAAACTACTTGTTTTATTTTTATTTTTTGAAAAACAGTTTTCAATTAGTTTGTTATTAGTTGGAAAAGTTTTACATACTGAAAATATTTAAAAAATATAAACATATGTCAAAAGAAGAAGACATGCGATAGAAAATCAAGTAATGGGCATGACGAAAATAATTCAAGAAAACATGAAAATAATAGAAAACATGGGCTTTCTTTGGGTGTCTTCAAAATGAAATTAATTTATACCCCTGATGATTACTCTGACCAGTGGGCATGAGAAGAGAGATGTTACCCTAGCTTTGTGTCTGGTCTCTGCAGCCAAGGGCCACTAGAAACATAGCTAAAGGCTAAACATTTGCTATGCTGGAAGAGGACGCTCTATGCAGTGCTGTAGGTAAGTTCAAGATGGAGGCCAGGGGAAAACACTTGTCAGGGGCTAACTACAGGCCACACCAGGTGACTTGGGAAAAGCTTTAAGAAGCTTAGTGCTGAGCTGGATATTGCATTCAATACTGAGTCATTGTGTAAGTCAGTATTTTATTCAATGTTATCTAGAAGGAGAGTCTGGAGATGTCTGAAGCTATGACTGGAAATGAACCAGCATCTCTATTTGTGAGTATATAGAGATATTTCGTCATTTAAACAATGCTTATGGTTTTTCTCTGTGTTGCACACAGAGCTGCTTTTTGTCTCAGACTGCCATGATCACAGATGGCTTTGTGTGATGTTGATGTTGTGTGGAAATGTTTATGTTCAATTCAAGAACACTAAAGGCCTAATAAGGCAAAATTGGAAAGAACTCAAATGCCCATCAGCAAGAACATGGATATAAAATAACACAGAACTTGAAATAAAATACTAACCAAAGTTTATGTGTATGCACGCATGCATGCGTGCACATGTGCGCATATGCACACACACAAACATACACACACACACGAAAGAGAAAGAGAAAGAACATATATCTTTAAAATAGGAAAAAAAATATATGAAATTAGAAACAGGAGCTATAGATGTAGCTCAGTAGTTAAGAGTACTTGTTTTTACCAACAACTAGGTTCAGATCCAGCACATATGTGTCAGCCCATAGTTCTGTAATTCTAGTTTTGGGCCCAAACAACCTCTTCTGGACTCCTCATATAGCAGTACAAAAGTGATACACATATTCATATGCTGGATAATATATATATATATATGCAGTAAAAATAAATAAATAAATAAAATAATAAAAATAATAATAATAATAATAATAAATAAATAAATAAATAAATAAATAAATAAATATCCAAAACCATATGAAGTGCAATATATTGTTTATGGATGATGAAAAATTCATGTATGTATTAAATCATCATACTTTCCATGTATCATACTTCTGGTTGAGATGAAAGTGTACAGACACTTACAGATTTTAATAAGTAAAAATCTGGGCTAGCTGCTTGGATCAAAGTAAAGATGCTGACCACCAAGCCTGAGATTGACCCTTGGAACCCCATGGTGGACGGAGAAAACTGATCCCTGCAAGTTATTCTCTGATTCCCACAAGCACATTCTGATGCACACATACCTTCCTCCCACTCCATACACTACATTAAATAAATAATAAGTGTAAAAAATCTAAGTAAAATCTTAAGACAGTTATTGTAACTAAGCTTGGTTGTGATGAAGTGTGGACTTCAACAAAGTAAAATACTTTATTTCAAAAGGCTTTGTCAATTACCGTAAAGATGTTACCATATGATAAAATGAAATTTGGGTGGTCATTATTTTGCTTATTGTATTTGATACTTGAGCTTTTTGTAAAGGATTATATCACAGTTTCAGAGTTTTGGAATTTTCTGACCCATCTTCTACTTTTGTGGAGAAAATCTATATTATCCCGTAATGGAAACAGTATCTTTCTTAGAGTCTGTGAATTTTATGCCAGCAGCTGAGCTAGACTTTGATGGGGTTTTAAAAGGAGGTGGTTCCTGTCCCTGAAGATCTTGACAGGGGAAGAAGAAGGAATTCCAGGTCTAGAAGGAATCTGACTAGCCAACTGCCAGACATAGCTATCTTAGACAAAACTTCGAGAATTACAATGAACACATTCATTTTATCATCTGCTGCGAGAGACACTCCCATCTGGGAAACCCTTCAGATGCAGTTTGGGACACTCACTTGGGTGACATGAACATCAGCATCTGACTGATTGGATGAGTTTGGCTTTAGTTCACTTATTAAAACTTACAAATACACATATTTCAGAAGTTAGGGAAACCACAAAAAAGCTCTTATAGTGATAGAAAAATGACAGTTTTGCATAATTCGTTTCACTTTCTGGAGTGAAATATAGCTTTTAAAAATTGTGTGTTGGGATGTAAGGATTGAGAAATCATAATAGTAGCTTTATGCTATTAAAATTTAGTTCATTTAATTGTTACAGAATTGAGATTAGCCCTATTTTTATTCCCACTATAAAAATAAGGAAATGGAGGCATGGTAAAATCCCATGTACAAAATCACACAGCTCATTTGGAAGAGCTGAATTCTAATTCTGACTTCAGCTTAAGCCCTTGATGTTAACCACTCCCTTCCTATGCAGTTCAAATAAATGACTACAATGCTGTTTGTGATTATTCTTATTCCAGAGTTTCAAACAGCTTCTTGGCAGATACCCTTGAGTTCCTTCAGTGGTTGGAACCCCAGATTTGAGCATGCCATGACTCTGTTTACTGGGCAGTATGGAGGCCTTCAGAAGAGTCTGAATATGCACTCAGTCATTCTAAGATACCTGAGGGGTCCTGGGATGTTTCCAAGGATAAAAAAAAAAAAAAATGTTGGCCATAGACCCTGGAGGAAAAGTGGGACTTAAGACATTAAACATCCAAGCATGTGCTATAATTGTTAAATGAAATTATTAACATTCAATTGTGTTATAAGCGTGAGACTGTTTTATTCCAGCTGTAGAGAAGATGAAATAAAAACCAGGGTCAGTCTTGGGTTTTTAGTCAGAAAAGCAAGCCCTAAACTAATCTTGAAACCGAAATTATATTGAAAGCATTCAACGATGTCACGTCCCTGATGTAACAGAAGGATCCAGAGTCAAATAGAATAACTGATATTTATGGTCAAAGATAAGAGTAAAAATTAATGTCAAGAATTACCTGGTAAAACATGATTAGAGGGCACAGATTTGGGGTAGTAAATGAGTATTGAGTACAGTGTAGTTCTTTTGCAGAAACTTGCATTGATATGGAGCTTTGAAAGGATTTGAAATATACTGACATGTGTGTACAGTATCCTCAATTTCTAACTTTAGAGCTATGAGTCTGCAGCCTTGAATAATTTATTAATGGTTAAGAATGGGAACACTCGATATTCTTCTGGCTGACCCAAGTTTGGTTCCTAGCTCCTATATGACAGCTAACAGCTGTCTGTAACTCCAGTTCCAGAGGATCCAGTGCCCTTTGCTAGTCTCCAGGAGCTGCAACAGATGAGTTGCACATACATATATGGAGACAAAATGTCTAATCACATAAAAGAAAAGTAAATAATCCTTTCCAAATTGCCCATGGTCAGTGAGATGACTAATGTCATGCATAGTCTGAGAATCTAGGCACTGTGGATATCAGTCCTGACTCTGCAGACTGTTAGCTATCATCTGAAGGCAGAACATTTAAAACACTCATCTCCATTTCTCTTAGCTGATAATAACTAGGAGTAATGATGATGTTTAAATTATAGAGACATTGTAAGGATTAGATAAATTATGTGCAAGAACAGAGTGCTTGTTTGATGTGTAGGAGGTATCAATATTAGTTGTATCATTAGTGGTTTGAATGAGAAATGTCCCCAATAGTCTTGGGCATTTGGACATTTTGTTCCCAGTTAGTGGCACTATTTATTTAGTTTATGGAAATATATCACTGGGAGAGGGTTTTGAGAGCAAAAGTCTTCACCTACTTCTAGTTAGTTATTTCTTTCTGCTTATTGAGAGCTGTGAGGTCTCAGCTACTTTCTTCTGTTGCTATACCTTCCCCACCACGCCAAACTATTACCTGGAATCATGAGACCAGACAAACTCCTTTGTCTTTAAGTTGACTTGGTGATGATGGTGTTTTTATCACAGGAACAGAAAAGCAACTTCCCTAAGACTTAGGAAAGGCCACCTTATGTGACAGCACTGAAATTTTCAAACTCAGTATTAACCCAGATCATCTAAAACAAGAAGTTTGAGTCTAATACATTTTTAATACAATTTCATATGTATAGTTAAGAGCTAGTTAATAATAAGATTGAGCTACTGGCTCAGTATTTACTCTAATATTAAGCTTCTGTGTCAATTTTTTTAGTATTTGTGAGTTGGGAGCTGGGTATTGGGGAGTTGTTGGCAGATCAGAAACTTCTGACTACAAATGGCGCTCCAATGTGTTGCACATACATACACAAAAAGCCAGAGAAAGCTTAGAAAGGAATTATAGACACACAAGAACAGGGTGAAGCATATGATTTGGTATCAGCATTTTCTCAGGTAGCTATGTTTGCTAGAGACAAGCAGAGACACAGCTCTTTCAAGAAAGACTTCCTGACTCAGCATTAATGGCATTAAAAAGGCCCTGCTGCCAAACACTTAAATGAGGTTTACGAGCAGTAAGTATTGAGGCTCTACTTCGTGCCCCCCCCCCCGAAAAATCTCTCATGAGAACAGATGGCCCAGATGATCCAATGTTTCAGAGCACCTCTGTTGAGTTTTCTCTCAGTTATGAATCCAGAACAAGTTCAAGGCTCCTGGCTGAGCTTATCCAGTCTTCCAGACTGCTTTCCTCAGGACTTGTGCATTATCCTAAATTTTCTTTGGATTCCGATAAGATCCAGCACCCCCAATAGCAAGAAGCAATCAATAGAAGCATGTTCCCATTCCCAAAAAGTGGATTATGAATGCTGGTCTTTGTTCAAAGTGTTGGTTACAAGTTGTTATGGATAATGGTCAGGAAAAAGGCTAAACAAAGGAGATTAGATTCAGGGTTCTTATTTGGAGAAGAATAAAAGGGGAAGAGTGTTGTAAGAATAATACTCCTACACTGTAAAGATTTGTTACTCATATTGGTTTAACAAAATGCTGATTGTCCAGTACCAGCAGGAAGTATAGGCAGGATGACCAGACTAGGAAAATTCTAGGAAGAGGAAAGACAGAGCAGCGGTTGCCAGTCAGACACAGAGCAAACAAGATGAGAACGCTGAACTGAGCAAAGGAATCAAGCCATGTGACTAAGCATAGATCAGAATTATGGGTTAACTTCAGCATAAGATCTAGTTAATAATAAGCTTGAGCTACTAGCCAACTAGCATTTTATTAAAATAATCTGAGTGACAAATCTTTACAGTGTACAAGAATATTATTCCACAGCATATGTGTATCTATCTTGTCTTTGTTCCAAATGATGATGATTATAAATTTAGATTTTCCCATAAAAGTTAAGGTAAATATCAAAGTAATTAGGTAAAGTCAAATCTCCCATTTATTATCTTAGTAGACTAAACCAGTTGCACCAGGTTATGTGAATCTATTTTGGAAATGAGCTAGTTCATAGCTGTTAGGATTTTAATAGTATTTTGGGCTGTCCACTGAGTTTGGAAAAATGTTCAGCACAGGAAATTCTTAATTGAATTTCTAGCCTTTCCTGTGTATTCAGTGAGAGCTCTGTAATGATGTCAAAAATAAAGACATTTATAAGGAATCAATGTTTTAATAGCAAGTTTTGGTTCTGGCCTTATTTCCTCTCTCTCCTTCCAGCTCCATACTCTACAGTCTGCTAATGGTTTCTTTAGCAGGCTTTGGTCCATTTAGTTATTGAGCCAAGTCTGACGGGGGCAGGAAATCAAGCTAGCCAAGTCTTCTGAGGGGACTTCAAATTGAGTCATGCTGGCAGGCCCACCTGGTGTGCCAGAGCCAGAATGCAGCCCAAAGCCTGTACAGCTGCATCACTTTTGAGCCAGTTTCTCCCCACCCCTAACCTTGGGTGTCAGGCATCTGCCTCTCATTCTTGCCACAGAAAGCTCTGTGAAAACAGTAGATATTTAGAAATCTAATTATCTCTAGTATATGCTTGTTGATGTGGATCTATTGCTGTGATATGATATGCTCAATGATAAACTGTCCTACACATAGATTCTCATGTGTAGAATAATATAATAGCTAAAAAAAAAAATGTCATGACAAAGTTGAATCTTATGTCGGCCTATTTCTGTTTCTGAGATAACTGGCAATTCAATGTAACAAAAGAGTTTCTTATTCTTTTTTAGTATTACTTTTAATGAATATTCAAGACAGTAACTACTCACTTTTGTTTACTTATTATTGAACATGTGTTGGGCATTGGGGAAATGATAAAATAATTTTATTACCACCCATGTTAGATCTGGTGATGGCAAATGGATAGAAGTAAAATGTCATTCATTGCTATAATCAATATCTTTATATATGCTCCATGCTTGTGGTCCTGAAGATAGAAGAAAAATTTCTAAACTAACAGACCTCCTAAATTTTGTATTTTAATAATGAGAATAAAAAAAATGAGAATACAATATTAATAATTAGCTTCAGAATTTTTTATGATTACAAATGCAGCAAAGATAAACCAGAAAGAGGGGGCAGAATCTGAAGCTCCTTGAGAAGCTCCTAACTAAGGTAGGTTTGGACAGAGCGGGATCAAAGAGCTTGTGCCTTTTTGAGGGGAAAAGGGTCCAGGAAGAGGGAGCACAATAAAAGATGCCAGTGTTCAGAGAATGAGTAAGGAGCTGGTGAGGCTGGAACAGCATTTGAGATAAAGAGGCATCAGGAGACAAGGACAGAGAGGGATGAGGAGGCCAGATGTGATGGACCCTTTGATCATAAGAAATACAATTTTTTCTTGGCATAAAGTAGCCTTCCTCTGGGATTGATCTGTCCTTACAAGGTCACCCTGCCTATAAGTATTAAAAAGCAATGGAGGGAGGGAAATCCTGAAAACATACACCAGGGCCTATGTTGGTAACAACCTACAAAGTTCTGAGCAGCTACTCATGCAGAGAAACAGAATTAACTCTGTAGAGAAGTATGCCATTCAATTACAGTCAGCTAGCAATCTTCACCTCAAACCTTCTCTTCTTTAGGCTGAAGGATCTAATGCTTCCATACTTTGAAATCAGGTGTGTTGATGCTCCTCATTATGTAGTTAAGAAAGAAGTAATAACCTATGCCCAAATCAATGAGCACAGCCCACCCCTATGGAGAAGATTCAAGAATAAGTCCATTGCTCAAAACAAGAAAATGATGTCCTAGCTTGACTAGATCATGTGGCTTGGAAATAGTCTCTTATGGTAGATTGGAATCTAGTGGTTGCCACCATGAGTTCACAGAGACCGAAAAGGAAACATGGCAGCTTGCTGTTTGCATATAAACCTTTCTTTTTATAAGTCTTAAGAGCAAGCTTTGAAAAGATCCGTTCTTATGCTCTGATGGTGCTCATTACCAGATGGTACTGTGTTCAACAGAAGTAAAAACAACAAAAGGCATGAAGTGCTTCAAGAAATATCTCATTACAGAGATGAAAATTGGCATTGTCTGTAATACTGACTGATGGTCAAAGGACAAAAACAAGCAAAGTAATTCAAAGGGTCAAATGGAACATCTGGAATTCAAAAAAATGAAAACTGCTGTCCAAATTATGAATGGTTCTGAATGGCAGTCATAGAGCTCCCAAAGGTCACCTTATGTCTTATGTCTCTTCTAACTTGAAGATACATTTAAACCAGTGAGATTGTAGACTTAAAAAAAAAAAAAACAATTGCTATGTGGAGAGCCTTGCTTGATTGCATCTTATAGGTTATGCTATAACAATGTGTTACTTAACTTTTTATTCAATGTAGATGACAGTGGAACAGTGTGGGGAGTTTGTGGAGCCTCTTGCAGTAGGTCCAAAGTTCATTTCTGGTGTATGAACTGGTTTCTCTGAGTCCATTTCCTACAGAGAAACCCCTTACTCAGCCTTGATAGTGGGGGGAGGGACTCGGACCTACCCCAACTGGATATGCCAGACCAAATTTACTCACCTGGGGATTCCTTGCCTGCTCTGGGGAATGGATGGAAGGATGAAGTAGGGAGAAGCTGATGGAGGATTGGGAGGAGGGGAGGGATCGGGGAGCAGTGGTGGGTATGAGAAAAAAAATTTAAATAAAAAATAAAGATAAAAACTTTTCATTCACTATCCCAATATCTCATCAGCTTAAGTTAGCATATCCCTGATACATTTTAACCTTATTGACAATTTTTAATTGCAAAATAAAATTTAAATACAAGACATGATACTCACCTCCCATGTATTGTTAATGAAAAAATTGAACAAATTATCATATCTTATTTTATCTAAGAATAATTTGTGTATGAGGGAGCTCTTCCTGGTGCACAGGAAATGGAAATCAGATGTTAATTGATTATATTTTTGTATTTGCATAGTTTGGGGATGGGTTGACCAGTTGGCAGCTTGTGCTTGGCTGAAGTGGTGTTCTTGTGACTGGCTGTTAAAACATGAACTCCTATATTGGGATTCAGTTTGTTTAGTCTGTTGTTCATTTTAAGGGGCTCAAAGTTCTGAGACAGTTTCAGGTTGTTTAGCTTAATAAATGTTGCAGGATTCAGAAGTAATACTAATCACAAACCATTTATTAAGAATCTTCTAAAAGTCAGATGTTTCACATGTGCTTCCTAAATATCAAAACAGTCCTTTGAAATTTAAATTGCCATTTTTTACTCAAGAACAAGAATTAAGAACCATTGAGGCAAGTGATTGGCTAAATGTCAAAAAGCTGGAACTATGAGATTTAAAGATACTTCCCTCAAAACACACACACACACACACACACACACACACACACACACACAACTATTGAGCACTATAGTTCCTTCCTAGACTCTTTATAGAAACCCTTTAATTATAGGAAAAGTTGATTTCTTTTCTAAATAATCCCTGATATCCTCTTGGGAATACTTCTAAAGTTACAATGGTTGTATTCTGACTTCTTAGAATGTTAATGAGAAAGCCACATAAATTAATATAATGAAGGAACCATCGAGTATGTGATGAGTATAGAGTACTAGGCATCAACTAATAAGATTTTCATTGTAATGATGAAGATCACCCTGAGGTGGCCCTGTGTCTAGGGCAGAATTGATATCCAAGTGATTGTTTTGTTTCAGCTACAATAGTAACCATTCACGTTTATTATAGTAATTAATTATCATAACTAAATCTGGGAGCTACTTTCTGTTATTTGAAGATGAGATACTAGAACTTTGCATTGCTACAATAATTTTGCTGAGGTTTCAAGTAGGTAATGATTAAATCAGGACCCAACACAAATTTCTGTTCATTTCAGTCCACCAGTCTTCAAGTACTCTACCCTTCTCAGCCCAGTCTTTGTAGCTAGAAATGTCTTGGTCCTGTCTAGTCCCATGGTCTAGAAGGATCTCTCTTACCTTTGGTCCCACAGCCACTTATAAAATAATTATTCAGAGGCTTATATTAACTACAAGATTTTTGATCTATGGCTCAGGCTCATTACTAACTAGCTCTTACAACTTAACTAATTTCTATTAATCTATGTCCAGCCATATGGCTTCATGGCATCACCTGTTCCATTATATCTTGCTTCCCTGGTGGTAGCTCACAGCATCTCCTCTGAGCATGCCTTTCTTCTTCCTGTAACTCTCTCAGATTACTCATCTCATGCTGTTCTGCCTTGCCATAGGCCATAGCAGTTTCTTTATTAACCAATGGTACCAATGCATATTCATATATAGACTATAGAAAGACCATCCCACAGAAAATCTAGACTCATGAGCAATTGGTATTCACCAGGCTCAAATGTGGTCTTCAAGGCAGCTCTTTGGAGGTGAGGCTTCCAAGTAAGAACATTCTAGGGAAGCGGAAGCAATCAAGGTGGAAAAGGACGGCTAGCCCTCTGTCTATCATAAGGAGAGATCAAGGCTGAGAGAACTCAAGACAGCGCTTTCCTTAGCAGGCAAATGTTAGGGCCACAGAAAAGCATTCAGTTAGAAAAGCAAGAAATGCCTGAGAACACAGTCTGTATATGACAGGAAACTTGCCTTCTCTGGGTATACCTACCTTAGAATTTTTATTTGTAAACTTTGACAAGGAACTTAATCCCATAGGCAATGCAGCCTAAGGTGAAGGAAGGCCTTCTCTATAAGAGGTAGGAAAGTTATTTTGTCCTGTCATTTGTTAACAAAAATGCAAAATTTGTTCCTTTTGTAGAACCAACCCTCTTTATGTGCCCAAGGTTAGCACCAAAGCCACTGAAGCAGGCTTCTCTTCATGATGGGCATCCTCAAAGGAAGGTATTTCTTATCTGAGATGAAAAGAGATTGTATTAGAAGCTTCTGAAAGATGTGGGCAGCTTTTACTTCCTCTCACAGTAGGAGGCTTGGGGCCCCCATAGATTAGGCTGTAATCACAACAAACCCTCTGTGGGTTATTTATTTATTTATTTTTTAAAATAAACTGATTTGTACATAGAAGGAGCATCCTGGGAAGGGGAGTGCAGGGCAGTCAAGTAGAAAAGGAAACAAACAATGAATCCTTCCCTGTTTTCTAACCTTTATTTCCCCTCAGAGGTCTTGTCTGGAGAGCTCATTCATTTCGATTTAACACCCTAAACAGATCAATTCACCCCTGCTCGATTTTTGCTGGAATCCTAATGGTATTACATAGATGATAGATGATACATAGACAATACAGATTGAATGTGAATGGGTTGTCTTCATTTGTGTGTGTGTGCGTGTGTGTATGTGTGTGTGTGCCTGTGTATGCATGTGTGTGTGCATGATGTATGTAGGTAGGTACATGTGTCATGGTATGCCTGTGGATGTAAGAAGATGACTTTGTAGAGTTCCTTCTTTTTCCACTCACATTTCTGCGGGTTCTATTGATCAATTCAGGTCACCACGCTTACTCAGCAAGCATCTTTACCACTTAGGCCATCTTTTATTTAACTTTCAATTTTTAAACTTACTTTTTATGTCTTTATACAGGTATATGTTATATGCTGAGTATATTCATTTCTATGCCCTCAACCACTCCCATTTTGCCCCTCATGCCTATTAATGTTTTTTCCTAGACAATTTGTCTTTTACTTTCTTACTATATGTATCTATATAAAATTTAGGAATCACAAATAAGAGAAAATGTGATATTTGTCTTCTTAAGACTGAATTTTCTTAAGAATCATTGCATTTTTAAGTGCAACATTTCCCTAGTTCACAATGTTCTTTGTGCTCAAGGACAGTTATTGGAGAATTAAAGTATTGCAGCTTTCTTTGTAAGCTTTTATTGCTTAAATAGATTCAACACATGAATTAGACTGCATGTGATCTGTCACCACCCACCCACCCTAAAATCATGTTCAAGTTGTCTAGTCCCACTTGCTTACAACCTTAGTTCCTTGGATGAGAACTGAGGACTGAAAAGTTAAGGCTTTCGTGGAAAATTAAGTAAGACCTATTCCCAAAGTAGGGCTTGAAAATAATTCAAAACTACAACTTAGTTTTGGAATCTGGAAAAGTAGAAATGATTATCTCTTCTAAAACTGGAAAAAATAAAACTAAAAAATAAAACTAATTTTAAAAATATGTATTTCTTTCACTTAAAATTTTTCAGTATGAAATATTTGATAGATTCATTAAATGTACAACATTTTTATATAAAACTACCAGAATTTAAACACTTGACTATTGGAGACTGACTACCTGGTAAATGACCCAGAAATCCCTTTTCAATATTTCCCCTGCTAGGAGTGCTTCCCTTAAAGTCTCCAGTTTCCATGCACTGTTGATGACCTATCCAGCTTATGTGGTTTCCACTTATGGCTACTATACTGTCCATTTACTGAGAGGCTCTCTTAAGTGGCCTCTCTTCTGTCAGATCATGGTGATTCCTTGAGTGTGTGGCATTTAGCAAAAGTATTCTATTGAGTGTTTTTAACAGTTTGGAGACCCAGCACTCAGCTCTCAAATAAATACACAGAGACTTATTCTTACTTATGAATGCCCAGCCTTAGCTTGGCTTGTTTCTAGCTAGCTTCTCTAATTTAAATTATCCTATTTCTCTTTAACTGCATTTTGCCTCTGGGATTTTTACTTTTTATTCTCTATATTTTTTTTTCCCTTCTTACTCCATGGCTGGCTGGGTGGCTGGCCCTGGTGTCCTCCTCTCCTTCTCCTTTTCTTGCTCCTCCTATTCTTCTCTCAAGCCTAGATTTCTCTTATTTGTTCTCTCTGCTTGGCAGCCTTGTCTATTCCTCTTTTCTGCCTATCTATTGGACACTCACGTATTTTTGCACCTTTAAAGAAATATTCCATAGCAAAAATGAAAGTAACCCATCTTAAGCTAATATTCCACAACACTTCTATAGAGCAACTTAGATGTTTTCTTGTAGTTTTATCAGAAATTGAAACATTCTATCCTGCAGGCACAGTACTTAAGACAGAATTTAAACTACTCAATAGCTTCAGGAAGTCCCTGAAACTGACCTGATTCACTAAGTCCTGTCTTTCCCAGGAGTAATCAGTAAGACTACTGAACATCATGGTCAGAAAAACACAGCTGCAAAGAAGACAGAGACAACAGAGGCAAGTAGTCTGAAAAGCTGTTGAGCTGCCTGCATGCTGTGCAGTGTGCTCTTGGATTCCAGATTTTGTGAGCTATCACCCATCTGGGATGAGCACTGGTGATATAGTGCTCTTTGAATAATTTCTGCTGGAATTAAAGACTTTTAAACAAGCAATGAAAGAGCCTGTCACAAACAGCATGGCTTGTGAAGCTGTGGGACACAGAAATAGATGGGATCAAATGTGATGGCTGTGGAGACAGAAAAACTTAGCAATAACTAACTATTCCTTCTTAAGGCAAAGGCTGCATAACCCGAGAGAGTATGAGGGAAATATTTCTCCGAGGGAATGGCTTATCAATGTCATTAGGAACACTTGGTTATCTCCATTTGAGATCACCATAAATATCAAGAACTGGAGGACCACAGAAGGGGAGCAAATTATATTGAGGGAATTAGGAGCAAGAGAAGCTGGGTTTGAATCACAATTCAGTGTGGCAGATAGAATATGCTCACAAAATAGTTAAAGAAAAGACTGATACAGCCGGGACATCAAGTCTGGTATGGAGATTTAGTGGCATGCCAGTCTGTCTGTGACTGCTTGAACAACAATAGCAGGATTATCATGGGTAACACCAACAGCCTTCCTATAGGATTTAAGCCTCCCCCCACAAGAGGGAAGGTACTATAAGCCAGGACAACATCCTGTGGCTGGACAGGTCAGAGGTTCTAATGGGAAAGCAGCTTCTAACCTGTTGTAGAATATTAAGGTGTGTTACCTTTATTTATGTTTCATTTAAGTCTGTGAAGCATTGTTACTGCGCCTGTCTAAAACACCTGATGGCCCAGTAAAGAACTGAATGACCAATAGAGAGGCAGGAAAAAGAATAGGCAGGGTTGACAGGCAGAGACAACGTATAAAAGAGAAATTTGGGAGGAAAAGGAAGGAACCAGCCACCTAGCTATGTGATTAGCAATGGAGCAAGAAAGATATACAGAAGTAAGAAAAAAGAAAGACCCAGAGGCATTAGATGGGATAATTTAAGAAAAGTGCCAAGAAACAAGCCAAGCTAAAGTGGGACATTTATAATTAAGCACAAGCCTCCATGTGTGATTTGTTTAGGACTCGGGTGGCAGGCCCCTCAAAAGAGGTAAAAGAGCAGAAAACAATACTATCTATCCTCTCATCAGATGGATGTAACACACCTCTCAAACCACCCTTTTGAACATTTGTGCTTATGCTGATTGCTGCTGTTGTCAGCCTCAGGTCATAACCACTGGTGATGCCATTTCTCCTTCTGTAAGTAACCTCAATAGGACTCATTGGTTCTCAAAGTTGGACTTCGTTGGTATCTGTACTTTGGTCTGCCATAGACTCCCTACTTGGATGAGTAGATATGTGTGTGTTGTGTCTCCCTAGGAAAATTCTTGTTACAGAAAAGCTGACCATTTTGTCTAAAGTAGTGCTTCTCAGTCTTATCAGAGCACTGGGTCACTTACAAAGCCCTGCCTTCCACACAGTCCTCAGTGCCAATGGAAATTATTTTCTTTATTAATCTATTTAGTTTCCTGTCTTCCTTACGTGAATATCATCCTACAGAGGGAAAGAACACAGAATTTTTTTTCTGTTCAGTGTTTAAAAGCTTAATACAATATTCTCACATGATATTTGCATAAAATATGTCTCAAATGAATATTTATAGAAGAGATTAAAACAGCCCTTTGTCCAGCAAATATCTTGTGCCTAGAGTTGTGATTGGTAAAGTAGAGATGAGTTTAGAAAGAGACATTTTATGACTTTCTCCTAACTCACTGAGGTTGGCAACCTTGGCATTGTTGGGCGTCTCTTTTCCTCATTCCTACATTCCTACTTTTCTCCTTCCAGGGACCTTCCTCACAGAAAGAATGCCAGCCAACTGGAAATAGCTTTAGGAGTTAAATGGGTTCATAAATTAACGTAGGCAAGTTGACCAGCCCCACAGACGTTGCTTCTTAACCTCAACACAGGAAATGTTTTTAAAGGTTTTTATTGGCTGTTGTGAAAGCTGACTATGGTAAAGACTATGTCCAGTGAATAATCTTCTCACCAGATTATTGGCTTCCAATAATGGAAGCTTTATTACGATTATCTCACAAAGTGATCTGTGGTTAGTCATATCACAAGCCAATTTTTTTGAGTGGTGTTTTCATAAGACCTATTTGCAATAAAGAACATCATTGGCACCTAGTGAGCATGCTAAAAAATGAAATGTGTTATATTGTTATAGGTCTGCTTCCTTTCCTTAAGGGTAAATCAAAATAATCATGATGCCATTTCCTGTGACTTCCTGATGAGGCAGTCAGATATGTCCACGGGCCTGTAGGCAGAAGTCTGTCAATATGTCTGAGTAATAAATGCAGTGCAGTGCGTCAGCACACAGTCATAGGTGAGGTCCAGCCTTCCCATAGTCCTGGCCTTAGCATTCTCAAGGGAAACCTTTTCTAGTAGTCTGTACTGAGAATTCTCTCTCCACCTTTGTAGTTATCACTCCCCACATTAATGTAACTGTAGTAGTGTTTCCCCTAGAACCGACTTTATAAAACCATTATGTTTTAATTTGCTTTTGTGTTCTTCTTGGAGGAAATCTCAATCACACCCATTTTACTTGAAAAATAAACTTCTAGAATGGGAAAGGGTATCTCTAAGGTCAAAAGACTCATCAAAAATGGGAGCTCAAGGCTATGACAATTTAGCACATTATCACTGAATAATTTAGTATCTAGCAAGAGTAATTTAATATCTTGCTTGACAGCATTTCCTTATTTCAAACAAACTCAGATAATGAATTTGACCCTGTGGTAAAGGACCTAAAGCAGTGTCCACTTATCTGCTTCATTTCCTGTTAGGTTTAAACCAATTGATTTACTTGGTTAGCTCTCTTAACAAAGCAAACTTTAGTCGCATGTAGCCACTGGGTCTGAGACCCACAATACTTAAACACACAGGTGTGCATGAGCCTGTGTGTGTGTGTGTGTGTGTGTGTGTGTGTGAAAGAGAGAGAGGGGGGAGAGAGAGAGAGAGAGAGAGAGAGAGAGAGAGAGAGAGAGAGAGAGAGAGAGAGAGAGAGAGAGGGAGAGAGAGGGAGAGAGAGGGGGATTGAGAAATTGCTATTCTTCCAAACAGAAAACTAATTACTCATCAGCCCTTTAATTTCTTCCAGGTGGGAGCCTCTGTCTTTGAGGAGTTGGAGGGGACTTTAGGAGTGATTTTACTTTGATGCTGAGCTTCTCCAGATTCATTAACACATGTACTAACAGGTGAATTTGCTTTAAAAATGCACCCAGGTATTTGGGGTTGAGAATAGCTGGAGTCTAGCTTGGACCCTGGAGCTGGCCCCGAAAATGTAAGACTCTTGCCAACTAGGGGAGCCTCAGTCTGTGACTCTAGCTGAAACACATTTTGACAGACTTCCTAGCTTGTGAGTGTCTGTGAACTTGAAGATGGAGGAAGTAAGGTTCGTAGTACTTTATTGTCCATAGACATTGCCTTTTAAAATATTATCATGGCTACTAGCCATATATGGCTATTAAATTAAATTCTGGATTAATTAAAGTTTGTCTTTGCCAACCACATGGAGAGACTTTTCATGTGCTCCTGACTCAATGTCCACGAATAGCATAGACACAGGGTTTTACCACTAGTGTGAGAAGTTCTATCTAGTCTATAATCAAAGACACCCATTTTCACCGATTTCTAGTTTTATTGTATCAATGTGCACACACTTATTTGTGACATCACTAACAACAATATATCCTCTTCTGTTCATGCTTCACGTGAGTAAGTAGTGTGATAGGCAAGCATGGATCTAGGAGATAAGAGTGTGGAGTTGTTGAGTAAATGATCAGTCTCTCTCCTTGCCTCTTCAGCAACACATACTCCCTCCCTCTCCCATGATGTACACAGGCTATAAATCAGCCAGGCCTATGATTAAGGTGTGAGACTATGAACGCGTTGTCACACCCCTCTCTTTATCAATTGCAGCCTCAGGATATGTCACCATACCTGGCTATAGGACAATAAACTTCTGTTAAATGAATTCATATATTTTAACATTGTATGCAACATTCCCAGGTGAAAATGCAAACTTCCTGTAGCTCACATCAAGATGCATTTTAATAGTGAAAATGAACTGAAAGGTACCTAAGTGGTTCTCCAACATTCCTTCCTATTCATCCTATGCTCACTAGAAGCCTGGAGTGCTTGGACCCACAGGTCGGTCACAGGGACTCCTGTCATGCTGACAGTTCTTAAGGTCTTAGCAGTTAAACCTCCCTCTCTGTGATCAAAGCTTGGTGTAAGTTGTTAGCTATGAAGGGAAAAACAGTTAAAAGTTCAGCTCTGTGATTTGGCACTCAGGAAGCCATTCTCCAGGAAACAAAGTACTAACTCAGTGTTAGCTTCATAATTCATGCTAGAAATCTCTTCAAGACTAAAAGTCTGGCCTTTTACCAACCATCTGGTTCATTCTGCTGCCTCTTCTATCAGAATTCCGAATGCAAAACTCTGCCAACAATTAAGTGTTGAAACCATTTCTAGAGGTCCTTAGGCATGAGTTAGGACCGTGGAGCCAGTTCCAGGGAGACATTTGAAATGAATGAGACTTGGGAAGGACATTTGCAATCTGCCCTTACAAATTTTAGAGAAGAAGAGGATCAGCATAGAGCCAACTAATTAAAAGGCCAATTCTAATCTGTCCAAAACAAACATAGAAAAAGAAAAGAGACTGGGTGTTTTAGAGCATGATTTCAAACACTTCCCAGATCATGTTGGGGAGACATTCTTAGGTATCTGGCAATGGATATTAGTAAAACTGGAAACTGTGTCAAAAATATAAGTGTCAGGTCATCCTTTGCTAAAACAATAAATAGGAGGAAGTGAAAGATTGTTCATTATTTTTAACGACCTAACTTCCCAGAAGAGTGTCTGCATTCTGCCTGCTTCCAGGTCATTACTGCACACTGGACTCCTGAGAATGATGGCTTTGTCTGAAACAGTTCATGTCAGGGCTTGAAGTCCCAGGCCAATGGGTTGTTAGTTACTGTACCAGTGCCAAGGTGGCAATGCAAAGGTGAGCCAGAGACACAGTCCACAGAGCATTCACTAAACCTGGCTGCCCTGGACTTCTTTCTTGGCATGACCACAGTGAGAATTTCATCATGGCTGTCCACCCTCCAAATGCCTCATTGTTCCTGGTGAATGATGGAAGTATCAGCCGTTCATAATAGTGCCTCTTTCTTTGGTAAATCAGAGACATTCTAATGTGTGGTTAGCCTACAGCCTTGAAAATTTTCCTGTGTCTGTGTAAAATATATACATATATATTTCATATATAAAGATTTATAAACACACATATATGTATTTACAACTACATATTCACATATACAAATTCTCATACATTTTATATATTTATTTATATATAAAATAAATATTTGGATGTATTTAAAATATATAAATACACGTAAACACCTTTATTTAATACATATTTATATAAATATTAACATGTTTACACATAAACATATATCTATATATAAAATAAATACATATACATTTGTATACATAGATACTATGTATGTTATATATTTGCATAGGTATGAAAAATATATAGTTTTTTATTTCTGTTATACTTCATATTTTTATTCTATTATATATAGAATGGAAATATATATAGTTTTCTAGACTTTTAGTTTTATTAGTTCAGCATATACTATTTTACAAACTATTCATCATTTCTCGTAGGAAGCTTTCTGAGTTACATGGTCTGAAATCTCCTAGATAAATTTAGAAGGGTATGGAATAAACTCATTAGTTGTGAAATGAAAGTGTCATAACCTATTTTCCATTTTAACATGTTATTAGCAGGAATTAAGTGTTTAGGCATGGAAATATTTTATAATACAGTACAACAATAAGCTTACAAATATGAAACACACACACACACACACACACATACACACACAGAGGCACGCACACAGAATGGATATTTCAGCTCCAGATTCTATATTGGGTATACCACTGTTGTGTTCTCCTTCCCAAATAAGGGCTAAACTGCCTGTGCTTTAGGAAGCCCTTTGAACTTTCCTGTTCACAAATTCTTGAAGTGAGAAAGGGAGATAAGAACTTGGGAGAAGAGCCTGGAATGGGTAACTGACACCCATGGTAAGTGTGGGTGGGGCTGGAGGAGAAAATGCCATTTTTTGTTTGTCTTTTGCTGGTGCATCAGGTAAAATCATCAGAGGCACACCTATTTATACTCAATAAACCCTATCGGTATGGTGTGTGTGTGTGTGTGTGTGTGTGTGTGTGTGTGTGTGTGTGTGTGTGTGTGTGTATGTGTTTCCATATGAGCATATTTGTTTTTTAAACAAAACAAATGGTTCTTTTGATAGAAGTATTCAAGCAGCATACCCTTGCAAAAAAGAAAGGAAAAAGGCAGTGGTGTAAACACAGGATATGTTTATTCATTAGCTGTTAGACACTTCTGGGCTCAGTACCCACAAACACAGGCTGTTTAGTGTGTAGTTTAATAACATTTATGTAAAACCATGCTGGGGACTATCTTGGTAGAGAACTATCTGTCCCGATAAAACACACTTCTTTATTCAAGAGAAGAAAATAGGATTTCTCTTGCCTTATCTAAAGACGGCCACATGGTTGATGGGGGGAAATGCAGCTTACTGTCCCATTAGAAGGTGAAGAAGGAAGCCCAACAGCCAGTTTGAAGAAAAATTGAGCATATTTTATTTTTCTCCAAAGCCCATAGATTCGGTGAGAGCTATTTTATTTTTATTCTTTTTACACTAATTGAGTTTTGCCTTTTGACAACTATCTAGAGTTGTTTAATCTATTTGGTTGGAAGAGGCAGACTTAATATGTTTCTGAGCAGAAAGCTAATTAGGAAATAAAGGGATGGTTAGATTGTAGAAAAATTACAAGATGAAGAAAAAATTAAAGCAAATGATCTTTTATATCATCAACTGAAAGTTAGTTACCAAAGCCATCTCCCAGGCCACTCAGCCTCTCTAATTGGTGTATTACTAAGGCTCCATCTGAAGGTCACCAAGTACAACATATGTGCTTCCCACTGTCAAGAGGAGGATTCAGAGTGTCCTTTATTATTTATATGCAAACAGATGCATATTGATTGCATTTTACCATTCTGACACAAACCTGAACAGCATTTCCCCTTCTGCGTTCTATTTCCACCCAAATCAAAGTGTTCTGACCCTACCCACAGAGGATGAAGTGCTTGCTGGGTTAGCTGAAGAAGGATGACATAGGGTAAAAAAATCACAGAGAGATGTATATTTGTAAAGTTATCTGTGTCCAATTGTGTTATCTGCCTTTTTCACTCTGAGTATGTTGGAAGGTATAGTGTGCACAGTTGGGACATATTGCTTATAATAAACTCCAATTTAGACTAAAAATAGGTCTTAAACATCTCTGCCTCTTTTGTCATTTAGCTTGTCAAGGCCATTGAGTTACAAAGTGCTGGAGCACATGGGAGAATTCCTAAAAATAGTCAATGTTATTAAGAGCCTCGGGGAATATTATGCTATAACTTGCTTTCTAGATACAATTTTAAAATCACTTTACGAGAATCATCGCTCAATTATTGTAAAATTCCTGTGGAATTGCATACTCTGTGTTAATCGGTATGAGCTCACTTTGGCCCATATGTTATTACAATGGGTACCACAGTCTGTAAGGAAGGCCAACAGACTTTGAATGGCCAAACCAGACAAAGAATGGATATAGGTAACCAGGAAGCTGAAACTCAGAGCAAAGCAGTGAAAGATGGCAAGGCACCTCATCAGAGAGAAAGGAGCTTGGAGCATTCTACAGTGCAATGCCTTTGAACTTCACCTGAGGTGTCACTTCATGAAACTGTAGCAACGCCATCAAATCCCTTGGCAAAACAATAAAGTCCCAGGTTTGGTCAGGAAGGAGTAAATGGATATTTAAGACAGATCATTTTCTTCCAGGCACAATACAACAAAATTGACTATGTGCTCTGGCCAAGAAATGTTGAATTATAGTTTTTTATTGTATGATATATGCCTTTCCTGTAAAATAAGTCTTTAGGGAAATGTACTAGTGTTCTTTCCTATCCTTACATTCTGTCAGATTATTTTATTACTTAATTTTATGTTTTGCAATTTGAATTTGTTTGAAATTATCCACAGAGATCGGCTAACTCACAGAAGCAAAGCCCGTCTCTCAGTAAGTAGTTGCTCATTGGCCCAATCTAACAGTCATTCTCCAGATCCCATCCCTCAGTGGGCAAAACACAGAGGTTACTTTTATTCCCTCCAACTAACAGTGTTGGGTATAGGCAAAATCTTAATTAGAGTCCTTGAGGAAAAAACAAAAAATCAAGAAGAAAAAAATACCTTAATCCAGAAAGCAATGATGCTAACTCAGATCTTTCCAGGTAGCCTGGTAGAAGATATTTTACCTACTGTGTGCATAAGCAGAGCTGGACCCTGGCTCATTTTTAGTTGTTAATAAGTCCACATCTGCCAAGGACTTTGAATTAGTGATTAATTCCAAATTCAAAATCAGAGAATTTCTATATTTTTCTCCTACTAGCCCTTTGCAATTTGCTTCCCTTTTCTATGACACTTCTGTTTATACTCGATGCTCTACAGACACCTCTTAGCAGATGGTAATTATGCTCTGAATTATTCTGTCAACAACAATGAGAGATAGATTGGCAAGCTACCTTTGTACTAAAAGCTGATAATAGCAAAATTGAGCATTATTTAAAATTATGTCTATAAATCTCATTATTCAATCCGTTAGTTCTAAAACTAATTACTCTTAGTTACTGTAGTTATTCTTGTTTGTCTACCCCTGTAGTGCCTAGGATCAGTAGATAGCACTAGCAGAATAAATGGATATGTGGATGGTAGCTTATAAGCCAGTCCATTTAAAATGCTGTTTTATGCCTTATAACATCACTACATTGCTAAATGTCCTTTCCTGAAAAAAAAAAAAAAAAAAAGGCATACTAACTGATGACCTGCTTTTGGAAAGATACAAATAGATAAATAATAAAACAGCCTGTAGAAATTTAATAGAACAGAAAAGCTAAGGTTATGTTTGGAACACACTCACGAGGGTGATAATTTGTAAAACAATATTATTAAGAAATAGAGCTTTGAAGAGTTTATATGGTGGCAAGAGTTAGAAAAGGGCAAGCCTAGCGTTCACTTGATCAGTCTGTGTCAAATTTCCATCTAGGAAATCTCAATATGTAATGAAGGTGAAGCTAACTGATCTGTATTCTGAGTGATCCAGTTCTTATGCAGCTAGGCAGAGCTTTGGTGGAGTCTGGTATTCAGCTAGCAGCAGCAGCAGATCTCAGAAGGAAATGGGCACCAGATGGTTTGTGTACACATGACCTTAGATTCTGAAAACAACTCCAGCCACCTATGGAGGAGTTTACTATGTCCTGTGTGGGTGGCTCTGATCCTCAGGAATCACGTGTGTCCCATGGTGGAACTCAAACCATGGGTAGTGGCTACAGTGAACAGCTCTTGACAAGAACATAAAGCATTGATGGGGTATATGGAGGAGCAGAGCAAGAAGTATTGTTAGATTTCAAAATCTGTGCTGTCCTTCCCCAAGTCCCTCTAATAAATACACTTTGGTATGACTGCCCCATCTGTGATTCCGGGAGATGCCCACACAGAGTGCTATTACTTTTTCACTTTAAACTTTTGGGGAAGGCAATCAAAGCTACAGCCTACAAACTCTTCTTCCCTCTCTTGGAACATGGCAAGAATGCTGGTCTCTGTGGGTGCATTCTTTCTGACCTGATCCAGAAAGTTCTGCGCTGAGTTGGTCTTTCATAGTAAGTACAAAGACCTACCTTCATTTTGCTTGGTTCAATGGCTTCCAAAGAGAGTTAGTTATGACTATGGGAATGAGAAATAAGTTCTCTTTAGATTGTATGGCACAATGTGTGCAATTTTCGTATTGACATCGACAGTTCTTGACACCAGACATGTTTATGTTGCTTTTATGTCAGTTATTTTAAAAGTAAAAGTCAGCATGTTACTATTTATAGACATAAATCAGAGGCATTGGTATCTCCATATAGTGAAAATGAAAAAGAAACTCATTTAATCCCTAGTATGTTTGAATTCAGTGTACCTACGCACTGAGACTCCATCCACATAATAAAATTGAGATTTTCTTGAACTAAAGCCCCTTTCTCTTAATAAAACATATGCTGCATTTTCAAAGGCACACTTTACCTTCTATCGTTAGCCTCATTTGTTTCCTGCCACTAGACAGAGTATTTGTTTGAATACTAAGTTGTTTTACTCTGAGTCAGACAAGAGAGGGCACTCATGTACTTCATGTGGAATTGAGAACATTTTTTTTTTCAGCTGTTAAAAGATTAACAAAGAAAAATATTTTTTAAATGAGCTGAAAAATGTAAAACTAACATAAAATGTTGATATAAACATATCACTTTTACAAATAAGTTAAACATAAAAGAATTTTTGGAAGATTACCATATAAATGGCTTTAAAGGAATTTTTGACAAGCATATGCAAATAAGAACAGACAAAAAAAATCCTTTTCTATCAAGTTTGACTTAATTCAATCTGAAATAAGTAACCATTAAAAATAACACAGTTTAAGAATGATGAGAAGTTTTCTTAAGTTTAAAATTTAGCAGAAGCTGGGGTTTTGACTTGAAAAGAGCAGCTCTCCTCTGATCTATAACATGGGATCAAAATTCTCAATTTAAAGTAGAAAACAATGAGATGGGCTCTCCTCAGCTCCAAGGAGGGTTTATAATTCTAAATCACAGGCCAGTGAAGCCTGTACGTAGCCCCTTGGGTTACTTTGTGTGTAACCGATGCTGGAGTCCCTAAAAATCCAAGCTCTTATTTCTGAGCCCTTTGCTCCCAGGCCCACTTGATTCCATGATTATGCTACTCTCTTGCAAAGGATCCTGGAGCTTTGCAGTTGGATGGACACTTACTTCTGCATTTTTTTTTTCAGCAGCCATTTGTTCAAAATAAAATCCCACTGAAAGATCCTGAAGGATCTCCTTTTGGCCTCAGAGGGGGCAGAGTCTGGAGATAGCATTTTTCAAAGACTGAGATGTCAACTATACAGCCATAAACAACCAGAGACTCCAAAACAAAGATAGAAACCAGATCTTTCTCCCTTTCTAAAGATAGGTAATTGTTCATTATAATTTCCCACAAGTATTTAGTTCAGATAATATGGAATGCAACATAACTTTGCTCATTTTAAATTCCTCAAAGCTTCACTTTTCACAATGTAGATCACACAAATCCAAGGGTATCATGTGCTGAGTAGAAGCCAGCTCAGCCAATCTGTTTTTATTGAGTACTTGGCTAACAGATAGATAGATTTGTGATTTGAAGCCTGTTTCTTATTGATTCTTACATTGTTTCTTGAGTTGTAATTACAGCTGTTATTCCAAACACTTTATCAATGGGAAATGAAGATTCAGTATAAAATGAATCTAGTCTTAGGATTGATGCATGACATAAAGGGACAGGCAATGTGTCATTTGGGCCATTACAATGGGCCATTGGAGAAAATGAGCAAATGGAAGTGGAAAAACAATCCACATTGAGAGTACCTCCCAATTATGTGCTCAAGGAAAAGGAAGGCTTTAGAGATTAAAAGCAGGAACCTGGTAGTTTGCCATAGCTTGTATTCTCTTTTCTTCTTAGGGACCTTTACATTGTGGGAAAGTAAAAACTCCAAAGAACTTGGATGGGTTGTGTCTAAGTTCATTATGCTAAAAGTTAAAATTGAAAAGTTAAGATATTCATTGGCTTATTTTAAAAGGACAATCAACATTTTCTTTTGAGAATATTTAATTCTTCCAATTTGTTATAGGAATGGAATTGTGTGAAACTTTTGAAAATCTGTTTGAAGGCATAGTATATCTGATTCTTGACTGGATCTTTTGAGGTTTCTTGCTTTGAAAGATGAACAAAATAAAGTCTCTCTCTTTCATATTTATGTACACATCATACAATTAGAAAAGGATGGAGATATTTTAATAACTATTGAGTTTAAAGTGAATATCACTTTGTGTGATAAAAAAAAAAAAAGCAATAGACCTTCCTGTATCTGTTTTTGGTATCATGATCATGAAAAATCTTGTGGTCGTGAAGGATGAAAATAGTAGGAATAGGTTTTGAATTTTGCTCATTACTCTGTTCCCACATTGTAGAAGATGAAATCATGGGTGCTGCCAATTCCCAGAAATTCTTCCAGAAGAGAATCAAAGTGAATGAAAAAGCTGGGACCTTGGTGGGGGTGGAGAAAATTGTAGCCATTAAAATATGGAAGAGAGGGCTGGAGAGAATAATCATGATAATTCTTATACTTGAAGCATCCTGAGTTGTTATTTGGAACATATTGGCTCACTCTTAACAAGAGCTTCCAAATGAGTGGAAAACCCTGTTGCACATTTATGAGAAAATAAACTTTTATGGGACAATAATGTAGCATGATGGCACAAGCTAACTGACCTCACAGACTCCCACAGACTCCCTGGAGGAATCTGGATTACCTTGGCTATTTCAAGCAGATACATGTGGCATCATGGAGTCTTCTTTCTTAGACTGTTAACTTCACACAATGATCCTGCTAACTCACACCTTCCTCCTGTCATTTCCACCTTTCTTCAAGTCACCATATACATCATGCCTTTTCTTACTTTGGGACTTTAGATGTTACTTTTTTGGTTTTTTATTTGTTTGTTTTTGTTTTTAGACATGGGATCTTTCAATGTAGCCCTTGTTGTCCTGAAACTCTGTAGACCAAGCTGATCTCCAACTCAGAGATCCCAAGTGCTGGGATTCAAGGCAAATGCTATCACTGCCTGGTTTAGATGTACTTTTATATAAGAATTATACTCCTAGTTTTCCTAATTTATGTTAGGCTACTCTCTAACTTCTATCATTCAAAATAAGGACTGATTTATCTAAAAATTCTAAATACTAAAAGAACTCCCAAGGGTAACAGCCATGGCAGACTAAATTATTAATGATACATATTTTAATAAGTCTATATCTTTGTGTTTTTAAATGACAAAAATTTCCATGTAACAGTATAGAACAAGGGTAAAGATTGTTTCATGTTGTATTAAATTCTATTTTTATTGATATAGCATGAACTAAACTTCACAGTGGCTAAAGTATATTATGTGGAATTTTCTTCCTTGATTAAAAATTTGTTGTTAAATATTCTTTTTCTCCAAGGTATGTGTTTTTAAGAAAAAAAAAAAGTGTTCTCTGGAGCTATAGAGAGGGCTCAGACATTAATCATACTTACTACTCTTGCAGAAGACCCAGGTTTGGGGCTCAGAATTCACATTGTGGATCACATTTGTCTATAACCCTAGTTCCAGGGGATCTGGCAACCTCTTCTGGCCTCTATGGGTACCAGACACTTTTAGAGTACACATACATGCATATAGGCACAAACATTTACATATAAGATAAAATAAAATAAATCTTTATAAAAACAAAATATATTCTCAACTACTTCAATGCAAAGTCAATTATCAATATTTTGAATATATGTAACATGAAAGTATTTTTATACCACTTATTTGACAGACTTCCTTCACATTAATGAATAATATTGGTAGTCAACTTAATGGACTTTGGAATCAACATGTAAACATAGCTCTGGGATAGTCTATGATAGATTATCTAGATAATATTAACTGAAATGGAAAACATCCTACATGTAAGAGGTATTATAATATGGGATAGGAGTCTCAGATTGAATAAAAAAAGAGAAAGCAAGCTTACCACAAATACTCATCACTGTTGGCTTGTAACACTGGATTCAATGTGACCAAACCAGCCACTTTCTGCTTTTGTTGCCACTCCTGAATTGTCATCATAGATGACATCCTCTGAAACTCTAAGAAAAATAAGTTTGTTTTTGTTTGTTTGCTTTGGATTGGGTAGTTTGTCATAGCATGAGCAAGTAACTAAAATAGAAGATTGGTACCAGAAGTGGGGTTATTGCTGCAAGACCTTTACTTAGTGGTTTAGACCTGTGGAACTGGTCTGCAGGAGGTCCATGGAAGATCTTGGAGCTTTGTTCTGGGAAAGCCTTTAAATGCTGTGGGAAGACACTGCTGAGACATTCTAATAGGTGTTCAGAAGACAAGAAAAATAATAGAAATATAAACAAGGAAGCCAGGCTCATGAAGTTTCAGTTTGGAACTGATATAGAGACTATTCAGGTTATTTTCTGGTAAGAATCTGGCTGCATTTTGCTCACATTCTAAGAACCTGAATGAGGTAATAGGTAATAGACTAGTGTTTCTGCTGAAGGAAATGTCAAAGTAGGTTTGCATTAAAGCTGTGGCATGGTTATTGATCACCACACTAGTCCAGGTCTGCACTGGAAACAAGCAACTGGGCAAAAGTGATATGAAGAGTATGTAATTTGTTGAAGGAATGAGTTTGAGAAATTCAAAATTGCTTCTTAGGCTGTAATTCTAAAAAGGAACATCATGTTCTACACTGGGGCAATGGGATAAAGGTTTTTGTTTGTTTCTTTGTTTCTTTGTTTTTGGGGAAAAAAAAAAAAAACAACTCCTCAAAGGTTCTAACTTGTAATTTAAAAGGAAGAACTCTAAATTGAAAATGTCAGTGAAGGAGTTCCCTGGTCAAGGAGAGCAGCCATTTATAGGAAAATTCTTCCCCAGTAACAACTGTGGTTCAAGGAGATTAGGCTGCATATATAAGCTAGCAGCAGACCTTAGAGGTATTATCAGGTGATATTACTTTTACAGGTACTACAGAAGCAACATTTGAAGCATTCACAAATGTTGTGGACCAAGGAGAGCTGGCTAATGATGATGTGGGTAAGAGTCCCTATTAAGAGTTACTGAGAGAGGTCATTTCATGAAGCTGTGGTGAAACCCAAATTGAATGGAGACTCTGGGATGTTGAGATGCCAGAACTATGGGAATTTCAACAAAGAAAGCTGCAGGCATGGGTTGGAATCAGCTCACGAGAGAGGCTATATGTGATAAAAGTGGCAGAGCTAGAGGGCTTGCTATTCAAGCCCTTTGGAATCCAGATGCTTTCATTATGAGCTCCAAATATCAGACACAGAACTAAAAGACTTGGTGTTTTCCCTGATGAGTTTTGGTCTTCCTTTGAAATGATCCTTCCTTGCTGTACCATCATTATTTCCTCTTGGAATGGGAGTGTTTACTACATGCCATTGTGCACTGGAACTGTGTGACATGTTTAGAGAAGACACTGTCAGTTAAGAGGTTGCCTTGAGTCCCAGGTGAGAACTGAATTTTAAAGTTTTGAAACTGTATAAAAACCAGCAGTAACAACAATGATGTGGACTGATGTGGAATGCCTTTCTGTATGCTGTGAATATCAATCTTTAAATAAAGGAGCTGTTTTAGGCCATGACAGGCACCATAGAAGAAGTAGGAGGAGAAATCAGAGCATAGGTAGGAGAAGCAAGGCAGAGTCAGGCAAATCAAGCAAGTGACCCAAGGAGCAACATGTAAGGAACACAGGTGAGCCACGGGCCACACGGCAGACAGATTAATAGAAATGGGTTGATTTAAGATGTAAGAGCTAGCTAGCAATGTGCCTGAGCCATAGGCCAAACAGCATGAAGTTAATATAAGTGTCTGAGTCATTTCTGGGGGCCTGAACAACAGCAGCGGGCAGGCAGCTGGGTGGCTAAGGGATCTGGCGCGGCAGGTCTATGGGTCTGGGCCTCTGGCCGCCCGGGACTAAGAAACCCCCACTACTACAGTGGACTTGTGAATTTGGACTAAATGTATTTTACATTCACTTTTGTCAACCATGTGTAAATAGGGATAAGGGCTGGAAGGTAACAAGGAGTTCAGGGTTTGACAGTTGAGCTGAGCTGTCAATTTGATAAGTTTTATAATCACCATGGAAATAAATTTCTACAAATGTTTGTCAAAGATTATCTTGATGAGGATAATAGGATAAAAGACCTACCCTAAAGATTACAGTTACCATTTCATGGGCTGGACTGTCAGACAGAACTAATAATAAGTAAAGGGAGGATGTAAGCTGAGCATAAGCATCTATCTCATCCTGATCTTGGCTGCAGATACAAAATGATCCTGTGCTGCCATACTTTTCATTGCAATAAAGGACTGTATTCCTTAGAGCTGTAAGCTAAATTCAACAGTAAAATGTGTTGATACAATTGTTTTCTGGCCCAACCTCTCCCATATTTTTCTTGTGGACATTGAGCTTTTGAGAGTAGCCATGCATCCTTTCTTTATAGCCTCCTTATACACAAGTACTCCACAAACTGCTCTCTTTGTCACTGGGATTTCTGTCTTCTCTAAAGAATTGTTGAATGACAAAAAAACTTTTTAAATTTTAATTTAGAGAATCTGCTCAAATGAAAAATGAAATTGGTGAGTTGCTGAAAATACCACATATTTTGACATAGAGAAATGTGTAGGACATAGAGAAATAAAACTGAAATAAAGCTAGAAGCTTCCATAACACTGGCTAGCTTATGCTGGGATGTACTAAGGAGACTTTTGAGGGAAAATTTGTTGTCAACAGTCTTATTCAGTTGTAAACCCTGCAAACTATATCACCAACCCAGCAAGATGTCCTCACAGGTGCCATAGTGGCTTGACTGTAATTCAGTGGGAAACTGCTTTCTATTTGGGTCTGAAATCTGATATATGGGACAGAATTAATTGGTTGTAAAATGCTGTGACAGAGCAGATCATAAGCACCAGTGGAAAAGCTCCTTCTATTGTTTTTATAAATGGACATTATAAATCTCCTTCAAATATACTTCCATGATGCCTCCAGGTTTGACCAGGAAAGCTTCTCCCTTCAGTGGGCTACAATTAGAAAAGAGACTCATAGTTAAGAACAAATGACTGTTGAGCACTTGGCCTTGAACAAAACATCTAGATGACCATTTCCAAGGTTTGGGAACATGGCAGAGGGGGAAGTGAAAAGGGCCAGAGAAAGAGGTGGGATGTGGCAGAACTATCTTCTGGGCATGGCATGGCATTCACACTATTGAACACTGAGCGGCTATGATTACCTGCAAGAGATTTAGGTCTATCAACATCCCATCATGAGAAGGAGAGGTACTCATGAGATCCATCCATCCCTGAAGATCCACAGGCAATTAATCATTGTTCAGAAAAGAAGAAACATTTTCCTTAGGGATGTAGCTACTGAGAAGGTTACCTCCCCATCCCCCTATAGATGACCTCTTATGCATACACATTCTTGTACATATCCTACTTAAACTCAGTGATTTTTTTTTTTTAAGACAAAAGTTAGAAGGACAATGGTTTTGGACAGGAAACGTGACCAGCAGATGGAGAGAGGCAAGAGAGAAATAAAGAGTGAGTGTGACACGATCAAAACACTATGTGTATGTATGAAAATAGCATTATTAACCCATTATTTAGTGTAGTTATTCTATGCAAAAAATAAGGTAAAGCGAAATTCACATCCTACTCCGTATTCTTGGACCTACTCTGAATAAGTAGAATCGATTAAACTGGATAGCCTGGGTCCCTAAATGATGTGTGCGTTTTGGAAACATCTGAATACATAAGGGATATAGTCAAAAGAGAAAGAAACACAACTCAAAACAGCATAAGTAAAAGCAGAATTTATTGGCTCTTACATGTGCAGAATCCACGGATGGAAATATTAGCATTTACGCTTGTCCAAATCCAGACATTTAAACAATGATATCAGCTTGTTCATCTCTTGGTTTTATATTTATACCCCTCTTCCTGTTGGCCCCACTCTTTCATGCCTTAGACAGGATCTCCAAAAAGCTACAGCCTACAAGGCAGAGGTACTACAAGGCAGCATTAACATTTGAAATGTCAATGGAGCCATTCTGATTGGCACAGCTTAGGTCAGAAAATACTCTTTCATACTAACCATTAAAAAAGAAAGTATGTGAATCTCAATAGCTAGAGAACCCCTATCCTTAGTTTTTGTCAACTTTACCAGAGTTATCTGGGAACAAGGAACCTCAATTAAAAAATAGCCTCCATCAAACTGGCTCATGGTAAAGTGTGTAGTACATTTTCTTGATTAATGGTTGCGTGGGAAAACCCAGGCCACTGAAGGGGGTGCCACCTCTGGTCAGGTGATTCTAGGTAGTGTAAGAAAGCAGACTGAATAAGCCATAGGAGCAAGCGAGTCAGTAGTGAACCCTCATGGCCTCTGCTTCCACTTCTTTGGTTTTTGCCTCCAGTTTTTCTGCCCTGTCTTCCTTTCTTGCCTGAGTACAACTGTAAGCTGAAATAAGCCCTCTTCTGCTCAAATTGCTTATGGTCATAGCAGTTATCACAGTGACAGAAGAACAAAGACAAAGCTTGAGCCCTGCATCCAGTTGAATTGTTCCTAGACTAGGCATAAATGTACAGAGTGGGGACTGGGCAAATAACCCAACAGAAACTCTGGTGTTGCATGAGAAAAGAGTATAAATGTCAACTATGTTAGGCATCACAGATTTCTTTGCAAAAATATTCAACTAGTATTTTAGTCAACAAAAGTTAAATTTGCATGCAAAAGGAAAATGTCATGTTTGGTTTATCAGAGAAAAAATGTTATTTATTTGGAGAAGACACTGTGGTCTTTCTTTCTGGTTTTTATTTCTTTTACAAGTCTGTAGATTCCTGTTTGGAAGCATGGATTTACTAAAGTATTAGCTGTGGATTATGAGCATGGCATTTGCCTTTTCTGAGGTTCAATTTCTTTTTAGTAAAACACGAAAAAATACTGTACTAATTTTGAAGTTCTGGGAAGAAGATTTGTCTATTTGAAGTATGTGAAATGGACATGACATGTAATGGGTACAATAAATCTTAAGGCCATCATTCCCCACTGTCTTCTATCTCTGTTCTGCCTTCCGCCTTCTTGCAAATGAGCTGCTATTAATACAAATGGGCTAGCATTAGAGGGTACAGTTTTCGAAAAACGCCTGCTCGGACCCATCCCATTTATGCCCACACTATACAGTGGATAGTAACTTGGGATACAGTTCAGAATAACCCAGAGAGAACCTAAAATTCTGCACCCAACTTTCAGTCCTACACAAATTAACTTAGAACCCGAGAACCTTGGGATTCCCAGGTGACGTCATTATCCACCCAAGGTTGAGATCTATCTTTGTCACCTGACATATATATTAATGGTAAACTGCAATTAATAGTTGCTTCTATATGACCCCCCCCCTTTTTTTCCTGGGGTTTGATGCTCGGCCTTCTGACTGAGGAGGAACTCCCCCGCCAGGAGAAACAGAAAAGACCTTGTTCTGAGTGCACCTTTCAGCCTTACTGGCAAATCCACATGGCCTTTATCAGAATGCTAGAACCAAGTTTTGACAATAAAAAGTAACACCATGCCTTAATAACCAACTCCACATAAAGTATCCAATCCTATGTTTGTTTGCTCACCTTAAATGCTGAAAGGCTTTGTTTCTTCCTGGCTCTCCAGTTGTTCAGGGTGTCTCCACAGGTGGTCCCCAATCTGTGCCCATGACTCCCTAGGTGGTCCCATGTGCTGGACCAATGTCTCCCCAGGTGGTCTCCACAGGCTGTGCCCTGGGTCTCCCCAGGTGGTCCTCATGTACTGTGTCTCCTGATCCTGAACTAACTCTTCTTTCAGGGACTGTCATTTCTTGATCTGTTCCATCACTATACTTTGGATTTTCTGCAAATACAGTATTTTCACATTGTCTCCTCCAAGCTAACTATAGTTTAGGGAGTGTGCCACAGTTCACATCTTCTGACTACTGTCAAAGTATTTAAGCATAGTACTTGGCGTTACTGGTTAAGCGACTGAATTTAAGACACAGTGATTTAGGATATCATTGTATTAAAGTCCTAATAATTCACCCAGAAAAGACTCAATACCAACTTAACCAGTATAAATTATAGCTTATAGTTCTTCAGGAAAATGAACATAAGATGTTATAAGAGATTATTATAAGAGTTCCCAACTAACCCTGTCTAGTCTTCCTGATACGTCTTTCATTCACCATCCTTAACCAAAGAACCTCAAGCAGGCTTATGATTTGATATTTTAATAGTCTTTGCAATACAGGTTCTCACCTGCCTATAAAATCAACATAGACAGTGGCCAAGACCCAAAGCAGGTTAAAACCTAGACACCTCATTATTACCTTTAGTGGAGGCCCAAAATGAGGTTAGAACCCAACCACCTCATTAGCTCTCTGACTCCAGTTTAGTGCCCAGTGAACCCTTAATGAAGTGGCTGAGTTCTCATCCACTTTGATTGGCTCTAGCAAAAGACAGCACCCAAGGCAGATTAGAACATGTAAAGAAATCCCTGTTAGACATCATAATCCACACAAGCCAAGTACAGACACAGCTCAGAGTTGAGCACCAGTATCTTCTACCACGCTTCAGACATAGGCAAATGCTTGGCCGGGGTAATGTCTGTCATTTCACACACAAAACATCCCTACATGAAGACATCATAATTACCATCCCTCAATAAACGGAGAAAGTGACTGAGCCATGGAATGGGCAGGTAGCTTACTAAAGGTCATATGGGTAAAACCTGACAGAACATGTTATCTTCTTTAGAGGCAGCCACTTCTGAACCCTCCCTTCTCTCCTCAACCCTAGAATCTTATGTTGTGAATACTCCCAGGTGATTTTGAAGCACAGTGGAAGAGAAGTCCTGACTATTGCTAGTGGCAAACATGATCTGTTTTGGTGTCATCAAGTCAGGTTGGCAAGCTGTAGTATCACATTAAAATTAAACAAAATGGAAGAAGTTGAAACCATTGGAGTTTAATGAATATAATTAGGGTATTTCTCAGAAGCATTTTCCTCAGTCATAATAATACATAAATAAATGACTGTTTATACACGCTTCTACATGTGTGCATGTGGGATCCGGATGAACATGGATTCCTTGCTGTGATTATGGGTTCAGAAGGATTTTAAAAGGAGTTATTTCTGCAGTAAAGAGCCTGAATTGCTCTTGCAGAGGACCCAAGTTCTATTACCCACTCCCAGGTCAGGTGATTCACAACTACCCATTCCTGATCCAGGGAGATCAAATGCCTCTGGTCTCTGCAGGCATTAGCACTCACATGCTTATACCCCTTCCATCCTCACATACACATAATTAAAAATAATCAAATAAATCTTAAAAAAATATTTTTCTAAAGGTTATAACTTGGTAGTAGGGGCCTGTGAAAAGCCAACGGCAGTTTTGGAGAGAAAACCTATGTTGTTAGAAGCAATGCCTGAACAGTCTCCTTGGAGTCTTTTTGCCTGGGCCTAGGATTGTGAGCAGAGGCTACTGAACAGAGGAACTGTTCTGTCGGGAGAATGCTCCACTTTGTCCCTCCTTGACCCATGGAAATCCCCACAGCTTTGGCTTTCTCATGATCACACTGAAAGCTTCCGAGGGAAAAAAAAGGCAAACAAACAAACAGAAAAAAAACCAGTTCATGTGAAGACATGTGGCCTTGATTCCAACATGACCAACCTGGAGTAGTTTGCATGCAGCAGATCTGTTGTCAGTGTTCTTCTAATCCTCCCGAGGGGACACGCTAGATGCTTCCTTGTTTTTGCAGCTGCTGAAGATTCTGGTTTGAACCCAACTGTTCTCAGCTGCGAACAATGCACAGCTACAATTTTTAATACTAATGAAATGCGTATGATTCAAGAAGATGAGCAAAAATAAATTCCATTAAACATTGCAAGCTTATTTTTTTTCACGACCCATATTTATTACTTATTAGAAGACTGTTCCATTTGAATTTTACTTAAGCAGAGTTTTTTTTTTTTAATCATCCCATTTAACAAAGGCAAAGCTGAACTAGAGTTACCTGACATATGATCCCCACACTGTCAAACCAAAGGTTAACGAAACAAGGAGCAAATGGCTTTTGTTTACTCCTGCTTAGAAGAAGGGAGAAAACTTAAAAGGATTAAAAGCCGTATTTGTCCAATATCACCACTATGTTTTCCTAGTGACTCTCTTGGTCACACCACCGATGGCTTGCCCTATACAGGGGTACACATATGTGCCCCAGACCATATACACATGTCCGTTTTGAATTAGTTATTAGATAATATTGATGACACTAAGATGTTTCTCATTTTCCCAAAACGCTTCCCCTAGTGAAATAGGTGCCCATCATGTTCAAATTTCCAGTGATGCCACAAGAGGCAATGGGTACCTTTCTCTATACTCTGAAGTGGTTATTGAATTCGGCATTTTTAAAGACTATAGAGATTCGCCTGGCTTACTATAATTTCAACTGAAAAAGGAAAGAATCATTTTCAGAAAGTAGTTTTGTGAAGAAAATTTTTGTTTGTTTGTTTGTTTAAATCATGTCTAGAGCCAGTGGGATGGCTTAGCCGGTAAAGGAACTTGATGCGTGCAAGCCTACCCACCTGAGTTTGGTTCCCAAAACCCAAAGAGATGCAAAGATGCCAGTTCAGTGGCTTGTGTAACAGTACACATACTAATGCAAATATAACAATGATAAATTAATTTAAAAGAATTTTATGTCAAACTGTGGCCTTTAAAAAGTTCAATTACTTGTAATTTTCCTTTTTTATACCTCCCCTTCTTCCGCAAAAAAAGAGCACTCTGGGAAGAGGTCTTCTGTCTTCTGGGAATAATCCTAATTCCCAAGACAGAAGGAAGCATGACAGACACTCCTCAAGTGAATTCGACTTTCTAAGAAATTTTATAATTAAAGAGGAAGCAATTAATCTATGAAAATATTATGTGAGTCAAACACTGTGGGGATTTAATAAAGTTTCAGAAGTTTTGGAGATATCAGAGGGAATCTACCCACAGTCTATGTGGGGGGTTAGTAAAAGCTCCAGAAGTCCCAGAGCTCTAACCACAGTCAGTCTAGGAAAATCACAGTGGTGATTCAAACCTTTAATCCCAGCACAGGGAGTATCCTGGGAGTGGTGACCTACACCCTTAATCCTAACTGAGTCAAGGTCACTTCAGATTATAGAAGGAATTCCAGGCTCCCAAAAAAGGTATAGTGGGGCCAGGATTTAATTACGGAAAGAATACTTAAGTCAGGATTCAAACACAGAAAAAGCCATTCCAAGGGAATAGAGGCTGAGGAAGCTAGAAGACAGCTGGGTAAGATTTGACTGTGGTGTTTATTCCCTCTGATATCTCCATAATTTCTGAAACTTTATTAAATCCCCACAAAACACTCAAACTTTCCTCAGAGAAGGAAAATGTTAGACTTGATCTTAAGCATTCTGTTGATGAAATTTCAAGGGGAAGAAGAGAGAGGAAGTAGGAGGTGGGTGAGTAGCTGGGATGCTGGGTCTGATGAAACACAGCTGTGGTGAGTCCCTATACACGTCTCCAGGAAAGAGTTCTGGATGCTAAGACCAACCAAATTATGGCTTCATTGCCATGGCGAGGTGTGGGAATCCTGCACAAACCAAGATGGTCATATCAGAGCTGGACACTGTGTCTCTTACTGTCATTTCCACTTCCTCTTGAGTCTACTCTACCAAATGAGATAAAGCAGGGGGGAACAATTTTAGTAGCAATGGTTTCAGATACTGTCAGAATCAAGTGCTTCACAGAGCATGCTCCTCTAAAGGACACATGGTTGGTGCCACATTCAAGGCATAGACCCAGGAAAAGTGTTCAAATGGAATGAACAGACCACTATGTATTTACTAAGTCAGTCACTATATTTAGACCCCAACTCTGTCCACCACTACCGTGCAGCATTTCCAAAATTATTGCAACATCCACTTTCGTTTAAACCCCATTCATTTACAGGTGTTTCATGTACAGAAGATGGATGATACGATTAACTACTATTGTACCTCAATTAGCTTGCAAAGTACTGTTCACACGTTGTAATTATTACATGACTCTGGTCAATTTCTTTAAAAGTAATAAATGAGTTAGCTTGTGTTTTTTTTTTTTTTTTTTTTTTCTGGTGATCTTGCCTCCATTGCTATGATTCTTTGTGATGTTATATAAGTCCTTCATGTCTTAACTGAGGTGACACTGATTAATTGATGGAATTGCTTTTATCTGAAAATACCTGCATTTTGCTAACTTAAAAAAAAAATCAGCCATAGTTTACATGCAATAAAAGCCAACACTTTAAAAATAAACATTTTAGTAAGTGTTGACAAACGCAAATTATGTAACCACTCTCTCAATCTAGAGCTTTCTTGTCACTGTATAACATGGGCTATGTACCTTGTGACTCATCCCCAGCTCTGGTCTCAGGTGATTCAAGTGGAAACACAGTCTGTACTTCAGCCAGAATCCTGCTTTAGAGACTTGTCGGTGCTCTTACTCATGTTGGTAAATTAGTCCTGCTCCTGCTGAGTATTGTATTACATGGGCTACTTTGATGAGCCTGTCTTTATTTGGGCTGTCACAGGTACAGTCACCACACACACCACTATGCCCTTTGTGTGCATAAAGCTTTTAATTTCTCTTTGAAAAACAGCTAGCAATTAGACCATAGGATAAGTGAGTATTAGTGTTAGAATAGCCAGTTGGCTCATTTTCCAAAGTGGCCATTCTACTTTGTGTATTCATAATTGGATTCTCATTCTTATTTAAGCCATTCAGGTGACATGAAATGGATCTCATTGGGAAAATTTCACTCTCTTAGTAGTTAAGAATAGTCATTTTATATATGCTTATTTGTGATTCATGCGTCTATCTACAGCTTCAGTGTAGCTTTGTAGTTTGTGGAACCAGCTATCCTTGTCATTGAATTACCTTGAAACATCTGTTTAACTTAATTTAGCTCACACTTGTGGATCTATTTCCAATATCTCTGTTTTGTATGACCCATAAGTATTTTCTTCTTTAAACACTTTATTATATTGTCTAAATTACCATTTTTTCTAGTAAGTACATGTAGGATCAAAAAGGCTACATTGCTAATCTTGTTTTTTTAAGTTGTTAGAATTATTTTATGTTATTTGCATTTTTCTATGTATTATCTATAATACCAAAAAAGTAAAACTATGTAACAGATTTCTAGGAGTTTGGTTGGGGTTGAGTTAAATAAATCTATAGACTAATGTAGAGATAATGGACACCATGAAACTATGGAATCTTTCAGCCCATACACATGTCTAATGCATCATGCACTCAGTTCTTAGAATTTAATTCAGTAATGTTCAACCATTTATAAGTAAGTCTTGCATATATTTCAAAAAATTTTTGTATCAGTGTTATTCCAAGTAGTATTTTAAGTTTTGCTAGCACATAAAAATAAGATCTTTTATATAGAGTTTACATTTAATTCACTGGCAAAATACTCTTTTTTATTTCTAGAATATTTGTGAAATCTTTAATGATTAGATGTTTTACACTAGTGTGAATAATCTTATGAATAAAAGTAATTTTATTTCTACCACCTTAAAAGAAATTATTGAGGAAGTATGATGCGGTAGGTGATGGCAGGCAGCCTCCCTCAAGTTGGCATTCTTCTTTTGTTTACTTTCTATGTGATAGAATTTTATTTAGACCTTAAATTTGATTTTATTTTTTGAGGCAGGGTCTCACTATTTAGCCCTGGCTATCCTGGAACTCCTGACATAGATCAGACTGCCTTGAACTCAGATTTATCTGTCTCTCTCTTATATAAGGGCTAAGGTTAAAGTCATGTGCCACTATTCCCAGCAATGATTTTATAACTTTTATTCAATGTTTTCTATTAATAGTTAAAAATTATCAGTTTTTCCTAAATAACATTATGTGAGAAATGTAAAGGATTTCTATTTTACTTTGTTTGTGTATGTACACATGCTTGTGGATACCAGTTGAGTCAGAAAAGAGTTTCCGTGGAGCTGGAATTACAGGTAGTTTTGAGCCACCAACACAGGACAGGACAGAACCCAAGCCCCCTGCAAGAGCTATCACTCCAGCCTTGTAATTGGCTTTTAAAGAACTCTATAACCACACAACCTTATTCCTAAGAATACATATAATAATTTCTAATGCTAGTTTATTACAAAATTTGACAGATTTTTCTTTATCTATTAAGGATATCATGTGATACATTTTCTTTGTAAATATGGTACATTTTTTTATTATCCAATGAGACAATACTTGCTGCCTTTGGGATGAATCCCAATTAATAATGGTATATTATCAGTCAATACTTATTTTTGGTTTCTCTCAGATAAGCCTTTCTTATTCGTTCTGTGCTTAAGGCAATGGGGAAGGATGTTGGTGTGAAGGATATTTACTAAAATGGCTACTATAATTGTGAGAGTACAGATGTGTGGTCTTCTGGTGCAGTGTCTGGGGATTCACATTGGAACATTCATTATCACGTTTGACATGGCTGAACCAAGAGAAAAGGTGTCTACAGATTTCTACAGAAATTATAATTATGTGAGAGATTTTAAAGAGATAAGAAGACTGGGATCATTTGGAGTACAAAGTGATTTCAAACAGTCAAGAATTCCTTTGGGTTGAGACTCATAGAAGAATGTCACTGCCCTATCTGCCTGAACTATGGAACAGGAACATGTGGGCTAAGCAGTAGTTTCTCTGAATAAATAAACAAGGAGCAGTTTTTATAAAAGACTTTTGTTTAAGTTCACAGTGTCTATTCCTCTGCAGCTTTCTTCCTGCCTTGGTTTTGGCTTTAGGTGTGTGGCCTCACAAAGATTAGGGAGGTATTCTTCCTCTATGGGTTCTAAAAGATGACTTGAAAAAGTAAACTCTGCAAAGACCATAGATTTAGAAGTAAACCGAATAAAGTGAAATTGAGGTTTTGTGTTTTATAATATACTATAAAACATAATATTTTGTATAAAAGATATGTAGTCACAATGTAAAACTGCAAATAAGTGTTTAAACCAATAGATTGTTATCTAGATGGGTTTTGTTAGGCATCTTTCAGAAATTAATTCTGAGGCAAACAGTCTGAAATAAGATCTTTTGGCATAAACAGTATGAGAGCAGTATTTCAAAATCAAACCCAATATTGCATCAATGATTATGACTAATAGTAAATGGATAGGAAATGATGTTGAATTTCTCATTGTGTATGGTCGTAGTTAAGATAATTCTATTTACTTCTCACATGTGTAGAAACAAAATTAAAGACTCTTTGTAAAAGGTCTCCAGTTAGTAGATCTACGTTTGAATGCCCAGCCCTTTTGTAAAAAAAAAAACAAAAACAAAAAAAACAAAAAAAAAAAACAAAAAAAAAAACAAAAAAAACAAACAAAAAAAAAAACAACAAAAAAACCCAGTATATTGTGACCCTGAGGCAGAGACTGGCAGATTCTGGGTCTCTGATCCACCAGCAGAGCCAATGAGTGAACTCCGGTTCTGTGAGAGATCCTGCATAGAAAAAGAAGTGAAACGCACTGCATTTGTGATAGCATGCTCAAGACACACTCGAGCCATAAAAAAGCCCAGCATGGAGAGGGGAGATGATCCACAACCAACTGCTGGTTGTGACTCACAGCTCCTGGGAGACCGAGAGTCAATTTTCTCTGTATGATGTTCTCAAAGAACTAATAAAAATGAGAAAAGAAAAGACAGCCTTTATAAAAGTTGAATAAGAAAAAAAATAGGTGGAGACTGGTTGAGCAAAGACACTTTTAACTTCTGGCCTCCAAATTCACAAACACTCATATGCAAACACACTTTCATGCACATGAGCAAATACCCATGAAAACATGTACACATAACACATTAAAATAAAAAATAAAAGTAATATTTTGCAATACTTAATTTATAGCCGAAAGAAGTTTGTATAGATACCAAATTCTCAGGATCGAAAGAAAATATGTGATTCCTGTGTTTTATATATGTGTGCCTTCCTGTGTTCATCTACACATGCATATTAGCAGGCTTAAAAATATAAAATTATGGTAAGAACTGTGATTTTTAAATATAGAAATTATAAAAAAATCATTTTACTCTTTAAAATTAATTGCAAATAAAAAGCTATATCTTAAAAAGCATACTATTTGTTTCTTAAGGCCAAACAAGAAATACCAAAGACTATAAATAGCCATGACAACTAAGATGTGCTTCAGAATTACCAAGAAGATGCAGTGGAGCTAGAAGGTTTGCTGGCAACATCTGTCCAAATAAACAAAGACAGCGAAATGACAGAATAAAACATATTTTAAAAATCTAACCAGAACAAAAAATAAATATTTTTGGAAACACACAAAATTACTGTGAGTGACATTATACACCTGTCAAATTGACAAAAATAAATAAGAATACAAGTTTAAATGGTATAATTATGAAATCAAATAGAGATGTTTATGAATATGCATATGTGACCACAAATCATAACCTATAGCTGACTTAGAATGTTTCTGTTAAAACAATGATGTCAAATAGTAGGTAGCTAAGGATCTGGAGAATGGCTCAATGGTTAGAAACACTGGCTGCTCTTTCAAGCACCTGGGTTTGATTTCCAGCACCCACCTGGCAGGTCTCTATCCATAACTCCAGTTCCAGGAGCTCCATAATCATCTTCTGATTTCTGCAAGAGATTTTTTTTTAAAATTTTAAGTAAATGGAAGCTACAAATAAACTTTGGTTTTACTCCTTTGATCATCATTAGCTGAAAGCCTTTATCTTTTCATCCATCTTCAATTCAATTATTAGCATTTTTAATCTGAAAAAGTATTCTTATACTCAAAACATTAAAAACCATTAACTAAATATAAATTGTGATCAAATCTCCACCATTGCTTCAACATTGAAATTTTTTCTAAGTTCAAATCAGAAAGATAAAAAATAAAAATAAGCCAGCAAAAATTGGAAATATCAACTATACCCTCAAACTCAATGGGAAAACTCTAGAAGGAAAACTGTAAACATGTGTGGTATCAGTCTAAGCTTTTAGGCTTATCTTTGCAATTAATATGCCACCTACCCAGTTTTTAAATTTTACAGTGATATGTAAGAGGCCACTCCTTATCATCAACCTCATGATGTCTTTCTTATACCAGACAAAAATCATCTAGTTAAAAGGAAGGCGCTTAAAAAAACTCTGTCACTTGTTTTTCCAACTGAATTAATTTGTGAAGTCTTTGATCTTGGGTGAAATACATAGAAAAGATTATCAATAAAAGTCACCATCTCTTAGAAAAACTAGTCCTTGCTTATCTTGAATTGTCACCCCTGGTTCCAGAAGCCGAAATGCCCATGAGGTCTCAGGAAGAAGCCCAAACCAAGCACACTGCTCTGTCAGTCAACGGATCAGAGTCCAGAAACAAATCAAGGCTTTAGCAAAAGGTATGTCTATTTGTATTTTGCTGGAATTTCTATCTATGACGCTCCTTTCAGGGAGCAGTCTACATACTCATTGGTCCCTTTGAGCCCTGTGTCTGCTTCTTGTCTCCTGTCCCTGCTGAGCTGGTGTTTCTCCATGGGACCTACTGAACTTTAAATTCTTTCTTTATTTTTTCTGCCCCAGGGCCCTGTCTGAGGCATCCTAAGATACTGTTACAAAGCTCTTCTGTGTGGACTATCTGGCAGTGCCTCTTATATTTCTGGCAGTCAGTAGCAATGTGAGTTGGTAGACAGCAGAAATTCAAATATGTGGTTTTATGGAACAGATACTGCTGTGTCTCCTCTTCATCCTTGCACGTCCACAGTGCACACAGCTGTCTTTGTTCTCAAGGGTCTCTGATCACTCCAGGGATCTAGGACCTTTCATTTTTATGTTGACACAAAGTTATGGACAGGAGAAATTCTTCAGACCAGGAAATGGTGATATATCCTAGGCCACATCTTTTCCTTTTGTCTGAGCACCTTGTCTCCATATTCTAAATCTATGTTTGGGTCCTGTTCTACTCATGTACAGTAATTGAATGTGCTGTCTTTCCCAAGTACTTACACATCGAAAAATATGAATTTGAATCCTCATAGCATAGATCAGGCAATATCATGGGTATAATTTATGAGTCTTTCATAAACAAGCTGAAATAGAGGGAAGGTTGGGACAGGTCTATTTGAAGCACCAAGAGGTTCTGTAGCTTAAATTATGCTATGGCAGTAGTAGTTAATTCTTTTGTACCTATGAGAAAAATAACACACCTTTTATGGTTTTCTTTTTTCTTACATAGGTTCATTTGCTCAAAGATACATTCCAAATATAGGACCGAAGTTTGTACAAAGGTCTGGGTGGTTTTCCATAACCTGCTAGATGACTGCTTATGAGTCATAACTTGGGGATCCCATGAAGACTGAAGCTCCCAATACTGATATTCTTTATTCTGAGATTGTTAGAAGACCTTCTTTGAGTTATGTCAGTACAGTCTTTATGGGAAGAAAGCATATTCCATTTAGTCAGTCAACACATTCACATTACTAATTTGATATTTTAGCTAAAAGATAACTAAAATTAATGGGCACAAACAAAAAAATTTAGACAGATGGGGAGTAAGATTGGGAGATTTGTGTAAACGAACTTTGTCTCCTCATCTCCCCCACCCACCCACCTGGAGCTGAGGACTGAACGCAGGGCCTTGTGTTTGCTAGGGAAGCACTCTAGCACTGACCTAACCCCCAATCCAGTGTAAAACAAAATTTACATGAAACTGCATGACTCAGAGAATGTGAGTATGCTTGGTGCTTTCTATCAAGAACTGGTGTCTAATTAATGAGTTACATTTTTCTAGCATGCTGAATCCAATTCAATGCTGTATTTAGAATTGGTTAGGGCTTCCTTACTGCCTTCTCTCTTGTCCTCTGCCTGTGTCTTGTTGGGCTCCCATCTCCACTGCAGTTTATCTTTATGTCCTGGTGATGTTAAAGCAGACAATAGTTTGAGCATGGAACAAAGTAAATGTTTTTGGATGTATAGATTGTAAACATTTCCACATAAAGCATGAGAGGATTTCATGGTTCAAATTAAAGTTAGATGTAAGCTACATAATAAAATAGAAGACGGCATGTATGACATCGGTGTTTATATAATTCAGCTCTGAAGTTTAATGTACACACATGCACCCAGCCAGGTCTTAGATGAGCAAAGCCTTCAGGTGCTTTGTTTCTGGAATATGACTCCATCCAGTCTATATACCCTGAGGGTCTGAAAATAAATAAATGATACTACAAAGTGACTCTTCAGAAACCATCACGTTGGTTATTTTCACAGGCTTAAGAAAGACTTTTATCTATTATAGGCCCTAGGAACCACAGAGAGGATGTCTCCTCTAAAACAAATCCAAATCAAATGCCCACTCTTCTTTCTTGGACAATCCAGTGAAGATGTACACAAAGTTGTACAATAGTCCCAAAGCAGCATCAGTTCCATAAAATAAAGATATGCAAAAACTAATGTCTCAAAAGCCAGGTAAAGGCTTTGACAGTGCTGATGCAAGCCTGCAAGCCCTAATGTGAGGGCACTGAGGCAAGGGGATTCCAAGTTCAAGGTCAGTCTGTGTTATATAGTGATACCCTATGCTATAAAGCCAAGATCTACAGATAGATAGATAGACAGACAGACAGATAGACAGACAGACAGATAGATAGATAGATAGATAGTTTGGGGCCCACTAGTGTGTCCAATCTTTACAACCTCAAAGAGAGCTGTCAGTGCCCAATGCTCTGGTATGTTACCACCTTTGTCAGATTCTGAAGAATGCCAGGGCCCAGGCCAGACAGACTTTGGATCATTTTATAAGTCTCAATCTTTCTCTGAGATGTAGAAATTGATAATGGAAGAATTTTAAGAAAAGAAAATGCTAAGGTAACAGCAGATAGGTGTTGAAGACCAACAGTTGACTGGGAGGGTGATGGGGTATGACCAAACAGGCAGGGCAGAGCAGTCAAGTAAGTCAGTCCAGCAAGGAGTGGAGGCAGAGAGGTTAAACAAAGAAATAAAACTGAATCTATTGTCTAATACTGACAAGAAAACTACTTCATCCATCCCAGAATCTCCTCCTGATTAAGCAGTAAGCAAAAGATCCATTAATTAGGAAACATAAAAAGTATAGAAAGTGTCAACTTTTAAGCAATATGCAACTTTGTATTCTAGAGCAGTGTTAGAATGCTAATGTGTCTATGCTTTACAGTGTGTCACCCAGCCACTATAAAACTATCTCACTGCCTTCAGGCAGAAGACGATGACAAATCTTTGAGGAAATTTCATTTTCCAGCTAAGAAAGATTAAGTTCCTTATTGAAAGTTAAATTTTATTCAGTATATGCTCATCATTTCCCATCAAAGATACTCTTCCGTTTAGTGAGGTCAAATTTAGAGTCTTAATTTCCCCCTTATTAATTATATCTACTTGATCCGATAATTAACCTACCAGAACTTCAGTTTCATGGTCTAAAAATAGGGTTGGGTGAACCCTACTCAGCAGGGTATTTTGGTACTTATAGGCAGAGTTTCTGACATTCTAACTCATACATAAAGTTTGTGCAATTTATACATTATAGATGGTAGCTATCATTCCAACACCATCCCCACTCCACCGAGGTGTGCTGTAAGGGTAAAGGGGTGTTGTGACATTTAATTAACATCATGTCCCTCTGTTGCAACTCTACATATTCTGTCATCCTATGCCTCAACACTTTCCCAGTGACAATGGCATTTTCTGATTGATTAATTCTACGTAAGCACCATGTAGATTTTCTATGGCTTTCTGGTCTCTGCTACTCTATTTTATCAGCTCCTTCAACACCAGGAACTTTACATGAACTGCAGCAGCCTCCTAATGAGTTCTTCGCATTTATCATCTCATCATCCCCGCTGACATCTCTTCTTTCTCCAGTGGCCATGTTTTCAGTACAGCTTCACAAAGCCTCCAGAGGATGCCTAATAAATCATCAAATCATTAAAATATATCAATATTTAAATCCTTCAATTTTCTCATGGCCATCAGCCCTTAGAGCCTTCAGTCCCAGTTCCCAACACCATCCTTCAGTTTTTCAGAGTTCAAGGACCACCAGTTGCTTCATGAATACCTTCAATGTTCTTCTCTTTGAGTTTTAGCCTATATTTTCTTTCTTACAGTGCACATGGTGTCACTAAAGACAACTGAATTCCAGGTTATCTAAAATAAAGCTTCTGATTTTTCCCTTTATTTTTGGAATCAAGTTGAATGATTGAATAAAATAAATTCTCTGAGACTTACATCACTTAAAGTTCTCAGAGCCTGTTCAACATCCCTGTCTTCAGAGATGTGTGTTTTCCTTGGAATACAGAAAGGACATCTCTCACACATATATCTCTACTTTAGAGAAAGGTCAAAAAATCCTTTTATTTATTACTTTGGGGCAGAAGGATAAGAAGAAGGGGAGAGATAACTTTCTGGGCCAGAGGCTTATCAACTCAAGGTGATATAATTTTAGATTTCGATTCCTAACCACCTTATGCTCCAATCTTCCTATCAAAATAGTCCCTTCCACCACTTTTATTTCTGTCTAGTAGGACTGCTGGCAAAAATACCTTTGCTTTATTTCATTATATATCTGAGTTTCTCTTGTGTACCACTATATTAGTACTCTGCTTAGGTATAGCTTCTGATGAAGGGTCCAGATGTCTTAATCCTGCTGTGTTTTAATTTCGAGGAGGTGGAAATCATCATTGCCCCCAAATTCCTAGTCTTCAAGGCAAAATAAATCACATGCTGAATAACTGAATGTTTGAGCTTGTACCAACTTACTGATACCAGTTTAAGGGAGACAATGTCTGTTTAGTGGTCAAATGAGTAAGATACTTGGTGATGATCATGCAAAGCTGCTGCAGCTCTGTGGGAAGAAGACATGGTGAGATAACGGTGTGTTGCCATCTCCAGCTGGAAAAGAGCTTTTCAATGTTTCATTGTAAACAAGGGATGAATGTTTCAGGAGACAGGTATTATGCCTTGATTAAAAGATTGTATAAAGTGAATACATATTAAAGCATCTTGGGTGCCTTGTTTATATGTATGAGTTTGCATGTTTTTATGTATGCTATAAAAGTAATTTTTATTTAAATTTTAAAACAATGATGCATTAAAAAATATTGTGGTAGCATGCTTTTGTACACTGTAAATATTGACTTAATAAAATTCTGATTGGCCAGAAGGCAGGCAGGAAGTATAGGCAGGGAGGAGAATTCTGGGAAGAGGCACAATAGAAACAGACACCAGCCTGAATACAGAGGATGCAAGACAAGAATGTTGCAGTAAGAAAACGTACAAAGTCACATGGCTAAGCATAGTTAGAAATAATGGGCTAACTTAAAGCATAAGAGTTATCAAGTAATAGCCTGAGCCACAGGCCAAATAGCTTGTAATTGATATAAGCCTTTATGTAATTATTTGGGGCCAAATGGCTATGGAACTAGCTGAACTAAACAGAGAAACTTCTGACTACAAAAAAGTATATATTAAACCAACCTTGCTAACCCTTACTTTCACATTTAATTTTATGTTGATACTTCAGTGCTCACATGCTCTGTTGATGATGTCATTGCATCTATATTATAAAGAAACAATATTGTAGAACTTAGCATGCTGGAACACATAAATACTTAAATTCTGTTTGGTGAATTCAGTGTTTGGAGCAGGACATAGGGTGAAACATCATAGATTAATGCCTCGCCTCCCACTTTGGCAGACCCCTTGACAAAGCACCAGGATTATCCATTTAGAAGATGGATTAATGCCAGTGATCAGAGCACCATTTCATTCAGCATACCAGCTGTGACTAAAAATTCAAAATATTTCCTACAACAGCTGTATCTTTGACAACAAAATTAACACCAGGCGAAATAGTGCTGTTACTTGAAGGGCATAATGATCAGGCTCTGCAGAGTCATGTAAGTGGCCATGTTCTAGTTACACTAAAGATAGCCAACACAAGACGAAATCAAGCAAAACAAAAATCATGATCTGCTCAACTCTGGTGAGGTGCCATCAAGTGTCCCACCTGGTATTGGAAGACAGCAGCAGAACCGGAAATGCCACCAGTTAGCAGCTGCTCCCTCAGAATGTGAAGTACCTCTTCCCGCGGGGCAGTGATTATCCACTCACACATTCGCACAAGTGAGCATTCCCAAAGAGCACCATAGTTTTATTGTAAGCCCTGTCTTTCTTTGATTGAGGAAATAAATCTTTTAAGCTGACTTGACCAGACCTTAGTCTTGAAAATTCTTTCTTTTCAAACAATGTAATTTTTCTTATAAGATGTAAAAGACCTTGCGAGAAAGGTGAGGAGGTTGAGTCTGGCTTGGGAAGTACTTGAAATGTCTAATATGAACCCCCGGGTCTGACACAGCTCAGACACCGGACACCCACACAAGCCTCAGACAGCTTATGAAAGCCAGAGAACCATCAGTGCAGACGAGAGTGAATGAGGCTGCAGAGAGAAATCACTTCGAGTGGACAGCTCAATGTAATTCCTTTCCTCACTGACGTAAATAAAACATCACAGCAGGAAGGTGAGAATGGTTTAAGAAAATAAATAATTCTGAGCTTTAATAACTTTGGTAGACAATGCTTGTTCTTCAAGAAAAGTTTTGTTTAAATAATGTAATGAGTAGCTTTTGAGTTATTTTAATAAGTTGATCTTCCTCTCCCATCTTCAAAATGTGTTTTTCTGACCCAGAGGCAAAGCATATTATTATGTTGACATAAATTACTTTTAAAGTCATTCTTATCTGACAGAATTTAGACTGGTAGTTTTCTGAGAAATTAGCATAATGTATATATTAAGGAAATGCCTTCATTCTCATGATTTAATATTAACAACCAGACAACATAAGATATACATGGTACAGCACAGTTTCAGTCCCAATACATAGGAAGCAGAAGTAAGCAGATCTCTGTGAGTTCCAAGCCAGCCTCATCTACCTAGGAAGTTATTGGAGACCAACCAGATCAACATGGTGAAAACTTGTCTTAAAATAATAATTAGAAAAATCAGGTTTTTCCAAACTGTGTGTGTGTGTCTTAGTTGCTTTTCATCACTGAAGGAAGTCAGGGCAGGAGCACAAAGACGGCACGATCCCGGAGGCAGGAGCAGATGCAGAGACCATAGAGAAGAGCTTCTTACCAGCTTGCTTCTCCTGGCCATCTCAGCCCATCCTTTTATAGATCCCAGGACCACCTTCCCAGGGATGACACCACCCACCATAGGCTTGGTCCTCCCTCAATGACCACGGAATGATAAAATGTCCTACAGCTAGATCTTATTAAGTCATTTCCTCAACTGAGGCTCCTTCCTCTCTGATGACTTTAGTCTGTGTTGACACACAAAACCAGCCAGTATTGTGTTTGTGTGTATGCTTTTATCCTGGCTTCCATAGCAAAGAGCAAAATATCTTCATCATTTTGCTTAAAGTCTTTGTGTGTGTGTATGTGTTAATTTTTATTTTATTTTTATTTAAGATATGATATATATGTATCTATTTTATTCTTCTTACACATATCACATATATTTCATATTTACATACTTACACATATATCCTGACTGCAGTTCCCTTTCTTTCTTTCCCTCCCCCAGTCTCTTTTCCCCCATCCCCTTCTCCCAGATCCATTCTTCCTATGTCTCCCCTCAGACAAGCAGGCCTTCCAGGGACATCAACTAAAACCAGTATAAAGAGCTACAATAACAACAGACACATACTATCACATCAAGGCTGGAAAAGGCAATCCAGTAAGAGAAAAAGGGTCCCACAAACAAACAAGAGTCAGAGACAGCCCTTCCCCCACTGTTAAGAATCCCATAAGAACACCAAAGTACTTAGCCATGACGTATATGCAGAGGACTTAGGTCAGACCCTTGTAGTGTCTATGACACCTCTGGTTTCTGCCATCTTTCTTCCCCCCTTCTCCCCAGGACTCCCCAAACTATGTCTAATGATTGGCTATGGGACTCTGCATCTGCTCCCGTCAATTTCTTGATGAAATCTCTCTGATGACAATTATGCTAGGCTCTTGTCCCAGATCACTCTACAGGCAGGACAAACTGCAGGTCAAAGATTTTTTGACTTGCTCAACTATGTTCATGGCAGCTTTGTTCAAAATAACCAGAATCTGGAAACCACCTAGATGTCCCTCAATTGAAGAATGGATAAAGAAAATGTGGTACATTTACATAATGGAGCATTACTCAGCTGTTGAAAACAACGGCATCATGAAATTTATGGGCAAATGGATGAAACTAGAAAAAAATCACCTTGAGTGAGGTAACCCAGACCCAGAAAGACAAACATGGTATGAACTCACTCATAAGTGGATGTTAGTTGTCAAGTAAAAGAGAACCATGCTATGGTCCACAGACCCAGAGAAGTCAAGCTAGTAACAAGGAGGGCTTAAGCAGGGATGCAAAGATCTCCCTGGGAAAGTGAAATAGGTGGGCTGAGGGAGGGTGGAGATACAAACAGGAGGGATCAGCTGGTGAAAGAGGAAGAGAGAAAATACTGAAAAACAGCTGGAACTTGGGGGCATTCTTATTGTGAGGTAGAAACCTAGTACATTGGAAGCTCCATGGAATCTATGAGAGTAACACTAGCAAAGACTCGTAGTAATGTGAGACAAAACAGAGCCTGAAACAGCCATCTTCTGTAACCAGGCAAGGCCTCCTGTGGAGGGACTGGACACCAACCCAGACTCAAAACCTCTGACTACTTTTTACTTGAAGTTTTATCTGCAGCAAATTTTAGTCTTTAGGATGCTGCCCTGACCCATCATTCTTCAGGGTGTTATCAAAAGTGGGCCATGAATACAGTTGTTGAGAGAAGGATTTGAGATGTTGACAGGAAAATAGACTTCAATCCAGTTTCCAGGAAAGATTTTCAAATCTGGGAATCAGAAAGCAAAATTGTGATTAGTACATAGGCTCCAACATCTTACCGTGAGTCCTTTAGCTCCTGTGGCTAAAATTAGGCAGGATCTAGTTTTGACCTGAAGGCTGTTGTCAACCACTAATCAATAAGACTTATGTTTTAGGATGTTAGTTTCAAAGTTAAAAAGCTGTTCCTGGGATTCACATCACTATGGGTCTGTGAATTTCTTTTCATTTCAGAGTCAAGGTACACTTCCTGAGTTGTAAATACCACGTTTGACCTTTGACCTCAAAGGCTGCCATTGCTTTAGGTGGCAATGAGTGTGCCTGACACAGCAGAGTTAATCAGTGACTCTTTCTGGTGAGATGACTATGGGACACATATAGCTTGAAGCAGCAGGAAAATGATAATGGAGGGTCCTGAGGTTTCTGAGAACAGTCTCGAATTCTTGGTGAGCAGTTACTTTTGAAAACTTTCTATGTCTTGACATGGAAAACTAAGTGACCATTCAAGTGACGATGCCCAAGAGGAAGTAAGTGTCCTTTAATCTATGTATGAGTGTGGCTTGTGCTGCAGAAATGGAATCACTTCAGTGATCCAGGTGTTTCCTGTGTCTGCTGCTATGCTAGTCTTGTTCAAAGCCACCTGTGGCTTCATAGGACACCTTGACTGGTTAGTAAATAAAATTAATTCTTACTTGTGTTAGAAATATATTCTGTGGTATTCTGGTACGATCAACTCTGGGCACACTTGATTTCCAGTAGAAGGCAATTGTAGTAGAGAATAAAGAAAGTATAAGAATGTCATGAAATCCCATTCCTCTAATAGAATGGAAGGAGAAATGGTTGTCTCAACCAAAGACTTGTGGGATTTTTAGATCTGTGACTACTGAAGCTTTGAGGGAAAGATGGAGATAAAATACTTTGAATGGTCTTAGACTGTGTCTAAGAATGCAACTACAAAAAGTCCACACATGTAGACAAACGTTTGAGACATTCAGCCTCACTTCTCACCCATTACCAGTGTATCTGATGGGCTTGGAGTGATGTGACAGAAAAGTGTCTGGACTGATTGGGGCACCTTTCTCATTCTGAATTTAGTAGAAGGTAGAAGATTCTCAGGTCCAGAGCTGTATTTTTCCTCCATATGATATAAACTGCTTTCTACATGTGAAGAAGCTCATCTGTTCTCATAGAAGAAGGCCCAGTAAAAACAGTTATATTCTAAAGGGTAAATGGTTTTCATTTATGAATAAAACAGACTTGCTTTCACCAACATTCACTCAGCTAAGTTTCCAGTTTGCCACTAGTATCTACTAAACTGAGCTCCCATTACCTAGGATAACTGTAGCTACCTAACAACTGAGTTTTTTGATGGATGAAATTGCAGGTTGAGGGGCTGAGGAGGTGACAATGTCAGAAAGGTACTTGCTGCAGAAACAAGAGGAACTTCTTTGATTCCTAGTGCCTATATACGAAGCTAAGCATGGTGATAGACTCAAGCAAACCCAGTGCTGACGAGCTCAATGACCAGCCAGCCTAACCTAATACATAAGCCCTAGGTTCCAGTGAGGGGCCTTGCTTCAGATAAAATAATACAATAAAGAGAATGAAGATCAAATGTTCTTTAGGAAAAACATCCAATGTCACTCTGGCATCCATATGCACATTCATATGTGTGCACATATACCTACGCAAACACCCACACAGTAACACCCCCCTCCCCACACACACGTAGCTATATGATTACTGGTAGGCTTCTGTTTTATAACAGTTTTCTCTAAGATTGAAACCTTCAATCTTAGAAAAAAGATTGTTAGGACACAGAGTATTATAAAGGAGGTGAAGTAAAAGAATGTCCTAAGTGGAGAGGAAATGCTTCATCCTACAGGGAAGTTCATTAAGCTCAGAAAATAAACAACTCACACACTTCAGGAAGTCCCTGAATCTAATCATATTAACTAGGTTCCTTCCTCCTCAACATATAAAAGGAATAATGACTGATATGAGATATTCTCAGGCTGCCCAGAAGAGGCTCAGAACAGGAATACCTAGAAGGAAGACTCCAGCATCTTAAGCACCCTCAAATTTCATGTGGGCTGTTCAGTGAGTGCCAAGCTTTGGTTTTTGTAGATGTTACCCATGAGGAGGTAAAGTTCAGTGGTGGCAGATCTCCTTGAATCATAAGTAACTGCATAAACAACTCCTACCCCATGTTCCTGTAAGTAGCTCTGATAAAGCTCAATAGTTCGCTCAGCTTGTCTTTTGATGGTACCCTTACTTAAGTCTGTCATCAGCTCCCTACCTGAAATGTTTTTTTCACATCTCTTCAGGAACAGTATCACATAATAGCTGAGTGTATAAACAGTATGATAAAATGTAAGTGAACTTTCTGTTTAGACTTTGGTTTTACCTTCAAAATGTTTTGTTATTTATATGGAAATATTTATAAAGGAAAAAAGAAAAAAATGGCTCAAAACATCCTAGTTTAAGAATTCTGGTGAAGGAATATTTCCACTGTACCAATTTCTTCCTGCTAGAAGATCTAAGTGCGCCCTTGCCTTTCTTGCCCCCTGAACATCGTCAGTGGGCTCACTGATGCTTTTTGTGTCAGCATTGTATTGTTGCAAAGATACAGGCTCCAGAGGTGATGCTCATAAGCTGCTATTCTTCTGAAGAAACCATTTCCCACAAGTAGCTGGCCTTACAGAATGGTTGAATGGCCTTACAGTACTCTGGAAAAGGTTTATTTATCACATTATCTTGGAACAAAGCCTTGGAAAGTTAGTATTCTGTCTTCCAGGAAATGGTAAATATTATGAACCATTTACAGCATAGAGCTTTCTATTCTGTAGACAACAAGAATCAGAATCAAAGATAATCATGGATGATTTCTCACTAGGGGACCCAACAACCCATTAAAATGTGTTTTATGTTTTGAGATTCTTGTTTTTAAATTCCACCAAATGAAATAATGATCCCATGTAATTATGAGAAAAAGTTCTAATTTATATTTGGAGGTTTTTCATCCCATTGGATGAACATGCAAAAAACATACTTATGCTTGTTGAGGTTGTTGATTCTTGCTGCCAACAGACATGAGATTGTTGTTATACAATGTATTAGGACTGTGGACATAACATGAGTACTCCCTGTGGGTATGCCCTTTACTGTGTCATGTCCAATTCTAAAGCTGAGAAATGCTCTAAGAAAGTTAGATTTCCCAATCAACTAAAATTTATGGCAACTTTAAGGTATGTATGAAGTAGAAAAGGACCATGTGAGACAGATCTGTGACTAACCATGAGAATGATGCCTGGTACCTAAGTTTGTATATATGCAAACATAAACCTGTATGTTCATATGCATACATAACCATTAATAAATATGTAATATATATATAATGTTTGTGCATAGTGTGCACAAACTTACCTTCAAAGTTGTTCCCTTGACTGTTGTTTGTAGTATTTGCTAGGATGGCCATTTACATTATAATTTTACTAGTAGAAACTGCAACTTTGAATAAGGATTATGACTGAAATTGAAGATGACTAGACATTCTCAAATTCTGAACATGGGATTAATCACACCCTGTAGTATGAGGTTTCTGGCCCGGACTTTCGGGCCTAACCTCAAGGTCTAGGCCCACAGAACCACAGACCCGCAGTCCCACAGAGACACACAGAAGCTTCCAATAGTTTTAGGCTGATCAGCCTCAGGCCCAGGCATATCACTTGCTAGCTCTGTACCCTTCACCTAACCCATGTCTCTTGTTCTGTTCAGCCATGTGGCTCGGTACCTTTTCTTAGGGCAGCATAGTTGTCCTCTGCTTCTTCCAGGCCTCTCTCTGGAATTTTGTCTGGAATTCTGCTCCCAGAGATTTTCTCATTCTGGTAGCCCCACCTACACTTCCTGCCTGCCTTTGGCCAATCAGCTCTTTTTATTAAACCCCAGTGGGTGGGACAATTATTTACCATGAAACAATACAATACCCCTACAACACCCATTAGTAGGAAGTTAATGTTTGTTGAAGGGTGAGGGCATTTGGTTGATAAATGGATGTGGTATTTTATGGAGTTATGTTTGAAATATGAACTATGAGAACAAAAGTGACCTTTAAGTGGATTTTAGATGTAAAGCAAAGGATAACCAGGCTACAATCCACAACCCCTGAGCAGCTAGTTAACAGGAAGAACTTAAGAGAGACATTCATGGATTCCCTTTGGGAAATGGAAATAGAGATCTCTTGAGTAAATTTGGATCATACTGGGGGGGGGGACAAGGGGAGGTAGGAAGAGAACATGAGAGAATAGGATGGTTGAGTGGGGGGAGCAACAGAGAGGGAGGACAGAGAAATACATATCTTGATAAAGGGAGCCACTGTGGGGTTAGAGAGAAACCTGGTACAAGGGAAACATCCAAGAATCCACAAAATGATCCTGGCTAGGACTCCAAGAATAGTAGAGAGGTTGCCTTAACTGACCTTCTCCTATTATCAACTGAATGACCATCCTAATTGCCATTTTAGAACTTTGACCCAGCAACTGATGGAGGCAGGCACAGAGATCCACAGCTAAGCACTAGGGTTGAGCTCCCAGTACAACTGAAGAGAAGAAGGAGAGATTATACGAGCAAAGGGATCAGGATCATGAGGAGGAGACCCTAGAGATGGCTGACCTGAGCTATTGGGAACTCGCTGGCTCTGAAATAACAGCTGAGGAAACTTCATGGAAAGGAACTAAAACCTCCAAATGTAGATGGCAATTGGATGGTGTGAGCAGTTTGCAGAGTCTCTTGCAGTAAGATCAGAGTTTATTCCTGGTTCATGAACTGGCTTCTAAGAGCCCACTCCCTACAGAGGAACACCTATTTTAGCCTTGATACTGGGGCAGAGGGGGACGGTGTAGGACTCTGATCTACTTCAACCGAATATGCCAGATAGAACTGACTCATCTTGGAATTCCTTGCCTTCCCAGGGGAATGGATGGGGGGTTGGGGAGGGGCTTAAGAAGGACTGGGAGGAGGGGAAGGATGAGGAGCAGTGGTGGGTATAAGAAAAAACTTTTTAAATAAAAAAATAAGATGATATTGTAAATAAAAAACAGTGATCTTACTATTGTATAATGATGAGGAAGGGATGTTGTCATTGTGTTTTCTACATATTCCAAGAAATAGTAAGTTCTTCCTTGGGTTCCACTGCAGAGTCAGCGGAGTCCTTTCATATCAATGATAGTGAAAGCAGAATTCACTTTCTAGGAATGAGGAATGAGCAGTACTAAGAGGTGATGTCCAAGGATCTCCTCACCTGCACTTGTGAGGTTAGCTAGGCATCCAGCACTCCATACCCTTTTGTGCTCTATGCCCAGCCCTGTGGTGTGGTCTACGTGGGATTCTAACAACCCAGGCTCCCTTGAACATTAGAGCACAATTCTGAATGAATCTAGATGTCATTCAGAAGCTTATTTTGTTTTCTGCTTTAAAAATATCAGAATCAGTATCTGATGGGTTTCCTCAGATCTCATTGGCTGCAACAATTCTGTCTGAAAGGTATGTCTAAGCTAAAGAATGGGATCACATACAAAAATTAATAACAAGAAGGTATGCCACTTGCATTAGACAAAAAAAACCATAAATAAGCAAAATCGGTGTGTGTGTGTGTGTGTGTGTGTGTGTGTGTGTGTGTGTGTGTGTGTGTGTGTGAAGAGTTAGCTAAGAACACTTGATTCACTTCCAGTGAGCTAAGCACCCACACACATGTCCAACTACAATTCCAGGGGATCAGAATCCCTCTTCTGGCCTTCAAGGTCATTAGGTAAAATATCCACACATACAAATAATATAAATAACTTCCGGACATAGCTGCAGATAGTCATATTAACCAAATTAGACTAGTTCACAGAAGAATATATATTTTCTCTTATATGTGGCTCCTAGATTTTATACATAAAATTTGGTAGGTATATCCTGCATGATATGAAAGAATATGATAAATTATTTAGATGAGCAAAGAATTTTAACAGCAGAGGAGGAAAAAGGAAGACAGAGCAGGGATATGGGAGGAATGTTCCAGTGTACAGTGTATGCTTGTGTGGGAACACCATTATGTAATGCAGTGCCATTCACTTGCACAGCGAGTAATTCACTTACACAATGAAAAAACAATTTTAGTTTTTAAAAGAATATATTTACATTGTTTTCTAACATATTCTATTTTTCTGTTTTTATAAAAGTATACTTTATGTAATTTTTTAAAAAAATCAAATTCCATTTAAATTTAAAATATATTTTTTCAAAGATGATGGGAATTGTATGGTCCATAGGAGCTTAGCTGTGAAATAAAGCATGCAGGTTTGAAGTCAAGTATATAGTAAAACACAAGTCCACTTAAAAAGAAGTAATTATATATGGAAGTATTTTGTCTTCAGTTTTTCTGGTTTCTGGAAGTCTTAGATTCTTCATTAAAAGCAAACATTGAGGAGTATAAGGTATCATTCAATTTAGCAAATATTAAAACTCTATTGTTTTGGTAGGTACAGAGATTTCTGATCTGAGATACAGAGAAACAACCACACATTTCTTTAGTATTTCTTTAATTACTGTTTAAAAATAAAAGACAACTTTTCCTGTCATCCACTTTAAAGCCCTTGTTTCTGGTCACTTTTCTCTTTTTAACTGAGTTCTTACTGATTCGTTGCCTTTGCAGGGGAGGAAGCTGTCAACATAACCTTGTTACTAATGGTTACAACTTGGTGAAGGTCCCTAAGCTGATATCACCAAAGTTGGTATCTAGCCCACTGCTGCTACCAGACCTAACTGTATAATCTAAATCATTTTCCACCTGTAGATGAGGACTTCCTCTCTCAAGTTTTATGGGCTTACACTAGTGAGGGGAGAACAGATCAAGCTTTCTTTCAGCTGGAGGATAAAATGCCCATGAGAATAACACTTACACACCTGCTCTCTATCCGTTCAGACAACAGGCACCCTTTACAAGCTCTTGGACATTCAAGGCAGAGTCACAAAGTCAAAGTTAGGAATGAAGATATTATTGTCTCTCCACACTGACTGGTAGGAGATCTGCAGAAAAATAAAACTTATGTACACACACACACACACACACACACACACACACACACACACACACACACACACACACATTCTTACAGCTCAACAATTCCTCAACATTTAATAGTTTCATTTATAAAATCCAAAGTTATGTTGGTCCCATAAGAATGTGACCCTAAGTGAGCAGATGAGACTCATATGTGGTATGGCTATAAAAGTTTTGTTTCATTTTAACAGGAAGGAAAATTTTAAACTATCATCTTACATTTTCAGGATTTTGCTTTGCTTTCTTCTTTTTTTAATGAGTATATCAGTTTTCTTGACTTCTTGTCTTGAGGTAAAGGATTATGCAAGGTTTTCAACCAATATACTAGTAATCGGAACATCCAAACATGGGTATCTCTACTTAGATGCTCTCCTATATTTAGTAATTTTTATATTTAGAGGGAGAAAAGTACAATAATAGTCACTATTAAAGATGAGAAAAAATTATTGATTGGTAATGTAGACACATATATTTGATAGATTGTTGCTTAGTTAAATATCAAGTACATTGTAGTCACTACCTAGTTTCGTTACAACTTGATAGAAGATAGAATCACCTAAGAGGAGGAAACTTCAGTTGAGAAAATGCCTTCATAAGACTCGATTGTAGGAAAGCCTGTGAAACATTTTCATAATTAGTAATTTATATGTGAGTGTCCAGCCCATTGTGGGTGGAACCACCCCTGGGCTGGTGGTCCTTGGTTCTATAAGAAAGCAGTCTGAGCCAAGTAATAAGGAGCAAGCCAGCAAACAACACTTTTCCACGGCCTCTGCTTCAGTTTCTGCCTCCAGATTCCTGCCCTGCTTGAGTTCCTGTCTTGGCTTCCATCAATGGTCTGTGCTATGTAGAGTAAATAAACCTGCCCCTCCCCAAGTTGCTTTTCATCATAGTGCTTTATCCTAGCCATCAAAACTCAAAGACAATGATTATTTATTATTACATTATTTTACAGATGAGGAATCTGACCCTGAAATTGAGAATTTGTTCTTTCCTTATATTGCTAATAAGGATGAGAAGCACAGATTGGACCTCATAGACATAAAATTTAGAAAGATGATTCTTTATAATAAATGACCATGTTTTCATTAATTTTCCAAATTAAGATGGAAAATTATTCCCATAGGAAATTAACTTCTCCTTCTATGAAAAATAGACTATTTTCATATGTAATATATCTTAATTACTGTTTTCCCTTTCTCTATTCCTTCTAGTTTCTCCTACACCCCTCCCATTTGCATCTACTTCCTTTCGATCTTATGCTAGAACAGACTTCTAAGGGATGGTAATAAAAATGTAACAAGTAAAATATAATAAGTTAATAAAAAAAAAACCTGTCATATTGGGTAAAGTTGGGCAAGTCTAATGAACAGAAGGGAAAGAGCCAAGAGAAGACACAAAAAACATGGACCCACTTGTTCTCCCATGTAGAAATTCTGTAAATACATTAGACTAGAAGCCATGATATATAAAGAGGACCTGGTCAGATCTGTGCAGTCCCTGTGTATGCTGCTCAGTGATTTAGAGGGACCTGTTCTCTTGGTGTCCTCATCTTCTCCGGCTCTAGTATTTTCCCCCTCTTCTTCCCCAGGGTTCACTGAGTCCTTAGGGGGAAAGATATGATGGAGATATTTCACTTAGGGCTGAGCATTACAAGGTCTTTAACTCTCTATGACATCTCACTATGGGTCCCTGTATTTGAGATACAGAAATTTTTAAGAAAGAATAAAAACAAATTTATAAGGGATATGGTAGATTCACATGAGGCTAGAGGTTTTTGTTCTAGTGTTCTAAGTGGAATTAGAGTGAAGCTTAGTAATACCATCTCAAAGTTGATAAGTAAGATCTTAATAAACCTGGTCTTGGTGGTATAATACACCTTTTAATCCCTGTACTCAAGAGTCAGAGGAATGTGGAAAAGCACTAGTTTATGGCCAGCCTGGTCTACATACCAAGAAGCCATCTTAAACCAAAACCAAAATCCAGGACAAGTATAATTGGAAGAAATGATATAAAAATTTCTAATTAAGATTAGAGAGATGGATCAGTGGTTAAGAGAACTTGCTATTCTTACAAAGGAGCTGGGTTCAGTTATCAGCACCCATGTGGCAGCTCATAGTTAGCTGCAGTTTTAGTTCCAGGAGACCCAGTGCCCTTTTCTGGACACGTTGGACACTGAACCATGTGGTACACATGCAGACATGCAGGCAAACACTCATTTGAAGAAATAAAATAAATAGAAATTTAAAGATGTGTGTATGTGTACAGAATAATCATCAAGGTAAATTATTGAGGACTATCTACTTTCTCATGTCACTACATTTGTCCTTATAACCATATGAAGTAATTGTAATCAATAATATTTACAGATATAATGGAAAAATCCTACTGTTGAATATTAGGCCAATAGAACACACATTTCTTTGAAGCTACATTTTAAAAGGATTATGGAATTGGCTCAGATTTCAGACTGGCAATTTATTTATTGTATAAAAGATGACCCAATAGTCACTTAATCAGTGGTTTTTGGTCTGGAAAATGCCTCTAAGAAGTTAACTATCCAAGGCTCCAAGTTAACTTATTAGTCTCAAAATTTATTAACCAAAGTATATAGATGTGTTGAAATTAATATTCTTTCAGGATGGGAATGTCTCATAGAGGAATAACTATAACTTCCATATGTTGGTGAGGTTCCAGGTAACAGCAAGGTTGCAATGCATGAACAATCTGTTGGCTGCATGTAGAAGAATCCCAATAGATCCATACATAGAACCCTTCATGAAACTCAACTCTAAATGGATCAGTGGTTAAAAGAATTTGTCGCTCCTGTAAAGGAGCCGGAGATACAGAAATTTTTAAGAAAGGATCAAAACATAAGGAATATGAACATAAGACCAGATACTGTTGTAGCAGGTTCTCTCGGGTCCCGTATGCCAGAGGTCCCGGACCCACAGATCTGTCGCCCAGATCGCTTATCCGCCCGCTGCCCGGGTCCCTAAAAAGACTCAGACGCTTCTATTTACTTTATGCTGTTTGGCCTATGGCTCAGGCACATTGCTAGCTAGCTCTTATATCTTAAATCAACCCATTTCTATTAATCTGTGGGCCACGTGGCCCGCGTGGCTCACCCGTGTCTCTTTACATGTTGCTCTTTCGGCGGCTTCCGCTCGGTCTGCCTGACTCCACCCTGCTTCTCCACCTAAGCTCTGATTCTCCTCCCACTTTTTCTATGGTGCCCGCCATGACCCAACACAGCACTTTTATTTAAAGATACAGCACACCCAAAGCATTCCCACATTTCCCCCTTTCTCTCTAATCAAAAAGGAAGGTTTCAATTTTAACATAGCAAAATTACATATAACAAAATAGCTATCAAGCAAGAATTACAGTTACAATATCTAGTCTATATGTATTTAGCAAAATTAAAGAAAATACTCTATCATCTACTTTATCTTTATGAATCTAAAGTTTTATATCTAATATATCTTTTAAATGACTAAGAAAAACTGTACATATAACTATCTAATCTTCAACTATATCAAAGACCACAGAAGGACATATTTACCCAAGTAAACCAGAAGTGCAAGCGACTTCTAAAAGCTAGAAAGGACAGAGATGACACCTATCTGCCTGGACAGTCACCCAAAGTTCTTTTATAAAGTTGGGGCAACCATCTTCAGCCTATAGGCCTGGAGTCTCTTTTCATTTCAGTGAAGCAGAAAATCTGCTCCGCCCACTCTGGCACAGTTCATCCGTTGCTTTTCTTTGAGTCCTGAAGAATGTCCGACAGTTCTCTCTGCAAAGCAGGAACCCGAATGATGATCTTGGCTTGCTCTGCTAAAGTCCAGAGGTTATCTTCCCATGGAACCTGCATGTCCAGTTTAAACAGCATACTGTCAAGCAGTCAATATAAAAACAGTTTCTTCTCCAGTGGCTCATCATCACCACAAATAGATGAGACTCTATATGGAGTTTCTTCAATGCCCACCTTCCTGTTGAAGTAAATTAGTGCTGCCAGGAACAGACCTGTCTCACTGTCCAGAAAAGTCTAAGCTCTTAAAACATTTTAAATGCCATATTCTGTAGGTCTTAGAAGTATTTGAAGATTATCTATTTAATTGAAATATATCTTTGTATACTTAAAAATCTTAACTAACCTAACTATAAGTTTGATTATCAAAAGTGACTATTAACCTTTATTTCTTAATTATACACTACAATTTTAAAACAGTTACATGAACATCATACCTTAAACAAGAATAGAAAAACATATACAGCATAATAAAATTGACTTTAAATTTGTATCAATAAACCAAAATCTATACCAATGTAAAGCAGTTTGAGATTAACAGCTGATTACCTGTAAATTTAATAATCTAATTTTTTAAAAAAGCATTCACATACCATATCCCCCGTTTTTTCTTAGAAAGAGATTGACTATGACCATTAACCATTTATAATGAAAACAAACATTTAGAAACAATATTTGGGGAATTTGGGCAAAGTTATCCATTACTACTTCCTGCTGATTAAGGGGCGTGGAAAATCTCACAGATCGTTGAGACTGGGTCATAATCTGTAGCTGTGAAGCTGATCTGGCCATCTCTTTTCATCAGAGGTTTTTTCAGGGGGTCTTGGTTGATGAAACCATATTTGCCTGGAAGCAATCCACAGGTTCTCATCTGTGGAAACAGAAACAGAACTCTTCCAAAGCAATAAATCCTTAGACACAAATTTCAAAATCAAAATACCTTTAAAATATATATTCTTGTTTAACTTAGTAGCCTTTGCAATCCATTGTCTTTCTGCAGTTAGCTCATTAACAGTTAAAAAATTAAAAGAAAACACAATAACAACCAAAATCCAGATTTTGTGTCTATTTTCCATCTTTACGTGGCTTATTATATTTTTATTACTTTATTTCTCGCTTTAAAAACTTTTTCTAACCTCTTTATTTTCTCTCTGAAGCCTATGTACCTTTTACAAACATTGTAACCCGTTTACAGGTTTTCTTTTTATCTGAATCTGTTTTATTGTGAATCCTTAATCATCTTCTAACCTTAAGAGCTTTTAAAATACATTCTCCAAAAAGAAACACAGTTTTTGCAAATTAGGCTGAATCACTAAGTTTTCTTAAACGGACCGTAAACAGAGCACACCTAAGAAAATGTTGCCACGAAGAAAATTTGTTTCTCTTTTGTTCAAAATAAGCAGAAATCTAAAATCAATCATATGTTATTTAGTCTTCTGTGAGACTGGTTGCAGCTGCAGCTCACACTGACTGCCGACAGCCCGCCGGCGCCATTTTGAATGTGACCCGGACCATGCTTTGTTTGTACAAAGACCCGATTTACATACACAATTTGGAAGCTGCCTTTGCTCAGTTTCTGCGATCTAGAACTCTTTTTAATCTTTCTCAGGCTCTAAGTGGATAATCGCCCCACGTTGGGCGCCATCTGTTGTAGTGTGTTTGTCGGGTCCCATGCCCTAGAGGTCCCGGACCCACAGATCTGTCGCCCAGATCGCTTATCTGCCCGCCGCCCGGGTCCCTAAAAAGAATCAGACGCTTCTATTTACTTTATGCTGTTTGGCCTATGGCTCAGGCACCTTGCTAGCTAGTCCTTACATCTCAAATCAACCCATTTCTATTAATCTGCGGGCCACGTGGCCCGCGTGGCTCACCCGTGTCTCTTTACATGTTGCTCTTTCGGCGGCTTCCGCTCGGTCTGCCTGACTCCACCCTGCTTCTCCACCTAAGCTCTGATTCTCCTCCCACTTTTTCTATGGTGCCCGCCATGACCCAACACAGCACTTTTATTTAAAGATACAGCACACACAAATGCATTCCCACAAGATACACTGACACCAATAAGGGGAATATCCTTAAACTCATTGGCACAGGAAAAGACTTTCTGAACAGAACACCATTAGAACAGACACTAAGATTAAAAAAAAAAAAAAACAAATGAGACCCCATAAAACTGAAAGGTGTCTGCATGGCAAAGGATACCACCATTCCAACAATGTGCTTCCTACATAATTAAAAAATATTTTTATGAACCACACAGCTGACAGAGAGCTAATATCCAAAACAAAAAGCTTAAAAAGCCAAATATCAAGAAATCAAATAACCTAATCAAAAAAAAAAATCAAGTAAACAGGGGATTCTCAAATGACCATTAAATGCTTAAAGAAAGGTTTCAACATCCTTAGAATCAAGAAAATACAAAACAAAACCACACTGAGATTTCATCTCACATCAGCCAGAATGGCCAATAAAACAAATGACAGCTCATTCTGGTTAGCATTTAGAGCAAGGGGAACACTCATCCATTGCTGGTGGGAGTGCAAACTTGCACAACCACTATGGAAATCAGTATGGTGGTTTCTCAGGAAGACAGAAATTAATCAATAACATGATCCAGCTATAGCACTCTTGAGCTTATACCCGAAATAGTCTTCCTTCTGCATGTATATATTAACACCCAAAATAACTTAAAATATTAGATATTTGAGACAAACAAAGCTTTTTTAAAAATTGATTCTTGTTTTTTTTCATACAAATTCACATTTTTTCCATTCAAATTCATTGATTCCTGATAGTAACTTTGTTTAATCAGTGGTTATTGAAGTGGCTGTGGTAAAATTCAGGCACTGATAATACCCTAAATGGAGTGGGAAATTCCAACACAAAAGGCCTGGTATAAAGGTATGGCAATTGTGGTGAATATCTACAGAGTAGTTCTACCATGTTCTCTAACACTGGTGAGCACCGGCTCTAATCAATTATTAAGAAACATTGCTAACAAGGTTATCCATTCAAATGACTGAAAATTTAACTTAGTCACGACTTTCTGACTTCAGTATTCAAATACTGCTCTAGACTTTGTCTGGATGTGCCAATTATGTTACTGAAGACCACCTATGGTTTCACTACCAGGTCTGTATTGGAGGCCTGTGTAGTAGTTCCTACCCCCCCAAAATTTGGGATGTTAATATATACATGCAGAAGGAAGGAAGAAGAAAAGATAAGGCCCCCTTTCTCTTGACTCTATGCTTAAGATAGATTTTAACCTCTGAACTGGCATTGTCTCTGTTCATAACAAGACTTTATGATGACCTTCTGGAGATGGACTTGAATAGACTTACTTCTCTGATCACCTGGGCTATATCTAGCAGCTTGAGATATTGCTGCCATGTTGACCACACAATGATGAAGGCTACAACCTGATATTTTTTTACAGACTCTCTGCAGTCAGAAGCATAAAACAGGCTTAATAAATAAGTAAATATTTTTTCAACGTGTAACTTTTAGAATGATTTTTAAAAAGGAATATTTGAAATAATACTGCAGTCATGCTTCAAAAAGGCCATATATAAACACCCTTCAGTCCCATGAATGATAAATAAAAGTAAGGCAGCAGATTAAGAGATCAAATAGTCCTTTCATTACCAATAAAATGTTCCATGAAAGAATCTAATGTGAGGGTTGCACAGTACAGCCAACTTTCCATCCCTCCTGAAGGCACCTTTGACAGCACAACATACTTAGGATTGAGGCCTCTGACTTGCACCACTTTAGAAGTCTGAGGGAAACATCTTAGGGTTTATTAGCACAGTGATCGTTCATGGTCATCATCAACGACCCAAGTCAGAAGTTTGAAGAATAAAAATAAACTTTGGTTAAACCTAACTTTTATTTTCAGTTTCACCGATTTTTCATGTATCCACAGATAGTGGTTCTTAACCTTTCTAATGCTTCTACTGTTTAATCTGGTTCTTCATTTTGTGGTGATTCCCAACCATAGAGTTATTTACATTACTAGTTCATAATTGAAATTTTGATACAGTTAGGAATTGTAATGTAGATGTCTGATATGTGATCCCCAAAGTGCTGTTCAACTCCTAAAAGGGATCATGATCAAAATGGATAAGTTGAGAACCACAGTCCTAAGGTATCCTTAAAATTTTGTCAGTGCCTCAGGAAGAACAAACTAGAATAGTGCCTTCAGATTTTTAGCTAAGGTAAAAATATATCCTCTGAGTAAACTTCTTGATGGTACAGTGTGCTGGGTACAACATCTTTGACATGTTTTCCATTACATGCTTGATTTGCTGTGATCATCTATTGGGCTTTAGACCACCAGAATGGTTTTTCTTCAACTGTTTCTTACTTTCCATGATCTACAATCATAGTTTTCTCTATATTCTGAACAGTTCCTTAACTATAATAGCCTTAGTCCATCTTTCTGCTTGTATGGTCAATTATGTTAACTTCCACAAATGAGTCAGAACAAGTGATATTTGACATCCATGAAATGATAACTTTATATATAGGAAGAGAATTTCAAGTTTCCCAGAAAAAATAGTGATAATATTTAAGAGGGAAAATACAGGTTGCATTTATTGTTAAGCATTATTTTATTTAATAAATATTAGACCTAATAAGCAAGTACAGTATTATGTCACAACTAAAAAGTAAAAAAAAAAAAAAAAAAAAAAGCAAAAACAAAAAAATCCCAGAACTTTCTAAAAGCATTGCTAAATCAGAAGCTGTAGAACTCCCAGAAGAAAAAAATAAACTAAAATAGATATTGTGTAAGGTACTGCCATACCAAAAGTTGCTGTTGTCCCCAAGGATCACAATGGAGCTAAGAGAGATTATGAGCTTCTACATTGGTGGCTGGAATGAAAAGAGGACTTTAAGAAGGACTTTGGTCCTCTAGGGTTAGAACTCTAGCTGAAAACCTTGACATAGAACTGAGCCCCAAGGTGCAATGAGGCTTACATCAGAAATAAAATAACTGTCCAGAAGACAGAGTGAGGAAAATCACACAATTAGATGTAAAAGCTGCCAAGAGAATAATAAAAACTCTCTTAGAATTCACAGCCAGAAGGCAGCCTTCAAATGGGTTTATGACCTGCATTAATTAATACCACCTGTGTGGTCTCTGCACTCAGGTTTGAAATTCACTTCAGAGTCATTTTGGTTTGGGTTAGAGCCAATTTCCAGAAGCAAAAGTAAATGCTATACAGAGGGATAGAGTCTCTTAGGTTTAAACAGTTCTTAGAAGCGACTCGTTTGTACCCCAAATCACAAAACACACAAGGAAATATCTATGAAAGCTGAACAGTGCAAACAGGGGAGAAGGCTGAGGAGATGTGATGTGTGAATGTCTTTCTGTATGCTGTGAATATCAATCTTTAAATAAAGGATCTGTTTTGGCCCATGACAGGCACCATAGAAAAAATAGAAGGGGAAATCAGAATAGGTAGGAAAAGAAGGGAAGAGTCAGAGACAGATTGAGCCAGCTGCCCAAAGAAGAAACATGTAAGGAACACAGGTGAGCCACGGGCCACGTGGCAGGACAGATTAATGCAAATAGGTTAAGATGAAGGAACTAGCTAGCCATGTGCCTGAGTCATAGGACAAACAGCATGAAGTTAATATAAGCATCTGTATCATTTTGGGGGGCCTAAGCAGCAGTGGGCAGCTAAGGGGTCTGGGGCTGCAGGTTGTGGGTCTAGACCTCTGGCCACCTAGGACCAGGAAAACTTACTGTAAAAGATGGCGTCCCAACATGGGCCAAGTGCTAACATAGAGTCTGAGAAATATTAGAAAGGGCTCTAGATCATAGAAACTGAGCAGAAGCAGCTTTTAAACTGAGTATCTGAAGCAGGTCATTATACAGAGATAGCACTGTGTCCAGCTACATTCAAAATGGTACTGGCGGACTTGCAGGCAGTGTAAGTTGCAACCAGGCCTGTTCCTGAAGTCTCGCAAAAGACTTGGTAGCATGTGATTAATTTAAGGTTTCTGTTTGCTTTGAATAAAATGGAAACAGAGTCAAATGGTTTCTTAGTAGCAGCATTTCTTGAGTCTGTTCTGTTTGCTGGCAGTGAACAGAGACAAGGACCCTTTAAACGAATTTACTGATTCAGCTTTATCTGCAAAAACTACATGGCTCTTTAAGAGAGTGTGAGTATTTTAAAAGCTCTTCTGGTTGGAAAATGATTAAGGATTAACAATAAAACAGACTCAGATAAAAAAAAAAAAACCCTGTAAATGGGTTATGATGTGTGTAAAAAGTACATAGGCTTCAAAATGAGAGAAAAGAAAGGTAGAGAAAGTCTGTAAAAAAGAGAAATAGAGTAATAAAAATATAATAAGCCATGTAAAGATGGAAAATAGGCACAGAATCTGGATTATGGTTATTTTTGTGCTTTCTTTTAATTTTTTTAACTGTTAACCAGCTAACTACAGAAAGACAATGGAATGCAAAGGCTGCTAAGAATATATATTTTAAAAGTATCATGATTTTGAAATTTGTGACTAAGGATATATTGCTTTGGAAGAGTTATGCTTTTGTTTCCACAGAAGATGATGGATTGCTTCCAGGCAAATATGGTTTCATCAACCAAGACCACCTGAAAATTCTCTGATGGGAAGAGATGATCACATCAGCTTCAGGACTGCAGACTACAATGATACAGTCTCAAGAAACCATGAGACTGCCAGCACTTCTTAATCAGCAGGAAGTAGTAGTGGAAAACTGTGCCCAAATTCCCAAAATATTGTTTATAAATATTTGTTTTAACTATAAATGGTTAATGGTCATAGTTAATCTCTTTCTAAAAAGAAAAAGGGAATAAATATATGAGTGATTTTTAAAATTAGATTATTGAATTTACTTAAAATCAGGAAATCAGCTGTCAATCTCAGAATGTTTTATAATAGTATGGGTTTTTATTGATACAAATCTAAGGTCAATTATCTTTTGCTGTATGTATTTTTCTACTCTTGTTTAAGGTACGATGTTTATGTAACAGATTTAAAGTTGTAATGTATAATTAAGAAATGTGTGTTAGGAATTTTTAGGTATACAAAGATATATTTTAATTAGATAGCTAATCTTCAAAAACTTCTAAGACCTATAGAATATGGCATTTAAAATATTTTAAGAACTTAGACTTTTCTGGACAGTGAGACAGGTCTGCTCCTGGTGGCACCAATCTACTTCAAGAGAAAAATGGGCATCGAAGAAACTCTATGTAGAATTTATTTTCTTTGTGGCAATGGTTAGCCACTGTACAAGAACATGTTCTTGTATTGACTGCTTGACAGTGTGCTGTTTGAACTGGACATGCAGTTTCCACAGGAAGGTGACTCTGAACTTCGGCAGAACAAGCTGAGGTGGTCATTCAGGTTCCTGCTTTGCAGAGAAAACTGTCAAACATTCCTCAGGACTGAAGAAGAACCTACTGATGAACTGTGTCAGATTGGGCAGAGCAGATTTCCTCCTTCACCGAAATGAAAACGACCTGGAGGCTGAAGATGGATGCCCCAACTTTATAAGGGAACTTTGGGTGACTGTCAGTCAGACAGGTGTCATCTCTGTCATTTCTAGATTTTGGAAGTTGATTGCACTTCCTGTTTACTTGGATAACTAAATACTTCTGTGGTCTTTTATGTAGTTAGAGATTAGATAGTTATAGATGTTTTTCTTAGTTATATTAAAAAGTGTATTGGATATAAAACTCTAGATTCACAAAAATAAGGTAGATAATAGAGTATTTTCTTTAATTGTGCTAAAAAAATAGACTAGATTTTGTAACTGTACTTCTTGCTTGATAGCCACTTTGTTACATGTAATTTTACTAAATTAAAATTGAAACACTCCTTTTTTATTAGATAGAAAGGGGGAGGTGATGTGGGAATATCTTTCTGTATGCTGTGAATATCAACCTTTAAATAAAGGAGCTGTTTTGGCCCATGGCAGGCACCATAGTAAAAATAGGCAGGGGAATCAGAATTGGTAGGAAAGGAAGGGCAGAGTCAGAGATAGATCAAGCCATCCACCCAAAGAAGAAACATGTAAGGAACACAAGTGAGCCATGGGCCATGTGGCAGGACAGATTAATGGAAATGGGTTGAGTTAAGGTGAAAGAGTTAGCCATAGGTCAAACAGCATGAACTTAATATAAGTGTCTGAGTCATTGGGGGGGGGGCTAAGCAATAGTGGGCAGTCTGAGTCATTTGGGGGGGGGGGCTAAGCAATAGTGGGCAGCTAAGCGGTCTGGCACTGCAGGTCTGTGGGTCTGGACCTCTGGCCACCTGAGACCAGGAGACCTTATTATAACAGAGATGACTCAAGCTGTAAGAACTGACAAGAGTTCATATCCTGCAACATGATAATCTGGGAGTAGAGGGTGGTACCTGTAATACCAGCACAGGAGTAGTAGGTGGGAGATAGACACAAGATTATCCCCAGGGCTCCTTGACCAGTCAGTCTTTCTTGAACACCCAGGTTCAATGAAAGTTCAAGTCTTGGAATACTAGGGGGAGAACCACAGAGGAAGACATTGCAATTTGGCCTCTGGTCTCAACATACATGTGCTTGGTGTCTTCGTTAGGGTTTCCTTCACTGTGGCTGTAAAAGACACCATGACCACTCTTAAAAGGAAAACAGTTAATTGAGGTGGCTTGCTTATAGTTTCAGAGGTTCAGCCCATTATCATCATGGCAGAAAGCATGGCAGTGTTAAGGTAGAGATGTTGATCAGAAGGCAACAGGAAGGTGAACTGACACTGGGCACAGCTTATGGAATGAAATCTCAAAGCCAGCCCTCACAGTAACAACAAATTAACAAGGCCACACCTACTTCAACAAGCCTATACCTCCCAATAGTGCCAACTCTATGAGCTTATGGGAGCCAATTAAATTCAAAGTACCATACATGGATAAGTGAAGCATTTATCTAATTTTTCTTTATCAACAAAAACTTAGGCATCAGGTATTGAGATAAGAACCTGAATGATTGGAGAAGCAGTCAGTGACACCTCCTCCTCCCTCAATACAAAAGGGGCGAGGCCTTTCCTAATCCCTGCCCTACTACTTCCTGTGTCTCCCTATCTGTACTCAGTCCTCCAAAATCTCTATGGTTAATTTTGATGAGCTAGTATCCAGCTCTGCCCTCTGATTCAAATCAAACTTTATTGGTATTTTTGTGAGCATGAGAATAATGATCAAAATATCACACAATAGGTAAGTACACCCAAAACGTGTGCATATGTACATATACCACACTCACAAAAAGAAATAAAAGGCAAGAGAGTATCTGGCATAAAGCTCATAACAAATATTGAAGATTTAAGACAAATTTACTTAATATGCTGGAAAGGCTAATGGTTTGAAAGAAATGTCCCCCATAAGTCTAAGGGATTTAAATACTTGATTTTTAGTTGGTGACTGGGAAGGATCAGGACATGAGGGCTTGCTGGAGGAGGCATGTCACTAGGGCATGCTTGTAGTAAGAGAGTTTTTTGTCTTGTCTGGCCTATGGTCCAGACCCACAGACCCGCAGTCCCACAGAAACACACAGACGCTTACATTAATTTTATGCTGATTGACCTGGGGCCCAGACTTATAATTTGCTAACTCTTTATTCTTAAACTAATCCATAATTCTTTTCCTGCTCAGCCATGTGGCTTGGTACCTTTACTCGGAACAGCATAGTTGTCCTCTGAATCTGCTGGCTTCTCTGGCATCTCTCTTCCTGTTCCCAGAGTTTTCTTAGTCCAGTAGTCCTACCTAAACTTCCTTTCTGCCTTCTGGCCACTCAATTGTTGTTTTATTATTATTATTATTATTATTATTATTATTATTATTATTATTATTATTAAACCAGAAGAAGAAACAAAAATTAACAACATACTAGAATATACTCCCACAGCACATGCTTTGAAATCTCAAAGAACTTTTGCCACTTTGAGTGAGCTCTTGATTTGCTTGCTGTTTGATGTCTGAGATACGAGCTCTCAGCAGCTGTAGCATGATATCTACTACTTTTACTTAGCTATTTTGGACTCTAAACCCCTTGAATGGTAAGCCTAAAATAAACTCTTCTTTGGTCATGTTGTCTTTCCCATGGCAATAAAAAAAAAATACAGGATCTAACGGGAACTTTTACAGATGAGCTAAAGAAAGACATAAAGCAAAGAAATTTTGGAGAGAGCAAAACCATTTTAGAAATTTAAGACAATACAATGATAAAATAATTTAACTGATAGTGAGATGGTAAGTTTGTTAAATTAAGAAAGATAGATAAAAGGTATGCCTGAAGTGTTTATAAAGCAAAGTACAAATAAAAATGATGATATGTGAGGTTAAGATTTGAAGATAACAAACTATCCACCTCTAACATAGCTTAAAATGGGAGCCACTTAACCATGCCCTTCCTGTGTTCTCTCTTTTGTTTGTCTTATTCCTATGTCATCTCTTTTATAATGATTAAAGATTTTCCAGAATTATTGACTGTCATCAACCCTCAAGATATGGGAAGTCCAATGAAAGAAATAATAAAAAATGAAAACAAAGTGCATCTAGAAAAACTGTAGTAAAAGATCTATCTATCTATCTATCTATCTATCGATCGATCGATCGATCGATCGATCGATCGATCGATCGACCGACCGACCGACCTATCTATCTATCTATCTATCTATCTATCTATCTATCTATCTATCTATCTATCTATCTAAAAATAAAGAGGTTTTATTAGCATGGCTTACAAGCTGTGGTGGTCCAGCTGGCCCAATAATGGTTGCCTACCATCAAAGTCCAAGAATCCAGTAGATGTTCAGTCCACTAGGCTGAATGTCTCAGCTAGTCTTTAGTATATTCTGGAATCCTGAATAAGTAGGCTATAATGCCAGTGAAGAAATGAACTTTATGAGAGAAAGAGCAAGAAGGCAAAGAGTCTTTATTCTTGAATGACCTTAATATAGGCAGTCCAAGATTACAGGCATATCTTCCCATTTCAAATGATAAGGAAACTTCTCACTGGTGCGCCAAACCACATGAGTTTTAGTTCATTTTAGATGTAGTAAAGTTGACATCCAAGAACATTCATTATAATAGTAATGCTTGCTTTTAGGGTATAAAACAGAGCAAAAAAGATACATTTTGAGTTGGTCACCCAGGAAACAGCTGGACCTCTTACATTGTTTTAGGGCTGATGAAACTTTTTGAAAGCTAATTGAATGTTAAACTACTGAGCTACCTCATCAAAATAAAACTAATTACTTATAACCCTTCATTCTGCCTAGAAACAGGTTTCATAAAGACATCTTCACTCAAGAGTGTCATATACTTAGACCAGTTCATCCCTTGTGTCTTCATCCTCACCTTCTTCTAGACTTCACATCCACAAATCACATTTGTACTTTCACATTTTATATATATTATATATATAATGTATTTATATATAATATATTCATGATGAATATGTACTCAGATTTATATATTTATATATTACAAAAGTATGAATGCTTATAATTTAAGCCTCACATGAAAGTATTCTTTTTTGTTATTTCTTTCTTTCTTTTCTTCTTCTTCTTCTTCTTTTTTTTTTTTTTTTTTTGGCCTGAGTAATTTAGTTGGATAGCCTCCAGTTAGAAATGCAAATTTATTCTTATTTATGGCTAAATAAAATCGCATTATATATACCCCATCCTCTTTATAAGTTAATGTGATAACAGACACATAGATAAAGCTTCCCATTCCCCACTGTTCTTACCAACTTTTCTAGGTTTTGTTTTCTTAGTGAAACTCATTCTGTATTCTGACTGGGGTGATATGGAATCTCAATGTAGTTTTAACCTGAATTTCTTTGGTGCCTAAGAATACTACACACACACACACATCAATATATTATATAACACAATATAAATTAGTATATGATATATAATATTTAATATAAGTTGGTTTCACCTGTGTTTGATACATGTGTGCTCAAAATTATAATCCCTTCTTATGGGTTGTTTTTTTAACCAGTATAAAGTTCAAAATAAAAATCTATTCTAATTTTGCTCTAAAATTAATTTTTTTTCCTGTGGCCTCTGTTTACCAAATTCCATTTGCTTGCAAACACCCATCCCATCCTTTAATTCAAAGTTTCATTTGTCTCAGGTGGAGAAGGGTGTTTACTGGACTCTTGTTTTTAAATTCAATATGTTCAAGTCTTTTGGTTAGGGATTAAAACCACTAATATTCAGAGGTATCATCAAAAGGTGTATAATATATCCGATCATTTAACAGATATTATGGTGATTTTTAAAAATTCCTTATTTAACTGATGTTCTAATGTGGTTTACTGTTGCTTGTAGCCTCAGGGAAATGTTTATTTTCATCTTTGACCTAAAGCATGCTTCAAATACTCTCTGTAGAGCTTGGGTTAGTGAACTGTTGTACTTTGTATTTAGTCATGAGAAGCTTTTCTTTTCTGTCTTTCTCAGTCATGACAATTTTTCTGGGTATAGAACTAGCTTTGTAGTTGTATTTCAGCTCGTAAAATACAGCATTTAAACCTTTTAGAGTTTCCATTAAAATGTCTGCTGTTATTCTGATGGTCTTTCCTTTAAGTGTGATTACATATTTCAATATCATTTACTTTCTCAGTATACTTATATTTTTGACAATGGTTGGTTGTGGAGAGGTTCCTTTCTAGCCTTGCCTAGTGTTCTGCCATTCCCTGGATGGGATTTTATCTGTATCCAGAAAGAATATGTTTAAAAATATTTGATCATACTATAAACCCCAAGATTTTATTATTTACTCAAAAAAAAAAAAACTGTTTCTTGTGGTTTGGCCTCAATCCTAGCACACACCTTTAATCCAATATCTTCCTGTTTATTGTAAAAAGGATTAAATAAAATCAACCATATCAAGAAGTAGAGCAAGAAACCAACTGACAGAAAGTAAACAAGAAAAAAAACCAAACATAGAAAGTAAGAGGAAGTCAGGAGGCTGGAGGGACATTTATTTGGAGGCATCTTGTTTTGAGATGGCATAGGAGAAGACATTGGTCAAGGAAAAGGGTGCTTTCTCTGTCTCTGTAAGCTAGGAGGCCTTTGCCTAAGCAAATGACTTGCCAGTCTTTATTGGTAACCTTTAACAATTGAGATTTTGTTAAAAACAATATTTTGGTGCCCAGAATGGGGCTGTTTAACATTCCTTGTGGAAGAACTCTCCACTGACACCTTTTAACAGGTTGAGCCTTACTATAAGTAGGCACTGTGAAGGCAAACTTTTCTTTATCCTGTTTTTGTAAAGGCATATCAAAACAAAACAAAAATCAGTCTTTTAAATAAATCACTGTAATAGATTATCCCTTATGTAATAAATAAAGCAAGGGAATTCCAGGCTGTAAAGAATCCATTGGCTAAATTACCTTATTTACGACTCTTAAATCTGTTAACAGTCTCCATTTTTCAGATTTATTTTTAATGAAAAATATAGGAAAATTCTAAGGACTAGATGATTTTTCAACATGTTGGGCATTTACTTGCTCCTGTACCAGTTGTTTTAGTATCTGTAATTTTTTTTTTTTAATTACAAAGGCCATTGTTGTAGCATTAAGGCTTTTTGGCCCACAACACATTATTATAAACAAACATTTTTTTCCCATTTTTTATTTAAAAATTTTTTTTCTATATCTACCACTGCTCCTCCTCCCTTCTATCCTCCAAGTCTCTCCCAGTCCTCCCTCAGTCTCCCCATCCCATTCTCCCAATCTATTCCTGAAGGAGGGCAAGGAGTCCCAAGGTGAGTTGGTTTGGTCTGCCATAACCAGTTGAGGTAGGTCCAAATTCCTCATTCCAGTATTAAGTCTAAGTTAGGTGTTCCTCTGCAGGGAATGAGCTCCAAGATGTCAGTTCATACATGAGGAACATATTCTGATCCTATTGCAAGAGATTCCACAAATTGCCATCTACTTTGGAGGGTTTAGTTCCTTTCCATGAAGGTTCCTCCACAATTATTTCAGAGTTAGGGAGCTTTCAATAGCTCGAGTCAACCATCTTTATGGGTCTCCTCCTCATGATCCTGATCCCTTTTCTCATAAACTCTCTCTTATCTTTCTTTCTTCAGCTGGATGGGAAGCTTGACCTGATGCTTAGCTATCAATCTCTGCTTCAGCCTCCATCTGTTGCTGGATGAAATTTCTATAATGACAATTAAGGTGGTCATTCATTTGATTGTAAGAAAAGTCCTGTTTAGGCACCCTCTCTGTTATTTCTTTGAGTTTTAGCCAGGAACATCTTGTGGGTTCTTAGAGGTTTTCTTAGCACCAGATTTCTTTCTAACCCCATAGTGGTTCCCTCTATCAAACTATTCATCTCTTTGTTCTCTTTTTCTGTTGTTTCTCTCTCTCTCTCTCTCTCTCTCTCTCTCTCTCTCTCTCTCTCTCTCTCTCTCTCAAACATCCCCATCACTCATGGTTTGTTCCCATCTCCCCTTACTCCTTCCCTGTTATGATCCCAATTTACTCAGGAGATATTCTCTATATCCCTTTCAGGGGATCCCTGGATATCTCTTTTAACTCTGTTACCTACCTATTTGGGGGTTGTGGTTTACAGCCTGAACATTTTTGCTTTGTGTCTAAAATCTACTTGTGAGTAAGCACATGCCATATCTATCTCACTCAGGTTGATACTCTCCAAATCCATCCATTTGCCTGCAAATTTTAGGTTGTCATCTTTTTCTACTGAGTAGTACTCCACTATGTAGATGTACCACAGTTTGTTAATCCATTTTTCAGTTGAGGGGCATCTAGGTTGTTTCCACATTCTGGCTATTATGAATAATGCTATATGAACATAGTTTTGCTAATGCCCTTGGGGTACAAATGTGCATCCTTTGGGTATATGCCCAATAGTGATATTGCTGGATCAATAGGTAGATTGACTCCCAGTTTTCTGAGAAATTGTCATACTGCTTTCCAAAGTGGATGTAGAAGTTTACATACACATCAGCAATGGAGGAGTGTTCCCCTTGCTCCACATGCCTCCAGCATAGGTTGCCATCTATGTTTTGGATCTTAGCAATTCAGACCCTGTCAGATGGTTTCTCAGAGTTGTTTTAATTTGCATTTCTAAGAAGGTTGAGCAATTCCTTAAATGTCTTTCAGCCATTTGTAATTCTTATTTTTAGCTCTGAATCCCATTTTTTAACTGGATTATTTGGATTTTTGGCCTCTAGTTTTTTCAGTTCTCTATATATTTTGGAGATTAGTCCTCTGTCAAATGTAGAGTTGAAGATATTTTTCCTTCTTTAGGCTACTGTTTTGTCTTATTGACCTTGTCCTTTGCCTTGCAGAAGCATCTCATTTTCAAGAGGCCCCATTTATTAATTGTTCTTCTTAGTGTCTGTGCTACTGGTATTATATTTAGGAAGTGGTCTCCGGTGTGAATGTATTCTCATTTTCTTTTCTATCAAATTCAATGCAATTCAGTCTTTGATCCACTTGGATTTGAGTTTTGTGCAAGGATATAGATATGGATCAACTTGCATTATTCTTCATAATACTACCCATTTATGCCAACACAATTTGTTGAAGATACTATCCTATAGGGGGATTGTGTTGCTTCATTGTAAATAATTATCCCACCCACTGGTTTAATAAAAAGCGCTGGTTGGTCAAAGGCAGGCAGGAAGTATGGGCGGGGCTACCAGACTAGGAAAACTCTGAGAACAAGAAGAATAGAACAGAATGCCAGAGAGAAGCTGGAAGAAGCAGAGGACAACTATGCTGCTCTAAGAAAAGGTACCGAGCCGCATGGCTGAACAGGAAGAATCATGGGTTAGATGAAGGGTAGAGAGGTAGCAAGTAATATGCCTGGGCCTTAGGCCAATCAGCCAAAAACTATTGAAAGAATCTGTGTGTCTCTGTGGGTCTGTGGGTCTGTGGGTCTGTGGACCTAAACCTTGAGGTTAGGCCCAAAGTCTGGGCCAGAAACTTCATACTACACTATCCATTATATATTTTGACCTCTTTGTCAAAATCAGGTGTTCATAGATGTATGGATTATGGTTAGGTCCTTAGTTCAATTTCATTAATCCACAAGTCTGTTTTTATGGCAATACCAAGCTGCTTTAATTACTGTAGTTTTATAGAATAGCTTGAAGTCAGGGATGGTGATACATTCTTAAGTTCTATTCCTGAACAGGTTGTTTTGGCAATCTTGGTTTCCTGTTATTCCATATGAAGTTCAGTATTGTTCTTTTAAGGTCTGTAAAAATTGTGTTGGGAATTTGATAGGGATTTCATTAAATCTTAGATTACTTTTGGTAAGATTGCTATTTTTACTATGTTGATTCTACCTATCCAGGAGCATGAAAAGTCTTTCCATTTTCTAATATTTTCTTTAATTCTCTTCTTCAATGACTTAATATTGTTGTCAAACAGGTCTTCCAGTTTTTTGGTTAAAGTTACGCCAAGATATTTAATGTTATTTGCAGCTATTATAAAAAGTGATATTTCCCTTTTATCATTTGTATATAGGAAGGCAACTGATTTTTTTTTTTTTTTAGTTATTCTTGTACCCTACTTCATTTGCAAAAAAGAGAGAGTTTAACTTCTTCCTTTCCAATATTTACCCCCTTAATTTCCTTTTGTTTTCTTATTACTTTAGCTAAAACTTCAATATCTATATTGATTAGATAAGGGGAGAGAAATTAGCCTTGTATTTTTGCTGATTTTAGTGGGACTTTTATTTTTGAGTTTCTGTTTAGTTTGATGTTGGCTGTTAGCTTGCTGCATATTGTCTTTATCATGCTTAGGTATTTCCCGGCATAATGCGTAATTCTGATCTCTCCAGGACTTTTATCATGAAGGAATGTTGAATTTTGCCAAAGGCTTTTTCAGCATCTAAGGAGATTACCATGTAGTTTTTTTTTTTTTTTTCTTTCAGGTTGCTTATATGATGGATGATTCAAGTTTTTCATATGTTGAACCATCCCTGCATCTCTGGAATGAAGCCTACTTGATCATGATGGGTGAATTTTTTTGATATGTTGTTGAATTCAGTTTGCCAGTATTTTATTGAGTATTTTTGCACCAATGTTTATGAGGGAGATTGGGCTGTAATTTTCTTTCTTTGTTGCATTTTTGAGTGGCGTGGGTATCAGGGTGATTGTAACCTCATAAAAAGAGTTCAGCAATGTTCTTTTAGTTTCTATCATATGGAACTGTTTGAGAAGTGTTGATATTAGTTCTTTGAAATTCTGATATAATTCTGCACTGAAACTATTTGGCCCCAGAATTTTTTTACTTGGGAGACTTTTAATAACAGCTTCAGTTTCCTTGGGTGGTATGAGTCTATTTACGTCATATTTCTGGTCATGATTTAATTTTGATAAGTAGTACCTGTCTAGAAAACTGTCCATTTCTTTTAGTTTTTCCAATTTACTGAAGTATATAGGTTTTGAAGTACGAGCTAATGATTCTCTAGATTTCCTGGGTGTCTCTTGTCATGCCCCTTTTCATTTTGATTCTATTAATTTGGATTCTCTCTCTCCCTTTCTCTCTCTCTCCTCTCCTCTCCTCTCTCCTCTCTCTCTCCATTTTGGTTAGTTTGGATAAGGGATTATCTATCCTGTTGACTTTCTCAAAGAATCAACTTTTTTAATTTGTTGATTCTTTGTATTGTTCTCTTTGTTTCAATTTTACTGATTTCAGCTGTGAGTTTGATTATTTCCTGCCTTTTACTTCTTCAAGGTGAATTTGCTTCTAATTGTTCTAAAGCTTTCAGCTGTGCTGTCAAGTCTCTTGTGTAAGATTTCTCTGGGTCTTTATGTAGGCATCTAGTGCTATGAATTTTCCTCTTAGCACTGCTTTCTTTGTGTTCCACAAGTTTGAGGATGTTGTGGATTCATTTTTATTGAATTCTAGAAAGTCTTTGATTTCTTTCTTTACTTCTTCCTTGACCCAGAAGTGATTCAGTTGAGAGATGTTCAGTTTTCATGAATGTGTAGGCTTTCTGTGATTTTATTGTTGAACTCTAACTTAAGTTCATGGTGGTCTGATAGGATACAAGAAGTTATTTCCATTTTTTTTTGTATCTATTGATATTTGCTTTATGACATATTATGTGGTCAATTTTAGAAAAAAGTTTTATAGGTTGCTAAGAAAGAAAGGTATATTCCTTTGGGTGAAAAGTTCTATATACATCTATTAAGTCCGTTTGTATTATAACTTTTAGATCCCTTTTTGTTTCTGTCTAGTAGACTTATCCATTGGTGAGAGTGAGGTATTGATGTTTCCCATTATTAATTTGTGGTGTTTGATATGAAATTTAAGCTTTTGTAATGTTTCTTTTACATATGTAGGTGCCCTTTTGTTGGGTGAATAAATATTCAGAATTGAAACTTTATCTTGGTGGATTTTTTTTCTAAGATAAATAAGTAATGTCCATCCTGGTATCTTTTGATTGATTTTAGTTTGATGTCTATTTTGTTAGATATTAGCATGTCTATACCAGCTTATTTCTTAGGTCTGCTTGGTTGGAAAGTCATTTCCCAACCCTTTACTCTGAGCTAGCGTCTGTCTTTGAAGGTGAGGTGTATCTCTTGTATGCAGCAGAAGGATGGATTCTGTTTTTGTATCCATCATGTTAGGCTATGTCTTTTCATAGGTGAATCAAATCCATTGATATTAAAGGATGTTAATGATCAGTGATTGTTATTCCCTGTTATTTTTGGTAGTTGTGTATGTGTGGGTGTTTATCTTCTTTGGGTTTTTCTTCTGTGAGATTATCTATTGCTGTGGTTTCCTGGGCGTATCTAGCTTCCTTAGGTTAGAGTGTCCCCTCTAGTGCTTTCTGTAGGTCTGGTTTTGTGGAGAGATATGTTTAAATCAAGTTTTGTTGTGAGATATCTTGTTTACTCCATCTATGGTGACTCATAGTTTTGTGGGTATAGTAGTTGGGACTGGCAATCATAGTCTTTTAGTGTCTGTAAAACATGTGATCAGGACCTTCTTGCTTTCATTGTTTCCATTGAGTGTTACTCTGCCTTTATAGATAATTTGGTGTTTTTCCTTTGCAGCTCTTAGTATTCTTTATTCTGTAGGTTTAGTGGCTTGATTATTGTGTGGTAAGCAGACTTTTGGGGGAAGCTACTATTTGGTGGTTTTTAAGTTTCTTGTATCTTTATAGGAATTTTCTTTAGATTGGGAAAGTTTTCTTCTATGATTTTGTTGAATATATTTTCTGTGTCTTTGAGCTGGTATTCTCCTCCTTCAATTTCAATTTCAAGAATCTTAGGTTTGGTCTTTTCATGGTGTCCCATATTTCCTGGATGTTTTATGTTATGATTTTTTGGTTTTAGCTTTTTCCTTTGACTGACATATCTATTTCCACTATTGAATCTTCCACGCCAGAGATTCTCTCTTCCATCTTCTGCATTCTATTGGTTTTGCTTGCATCTATAGTTCTAGTTTGTTTCTTCAGATTTTCTATTTTCAGCATTGCCTCAGTTTACATCTTCTTTATTGAATTTATTTAAAATGTATTCAAATTTTAAATTTTGAAATGTTTCCTTCACCTGTGTGATTGCTTTTTCTTGGTTTTCTTGGATTTCTTTATTTTCTTTTAGGGATTTGTTGATCTTGTCCAATTTTTTATTTGTCTTTTCTTCTGTTTCTTTAAGGGAATTCTTTATATCCTCCTTTAATGCTTCTACTATCCCATAAAGTTGTTTTTAAGGTCATTTCATTCTGCTTCTTCAGCATTGCCATCATCAGGTCTTGTTGTTGTAGAACTACTACAGTCTGAGGGTACCATGCTGTTCTCTATGTTGCTATATGTATTCTTGCACTGATGTCTGTCTGTTGCTTCCTCAGATCACTACAAGATTTGTAGGCGTCCAGTAGGTGCTGACACACTATGGGTCTCAGGTGACCACTTTTGTTCCAGTAGGTGCTGAGAACTGAGAGTCTCAGGTAGCTACTCTTGTTTCCTATAGAAACTGAAGAAATCTCTTAGTCTCTTAATTTGATGGGTGCAGAAGATCTGTTCATTTCTGGTTACCCCTGAAGTCGCTGAGTGATAGGATGGGTTGGAGGATGGGGTGGGGTTTTATAGCTGGGAGATTTTGGTGAACTGGGTTTTTTGGGGGGACTTCTGGCCTACAGGATTTTCCCCTGATGTCCCTGATTTAGGGCAGAAATGAGTGGGGGTGAGGTTCCAAGAGCTGTGTCCTGGGGGCAGGGTCTCAGAGACTGGAATGAGTATCTGGGCTGGGTGGAATGTCTCTCACCGCTTAGTCTGATGGGTGGAGAGGATTTGTCGCCAGTTCACCATTTTAAAGGTAGTGCAGTTTGTACCTTTGAAACTGCTGTTGTGCCCTTCTTATGAACAACCTGAATACTTAGTGACTGTTCTTATGAATATTTTTCTTAGAAGCATTCTTTATTTTATTGCTTATTTCTGAGCTTGGAGAAGCACTAATTTGTGTTTTTCATTGCTGCAACAAATCTCATCTTCATGAATTCATGGCTATATTTAACATGAGTGGTTTCAATTTTTCTATTTATCCTTTGACCCTATATACTTGACCTATCTTGTATTTGTTTTATCTGAGATAAAGCTCCAATCCCTAGTTGTTGAATATCTACCTCCTGAAGAGGCAAATCTGGATACCAAAATATTGGTAGAATTTTTGTTAAATTTGCTCCTGTGTCTACTAAACTTTCAATTTCAATGCCATTTATTTGTATTTTTAACTTTGGCTTCTGATAATTTATAGAAGTTTGCCAAGATAATTGTTTTCTAGTCTCCCCCGAATCTCTTATTTTATGTACTGTTTTTTATTATATCCAGAGCAGTGTTGTTTTTAACAATAGACATAAAATACTTTAATTATTTTATAGATAAGTTTCTCTGACATGGAATAATTCAATTAAACTTGATATTAAGGCCTGTAGGGCTCCCTTGGACCATTTCCCAATGGCAAAGAGTTACCTTGACAGTCCAGTCCCTGTTGATCTGAACTCATTAGTCTAATGCCAGGCTTTGCCATACCTACTCTATACTTCAGAAGGCTAGGGCTTTCTGTTTGGGTTATTTCTAGAGAAAAAAAAAACATTGTTTCTAGAAATATCTTACCTACAATCTCTTTTCAAATGACCTATCTTAACACAATTAAAATATTTGACATCTTTGATTTTTTAAAACTTTTAGAAATTAATTTTCCTATCTAAGAAACATTATAAATGCAAGATCAAATAGTAGTCATATTTCTAATTCATTCATCTATTGATGCTCCTTGCCTTTAAAGGCTTAATCACTCATTTGCATCCTGAATTAGATTTTCAAAAGCTAAATATTTTATTAATATTTGTAAGACTTCCTAATCTGGTGCTATCCTATTTACACTTGTAGTCAATCTTTGCAAAGACTATATGAAGGCTTCTTTTAGTCCTATATAATTTTTCTAAATGAATGAGACATATTTATGATTCTGCAACCTTGCCTTAATCATTTAAAACTAAATGACATAGCTTAAAATTCAAGTTGCTTTTGTAACCTGCATATTGATCTTCTAGAAACTGACCTTGAGAAATATTAATACCTCTATCTAGCCCAATTTCATTGTTCTGTGGCCCTTTCTTTCTCTTTCTACCTTGTTTGCCATTGTAACTGAGAATCAGCTTCTAATATTGCTGTTGTCAAATCCTGCTAGCTTTGTGGGATAACTCTTTTTGGAATTGCCAATGAATTTAATATCTGCTTCACATAGAGTGAATGCATACCATATGAAACAACCACTTTCTTAAATCTCTTCAAATCTAACAGTTTTTTTTTAAAAAATAGGATTCTCCTTAATGTCTTGATTACCTTGAGAGTGCCTATCATGTGCTACTTATTCTTGTATAGTAACTGGATAAACTAATGTTGGATTTCTAACATCCTTGGGCCGCCCCTGTTTAGTTTCATCATGCAGTGGCCTGGTAGGTTCTTATCTAAATTCCTTTGTCTATGTCTCAGTATTTTTGTTATTTTAATTTATATTTATTATTATATTTATTTATTATATTTACTTAAGTCTTTTTTGGCTTGTATTTTATTAGTCCATTTTTCATATTTGGCATAAGAAATGACTATTACTATTAAGGATAAAATAGAAATTACCAGACTGACACTAATTATAATCAATATTATGTCAATCTAAATTAAATTATTTATCTTTTTATTTTCTACTTCTATTTTTAATCCATCTAAAGCAGCACTATGCATGAGTTCTAATGCTCTATTTTATAAAATTTCCCATCCTTAACATAGGAAAGATTTTCCCTTTTAACTCTCTCCTTGAAGACTTCTTAGATACATTATCAAATCCAGTAGCTTCTCAATTTGTCCACAACTGCATGATTTCTCTGTCTATATGGTTGTGCCACATGTTGGAGTATCCAATGTTATTTTCAGCAAAATCTCAATCATTTTATTTTACTAATAAAGGTTATTGGGATATCAGTCTACAAAAAAAGTCAGCTGGGTGTTTTCTCTACCTCTCTGAGCTAGCAGGTTTTCATTGGCAAAGTCAAATGATTGAGATTTTGCTAAAAACAACAGTTAAGTGTCTTCTTGTCTAAAGGACATCAGATTTACTCCCCGGGACTCCTCGAACTTCTGGTGGCAGCCTTGACTCTGCCTCCAGTTTCTGGTCATACCTTTGGGTAACACTATGAGGGTCTGCTTGTGAATGTTGGTCTTGTCTCTGGGTTGTTATTCCCAATGATGGATGTGCTACTTGGAACCTGTGTCTATGTTGCCTTGTGGATTCTCTCTCTGATCAGGTTTTTACCTCACTGAAAACTATGCAGTTGTGATTCTAAGTTCCTTTCCCACAGTCTACAACTGATTTCCTGGTCAGGCTTTAGCATAGTTTCATGACACTTGCTTTGAGTTTTTCAAGAGTTTAATTCATAAAGTATCAGAGGTTACCAAGCTGCTAACTCAGAAGGAGAATTCTATGAATGCCATCTTGCAGTCATTCTGCTCAAGTTCTAAGAGTGAAGAGTTTTTCACATCTCCCTTTGCTCTTCCTTTCATGAGCTTTTTTTTTTTTTTTTTCCTCTTCTCTCTTTCTCTTTAAAAATGTCTGCTACTGGAGTATAGGAGCTGGTTTTCTAAGACTATCTCAAGTATGGCTCTAGCTACTCCCTCTCACTGGAAGAGGGGGGTGCCCTCCACAATTTTGTCAGTGACTCTAGGAAAGACTATTTTCCCTGTTGCCTTTAGAATTTATATTTTACTTTGACAGAGAATTCAGCCACTGTTCATCTCTTCTGATAGCTTCTTCTACCCTGATTTTTTTTTTTTTTAGCAGATTCTGCATGTGTGTTATCTGTTGCCTTGACTCAACCTCCTGAAAATATAATGACATGAGTCACATGTGGATTTGATCCCTACTTATGGCCATTAAGTAAATATGTAAACTACAATAAAACCAGACTTTAAAAAAAGTATTTGCAATGGGAAAAGAAAAAAAAAAAAAGCTAGTTTTCTGTAGTCAAGGAAAGAACAGTGCAGATACTAAAATCTTTTACTGTCAGGGACATGAAATCTAAACATGTTCTTGACAATGTAGACTTGGTATGGAATTTAATCTCTGCCCCCATTTATTCCATTCTGTTTTATTCTTTTGGAAATGATTCCTCCAATTACCACCCAACAAGACAGTACTCATAATAAATGTCCTTTTAAAATCTGTTCTTATTTTTAATGATATGTTTGAATGAGCTTTAAAAACTAAAGCTGTTATCACCATAATGATCTATCCATGTTAATCATTTAGATTTTTAGATGGAGTTTAGATTTCGCCTGGCTAAAATCCAATGAATGTTCTTGTTGGGAACATAATCATTCTAACATAAATATTCACTTCTTTACGTGGGTTCATAAAAACTCTCGGGTTTCTCTAGGAAAGAATTTACCAAAAGAAGCCATGTATGGAACGAATCATTCCTCAGATGTAACTCCACAGCTGCAAGATCTCCAGGCCCAACCTGGAAAAACATATGGAAAAATCTTCAGGAAAAAAAGTAGGAGAAATTTTAAGAAAGGTCTCTAAAAATCTATATCCAGGGGAGATACTTCAAAGAACAAATATATCAAGAGAAATGTCTGAAATTACTCTATATTAATTTTTTTTTTTAATTCCAGAGGTGGTAAAACAGAGCTCAATGACATTTTCTAGTAGCTTTGAAGGATGAGTATGTAAATTATTGTGTGCTTTAAGATTGTCAGAAAAGTGTTGAGAAGCTATTACTGTGTAGATATATAAAAGTCCTTGTAAAAAAACAAAACCAGTTTAATTATGCATTAGATTTGAAGGCAGATACTGCCAGCACAAGTTTATATGAGTTTCTTAACTGATTTGCTGCGATCTAGTTCTCAAGATTAACCCCAGGACTTCATGCATGCTGTTCAAATAACTATGTCCTCAACCATCTTTGTATGGTTTTAATTGAGGTAATGTTTCACTGAGCTGTTCAGACTAGCCCGTCCCCATGTGGCCCAAACAGAACATGATGGTGACTTCCTCCTGTCTCAGCCTTCTGAATATCTGGGATAACAGGCTGTGTTCTGATATTTTAAACGAGTTATACTATATCCCTCAGCATTTCCTTAATAAAATAACCTGTAAAGAAAACACTAGGAAGAAGAAAAAAATATATTTTACTCTTCCTATGTACAAACTATCATGTGATTTTGAGATTTCTGCCCCATATTGTCAATTAATTGAATTTATGATTTTCTTACTACTTCATTTATTGAGCTTTGTATTTACTCATATCAATAAAGCTACCAATGATGACTGATAATATCATACTCATGGACTCTGTTCATTCTTAAAGCCTTTCTTATTTGTTAGTCACTTTGATTTAGTTATAAAGATTATAAATGAGTTTGGCCAACAACATACAAACAGCAACCGGAGCATATGTAAATATATCTCTGGGTCTAGGGAGGTGGTTCCGTTGGTAAAATGCTTGCTGTAGGTATAATAACCTGAGCCTGAGTTCAGGTCTCAAGCACTCATGTGAAAACCAGGAGTGGCTCTACACATCTATAACCCCAGTTATGGGGAACAGCCAGATCCTAGGGACTCACTGACTACTCGATCCGACCAAAATGAGTACTCCAATTTAATAAAAGAGATCCTGTCTTAAAAATAAGTTTAAAAAACTACAGAAGACTGCTGGTATATCTTCACACTTTTATATATCATGTATATACAGCACAACATACACACTAAAAAACGAAACTACAAAATATAGTAAGTAACCCACTATCTATAGTTACCAACATAAGTAAGTTAGATATTAGAAAGTCAATTACTATCTGTAGTAAGAAATCCAATAAGTAAATAGCTCTTATAACCATGGGCAAATATGGCCAGGCCACAATAATTGAGAGAATCTCTGATTTTGTCCACAGATCTAACCTAGAATCAAGTAAGGAAAGCCCCCAGTCAACCATGGAGAACCCCAAGCATTGGATGCACTTACCATCAAACGCTAATCACATTAGACCCAAGACCATCCCTTCCTTTAGTGATATAGATTTCTCCTGTCTCTTTTCATCTTAGCCAAAGCTCAACAGCAAGTGATGACAACTGTTCCTTGATACAGTGAGATTGGAATAAACAGCCCTTTATTGTTCCCATTTACTTCCATACACAATCAGTCATCATTTCTCCTTTGGCTAGATCTCACATAGCTCTCTTTCATCAACAGGGCCTTGATTCTTCCCATGTAGAAGGTTCCCTTCCATGCTTTCTTAAACACTGTTACCCTCTGGATTTCAGCTCCCTAGACCCTGCCACAGGAGTCTAAATAGGTCAGATTGATCTAATGGGGTCAAATTCTTCTAACAACAGGTTCTTCTTTGAAGGTATTTAAGTGGTTTGAATATAATTTCTAATCATTGCTATTTCCACTAGACGGTTCTCAGAGATAGGAAGTATGCATGTTTTCACTCTTGTTTGCAAAATCAAACTCTAGCCTGACACAAAATAAATGCTCAGTAAGTGACTATCTGCTGACTTTACAAAGAAAACTGATTCCTTAAGCCACTGTGCAGGGGGTGTATCACTTACTTACAGCATCCAGGAAGGACCACTCCATGTACAACCATCAGTGCAAGGCCCCTCACTTACTGCTTTTTTGGCCATCTCCCCTACTCTTTGCCTACCTATCATGAGTATATCTTTTCTTAGAGTGAGTAAACCCTTAGTTTACTTTAAGTCACTGATATAAATAGTCCCTTCTTGGGCGGCTTTAATGTCTCAAGGCCAGGGAGTGAGTTCTCTTGTAGCCTTTGTATTTTTTGCCATGTGTCTTGTTTAAATTATATATTTATGTCTTCTCACTGAGCCTTTTAAAATAAAAACCTAGTATTTTCTTCATCTTGCACCAGGGAAGCACCAAACACTTATTTGTTTAGCAAATTACTGACTCAAATACCATCAGTTATTTATCACATATAGATATGGTATCAGGGCCAATATATTATAGCTGTAATTTACTTATCACTTATCACATTAACCCTGTAGATTAAATAGTATTTTCTTCCTTTACTGGATGAGAACAGTAGTTCAAAAGTAGGTAAAGAAATTTGTTGATAATTACATGTTAAGCAAATAGCAAGACAGCCTTTGAATCCAGACATATTACACTATACATTCAATAATTAAAACCGAATGCTTAGTTGAACAAAGACTCCCATTTAAATGCTGATTACGGCTAATCTTTCTAGTAGTCTCTCTGCTGTACTATATGTCACTATTCCAAACTTTTCCCTTTCATGTTCTATAGATTCATATTTAAGGAAAACATATGTTTATGAGCTGATAAAATAAACTGGAGAGATATGTCATTCTTCAGGCTTATCCTAAAACATCAATAGAAATATGATTTTTAAAAAGTTTTTTCTTAAGGTGTGAAATATCATTCCTTAAAATACTCAAGAAATTATTTTATAGTTATATACTAAGCTATATTCTTAAAGATTAACTTTGCTATTAGTTTATTTTATGTGTGTCAATTTGAGTGTATGCCACATATGTGCAGGTGCCCATGGATGTTAGAATAGCACACTAGATGCTCCAGAGCTGGAATTATAGGCAGTTGCAACCTAACTGATGTGGGTTCTGATAACATAACTCAGTTCTTTTGGAAGAGTAGAAAGTGTTTTTAATCATTGAGCTACGTGTCCAGTCTCACCAAACTATATTTTAATCCTTGATTTTTAAATGCTGTGTTATAAAGTATATTGTATTCTTTAAGAATTTCCTACACATGTGCAATGTATCTTGTTCATACCTACCCGCCAACTCTTCCCTCCTCTTATCTTGGATAACCTAGAACTTTCCCAAGATTTTCACCTTCACATCTTCTTCCCTTTTAAAAATAACTAATTCAGTTTCATTAGCTGTTGGCATAGCTGTAGACAACCGACCAGCTGCTGCACCACTGAGAAAAAATGACTCCTGTGGGCATATGTTTCAAATTAAATAAAAACCAGTCTGAGATATCAGAGGGATCAGAAAGTGGTAACTCACACCTTTAATCCCAGCACAGGGAAGGACCTATGCCTTTAATCCCAACAAATCTGAGTTTGAGGCCAGTTTAATTTACAGAGGGAGTTCCAGGCTCCCAGGCAGGTAGTGGTGGCACACACTGTTAGTCCCAGCACTTGGGAAGCAGAGGCAAGAAAATCTCTGTGAGCTCAAAGCCAACCTGGTCTTCAAAGCAAGTTCCAGGACAGCCAGGACTGTTACACAGAAAACCCTGTCTCGAAAAAACAGATTCCTTCTCCCCCACAACCATCAATAGTTAATAGCACCTCACCTTGGAACGGGACTCTCTGCTGGAATTTCAGCTATCTCGATCATCTTCAGGACTGGTGCAGGTGGTAATAGCTGTTGTGAGTTCATGAATGCAATGGTCATGCCATGTCCAGAAGACAGCATTTTTGCAGCCCTCCTCCTTATCCTCTGGCTTGTAGGTTCTTTCTATCTTCTTTGTTGATATTCCCCAAGCATCGTGAGTATCGATATAGATGTTCCATTTAAGGCCAAGCATTCAATATTCAGTTATTCTCAGAATGTTGTCCAGCTATGAATCTTTCCATCAACTGCAATCCACTACAAAAAGAAGCCTATTTGACCAAGTTGAGAGCAGCATTAATCTACAAAAACAAACACAAATACTTATAAAACAGTTTTGGCAGCATGCCTGGTTAGTAAAAGAAAAGTAATATTACCTACTAGTGCTCATGACCTCCCCTGACCATAGGTTTTTGACAAGGTTTACAATGTATGATTGTTTTCTTGTGGGGCCTCATATCAAATCAGAAAAAGAGCTGTCCATTCTTATAACTGTCATGGAAATATTTTAACCTGTGGATACATCTTGCCTAAAAAGTCAGTATTGTAACTTGCAGGATCCACAACTAGGTAGGTTAGTTGATGATAACTTTTCTCATACAGCAGCCTGCACTGCATCTTTTGTATTATGAAAGCAAGCCAGCACCCCTCTCCCTCCCTCTGTAGGGTATCCCATGTTACTTCCAGCTTGATTTCTTTATTCAGTGCAACCAAAGTAAGTTGTATCTTCATCAACCAGGCTTTATCATACAGTTATAGTGGGCAATCAAATGAAGACCACTAGACTACATTCTCTTGGGCTTTCTGGGGCCTTCCTGATTAAGGGCATGTATCCTTCACTGAGCATGGAAATCATCATTTAACAACATATGTCTTCTGGAGGAACCATTTTCCATCCATGTAGGGTATCTTCACTAACCCCTCATTTTTAATGTTTTAAAGTAGCTCACAAATAGTGGATTTCCATGGGCTTCCTTAAGCATCTTTAGCTTTGGCTAAACTACTTGTACCCAGTGTCTCCTTCATTTCTTTACTCTCCTTCTTCCTTAAAGCTTTCACACTCAACTCCACAGTTAGGACATGGCCATGATGCGTCTGTGGGAGAAATAGTGGTATGGCTGTTATGATAATAATCAGTTGTTTTCTGATTGGATATGAGACTCTAAAGAAAAGCCTTTAATGTCACCTGTTTTCTACCCCCCCCCCCATATTCTTTTCTTTCTTCCTTTCAAATGTGGGAGCTGATAGTCAATAAATCATCCTCAGATTTAATTGCTCAACTTCAACATATTAATGGGTCTCCAGATTGTTCCCTGATAAATTAAGGCCTAAAGGTAATTTAACATCACAGGACATCAAAGCTCATTAAGGTGAAGAAATAAAAGCAGAAATGTTTGAACCATTTTCTTCATATTATTTGGAAATATAAAATACTTGTGAAATATTACTTGGAGTTTATATACTGATGTATATCAATACATAACTAAATGCTATAATTTATTGCTAGGAATTATTTATTAAGCACAGCATAAGATCAACATGGCAAGCAGAGAACTTTATTCTTTCATTTGAAGTGCAACATCATGCTGTTTTCTGTATTTGGGAGGTAACAACAGGCACTTGGCAGGGTGCACCAGCTAACATGTAGCCAGGTAGTCCTCCTGCAAACAGATCCTAATATGATCAGCAAAGATGCAAACATGACCTCTTTCCTCATTAAAAATATGTATTTCTCTGGAGTGAGGATAGGTAGACCAAGTGGTAAAGACCTTAACATATATGAAGCTCTAATTCAATGCCCAGTATTGGTAGGTAGCAAGTTTGGAAATAATAGTCTTGAAGGTCATAAAGGATAGGTGGAAGATAGATAGGCCCCTTATTCATAGTTATCTCCCCCCACCTCCTGTGTCCTTGGTAAGCACTGGTTTTAAAGAAGGGAAAACCATCACAATTCCCACTCCTTGGAATTTCCAATGACACATGAAATGGAGGAAAATGCAAGAGCCAAGTCAATGTTGAAGTTCCTGGTAACCCGTGACTTTTGTGATTTTTTTTTTTTTTTTTTGGCTTTCATTTTAATCTACTCTTGTCAGATAATGCTATTGTACACTGTAAAGATGTGTTACTTGTATTGGTTTTAATAAAATACTTACAGGCTAACAGCCAGGCAGGAAGTAGAGGTGGGGTGAGCAGACTAGGAGAATTCTGGGAGGAAGAAGGCAGAGCAGCAAATGCCAGGCAAACCAGAGGAAGCAGGATGAGAATGCTGCACTGAAGAAAAAGTATCAAGCCATGGGGCTAAACATAGATGAGAATTATGGGATAATTTAAGTGTAAGAGCTTGATAGTAATATGCCTGAACTACTGGCCTAGCAGTTACTAAAATTTTAGGCCCCTGAGTCAATTATTTGGGATGTGGCTGCAGGGGATTTGAGAGTTTCTGGCTGGGACAAAAAATCTGACTATATATTCTGCTATATTATTTTTAGTTAAAAAAAATTAGATGTGAAGGCCATTAGAATGGGTCAGTAGGTAAAGGTTTTTCTTGCCAAGTCTGAAAACCTGAGACAGATTCTTGAACTCACATATTAAAAGAGAGAACCAATTCCTGTAATTGTCATCTGCCTTCTATTTACATTCTATGGCACATGTACACATACACACACAAATACTGAATACATAGATTACAGATGATAAAAAGATAGATAGTTACGATAGATAGATAGATAGATAGATAGATAGATAGATAGATAGATAGATAGATGGATGGATGGATGGATGGATGGATGGATGGATGGATGGATGGATAGATGTAAAAAGAAATGGATTCTGAGCTGTATCTCTAACCATGAATGAAGACATTAGTTTCTCTCAAGGAATGAAGGCACTCTAGTGTCTGCTCCCATAAGAATTAATCCAAATGGGCTTGTAGATCATCTAAACAAAAATCTGACCATCAGGACACTTGTCTGTGCTAGAAAATAAAGAATACTATAAAATCTACTTCAGGTTGGCACTGTGGTCTCTCTGCCATTGTCCACTGTCATTCACTACAGTGTTCTCTGTGATGATCTCCATGCCATTGTCTATTCTTATCCCATGAGGTACCTTGTTTTGCAATGAGCTCTGTGTACCTGATACATTATACACTGTATGTCTCCTCTGACTTCTTTTCTGAACATAACTGAGCAGCTGAAGGGAGGGTGGAGTGAGATTCTGGTAACAGTACTGTGGGGGAAAAAAACATACATTGTGGGCTTGCTCTGTGCTGAATGTAGGGTTCTCATTCTCTCCTAAGATCCTGGAATACTAAAATACATTCCATTGCTTCATCTTAATTACTCAGTTTCTTTGCATAAAGCAATGTTCTTATATCTAGCTTCATTTATGTAATTTCTGAACATCTGGTAGAGTCTAAAAAGAGATAGTTTACATAAGGTTTAGAGGAAAAAGAAAATAGACTGAGAATGATCTAGATAGCACTCACCAGCCGTGTCAGACAAAGTCCCTGTGGCCACAAACACCCTTTTTTCTGAGAAGTTGTGAAATGAAAGCTAGAGACAAATCTTCTGCATATCCATAATAGGTGGCATTTGTTCATTCAGTGCTGTCCAATAGTTAGGAACAACGACATCCTGGAAGCCAGTGGTTCTCAGCCTTCTGAATGCCATGACTCTTAAACACAATTGCTCATGTTGTGGTGACCTTCAAACATAAAATTATTTTCATTGCTATTTCACAAGTGTAGTTTTGATACTGTTATGAATTATAATTTAAATATCTGATATGCAGGATGGTCTCAGATAATCCCTAGGAAAGGATCCTTTGACACCTCTAGGGGTAACGATCCACGGGTTGAGAACTGCTCCTATATGTTTTACTTTCTGCTTTCATAGTAGTGGCTGTAAGTAAGGTCTGACAATGACTTGGCATGTGTCCCCTGGATTCATATTTAACATTTTCATTGCTTGGTGGGAAGTAGAGGAATACAAAGAAGCTATGAGAATCTTCTAGGTCAAAGGTCTCAGTTGAGAAAGCTACTAATGCAGAAAATATAATGTTGCAGGACAAGATGACTCAGCAGGTAAAAAGGTTTGTTGTCCAAACGTGAACACCTGGGTTCGATCTCTGGGGCCCATGTAAAGATGGAAGGAGAGAACTGATTTCACAGAGTTGTCCTCTGACCTTAGCACATGCTTCCTACACACACATACACACACACACCGTGCATGCACATACACACAACACAATAAGAACTTTAAGGAAAAAGAAAATGTAGTTAGACACCAGTGATATTTTGTGGTGATGAATTAGAAAGTTTCATATCCTGTGCTTTTCATTTACTCTAAGATGCCACCTTATAGGATGTACCTGAATTCTTAAATTGTCAAAACGTGGAAAAAGAAATGTACAAAATATGGTGACTTTTCAAATTCCTGGCTGTAAATATTCTGAAATCTTTGTTTACACCGGAGCTGTGTGGACACATGGCAAAAAGAGCTCCCCATGCCAGCCCAACATCAGTGCCTCGGTTCTTCTCTGCCCTCCCTTCTATTCCTCCCCATCCTCTTTCCTTTCTTTTAAAGAAGAAAATAAAACCAGAGGATTCCATAGTCAGTGACTTGGTGAGTATTTCCATTGTTTATTTTGATTCTTGGGGAGGTGCAGGTCCAAGCCTACTCTTTTGTTTTTGTTTTTCTTTTTGGGGTGGGGGGCTTTCTTCACACTGGCCAACCCTTTCTGTCTGCTTTTTGGGAAAAGACTCCTCTTTGCGATGATTTGATAAGAATATCCCTAGGATTTTCTTGTAATTCTTTCCTTATTTTCATTGTTGAAGTTTTATTGTTTAAAACTATAACTCATCTCCAATTGTTGCTACATTCTCATTTTATTTTCCAATCGCATTTAACTTTTTCATTTTTTTACATGTTCATTCATTTGCCCACTGGCCACTGTGTGCTTATGGAAGTCAGAGGGCGATTTGTAGGAGCTGATTATCCTTTTCTACCATGTGGGTCCCAGTGAACAAATTCAAGTCATCTGGCTTGGTATCCAGTGCTGCTGCACATGGAGCCGCCTCACAGTGTTAATATTATTGTTTCAATTCATCTTCAGAATGCCTAAAAATTCTGATTTCTACCTGGAAAGTTCCAAACCCCACATGGTCCACAGGGCCCGATGTGACTTAAACATACCATTCTAAAGTTTTTCTTTCTTCTGAGTTATGGTCAGGCTCACATTATTCGTATCATTTTATTTTATTTGGCTAGGAGTATCTGACCCTTTTCCAAATGCTTTATGAATATTACGTTAGTTTGTCTATTTATTGAGCAGGAGTTACATTTTTATATCTCTTAGTCAGTTTATCTAACAATGGGCATTCAGCAAATGCTTCATGAAAAAACAGAAATAATAGATCAGTCAAAATGGGTAAACAAGAACAATGGGTATCTCTGTAGCTGGACTGGAAAGGGAACAGCTTTGCTATTTTACACAATTATTTTTATTTGTTTGTTTATTCACTTAAAAATAATTCAAACCAGCTTCAGAGTAAGCACTATGCAACATGGATAGATAACACCCAAATTTAAATATCCCTTATATCAAGGAACTCGGTCTCATTTCAGCATTTGTGGGAGAGACAGACATGAGCATTCTCTTTTCCCATTGCCTAAGGAGTCTGTACTTGCTTTTATTAGCTCTATAGTCTTTGTTATGCAGATGAAATCCTGAGACATGAAATTGTTTTTCAAATTATAGATATTGGAACAACAGAGTAAGGGTTCTGTTTAGAGTATAGCAGGATATATATATATAGAGAGAGATAGATATAGATATATCTATATATATATGTCTTCTATTTTTAAATTTTTATTTTATTGAATTAACTTTTTTTCACTTATTTTACCTACCATCCCATGGTACATCAAGTTGAAGTAGGACTGAGCTTTTTCCCCCTGCATAAAGGCTGTGTGAAGTAATTCAGTATAGGAAACACATTCTCAAAAACTAGTTACTGATGGAAGCAGATGCAGAGATCCTCATCCAAGCACTGGACCAAGCTCAATGAGTTTTCCTGAATAAAGGGATAGGGGATTGTGTAACATGTCTCTTACATTTAAGTAGATGATTAAAAATCTCAGTGATATAGTTTGACCTTAGCATACAGATAACATAAACCAGTGGTTCCACTCCTAAAGTAAACTGACCTAAGCTTTTAATATTAAAATGGCTTGCTTAGGTTTTTATACTACTGTGAAGAGGCACCATGATTATGGCAACTTTTATAAAGGAAAACATTTAATTGGGGCTGGCTTATAGTTCAGAGATTTAGTCCATTATTAGCATGTGTGATACACAGGCAGACATGGTGCTGGAGAGTAGCTGAGTGTTCTATATCTAGAAGCAGGCAACAGGAAGAAAGAATGAGCCACAGGGCTTGGCTCAGCTTCTAAAACCCCAAAGCCCTACCCCAGTGTCATACTTCCTTCAATAAGGCCACACCTGCTCCAACAAAGCCACATGTCCTAATCTTTTCAAATAATGCCACTCCTATAGAAGACATTTTTATTGAAACAAAAAGAAGTCCTTACTGGCTCTTATGGTTGATGTGAGCACTAACATTTAAACAATTCTCCCAAGAGATTGAATTATATGCTAGAAAATACTATCTTAATTTTGAGCCATTTTTTATGAGCATTAAATCACAGAACGTGCATAACATAAAAGGAAACATACACACCAAAGAAGGGAAGCTTAATATTTAGGGTGATTTCAGAAACAAAGAAATTCCTTCCCATGGTAAGCTAAGAATCAAATTTTTCACAGCAATAAAACAAACAAATGAGTGTGTTATCACTCTAGCCAAGAAGAAACAGAAATCTTACAGTTGCCCATGATATGTCAAGTAGGAAATGACTCACTGATATTTTTGCAGTTAGATGCAGAAGAGTGATAAATAAAATTTTAAAAGTGGAACCTAGGAGAAATCAAGTGTTGACTTTGTCCCCTTGAGATAAAGAAAAAACAGAGCCTTCAGGAAAGAGATTATGGACACATGATCCTATTATTTGTATGTATCTACCCCACATATTTAAAACATTGTTTCAATACACAATCAGTGTATAGCAACTCACAAACAATCCTGATGCATTTTGTACTCATTTTCCTTTCAAAGTACCTGTAATCATGTTTACTTTGAGCATAGCAGATCTCAATGAGTCTTTGTTCCTAATATGACTAGAACCTATGATGTTGAACAAAGACATCTAGAGCCAAGGTCAGGGAATAGTAAAGTTGAGAAGACATTTGACTATGTCATTGTTAAAATTTCCCAGGGCTTTGAGGACAGTTAAGTATCATAGAAGAAGACGGTAAATCAAATATTAAAGAATTTGGTGATCCTCAGAAGAGGAGATAAGAACTATTAGATATATTTATGGTCATCTAGAAGGCCATTCAATGACTTTAATCAGTCTTCTGTATTACAAAATGTTCAGAAAAGATACTTTTAGAAAATTTTTATCAGTGCTTTCAAGTTACTGTATTAGGCACTGAAAACATAAACTGTCATTTTATCTAATTTCAAACATTTCAAAGTTATAAATTTATCATTCATTATAAAGAACACACCATAGAAAACATACATTTTTAATTTAGGAAGGTATGCCGTCTAAGCAAGCACACACATGTGTGGCTGTGAACGCACCTGTCCCACGAATCTGATGTGAGCTGTTTATTGTCCTGTGCTGTCCCACATTCATCCATGTTTCACCTCTACATCATTGTGAAACACATATTAAGTTGGCAGCTGGACTGACATTCATTTCCATCCCATGACTTTACATATGCAGAATACCTCACAGAAAACAGCCATGGGAGTTTCACCTTTATAGGATCTAACAAAATGAAAAGCTGGACTGTCAAATTTTCAATTAAAATGTCTTAAATGTGCTATCACTGGAGCCACTCCCCAAAAGCATTCACAGTGTTTGGGGGAAGTATTCATGGGTTTGCATGTCTCTTGGAGCCGCTTCCATGTCCTAGCTATGTATTCCAAAAGTAAACTTAAGGATTTCAAAGACAGTTTTAGTCTATATGGAGCCCACTCACAGGACTGCACACACACAGAGTTGCTCATTAACAGGGTTACACACAACATTCTTCTTGACATTTGCTACTGTTTTCTCCTCAAAACATAGTCACCGATGAAACACCATATGGTCCACAATAGCCAAAGGAAGATACGTAAAACACAACAAAAATAATGAACATTAAGACACATCTCTGGGTTGTCTTACACTTACTGGTGCTTATCATGATCAGTATTATGCAGATCATTTTAGGTTTCATATGTCCAAAATTACATGCACATTTGTTCTAAGCCAATGGGAAAAACTGCAAAGAAATCAGCTTTCTGGTTTTTGTTCAGATGTTGATAAAGCTTCCCAATAGTCCATATTTTTTCTTAAATAGCCAATTGCTAAATAATGTCTCTTAACCAAAATTAATTTTGATGAATAGTAGCCTTCAAGGTGGAAAGTAAATTTATTATGGATTAGGCCTTTAATGCTGTAAGAGCCTATAATCATGGGCTTTAGTACAAAGCTGATGTTGACATACTGTATCTGCAGAAATATATCACAAAGGAGTGTGAAGTGACACATGAGGGTGGAGAAGGGGGGGATGAGTGAGGGAAGGAAGGACAGGAAGACCGAAGACCTTGCCATCTAGAAATTAGAAGTCAGAGGGCAGAGGCGGCAATCTGGCTTCAGTAGGGAACACACAGAAAATTAAGATGGTAATATTATTTTGAATATATCTATATTTAATTTGCTTATGAAATTTAATAACCCTGTCCAAGGAAAATACACCATTTTGAAAAAGCAGGCATAGCTAGGGTGGGCAGTTTTTTTTGTTCTATTTTGTTTGTTTGTTTTGAGATGTAGCGGCTGTATTTGTAATCATCAGGAATGAGATAGGAAAGTGACCACATGTGAACAAAGGTGACATCCCTGTCAGATGAAGTTCTGGGTTATATTTCAGTGATGATGGATAGAGGGAAACCTACAATGTTTACTGTCATTTCAGCTTTTACATTTGAACTTTTCAGGTAACAGACTGAACGCTGGGAGACACATTCTCAACTTCTACAAGGAATAAAATCTATCATAGAAGAAATAAATGTGCAAAGCTGTGTCATGTTTTCCCAATAAGCAAACCTTGAAAGTTAGGCATGGGACAATGTCTAGAAAATTGTTATCCAGAACTTTCTATTCTGCAGTTTAAAAGTTATGAACTATATCTCAACCACAAAGCCCCAGAACTGATTTCCCTCCAGATCATTTATAAAAAGGTGCCATGGAAAGCTGTGAGAAGTGAGAAACACCGAGAGCAGCAGAGTGCCTTTGGATATGAGCATTTTACCTTCAGCACTGAAGGACAACATAGCTAAGATGGGATAGAACAGTGTGAGCCAGGGATCAGGGCATCAGGGCTAGAGTCATGTGCCCGACCTTCATCATTGCTCTTGTCCTTATTGGTGCTCTTCTTGTGTCTAGAGCACAGATGATGGAATGTAGATAATCAGCTACAGGCCCTGTCTTATCTGACCAGATCTTCACGGTCAGGAGAAGATCGTGGCTTATGGGCTTGTCAAGGTCAATGTTAAGGTCAATGGTGATGTTCTTTCTTGGGACTTGCTTTCCTGAATCTATTCTGGAAGTAAGGACAGAGCATTGACTATTAAAATCATACAGTGTGCTGCTGATAATGTGAGTCACTTATTTTTTTCAAGAATTCAAACATAGTTCAGAGTTTGAAGAAAAAATTGACTTTTCGGGGGTTTTTTGTTACACAAAATTCATGGTTTGTACCAAGTTGTTATCTCTGTTAACCTTACAGCATATATATGTATGTGTAACATAACCTTGTTCATATAGCAAATAAGGCAATTACATTAAAAATGCCAACACCAGATGATATCTCAAAGTGAATGGGGAAATCTTATAAGGCTCCACCCCTAGATAAAGAGCTATAAGCCTCTAAAAGAGAGAGAATCATTCTTCTATAGGGACGATAACCCCCCACCCCCGATAGGCTATCCAAACCCATGCTGCCATCCCTAAACATAAATATATAAGGTCCTCATGAATGTTAGGTAAATGATCTATCACTGAGCTACAGTTGCAGGTACCCTAAGAAGTTAAGATGTATCAGATCTAACATTGTATCCAGCTAAAATTATGTTTAGAAGGGTAGCACCCCAGGGTGGGCCACTTGAGAAATTATCATAGTGCAATATCAAGCTGCTGAAATACTTGTGTAATATTAACTAGTGGAATGTTGGCCTAACATGAAAGGGACTGGGTTGGATCTCCGGCACTACATTAAGCTAGCCTGGGAGCTCATACTTTTAATCTCACAAAGAGAAGTGAAGGCAAAAAAGATCAAAAGCTTGAGGCCATCCTTGTCTACATGTAACCTGTTTAAAATACTGAAAAGAAATGCCACAGGAGGAAATGTCTGGGAAGAAGAGAAGCTGCCTTTGGGATAACCGGGATACTAGAGAAAAATGAAGTATTTTTGAGACAAATGCAAAGTCTGAGCCAGATTCTGACTTTTTAATGGGATCCACAGTTTATTTACAGTCATATTAAAGTATGAAGTGATTGACTTATAAAATGCAAAATGAATTATAAAATATATATGGCAGATAGATATTAATAAGAACTTTAATCAGGCAGTGACAGATGGAGAAGAATAATTAAACAAGGAAAGCCAACTAGAGATAGGATATACTTAGAGATTCAGGCCTAAAATGATCTCCCTCTCATATGTGCAGTTGACCAGGCTCTGCTCCCTATCACAGGTGGTTTTCTGTGACACCTGTGGGACTCATTCCATTCTTCCTCAGGTGGAATTTAGTGCATTTATCAAAAGGAATAAATGTCCATCTTGCACCTCTCTCCTGCTCTCCCTGCACAGAGCTGATATGAAGTTCTTACCTTAGAATCTAAGGAAATGATTCAGAGCAACCGTAATATAGACTGAGTCACTTTCCAATAGCCATCTGTCTGCAGTTCCCACACTGGTGGGGTGGACATGGATGAAGGCAAAGGGATGACCATTGAATTCAAATTGAGAAAGCAAGTCTGAAGATCTGAGAGTAAACCTGAATTTGCAGTGAGTCCCTTGCCTCTTCTTTAGATTTCTTCTGGACACAATGCTTTTAAAGTGTGACAAAAGCAATCATCCTTCCATTGATTCCTAGAGCATGTCATATCTCATTCTCCCAACTAAAGGAGGTGGTTGACATGACAGAGGGTCTGGGATATGCTCCTATGATGGTGAATATCTGTTTATCCACTGAGGTGAACCTGGAAGTTAGTTCCACAGCTGTCTCTTTAATGATGCTCCTAAGGAGACCAATGAAAAGTGCTCTGGGATTTTTATATACAGTAGTTTCATGTGTGGGACATCATTGTAGAACTTAAGGTATGCCTGTGTTAGAGCCCAGAGGCTAGATTAAACAGTAATCACACAGCTAGAAGAGGTTCTCTGTTAGCTGAATGGCAGAGCATACAATCTCAAAGCTGGAAGCTCTTAGTTTGCTCTCAGTAACAACATCTAAACTTAATCAGCTGTCTCTCACAGTAAGACACACTAATTAAGGGGACATATAATTGCCATGTGCGAAGCAATGTTACTTTATTCTAAGTACTCCATGGCATTGTGTGATCTTTAACAGACTGTCATAGGTCTCTATATAATTAAAATCTTTTTCAATGGACCAAAAGGAAAATATTGTAGGTTATTAAACCAGGAATCAGTAGCTAACTCACATTTGCTGCTATCAAGAACATTTTTTATGTAACAGAAGTATATAACCCAAGTGCCAGTACTGAGACCTGAAATATGCCCTTTGCTAAGGCTATGACATAGCTTTTCTCTCCCAAAGGAAATTGTTCATTTGTTCTAATTTTTATTAATTTTTGGGATCAGGTAAATAGAATCAACTTGACCTGACAGGATGATGAAAAGGAAGTGTTAGTTTCTAAAAGGCCATAGTTTCCTCTTGTATAGATTTTAACTAATTATTCTATTTTTGACATTTTTTAAGCTTTAGTATTTGAGTATCTTTCTAGAAGATTATTCCAATCATCAATGATCCTCAAAATTTGTTGTTTAAATTTTTTTAGATTTAAAATTTTTTGAGTGTTTTACCTTCATTGTATGAACATGAATGATCATACATACTTCATATACTTCATATATGTGAGAGTTCAGAAAAGAATGTCAGATCTTTGGCAGCTGGAGTTGCAGAATGTTAGTTTCCATATGGATGCTGGGAACCAAACTCCATTCCTCCAAAAGAGCAACAAATGCTCTTAACCACTGAGCAGTCTCTCTAGCCCCTTGAAAACTATCCTTTTATAATGATTTTAGACCATCACTGGAAAGGAGAAAGTACTTTTTAGTTCTCTGTCAGCTGAGAATGTACAAAGCAAAGAACCACGAAGCAGCTGTAAGAAGGGAAGAAATTTAGTTGCTCTGTACAGAGGTACCTGGAAGGATCAGAAATGACAATGGGGGTTAGGAGCTGTGGAGGCAGCATACACCATGTTTCTTCTCTAACAGCCCGAGCCTGAGGATTTTAATTCTCCTCATTTTGTGTTCATCCTGTTTTCTCTTCCTTTTGAACCACTGTCTTCCTCATTAGACAGTGTGTGTGGGCACATTCCTCATTTCTCCTGAAAGCACACATGTGCTTTGAATCCCTGTCATCCTTATCACTCCTATGATGACTTTTATTCTGATGTGTCACAGCTTTGTCTTTGAGGACACTTCTCTCCCTGAGTTTTCTAGGTCATCTTACAATGTTTGGGAACTTTCTTTCTTCAATTCTGAGGTATGCACCATGAAAAACTTTATATTTTATTTAAAAAAATCCCACACAATAGAATGGGACTCATTGGGGGCTAATAATACGCAAAGATATTCACCTATATAGATTTCCTAAGAATTTTAAAGTTTGTTTATTGGACATACTTGACTGCTTTCATCCGAAGTGGATATTACAGGTGGGGGGGTGGGAGGTTGCATGTTAAATATTTTTTTTGAAACATTTTTAGAAGAAGACAAGGCATTGGAAACCTGGTGTGGAAAACAAGGCACTGAGTTGTTTATACTCTAATTACCAGAGGCACAACAGGTACATGACACCTGCTGTCTCTGAGTAAAGGAATGATATGTACATGGCATTTGCTATATAGTAACACTGGCTGAACAGAGAGGAAAATCATAGCAGTAGCTGCCTCAAAGTCTGTGATGGTGGCTTATGCTTATAATCCCATAATGTGCGAGTCTGAAGCCAGCCTAGGCTACATAGTGCTCTCCAGAGCAACTCGGACTATAAAGCAAGATCCTGCCTCAAAATTAATAATTAATTAATTAATCCAAAAAATCCCAGCAAAGCAAAAATAAACAACACTTATTTGTGTGACAATGGTAAAGAAGCAGAGTTTGATAAGAACTACATAACTCTGAGGCCAAGTGATAGTGAGGAGTTTTATTGTCTAATGCTTCTGTGTTTGAAACACATTTAAACACGTTGTGTTAGTTAAGGTTACTATTACTGTGATGAAGCACCTTGGTGGTGATGAAGCAATTTGGTGGGGGGGCTTATTTTGCTCTCAGTTCCCTATAATATTTTATCATACAAAGCAGTGAGGGCAAGAACTCATGCAGAACAGGAACCCAGAGGCAGGAGCTGATGCAAAGGCCATAGAGTGGTGCTGTTTGCTGGCTTGTGAAAATTGGCTTGCTTTCAACCTGCTTTCTTATAGAAACCAAGATTGCCAACCCATGGATGGCACGGCCCACCATGGCCTGGGCCCTCCTCCATCAATCATTAATTAAGAAAATTTCTTCCTGTCTCATATTAATGGAGACATTTTCTTAATTTAGGTTCCCTCCTCTCAGATGATTTTAGCTTGTGTCAAGTTGTCATAAAACTAGCCAGCACATATTCATATTAACTATTTTTTTAAAAAAATAAAGATTACTACTAAAAATATACAATACAAGGGGAAAAGTCTGATCAAGAAAGAACAGTTGGTTTGGTTGTACAAAATGAGAACCAATAGACCCTGCAGCTGAGTTCAAGTGTTTACAGAGGAGCTGGCCTTTAATCTTGTCATTGCTGTACTCTGAAACAGGCTCCTGTTCGAGGTTGATATCTGTTGCTGTGATAAAACACCTTAAAGCAACACAGGGGGAATAAGGAGTTTTGTATGGTTTGCAATTCCAAGTTATAATCCATCATATAAAGAAGGAAGGGCAAAACTAGAAGTAGAATGTTGCTTTCTGGCCTATTTATCATCTTAGGTTTAGCTAATTTTCTGACATAGCCCGAGATGATCTGCCTAAGGAAAGGTACTGCCCAAAGTGGGTTTCTGTGGGATAATGCTCCTATACACCATAAAGATTTGTTACTTTTATTTGTTTAATAAAATGCTGATTGGTCAGTAGACAGGCAGGAAGTAGAGGTGGGGCAACCAGACTAGGAGAATTCTGGGAGGAGAACGGAAAAGCAGAAGATGCCAGCCAAACACAGCAGGAGCAAGATGAGAATGCTGCACTGAGCAAAGGTATCAAGCCATGTGATTAAACATAATAAGAATTATGTGTTAATTTAATCATAAGAGATATTCAGTAATAAGCCTGAACTACTGGCCCAGCAGTTACTGTACTATTAACTCTCTGTGTATTTATTTGGGACTAAATAGCTTCAGGACCAGCTGGGCAGGACAGAGAAACTTTAGACTACAAATGGTGCTCCAAGATGGTGCAAGTATCTCCACATAAAGCCTACAAATGGCACCTAATGTAGGGAAAGTACATCCACACAAAACTTCAGGAAGGTTTAAAAGTGTTCTAGAACACAGAACAGAGCCAAAAACAGCTTCCTAGTTGTGTCTCTCAAGTGGGATATGGTACAGAGTGGTGTGCTAGCTTCAGGTACATCATGGTGGGTTTGTGACATGCAGCTTGAGCCGCAGCATGGCAGCTCCCCACAGCCTTACAGAAGCCTCAATACAAGAACATGCTGGATATAACAGATGCATGGTTTCTGCTCACACAGACAAAGAAAGAGAACAGAATCAATGATAGCTTTTTGTAACAGCATTTTCTTGTGTTGGTTCTGTTTGCTGGCAGCAAGCAGAGGTGCAACTCCCTTTAAGAGAGGCTTCCTAATGTAGCATTAGCAGCAAAAAGTGAAAGGCTCTTTTAAGAGGCCCTACTATCAAACACTTTAATGAGCTTTACGAACAGTGGACAGCAGTGCTCTACTTGGTGGCAGTGTGGAATTTAAAACTCCCCAGAGCTGGGGTGGTAAATGAGGCTCAAGTCAGTACCGCTACCATGAAGCCAAGCTCTCACAGACCAAGGAGTTGGGTGAAGCAAGCTACCATAGCAGAGTCTTTAATCCTAACCACAAGGCTTTAATCCTAACCACACTCTCTTTTCAGATTAAAGGCTCCTATGTCCACCCCCAAAATACAGAGATATATAGTAAAAATGTATTATGATAAGAAAAGACAAAACCTCTAAACAGTTTATATTATGTTTAAAAATATATATATATATACTTTGAAAAAAGCTAAAAAGATAGAGAATGTCCTTTAAAAAGAAATAAAGTAATAATAAACTACATACAGACAAAAATAAACAGAGAGTCTTAATACTGCATGTTATTGTGTTGTCTTGAGTTGTTTGACTGCTGAGGAAGGAGCAACAGCTTCTAAAAATTCCATTTGATTACAAATGCTGCTGGATTAATCCAAACAATATATTTTTAAAATTCCTTGACTCTAAATTTTAAAGCAAAAGGTATTTTATTTTGGAGAAGAGGTTATGCTTGTATTTTCACAAAAAAGAGAGACTGTGGATTCATTCTGGATTAAGAAAAACCAGGTTTGATCAAGGAAGATCCTGGGAACAGATGGTCAGGTTGATTCAAAACTTCAGATCATCTCTGTTACAATTTCCTCTGAGTTCTCCATCAAGAACAGCGGCAAGTCTGCTTGAGATGATTCAGCCTCACAGACTACTCCCCTCAGTACTTGCCCATAATCCTAAATTTTCTTTGAGTCCCCCCATAAGATTACTAGTGCCCCCAATCAGCAGGAAGTAGTCTAGTGAACTACACCTACATTCCCAAAATATGGATTATGGATATTTGTCATTGTTTAGAGTGTTATTTACAAGTTGTTATAAATAATAGTCAGAAAAAAGTTAAACAAGAAAATTAGATTTGGAGTTCTTATTTTGAAAAGTAAAACATGGGAATGTGGGATAATGTTCTTTTACATTGAAAAGATTTGTTACTTGTATTGGTTTAATAAAATGCTGATTGGTCAGTAGACAGGCAGGAGGTAGAGATGGAACAACCAGATTAGGAGATTTCTGGGAAGTGGAAAGGCAGAGCAGAAGATGCCAGCCAGACATAAAGGAAGCAAAAGCAAGGGTACCAAACCACATGGTTAAACATAGATAAGAATTATGGGATAATTTAAGTGTAAAAGCTCATAAGTAAAAGCCTGAACTACTGGCCCAGCAGTTACTATAATATTAAGCCTCTGAGTCCATTATTTGTGAAGCAACTGCCAGGTATTTGAGAGTTCCTGGCCGGGACACAAATGCCCAATTACAAGTTAGGCCCTCCTACATCAATTAAAAATCAGGAGAGTCCCCTAAAAGTATCGCACAGGCCAATTCCTCAGTCAAAAGTCCCTTCAAAGATGACTCTAGGCTGTGTCAAGTCAAAGTTAAAACTAGGACAGCTCCCAAATTGATGGAATAGATGTTGAATCTTCAAATGGGACACCAGGTTGCTCAAGCTCAGAAGCAAGTGTCACAATGCTGGGATACCAGGGGGATTAAGAAAAATCTTTATGTCATTGTCTTGCTATAGGAAGAGCCATCAAACCTCATAGCAATTCTAAACTTGCTTTGGGGTGGTACTAGAAACCTACTCACTAGAAATTATGAAGACTCTGTATGGAATCCTATGGGAAAGACCAGGATGAATCAGTTCCCAAGTACTAACAGGATCCAAGAGGACATAAAGCAGAGAATAAATTGGTATAAATTGATAGAATCAAGGATCAGAAAAGCCTAAGGTACTTGATTATAAAGATGGCCAGCAAGACTTTAACTTTCTTTTCTTAGAAAAAATATTTCTAAGAAAGTCTCTTTTTACGTGTCCCTTTGAGTGGATAAGGGGAGGGGGCAAGGAAGAGGAGTAAGGAAGGGGTGCATGCTTTTCTTTGTTTCTTTCAAATGCTCTTGTTTGTTCCTTTCTAGGAAATATACATCCAAAATTGGTCGTTTGCTTTTCACTGAAAATCTTATCTTAGGAATAATTGTTGAACCGTCTCCACTTGGACACTGTCTCTTTATTGTGGGTGTATGCTTGTTTACTGAGTTGTGTAGCCACATTCTCTGAGATGAACAGCAGCCAATCATTATAATGCTCAAAAAAAGAACATTTGCATATATGCACTCCCATATCTTCAGGCTCTTGATAAAAGGCAAGCAGTAATGATAAACCTTGAAATACACTTTTAGAGGACAGCAGAGGTCAAATGGTGGAGCCATTTTGGAAATGGATCCAAAGCATAAAGTCCTCTCTTGACCTTTCATTTCCTGTCTCTGGGTTTCTTTGAAGTGGGAGTTAACCAGCACTTGAAACAGCTCCAGACACTGAGCCTACCCTGGTTGTTTTGATATGAACTCTTGCCTCTGCCTCCCTCCAACTAGTCAGCGATGGCTCCCACACACAACTGTGTCTTTAATGACTCTCTTCCCTCACAGACACAGTCCTCCAGACTTGCTGTGCATTTCCTGCCCCACACTGCAACCTTCTAGAAGATGAGCTGGATTTTGCACATAAAATCAAATGAATCTTCCATTCCTTCTGGAGAGCCTTTCAAAACAGAATCTTCTGTTCATTTTTGCCATGGAGCTGTGCTAATTAACAGCCTGCCATTTAAAAAAAAATCAAAAAACAACAACTAAAAAAAGAGAAAAAAAAATCAAACCAGAGAGCTCATCTAGCATGTTACAGAACTGAAGAGCTTGCTGGGAGCATCCAGGGAAAAGCAACAAAGCTGGTTTCCATTTTTTTATTGAGGGCAAGAGATGGGAAAAAAATGTTTATATGTAAAAACCCATGGAATTTGGTAAAATAGCTTTAACATGAATACTAAAAGCTACTTTTGTGCCTCTCTGCTGAGGACTGAGGTCAGGGTGGGACACAGTACTGATCTGAAAGGAATCCCAGAGCTGCTCCCTCCCTTTTTATTTTTGCCACAAACACTAGACTCTAAAACTTCTGATTACCTCCTGCTTTGAAGAGACTAATCCTCCAAGGGCAAACACGATCCTTATAGAGAACTCATGTTCTTTAAATTATTCTAAATCAGGGCTGACATGATTACCTCCCAGAGAACTAACTTACTCCCTTTTAAAACCAGTTTTTATTGTTCCTCTGCTGTTATTAAAGAGTGAATTTTTAATACAAGAAAGCCAATAAACATGAAGCTCAGATATTGAAGTTATATTTCTAGTATGCATACCAGGAGATCTATCTTCTTATATCAGTCTGGCGCGTACAAATGAGATACATTTCTAAAATGTACTTAATTTTTCTTGTTTTTACGGTCATGCTTGCTCTCTGGATTTTGCCTTTTTCACATCCCTTATTCTAGTTATTATCAGATATGAAAAAATATATTTTAATAAATAAGGTACTTGACAAGATATAGGTCCAATTGCTCAGATAAAGCCTGCGTTCATATAGGAGCTCCACAAATACTGTGCTTCTCTCTCTTTGACTGTTGAGACTAAATATTTAAAGAACTCTTCTCTCAAATGGAATATCAGATTGAAGACAGCAGATGGTTGCAGAACTTTATGTATTAACAAATGGGTATGTGTGTACTACAATTTAGATTTTGGATACATGCTTTCTAATCATTTGAGATACTTATTCTGGTTTACCTATTGAGGACGTAGGGCCTTGAGGTCAAAGGCCATGACTTATGTACTTTCCTCTTAGAAAACTCAATATAATGTCAAATAGCAAAAGTAGTATATATGGAGAATAGAAGGAACCATGCTCAACCTGTGACCCACCCCTTACTCTTGTTTAGTTTATTTGGGTCTAAAATAAGATGTCTATCCCATGGCTTGGAAAGAAGACATATGTGATGGCTTCAGAAGCTTACAGTTGTACGGATGTATTTGTTTATCCCTGGAAAGGTGAATGTTAATCAATTGGGCAAAGCATTGAATAAGAGAGGACTGTGGAGAGCAGGTGAATGATAGCAGCCCTCCCCTTTGTATTTCTGAGTCAGGCCTTTGAGATCCTGGTTCCTGATATTCATGATGTTTTTCCTGCTTTAACTTGAGCTACTGGTTTTGTCTCATCAGGGATGCCACTCAGTTCCCACAAGCATGAAGTAGCCAGGCTCTTTAGTCTGCTCTAACCTGCAACTCCTGTGCTGCTCACTGGAGTGCAGTTCCCAGGCATTCCTTTTATTCTATAATCTCTCACATTTTAGTTCAAGATCCAACTCTCTCATAAAGAGATGGGAGAAAGTCCCAGGAACAGAAACAAATAAATGTCCTATTCATAAAGAGTAGTTTGATTATCAGTTCTAGACTTTACAATTAAAATGCTAGTCAGTAGCCCTTTATTGGAGCTTCTGGCAGTGTGCAAAAGCTGTCAGCCAGATGTATAAACTCAGTATTCAGTAAACTTTATTTTTCATTTTTTACAAGTCACATGAATCCAACCTCCACTACATTATTTAGAGGCTATAGAAGTACATGTGTTATACAGTTCACAATTAGGCTCACAGTGCAATAAAAATGTAGATGGCTCCATAATGAGAAACCTAGTGTAGCTGACTAGAACAGGAAGCAATACTATTGGCTCCAGGAGTGGAAAAGCTTACACTGCTGGATCTATGTCATTGGACATTTTCTGATAGAGAAGATGCCTGTGATAGTTTAAATGTAATTGTCCCCCTTAATCTCTTAGGCAGTGGCACTATTAGGAGGTATGATTTTGTTGGCATAGATATGGCCTTGTTGGAGGAACTGTGTCACTGTGGGAATGGGCTTTGAGGTTTCCTATGCTCAGTGTATCAGTCGACTTCCTCTTGCCTACAAATGAAGGACTCTCAGCTATTACATCAGCACCAAGTTTTCCTGCATGCCAAAATGCTTCCTGCCATGATAAAAATGGACTGAATCTCTGAAACTTTTCTTTATAAAAGTTGCTGTAGTCATGTCTCTTCACAATAAGAACCGTAACTAAGACAATGCCTAAAGAAAAGCATACTAGGACTAGTAAACTGCAGTCTTCATAAACATATGTCTGGAGAATGGAAAAGGCTTAGTTTTTTTCTTTTTTTCTTTCTTTTTTTTTACCTGCTCTGAAATCAGAATGAAAATATAGTGACTTCAAGAGTAAGAAATTGATTAGGTTAGAAAGTGTCAAAAAAATTATAAAAAGAGGTTGATTACTGGAGAAGTAAAGAAAAATATATAGAGGTATGATTTGGAACTCTATCCATCTCTACACTGAATTAATAATTATTTGCTAAGTAACCATCAAGTACTAGACCAGCAGTTCTTAACCTGTGAGTCCTGACCCTTTTGGATCACAGAAGTCACCTAAGACCATAAGAAAATACAGATAATTGTAGGTGAAGTTTTATTTACAAGGCACCAGTCCAAGATTAATATTTATTAAAATATAAACCAACATTCATGATACAGGTAACAGCTTATAGTGGAGCCTGTATAGGGACTGGAGTATGGAACAATGGATGATGGATTCCAAACTGGTCTCTCCAGCAGCCAGGAACCAGGCAAAACAGGCTTTCCAGGGTCCCAGCAGCCCCTTATCAATGGGGTTGGTTATGCCCCCTTCAGGAGCCCAAGACCCTGGGTAAGCATCCTTGGATTTTATCAGCTGACACCTGAATCCTACCACATCTCCCCCTTTTGTCTAACTAAGAAGATTCTAAACTAAGACTATATATAATAGGAATTACTATGAGGTCGTATCTAGGAGAGGATAAAGTACAAATTACAACCAAAACCTAACCTATATAAAGTACATCATATATTTCTAGAATATTAGTAGATGGTAGGGTGTATAAATTACTTCAAAAGGTTCATCTGGGAAAGTGAAAATTCAACACCTGAATGTTCCTTTCTAAGGGATAATAGGGTAGTAACCTTAAATACCTATTCTTCAACCCCTTCAAGACCTGAGAAAGAAGATGTATCACCTGAAAGTCAGAAGTACATGGAAGTAGTGGTTTCCAAAATTTGAGAGAGGACAGCAACACAGCTACCTGGAAAATCACCTCTGGTTTTGTGCACCGTTGGAGCATCTATCATATTGGTTACAGGCCTATGGTATCCAACAGATCTTTTCACAAGCAGGGCAATTTTAGAGGGACTGTCTTATCCTGTCCAGGCAGGTTTCATCAGTCTCCATCCATCAACTTGTTCACCCAGCTTGGACATCAGCAGTCAAGGTAAGGGCAGTTCCTTACCCAACCGGCCATTTTATGCCAAAAGGACAAACTCCAAAGGAGTATCCTCAATGCTCAACACCATCTTGGGAAAGGATCAGTGACACCAGGAGTCAACATGTCTCTCATGGCCGAATTTCAAATGTTAAATGCCATATTCTCTGGGTCTATGAAATGGTTGAAGATTCCTGTCTATCTATGATATTCTAACCTGTATCTGAGATGACTGGGATATGGTACCTTAAGTAATGTTGACTGCAGTTTTTATCATCTTAAGGAATAAACCCTGTACTAAACATTAGAATACCTATATAAGGGGTGTATAATCTCTGAACAATGACTTTTAATATGACTATCAAACATTAGCCAGGGGCATATTACCATGTAAAGTGGCCGCAGCATTTTAGACATATAAATGCATATATATCATCTAAACAGAGGTATATAAAACATCTTGTGCATATATCATAACTAGTGCAATCATACATTATATCTAGTATAGTTAAATGAAGGTAGTAATTACATAGTGGACATGACAATAATGTGCAAATATTTTAAACAGAGGTAGAAGCGTATATAAAATATATCAATTACAGATTCAATTTTACGTAATAGTTACAGATTCAGATTTATGTCAAAGTACAAGTTGCTTTGGTTATATAAAGCAATTTCAGATTAAACTTTGTACAATGTACAAATTATCACAATTAAACATATCAAATGATTTCACATTTGTATCAATATACAAATATCTATGCCAGTGCAAATTGTCTTTAGCTTAGCCCATATATTCAATAGAATGGTGTATAGGTAGGTAGAACAATCTACCTTTATCTATCCTATCTATCCCCTTTCTCTTCTTCAAAAGAGGTCTTTGATGCTATATTATAGTTCTGTCCTTCACCCAATTTTAACTTATAACTATTCTATTATAATAATAATTACCCACAACCTTCATAACACAAAACTTATTGGGAAAGGGGGCATAGTCTTTCATAAGGTTGCTTCCTGCTGACTTAAGGGCGATGGCATCTCTTTGGGATCCTGTAAAAGCTAAAACAATGGTTAGATCTTAATGGACTGACTATATACATCTATAACCATTCTCTGAATAGTGGTTAACTCCATCTGGAATTCTAATTAGAAGTGTTATCTGAAGGATAATCATAGAGAACTATCTTGCAGCTATTTTTGAATAATCTATTTTCTGAAAACAATCATTGATCGGTGCACACCAGGTTCTTTATTTTTCTATTTTTGCCTGTATGTCTGTCTACCTGTCTCTTTCTCTCTCTCTCATACTCTCCCTTTTATTCTTGTTTCACTAGTAGGAGTTGTTGCGGTGGGGGCCCCATCTCGGTTCCAGATTCTTTGTAGATAGCTGATAGGAGGAAATGTTATTTACAATGGAAAACTTAAGCATTGTTGATACTCAAAGAAGATATTCATACCTTCTATGACTTCAGGAGATTATATGCAGACAGGATGTTTGAAAGGTACAGATACAGAGAGAAACAAGGTTTAAGATGAAGTCACAATAATATTGGTCCCTAAACATTCTGTCTTCTGTCTCACACCAGGTGGCTTTTCTGATACAAGGCAGAATTCTTCACATTTTCTTTACCAATATGCTTGGGTTTAGAGAGGAAGAAAGCCACTTGCTCCCAATCCAAATCCAGCCCTATTAATAGTCAAATCAGGACCGCATTTTTTTTGAGGTGTAGATGCAAGACGCAAAGCAGTAAGAATTGAGAGATTGATTACCCAGTAGTGCATATGTGTATCAGTTGGTCTCATAGTCCGTTGTTTACATTCCTTCATCATCGATCTCTCCTCAATTGCAGGTGAGGGGTTATTCAATGTCTAGTCAATGTCTTAAAAACAGTTGTCTCCATTTTCCTGTAAAGACAAAATTGAGAACCTGCCCCAGGTTTGTTAAATGTTTTTTCCTTACCATGTATCCATTTGTCATATCAGGGATGAGCAATTACTTCTCCTCCTCAGGAAGGGACTCCTTTTCGAAGCAGACTTTTATTAGTTTTGTCGGTACCCATATCTTTTCTTTCCCTGTTGAAACAAAAACAAAACCCCTACCCTATCGAAGCACATATCCCAGCTTCCACTCTGAACTCAACACATCTTTGAAGTAGATGGGTTGATTTATCACAGAAGATTTCTCTATTATTCAATGTCTCTCAGCAGTTGATATTCCCTTTTCATCAGCATTAAGAAAATTTAAAGTCAATAAGGCACTGTGCAACCTCTCCCTGGGTTTTATTATTTCTTTCTTCTGTTTATAAAGCATCTCTTTCAATGTGTGGTGAGATCTCTCCACAACTGCCTGTCCTGTAGGATTGTGTGGTATCCCCATAATATGCTTTATATTATAGTATCCAAAAATCAGCTTCATTTTTCGGGAAATGTAAGCTGGAGCATTGTCAGTCTTAATCTGAGTGGGAATTCCAATTATGGCCATGGCTTCCAAAAGGTGAGTAAGTACAGCATCAGCATTTTCAGAACTCAGGGCAGTTGCCCATTGCATTCTAGAGTAAGTATCGATAGTATGATGTACATATTTCATCTTTCCGAGTTCTGGGAAGTGAAACACATCTATTTGCCAGATCTCATTTCTCTGTGTACCCTTATGATTACTTCCTGCAGGTAAAGAAGATTGGCTATAGAAAGAGCATGTGTTACAATTCCTTACTATTTCATTTGCTTGATGCCAAGTGATGGGAAAACTCTTCTTTAGTCCTTTGCTGTTAACATGGTGTTTCTCATGAAGTTCTGTGGCCTCTAGCACATTTCCTATCAGCAACTGATCTATTTCATCATTACCCTGCGCTAGAGGGCCTGGGAGAACCGTGTGCACCCTGATATGTGTTATGTACATAGGATGTATTCTATCTCTGATGATATCTTGTAGTTGTATGAACAGTAAGGTCAAGTCTGTATCATCGGGAATGAAGTCAGCAGTTTCAATATGTAAAACAACTCTTTCTGCATATTCAGAGTCAGTAATTACGTTGAGAAGCTCTGTGAAATCCAACAACACCATAATAATTGCATGTAGTTCTGACTTCTGAACAGAGTTATAAGGGCTCTGAGCCACCTTAATTAAGTATTCAGACTTGTAGCCAGCCTTTCCTAAATTGTTCGTATCAGTATAAAATGTAGGGGCTCCAGAAATGGGTTTATCCTATACCACATGAGGAAAGATCCAATTAGTTTCCTTTACGAATTGACTTCTCTTGTTTCGAGAATATTTATTATTAATCTCTCCTAAAAAGTCATTACAAGCCTTTTGCCAAGGTTCACTGTCTGCCCATAATCGATCAATTTCTTCATTAGTCAAAGGCACAACAATTTCTGCAGAGTCCTTTCCAGTCAATTGGTGAAGTCTTAATTTACCTTTAAAAATCAGATGAGAAATTTTTTCGATATATGTCTTCATCTTCTTGCTTGGCCTATGTGGCAGAAATATCCATTCTAATATAATGCTTACTCTTTGCATTAAGATTCCTGTTGGAGATTGTCTAGAGAGTAAAATAACAAGTATGCAATCTAGGTCTGGATCCACATGATCTACATGTGCTTCTTGAAGTTTCTTTTCCACAAACTCTAATTCTTTCTCAGTCTCATCAGATAATTCTCTTGGACTATTTAAATCCTTTTCACAGTCCAAAGTCTTGAACAAATTAACTAGCTCATAGTTTTTTATACCAATCATGGGCCATATATGAGCAATATCTCCTAGTAACTTTTGAAAATCATTAGGAATCTTCATTTTATCTTTATTTAATTTTACCTTTTGTGGCCTAATTTTTTGTAAACCTATTTTATATTCTAAATAATTGATAGAATATCCCCTCTGTATTTTTTCTGGAGCAATTTGTAGTCCTCAGTCAAGCAACATTTTTTTTAGTTCTTCAAACAATGTTTCTAATGTTTTTGGGTTTGGGTCTGCCAACAAAATATCGTCCATATAATGGTAAATGATAGATTGTGGGAAGCGCTTTCGCAGTATTTCTAGTGGTTGTTGTACAAAATATTGGCATAAGGTGGGACTATTCAACATTCCTTGGGGAAGGACTCTCCATTGGTACTTCTTAACTGGTCCTGAATTATTAAGAGTAGGCACTGTGAAAGCAAATTTTTCTTTGTCTTGTTCCTGTAAAGGTATGGTTAAAAAAAAAAAATCCTTCAAATCAATAACTGCAATAGGCCATCCCTTAGGTAGCAGAGAAGGTAGGGGAATACCAGATTGTAAAGAGCCCATAGGTTGAATCACTTTATTAATTGCTCTTAGATTCGTCACCATCCTCCATTTTCCAGATTTTTTTCTTAACAACAAAAACAGAAGAATTCCATGGACTGGTTGATTCTTCGATATGCTGAGCCTGTAACTGCTCCTGTACCAACTGTTCCAAAGCCTGAAGTTTTTCTCTTGTCAAAGGCCATTGTTGAACCCAAATAGGCTTTTCTGTCAACCATTTCAAAGGCAGTGCTGTAAATGTCCTTTTAGTTTCTGTGGTTATTGGGCAATTCTTTTGTACAGCCTGAATGGCTTGTGAATTTTCTTCATAGCACCTTAAAGCATCACTTTTGGAAACATAATTGAGTCTCTGGTTAATATCAGAACCAGGAAGGATTTTAATCTGGGTATTCCATTGCATTAGAAGGTCACGACCCCACAGATTCACTGCTATGTCAGCCATACATGGCTTCAACCATCCTTCTGACCTTTTGGTCCTATGCATTCAAGCCATCTCACACTCTGTTTCACCTGAGATATTGTTCCAATACCCAGAAATTGGATATCTGCCCGTAAAGGCCATCTTGGATGCCATGATTGTGAGGTTATGATCGAAACATCAGCCCCCGTGTCGACTAAACCCTGGATATAAATAGTATCTATCCGTATTTTCAGTTTTGGTCTTTGTTCATTCATTGAAGTCTGCCAAAATATTTGTTTTGTGATTCTTTTTGGAACTTCTGATTTTTCTTTTGAATTTATGTTATTATCTAATACTGTATGGTCTTTTAGATCAGGTATTGGATGGCCTATTCTTCCTGAGAATTCTGGTCTTCTACTATGACTGGATATGATCTTATCGTTCTCGAATCTAGAGTCTGATTTTTGGGGGCTTCCCGGGGGAAGCCCCGAAAGGCGTTTCCCGATGGCAGAGGGTTGCCTTCTTTATCTCTGGTAGACCTACATTCATTGGTCCAATGCCATCCCTTGCCACAGCTTCTGCATAATCCAGAAGGCAATGGCCTTCTGTTTGAATTAAACCTAGATCAGGCATTATTTCCAAGAGTACCTTGTGTACAATTCCGTCTTATATGGCCTTGTTTACCACAGTTGAAACAAGTGATGCCTTGGTTCCTCACCCTAATTGTGATTCATAACAGTAGCAAAATTACAGTTATGAAGTAATGACAAAAGTAATCTTATGGCTGTGGGTCACCACAATATGAGGAACTGTGTTAAAGTAACTGTTAAACTGGTAGAAAGCTGAGAATCACTGGACTAGACTCAGGTTCAATGGTATTGTGGCATGAGTTCTCTCCCTTAGGACATTCAGTTTATTGAGCATCTGTTTAATATTGTCTGATATTGATTTAAAGTGAACTAATAAATTCATATAAGATACTATGTGAAGAAAAAAGATCTGGCATCTTTAGGTGCCCAGGTGGGCTGATTTTAATCAGATATTGATAGTTGAAGTTATTGGCTACTTCTGACCACAAGATTTATGATTTCAAGATTCAAGGATTCTGTCTACCGAAGTATCAGGGTCTAGACAGCTCTACTGACACAGAGAGAGACAAACACAGGAGAGTAGTCGCACAGTACAAATGCAGGAACAACTGAAAGCAAGGGGGCAATAAAAAGACAGAACCACTCTATTATTAATTCATATAAGTTAATCTATGTTTATTAACCTTATTTTCCCCCTTCATTCTACTAACCGTAATATCAAGATGCACAATTTATGTTGTAGGACACAAACATCACCGTTTATCCACCCTAGAAAATACAGCATAGCTTTCAGTTTAGCAGGGCAGAAAATCTAATTGTTAGTCATCATGAAAAATCAGCTCAATAATAAGGAAACCACAATCTGTAGAAGGATGATCAGGACAAGGGAGATTGCTCTTTTGTTTTTCAGCCTCCAAGAGCCAAATGATGTTTAAATTATGTACATTATATTAAAGTAAAAAGCAAAGTAACAAAAAATCATGGAAGAATATGGCCAGCTACTTTATGATCTTTATTCCTGCATTTCTTCTGTTCTTGAGCTGACAATAGATGCAGACTCCTTTCATAAGGTGTTAGAAAATGGTGATTGAATGGAGAGGCCAAACTAAGGCTGCTTTTCTACATTTTCATGAGTAATATATAACTGGTTATATTTAATATCAATAGAATATAACAAGTGATACCAAAATATAGTCACAGAATACTAAATGATTAAAATAAATTTTCTTATATCAGTACATAAGTATCTATGCATATGCATATAGACAACACATTTTATGTGTTTGTGTTTTTTGTGATGTGTGTAGGTGCTGTAGTCTCCTATTTAGCATGGCCTTGAATTGTTTCTTTGCATGGTCTGTATTATTTATCAGGAGGAGTATCATTCAGAATTATGCCCTAGAGGTGAAACTGTTTCAGAAACATCAATAATGTGAGGTTCAATTATTCATCTACTACTTATTTATTATTTAAGCATGCATACACACACACACGCACGCGCGCGCGCGCACACACACACACACACACACACACACACACACACACAGTAGAACCTTAACCTTAACCTTAATCTTGGTTGGTTTTAGTAATTTTATCATCCCCACAATTAAATAAAATACACTGTATTTTCTATCACCCCACAAACTTTTCTTGCTGCTCCTGTCCCATCCATTTATACTATCATTGCTACTATACTTTGATTTTTATCAGCATCGGTTTGTAGTGTAAGTGGGATCTTTGTTTGTATCATTTCCTCTCATGCTTTTAAGTACTTTTGTGATCCATACCCATGTGTCAAGTAGTCATGGATATCTTAACTCTCCTTTTAGTCATTGAGCTATACACCACACAGTTTGCTTATCGACTCCACTGTTGACCAGACTGCTTCCAGTGTTTAGTTATTCTGAATGAAAATACTGAAACCATTCTTGATTGACCTGGGTAAATACCCCAGTGTGGAATATTGAGTCAGGATAAGTAAATGTTTAACTTTAGAGGAAGGTGCTACACAGGTGCCCAGATGATCTAGACCTCCACAGAACCAAACTACTCTTTTGTCAGCTGTCTCATTCATCCTATGCTGCTGATACTACTAAAAAATACAGTAGTGACTGACTTGAATGTCTCTTAGCAGCTCTTATTCCTTCCTCTGCAGTCAAAAAACTCAAGATCCAGACTCTCTGTATATATTTCATCTTTACTTGGCTTATTATTTTATTTCTCTATTCCTTTTTTAAGGACTTTTTCTATCCTTTTAATTTTCTCTTTCAAGCCTACTTATATTTTTAAGCATACTATATACCTTTTAAAAGTTTTTTTCATCTATCTTTAATGTATCTCTATCTTTTTCTGACCACGTGATTCTTTAATCTGCTAAGTTTGTGGCTAGGATTAAAGCCTTTTCTGTTTGCTACCCAAATTATGGAGAATTTTAGGGTCCACACTGTCACCAAGTAGAGTCCTGCCACCAACTCTATAAACCTCATTTCAGTGTTTGGCAGCAGAGCTTCGTTTTTGCCATTAATGCTGAGTCAGGAAGCCTCTCTTAAAGGAGCCAGTGCCTCTGCTTGCCTCTAGGAAGCAGAACCCTCCCCATAAAATGCTGCTACTAAGAAGTCATGCTTGATTCTGTTATTTTGTGCCTAGAATCCCTTTTAAGTTTTCCCAGGCTTTATGTGGATGCACATACACTATGTTCGAGCATCATTTGTAGCTGGAAGTTTCTGTCACACCAGAAACTCTTAAATAACTAGCAGCTACTTCCCAATATATATATTCTTTCAGTTCTGTTCCTCTAGAGAACCTCTAACTAATATAACCAATTAAATGGCTTTCTGTAATTCCTGAAATATTGTGCTGTGCATGTCTCTCTGTGTGTTCCTTCTGCAGACAACCTTGGCTGACTTTGATCCTGTATCTCCATATCAATTTTAGAATAGGTTTTACTAATTTTGCAAAGTACTTGTGTGAACTTGTTAAGATTCCATTAAATCTGTAGATGAATATTTGACACAATGTCCCCTGAGTGTCCTGTGCCCTCTGAGCTCTGAGTGCTGTATTAATTTTCTTTCTTTCTTTCTTTTTTAAATAGATACTCCTAGCAGTACAAGGCCAGTTAGTGTTCTTAGTCTGGGCTATGAGTGAATGTTAAATATGAATATTTGAAGGCTTTCCTTTGACATTTTTTATCTATTGTAATGACCATGTCTTATTTCTTTAATCTGCTTATGTGATGTGTCACACAGGTTCATTTCCCATGACCCTCCAGAACCTTTGCTAGATCACTGTTTAGTTTTCTATAATTTGGGGTTTTTACATTTTTCCTTTTACTTCTATGTTCCTGAGGCACGTTTATTAGCAGTTTTTGTCTGTCTTTTGTAAGAACACTGGCCTCATAAAGTGAATTCAAAGTGTTTTTCCCCGGCTTGGTAAAGGAAATTATGAAAGATTGGCGTTATATTTTCTTTAACTACAGTAGAGTTTATTAGCAAAGCTTCTGAGCCTACAAGTTTTTTTTGTAGAAAATTTTCATAGTGAATTAAGACTTTTAAAACTACAAATAGGTCAACTTGGACTTTTAAATCAATTTTTGTATCTGTTTTGTTATATTATAGTTTTCAGCAAGTTTCTGGTCTAGAATATTGAATTTATTACTGTGACATTTTAAAAATTATCTAGCAGTTCTGTTGGTGGAAATAGCCCTGCTGTCCTCATCCCAGGCCTGATGAGGCCTTGTGGGTTTTCTTTGATCAGACTCCACATGGGTTTTATATTTTATTAACATTTATGCAAAAGCAAATTTGAGCGTTTTTGGTTTTGTCTGTTTTTCATTTCATCAATGATCATTTTTGTTTCCTTTTTGTCTATATTTTGAGTTAATTTATTCCTATCTATTCATCCATATCTATCATTTATCTGCATATCTATCTATCTATCTATCTATCTATCTATCTATCTATCTATCTATCTATCCATCTATCATCTATCTAACTATCCTCAGAATTTGCATTATTCACAAACTTTCTTAAAATAGAAACTTAGAAGGAAATTTTCCTGCACTCACTGGTGAAGTCACTTTGCAAATTCTAACAAATTCTAATATATCCTTCAGCTCCAAATATGTCCCAGTTTCCTCCCAATTTCTTTAGTGATCCAAGCTTATTGAAAATGGCATTGCTGAATTTTTTTGTAGATATTTTATTGCTTTGGCTTCTAATTAAATCCCACTGAAAAACACACCCCATATGATTCTACTCCTTTGCAATGTATTATGACTAGCTTAATGGGTGAGCATATGGGCTGTCTTGGAAAACGGTCCCTGTGTACTTGAAGGAATAATCTTGCATTTACTGGATGCAGCAATCTGTAAGTGCCAGGAAGGTCACTGATACTATCCAAGTACCCCATTTCCTTAATCTTCATCAGCTTGCTCTGTCAATCATTGAGACAAGCACTAGAATGAAAGATTCATCTAGATCTCCCTTAACGTTGGCTAATTTTTTATCGAATAACTTGACTTGTTCTTCAGGTGCATACATGTTTAAACAGGGCTAGAAAGAGTCCTACGTTATCAACTTTCCATAATCATATGGCATTCCTTTTAAGCATAACTACTGATGGTACTTTAGTTTTATTTCATTGGGTATTAGTAAAACAATACCATCCACCCATGCTCATTGTTTGCATTGCGTATTTCCACATTTTTAATTTCATAATGTATAGGTCAAAATAGTTACAGTGTGTTTCTTCCAGCAGGATTATATATTTTAATGTAGTATAGCATTCTCTTCTTTTAAAAGGTGGCTGAGGCTACATTTGAATTTTGCATTTGTTATTTATGTGTAATTTGTCACATTGATTATTTCTGCTTCTCTTTTTCTGGCCAATTAAATATGCGTTCATACTTTATTTCTCTGTTGACGTTTCAGATGTATTTATTTGTATCTTAGCAGTGTTTGTACGGATGAACATCTGATTTTAAAACCCAGTACCCACATATAAAGCTGAGCAGAGCTGTGCCTGCCTGTGACCCCAGCATGGTGGGAGGACAGTATATTGTAGCACATCTTCTGATAACCTATCACTTTGGAAACAATTCAAGTGGCTCATGGTGGTATTAATCCACACACCTCCTGCTCCTGCTCTGGCTCTCTGCTGTTGCTATTATTCTTTCACACCTGTACTATTAAAAACATCTTCTTTAACATTTTAACAATTTTTAAGGTATATTCGTATTTTTATTTACCTACTGACTTGGGTGCATGTGTCCTGCTCTATCATTGTCTACCTTATTCTTTTAAGACAAGGTCTCTTACTGAATCCAGATCGCCAACAGGCCCCAGTGATCCTCAGGTCTCTGTTCCCTCATAGTGCTGAGGTTTCAGGCAAACACGACTGTACCTGGCTTTTACACGTGTACAGGTGATTCAAACTCAGGCCCTAGTGTTTGAATAACCTGTGCTATTACCTACACCTGAGCCCTCTCTCCAGCACAAAATGTTCACTGATATCTACAGCAAGGGAGTGTGAACGCGCACATACAATAAAGACACTGCAACCCGTGCCCAGGCTCGCTCACACTCACACTGTCCCGGGCTCACTCCTCTGCCTACTCTCACCTGTCTTCTGCTCAAAGTCCTTTCAGTAGGAACCCGCTAGATTCACACTGAGTCCAGGAGACTGAAATGTTGCTTCTTTTGAAGGATTTTTCATCTGCTCTAAAATTCTGTGGTAACAGTTCTGTTCATCGCTTTGAGAATTTCATTTCATCGTTCTCTGAAATCATTTCTTAAATAGCAGCCTTTTGAAAATCATTATTCCCTTAAAGGTACCTTTCTGATGATATCATCGTCAGCAGTTAAGAGGATGACAAGAAGGATTTTTCTCTGTATTTCGACTGCTCAGGATTGGACTGGGATGAATGGATCTCTAGGTTGATGTGTTTCATCTGCTGGAAAACCTAATGCTTTTGCTTTTCTAAGATTTTTTTTTCCTTCTGGTTTCTGGCTGTGGAATGTTAAAACTTGTTGGCGTACCCAGAGGACTAAGAGAGATTCTCCATGTCACCCTCTTAGAAAGAAAGAAAGTAAGAAAGAAAGAAAGAAAGAAAGAAAGAAAGAGAGGGAGGGAGGGAGGGAGGAAGGAAGGAAGAAAGAAGGGAGGGAGGGAGGGAGGGAGGGAGGGAGAGAGAGTGAGAGAGAGAGAGAGAGAGAGAGAGAGAAAGAAAGAAAGAAAGAAAGAAAGAAGGAAAGAAAGAAAGAAAGAAAGAAAGAAAGAAAGAAAGAAAGAAAGAAAGAAAGAAAGAAAGAAAGAAAGAAAGAAAGAAAGAAAGAAAGAAAAGAAAGAAAGAAAGAAAGAAAGAAAGAAAGAAAGAAAGAAAGAAAGAAAAGTTAAAACCTTTTAATTTCAAACTCGATACCTCACATTGGGTTTTTTTTTCTTTCAAGGTCTGGGTTAGTCTGCCCAATGGAGTCTTCAGTCCTGTGCTGCATGACTTTCAGTGCTAGTGTGTCTACTTATAGTGACCTGGGTGGGAATGCCCATGGGTTCATATGCTTAGTCCCCAGGGAATGGAACTGTTCACAAGGATTAGAAAGATTAATAGGTGTGGTCTTGTTGAAGCAACTATGTCACTGGGGTAGGCTTTAAGGTTTCAAAACCCATGCCAAGTCCAGTCTCTCTCTCTCCCTCCCTCCTCCCTCCCTCCTCCCTCCCTCCCTCCCTTTCTTCATCCTTCCCTTCCTCCTCCCTCCATCCATCATTCTCTCTCTCTCTCTCTCTCTCTCTCTCTCTCTCTCTCTCTCTCTCTCTCTCTCTCTCTCTCTGCCTGTTACCTGAGGATCAGAATATAACACTCAGCTACTGTTCAATGCCTGCCTACCTGCTGCTGTGCTCCCACCATGATGATAAAGGACTAACCTCTGAAACTGTAATTAAACACTAATTAAATGTTTTCTCTTATAAGAGTTGCACTGGTCATAGTGTCTGTTCACATCAATAGAACAGTAACTAAGACACTGTTTCTTTGGATTTTAGAGATTTCCTTTATGTGCTGAAACTCCCAATCTTTCCTGCTTTTGTTCATATTTTCCAGCAGTTTCTGTCCATATGTTCCATTCAGTCAAACTAAATATGCCACTTGTTAATTTTGACATCTGGGCCACCACTGGTTCAACATCTGTCTCATATATGTTTCAACATTTGGGTCAGCAATGGTTCAACATCTGGGTCATCTGTGGTTCAACATCTGGGTCATCCCTGGTTTGTTTCCCTTTGTTGGTTTTTCCACTGAATCATACTTTCTTTATGTCTCACAAATTTTCCTTTGTGTCCAATTTTTTTTTGCATGTAAAAACTACTGGAGACTGAGTTCCATAGTATTATCTCTATGAAATATTGTCTATATTCTATCAGGTGGTTAGTAAGAAGGGGAAATACAATTAAAAACCATAGCACTGTTTTTGTTTTTAAATGAGTTTAGCTATATGAAACTTATTTGTAAATTCCTGGTTCCAAGGGTGAATGAAGTCTGCAGGTCATGAAACTTGTGTTCCAGGGAAACGATGGAGCCTCTTGGCTGCTATGGAGAGGTGAAATCATTCTGAGTGTGGTTGCCCTATCCTGTGTGTCCCTGTCTTTGTTGGGGTTTTATTGCTGTGATAAAATACCATGACCCTGGCAACTCTTATGGAAAAGCATTTAATTGGGGCTGAGCTTTAATCCATTATCATCATGGTGACAAGCATGGCAGCACACAGACAGACATGGTGCTGGAGAAGGAGCAGAGAGTTCTACATCTGGAACAGCTGTCAGCAGGAAGAGAGAGTGGTGCTGGGCCTGGCTTCAGCGTTTCAAATTTTAAAGCTCACCGTCAGGGACATAGCACCTCCAACAAAGCCATATCTCACAATAGTGCCACATTTTCTCTCAAACCACCACACAACTATGCTTTCTTTTCTATCACCTGAATTTTGTAACTTGAGAGCTGTCTTTATACACATCGTAGTTTTCCATGTCTCACTCAAAGGCCTCATCTACCTATATGATCAAAGTGTGTTGTGTGACTTCTTGAAAAGACATAAAGCAAACATTTATTTACTCCAGATATGACAATGACAACAGACCAATTCTATTAAAATCTAGTGAGCAAGTGAGTTTATTGATATTATTTACAGGCAATAAATAAGTGTAGTGGTTGGGGAAAATGGCCCCCAAATGGAGTAGCACTTTTAGAAGGTATGCCTTTGCTGGAGTAGGTGTGTCCTTTTTGAAGGAAGTGTGTCACTGTGTGAGTGGCCTTTGAGGGCTCTTATTTTTAAACTATGCCCAGTGTGGTACACAGTTACTTCTGTCATCAGTTGATCAAGATATAGACCTCTCAGCTTCTTCTCCAGCACCATGTGTGTCTGCATGCCATCATGTCATACCATGATGATATTGAAGTAAGCCTCTGAAAACTATAAAAGAACCCCAATTAAATGCTTTCATTCTTAAGAGCTGCTGTGGTCATGGTGTGTCTTCACAGCAATAGAAACCCCAACTAAGACAGTAAGGGGTTATCTATTGAAGCATGGATGACTCAAAATCAGACCCACTAGCAAAAAGTCCACCCAAGCATGGGTGACAACTCACAAATGATGCATCTCTGGAATACTCTGCATGACTTGCAGGTAGTTAGATAGCATGGGAGAGTTTCTTCTTTCCAGAAGTCTTTGCTGCTTATATAACCTTGGGCAGGGCCTTTGTGGAGATTTCCAGAAGCTTTCTAAGACTTGAGAGCTTACTACTTACTGAATCTTAAATTTTTTCCATGGTGGAATGTTTCCATCAGAAAAAAAAGAAGTTTCAAAATAGGTACCAGCTCTGCCCTCCCTTATCCTTGGTGGTCCCTTCCATGTATTCAGTTTAGCTTTCCTGCCAAGCAAGTAATAAAAACTTTATATATTTAGGGGTTACTACTCTATGTTCTACATCAAGATTTTAACCTTCTAGAATACTGTCTCTCTTGGGAAAACTTTGAGATATTTTCTCATCTCTATTATACCACCCCAAGCCTTTTATGCTTAACCATCACACACTGCATTAAGGCATCGTGGCTATGTAGGAACACATTGATAGAGGGTGCAAATCTACCTCGCAGCTGCTGCTCTTTTTTATTCTGGTCATCATATGCATATACATACACGTACATAATATAAATACACACATACAAATACACATACATAATCACATACTCTCCCGTATCAATCGTTGGTCTCGGTATCTGTCTGTGCTCCTGGGGTCCTGTTAAGAGAATCTTTTCTTGTGCCTTCTGAGTTGAAGCACAGCTACTAGCAATTGATAGCTCCTGGGAGAAGGACATGAAATGTTCTTTAAGGATGTGGTGACTCATAGGTTATCTGTGCTCCAGTGTAGGAGTCTGTTCCCAGGAGTATATAGACAGCACAAATTAAACACTTAAAAACAAACAAAACAGGAGTATCAGGTGGTAAAATTGGAGGGTGGGTAGGGAGATGGGGGAATCTAGAGAAATTGGGGAGAGAAATGAGGCATCAAATATGATCAAGATTTATTGTGTAAAATTCTCAAAGGATTACTGAAAGTATTTTTTAAATTAGCTACAAAGTGGAAATATGATCAGAATTTAGGCAATAAATACAAGGAAGAAAGTCAATCCCTGGGCTTGCTGAGATGTGTAGAAACCTGTTGCTGGTTATAGATTGTTTTAATCCTGTGTCATGCTGTAAGTGAAAGACAGCCTCATAGTGCTAAATCAAGCACAGTCATCATACTCGCAAGCACATTGTTGTTAAGAAGGAGGCACAGACTGTTCACCTGGCTTTTGTAAGTTGGTTACACTGAGTGGGATCAGTATGGTTATGATTTGAATTTTTTAAATAGAATTTTATGTATGATTGATTTAAACAGAGGGACTGCATCTGGCTGTTGAATAAACATGGTCTCAGCAAAGTCACCTATCCATGAGATGCAGTGTAGGGGCCCCAATTTCTCAACTGCAAGAGAATTAAGTTTCACTTAGTTCTCCCAACTCTAATAAGCACTGTTAAAAGGTAGTTTGGGATTTTGATTCCATCTCCTCCCAACACACAATCACACACACACACACACACACACACACACACACACACACACACACACACACCCCTCTGGGGCATATTAACTTGCACTCACACTCAGAGGACAAAGGCAGCAGAAGGAGGGAGCTGAATGACTGAACTGGTTTAATTGGCAAGAATCACTCAGAGCCCTACAAGGCCCAGGCCAGCATACACTTGTTTCCTGTCCACTGTCAACACTATTCATTTGGTTAGAGCTCTCAAACACTCTTTAGTTTTACACTTAGTAGAGACCTGACACTTTTATTGTTTTTTCAAAATAACTAGTTGGGTAGTTGTTATCCTACACAGTATTTTTTTTCCCTGTTAGACTATTTCTCTCTCACGCTCTTTCTCTCTCCCACTACTGCTTCCTCTACTTTTACTCTTCTTATAATATTTTTTAACTTTCAAATGTAAAATATTTCAGTCCTCAGTCCTCTAATTTTGAGAAAATGTCAAACATTATTAAGTGTTTGTTTCCTGTCAATAAAAGTAGTAACAGCCCAACTGGACTCACTACACATCAGAGTAAGTAGTAATAGCCAAATGAGACTCACATTACACATCAGAATAAGGCCTTGCCTATCAGAGAGCATAGTCAGCAAAGGGAAAAGACACTCTACAGAACAGATAAGAAGATTGAGCAAGTTTATCTCTGACAAAAGTTAATATCATAAATATATAAAGAACTTTTATAAACCAACAATATAATTAGTCTAATTTAAAATGAACACAGGATTTGAGTAGATATTTACTCCAATATGATATGCAAATGGAAAGATGTGTAGACATCCAGTATCATCAAATAAGTGGAAATCCAAACCCCAATGATACCTCACTTCATACTCACCCAAAGAGCTGCTATCAACAGATAAGTTCTAGCAAGGAAATGGGAAAATTGGAACCCTTATGCAAATCACATAGATGTGTAACATGGTGTAATTGTTAACATTCCAGTATGGATTCTTCAAAAACTGAAGATGCAGTTACTAGACAATCTTACAAGTGTCATTTCCCTACATGTGGACCCAAGCGTCACTGAGATATGCATGTATCTATATGTTCATAGTAACCAAGAGTTTCAACCCAATGAAAATACCCATCTATGGATTAATGAGTATACAAAACATGGCATGGTCACATCAGGCCTTGGAAAACTAAACACCTCTCATCATGTGTTGCATCACAGATGAACTCTGAGATAAGACAGTGACCAAAACATAAGTGCTACATGATTCCACTTGTGTAAGGTATTTTAAAGTGGACAGAGAAAATAGAATCAGAGCCACAAGAAGCCCCAGAGGCGAAAAAAGGGAGCAATTGGTTATTGGATGTAGATTTTTCAGCACTCCTAGAAGACAAAACTCTGGGTGTCCATCACAATAGTATAAACATACTCAAGACCACTAAACTTATGCTCAAGAAGTTCAGATAGTAAATTCATACATCATTTTTGTGCCTCCAAACTGTGAACACAATGATATGATTTAGTTTAATTTTTTTAAAAGTGATATTTATTGCTATTTAGAATCCCATTTGTGAAATACAAAAGAAGAACAATGTTTTCTACTAACCACATAAATCAACAAGTTGCCTAGCATTAAGTTAAGGTAGGCAGTACAGATACAGCATTTATTGTGTGAAAATCTGAAATTACAGATATTCAGTTCCACAATTATTAAATACCATCATAATGACTCAAGTGGAAAATTTCACACCTGCCAATGTGAAACATTATTTCATCAACAAAGTTGTTTGAAAATATTATATGAAGTTATAGTCAGGCCATGTGTATGAAACATAAGTGAGTTTGTGTTTAGAGCTGAGTTATGTCCCTGAAATATTTCATTACACATATGCAAATGTTAAGGGGTCCAAGTCTGAAACTCTTCCAGTCCTAAGTATTTCAAAAAAGAAATGCTCAGCTTATGAGTATGTGTACATTGACTTCTGAGTGTGTTCACTTGAATGTGTCTTTGTTCCCACCTTTCTTTCTCTCCTTTCCTCCTCCTTTTCTCCCTTTTCTGCTCCATCCAGTCCTCACTTCTGGGTCCTCCCTTGAAACATGAATTCTAGTTGTTATTTAATGAAAATTCAGAGCCAGATACTGGAGAAAAGCTGGAATATCAGAAAAAAGAAACAGACCACGGTCAGTTCTCACCTAGCCAACTTCTCAAGGTAAAAGCTATCTTCCAGATTCCTCAGCCTGGTTCCTAGTTGCTTCTACAGAATACCACACCCTCTGCCTACACCTCCTTAAATGTCTTCTTAGCCCAGTTGTTTCACTTCCAGGTTTAACTCTCCACCCTCATCCTAGAGTTAGGATTAAAGGTGTGAGCTACTACTGTTTGGTAGTTTGGCCTTGAATTTACAGAAACACAGAAAGATCTGTCTCCTGAGTTATGGGATTAAAGACATAGGTCATCATTAGGTCTTTTAATCCCATGCTGGGATTAAAGGTATGAGTTACCACTCTCTGACCCTCCTGGCTTGACTGTGGGTGGATCTGTTCTCTGATACTCCAGGCTGATTTTATTAAATATAAAATATACCAACACACCCCCCTCTCTCCTTCTACCTCTTCCCGATCAGCTACCACTTACTGAAAGCATGCCTACCTTCCTTTTCTTTTAACTTCCACAATGGAAATATAGGCATGCATCCCTGAAAAAGACTAACTTTATTCTAGTTGCCTTCAACCTAAACCATGGGTCAGATCTTTAAATACTTGAGTGAAAAATCATTTACATCATACAATATAGATGATTACTGTCTTATACATTTGGTCAATTTTAATGCCACAATTAAGTGTCTTTATTTCTTTATATTTCCATTGCTGTTTTTGACCAGATTTTCCCATGCTTGGCATTTTCCTTATGTTATCTGACATTTTCTGATACAGAAGAAATAGCTTCTGTATACAGTTATCTCACAGGAATCTTATATTTTTCATATATTTAAAGTGTTATTATTGAATCAGTGACAGATGATATTTTCTGGATCTGACCTCTATTTTAATTCTCCTCTATCACACTTCCTTTGTCTTCCCTTCTCAGTCAAGAACCCGGCAACCTATCTAATAGGTGATCGTTTTTAGGACATTGCTCTGTCTTCCTTAGAGTTCCATTGTTTTTGATACCTTACAGTTGTACAATGACGCTTGAACGTGTGTTTGCTTATATTTACATACTGATTAGAATTCTTAGGGCTTCTAAAATCTAGAAATTTATAACTTCCATAATTTTTGAATTATTTTCTCTCAAATATTTCTTCTTCCTCATCTATTTTCCTTTTGGATATCACTCCCTTTTCCATGGTGATAAACCTGTCTTTTCTGCTTCACTTCTCTGAATAATTTTTTTGTGTTCGTATGACTCACTAATCATTAGTTACTGTTGAGCCTTTAAATATTTTTAATTTAATTGGATATTATTATTTATAAGATCTTCATTGGGTTGCTTTGTGATTTTCCTGCTTATTTTTATAGTATCTCCATGCTTATACATTTTCCATCTTTTATTTATGCAATGCAGTAAGCATGGTTATTTTATGAGCTGTAACTGATCATTTCAATGCTGGAAAAGTATCTATTTCTGAAATTTCTTCTTTGTAGAAATTTTTTGAGTTTTGAATTGGAAGCACTCCTAGGAATGAGATGCATTTTTCTTTACTCTGTATTAAAAAAGGGTGCCATAAAACTAGTGATACTCTTTAGATACTAATGTCAAGGGTCCAGGAGACAGCCCCATGTGAAAACAACTAGTATTTCAGTCATCACCCACTTTTCTGGGTAGTTTTAGTCTTGATATAAAGCTATAGTCATCTGAAAGGAGGAAAGCTCAACAGAAAAAATGCCACCATTATGAGGGATTTTTTTAATTAGCAATAGGGGAGGGCCCAACACATTGAGGGTGGTATAATCCATGGAATCTATAAGAAAGCAGGCTGAGCAAGCCATGATGAACAGGCCAGTAAATAGCACCCCTTCATGGCTTCATCATCTCCTGCCTCTAGATTCTTACCTTGAGTTTCTGCCCTCACTGCTTTTGATAATGGAACTACTATGAGTGAAATAAACACTTTCTTTCACAAGTTGCTTTTGGTTATAGTGTTTCATCCAGTAACAGTAAAACTCTAACTAAAACAAAATGGTACCAGGAGTGGGGTAGTTCTGTGACAGATCCAATCATGCTGCTTTGGAGAAGATTGTGAGAGGATTATGGAACTTTGAACTAGAAAATCCAGTGAGTATTAAAATCTTGGTGAGCTTTTCTGTGGAAGCACGGAAAACAAGAATGTCAAAAAACAATGCAGACCATAAAGGCCTGTCCTGTGGATGACTCTATCAGGACCTTTTGCCTATGTTGAATTAAGAATCTGTTGTTCTGGTTAGCTGTGGCTGAAAAACCAACTGGGATTAACCAGATACAAGAGATATTGAAATAAAACCTTGTTCTTCGCTGAGACCACTGATAGTGGTCAGATAGGTCTGAAGAATAAGCTATAATTAAAAAGAGATCAGCACCATTGAAGTCTTCTGGGAAGTGTTTCCTTAGGGTCAGCACACAAACACCATATTATAAGGGTGGCCAAGGTTGTACCTTGTGTTGGCAGCCAAACTTGGGAGGGTCGAGCCAAAAAAGTGACCCTTTGGAGAAGCCTAGAAGATTGTGAATGGATACCAGACATTGAACATTGAGTTATTTACTTTTGAAGTTTGGGTTTGCTTTATTCATATTGTAACTGTGCCTTGGTTCTTTGCTATTGAAGTAAAAATGAATTTAACTTGTTTTTGATTTTATAGGAGCCCATAGTGGAGAGAGTTTGAACTTTTAAAAGAGAATTTGAAATTTTACAAAAGCTTTGGAATTTAAAAGATACTGAATTTTTAGGGGTTTGAGTTTTTTAAAATGTCTGACTTTTAAAATTTGGGATGCTTATATTGTAATATTTATATTCATGGGAATAAACAAAAATTATGGCTTAACAGTGATATTTGTGTGTCAAGTTGGCAAGAGGTCAATTGTCCTGGCTAGTTTTATGTCAGCCTGACACAAGGTAGAGGCACTGGAAAGGAAAGAACCTGAGTTGAGAAAATGCTGCCATAATATCCAACAATTGGGTATTTTCTTAATTAATGATTAATAGGGGAGGTCTCAACCCATTTTGGGTGGTACCATCCTTGGCTGGTGGTCTTGGGTTCTATAAGAAACTAGTCTGAGCAAGATAGGAAGCAGCACCCCTCCAGGGTCTTTGCACCAGCTCCTGCTTCCAGGTTCCTGCTCAGCTTGAGTTCCTGCACTTAGTTTTTGTTGATAATGAAATGTCATACATAACTGTGAATAAAATAAGCCCCTTTTCCCTATGAGTTGCTTTTGGTCACAGTGTTTCATAGTAGCAATCGTAACCTTAGCTAAGACATTCAAGAATTTTTTTCTTAACCTCCATCCCCAGCCTGAGACAGAGGACTCATCTTTGCCTTTCCAGATAATGTATCATCTCTTGTAATAACTACATCCAGGACATTTTCAATTTAGCTACGGGTATTTGCCTTCCCAAACTTGGGGAACAGACAAAGTCCTCAGTGTAGATGTATTACGCATGTGCATGCACACACACATACACAGAGAGAGAGAGAGAGAGAGAGAGAGAGAGAGAGAGAGAGAGAGAGAGAGAGGAGAGGGAGAGGGAGAGGGAGAGGGAGAGGGAGAGGGAGAGGGAGAGGGAGAGGGAGAGAGAGAGAGAGAGAGAGAGAGAGAGAGAGAGAGAGAGCTAGATAAAGGGTCCCAAAACCTGAGATCCATGGGAATGACAAAGACTTCTCCTGATCAGAGTTCAGATATTGACAAGGGGTGCAGAAATTATCCCCCACAGCTTCCCCCTCTAAAGTAACTATGCTCTGAGACTATTCCCCTGCAGTGACTCTCTATTGATACTAGCTAGTCTGCCCTCTCCTTCAACTGTGCATAATAAGCTCACCTCCTCATTCAGGTATGTATAACAAATCTACCTCCATGCTTGTCTAGCTGGTGCTTCTCCATCCGAGTGCAGGGCCCATGTGATCTCAGTTTTCAAAGTCTATGGTTTCTTCATTCCCTATCACTGTAGACAGATCAATCCCAAAGCTATACTGGTGTCAATGTTCAAGGCTTTGACATCAAATGCTTTGTTACAGGAGGGAGTTCATAGAGAGAGCTATGCTACCTCTCTCTTAACTTCTGTTACTGTTTAGGTCCTGGTACTAGGACATTGTTTTTCCATCACCTATTCATACATAATTTTCCCTTGAGACACCCCATTTTATCAAGGTCCTCTGTATGTTTACTGCAAGAAGAACCTATAGGTCTCAAGTTTGCAATATTGCTAGTCATCAAAATTTATATTTCAAGAATAATTACCAAATTCTAGAAAAATGATTCATTGACTAACTCTGCACATGTAACTAGTGTTGATATTTCTCTCCTGTGGTGTATTTATAATCACTTTTAGTACAGAACATTTTCATTGTAGTAATAAAATTTATGTATTTTTTAAAACAACTATGTCTCCACTTTATTGTTTTCAAAGTAATCTCCTATCACAATTTGTAAAGATGTTTTTCTGTGAAAATACTTAAAATTTTCTTTATTTAGACCTTTGTTCCAATTGGAAAGGATCTCTAGTGTGAAATGACTTTACAATACTTTTTTTTTTACCAGATAATTAGTTGTTAGGCTCCACCTGCCTAGTAATCTGTTGCTTCCTTATTCTTTCATAATCTATAGAGATCTATTTTATGACTAAATATATTTAATGATAATTTTTCCAAGCTTATATATTCTTTTATATTAACATCCATACCTTACAATTTTATTGAAAAACTGTCTTTGAGGTTGAATTAGCATAGCTCTTATGAAATTTTATAATAAAATAAAACTTCTTTGTAGAATTACTTGAGTTTACAATATCTCTGAGCTCTGAGGTATCTTTCTCATTTTCTTATCATGCTTTAGTCAAACACTGTTCTGGGCATGGAGCAAAGCAGGAGGCTTTGAGCCTAAGGCTGATGGGATGGTTGAGCTTTTTAAGTTCTTGAAAAGCCATTTGCTTCTTTATTTGTGCTGGGGAAATGACTTCAACATACTTCGCTCTGCATTTATTTGATTATTCATGAAGGCATGTATTATCTTTCATATGTATATTAGTGATTTATAATTACTTTTTACTGATTGTCTATTCAGGTTTGTTGTTCTCTCTCTTGTATTTATATCTATGACTTAATCTCTGTATTAATTACATAAACTATTTCTATGTTAAATACGTTAGCAGTCAATCATACTCTTGAAGTGATAATATTTGCTTTGGGATATATGTTTCCAATTCTACTTTGTCCCTTTAAATTTGTATTTAATCTTTCCCTACAGCACATCTTATGCCTCCAGACTTCTATATCTTTTGTTTTTACCTTTGAATATATTGCATATATAAAAGCTGTATAATGTTTGTGTCAATGTGCATGTATGCATGTGTGTGTACATGTGCATTGATGTTTCTTCATCTTTGTGTTCATGTGTGCACATGTGTGTATACACAGGTATGTGTGTGTGTGTGTATGTGTGTGTGCATGTGTGTGTGCATGTGTGTGGGGTGTGTGGTGTGTGTGTGCATGTATGCGTGTATGCATGTGTGTGTGTATGTGTGTGTGCGTGTGTGTGTGTTAGCCTGAATACAACAGATTGAGGTGTTAAACTTTTGGTCCCCAACTGGTGGTGAAAACTTTAGGAGTTGGAAGCCTACCTGGAAAAGGTATGTCACAAGAGAGGAGGCTTACAATGTTATCCTTGGTTCCAACTCTGGCACTCTCTCATTGCTTCCTGTCCATCATGAAGTGAGTGGCCTCAACTGTATATTTCCATTCACATGATGCTCTGCTTTTCCATGTGTCTAGAATCAATAGAGCCCAGAACAAATGGACTGAAATGTCTGAAGGCTTGAGGCAAAGAAGTCTTTCCTCCCTTAATTTCATAGTGTCAGCTGATTACTAACTACATCATCAATTAGAACACCAATAAAAGTAATGAGATTCTCCCATAGTAGTTTGTTTTAAAAGTTTTTCATTTTTATAAACTAAATGTCAATGTTTTTAGCCTTATTTTTGTTATTGTTTTGATATTGTTTGCTTGATTAGTTGTTTGAGAGAGTTTCACCATGTAGCTTTGTTTGTTGTGGTACGGAATAGGAAACTAGCCTGGCTTTGAACTAGTGAGGATCTTCTTGCCTCAATCTGCCCAATCCCTATACACACACACACACACACACACACACACACACACACACACACAGACCACACACAGAAACACACACATACCACACACACACACACACACACACACACACACACACACACACACACACACACACACGAGTTGTGGTTACAGATATGTATCTCCATATTCAGCTAAAGATTTTCACTTAAAATTGCTCAGAGAAGGCAGATACTTAAAAAGAATGGTAACATCGAGAATTCGTGCAAAGAAGAAGGTTGTGGAGATGGTTCAGTGGTTGGTTAAGAGTGCCTTGCTCTCTCACAGAAGACTCAGGTTCAATTCCCAGCATTATGTGGCAGCTCACAACTCACAACTGTCTCTAACGACAGTTCTAGGCAAGTCAATGCCCTCTTCTATCCTACACGGGCTCCTGCATGCATGTAACACACTTAGGTACACTAAGGCACAAGGTGCACGCACACACACTCTCAACAAATAAATAAATAAATAAATAAATTTTTGAGAAGAATTTGTATAAAGATGGTTAAAGATAGAACTCAATGATAAAGTACTTTTATAGCATGTGCTAGCCTGACTGTCTCCAGCACTAGAAAAAAAAGTTTATGTAAAGACATATATTATATGACATATAATTTATATCAATTCAATATGCCAATTTATTTTGCCCAAATTGCTACAGTAATAATTGAGAGTATTTTACCATATAAATGAAAGTTCGTGAACAAAGGTACCCACTTCCTCATTATTTTCTTTTGAAAAGAAATTACAAGTGTAAGATAAACTGACTTTAATTGCAAAGAAAAATGTCAGGAGTGACATTTCAACACTTCAGCATACTAATGAGCTCAGCTAAAAGAAATGTAAAATCAACCAGGAAACTGTCATTAGTTTCTTCGGGACCTCGCTGCCAGTGAAATAAACAATTGATATGTTAAAATGATTCACTTCTAACATATTATTATGTTCCATAAATATCAGCCTGACCATATTGATCGGACCTTGACAGGGACAGGCACAAATGCCATTTAGTTAGCAGTATGACAAGCTAATGAAAACATTCCAGAATGTTCTGCAAGTGGGATTAGGGGTGTGCATGTGAGAAGACAGCACAGTTGTTGACAGTTGAGGGTTGACTCAGCAAATCAGTCATTAGATCCTTCAGCCCAATCCATGTGTTTCATGTGTCTGAAACATCTCACCATGACCCTTGGTTTGGCAAGCATCCTCTTAGCAGGGGCTACCTGAGAGAATGTTGCTCAGACTGTGTGAGATTTGGTACCTCAGCAAATGCACAGAAGATGCTATTTCTTTTTGTTGCAGTTAACTGAACCATATAGAGCTTGATATTGAACCCTTGCTTTACCTTCTACTAATCATACTAATAGAGTTAATTCAGCAATTTCTAAAATAGTTTAGTGAATTAAAACTGTGGGCTTTCCATATGAAAGTTAGAAGGAAAAATACACAGGGTGCTTTTTAAGTTATGGACTTCCACTTCATTCTCCAAGTATCATGTTAGAAATTTTCATGCAGTTACAACAATTCAATTGTTATCAATTGAAAAGAATGGAGTTGTGCATGCTTATGGAATGTTTCCTGACACAGACGGGGGGGGGGGGGGGGTTTGCAAATATAAACAAGTTAGTCTCAAGTTCAACTTTCTCCTTTTTTAAACAAAAAGGAAGCCCGACTAACACTTTGCCTCTAATGAAAATTGTTTTCAACATCACAGTCTTTTAAATAATCCATCCATTCACTTACTTAAGTGCGTGCTATGAGCTTTGCGCCTCATAGAATGCTGAACATAATCTGAAATAGAAAGCATCACCCATTGCCACTCTCATGAAACCTATAGGCAGTTACAAATCAAATAATAAAAATCCTGAGTATGCAATTACAGCCCAGACCAATGCCTTAAAGCAAAAAATAAATTTCTAAGAACAGAACATATAGTCCAGGGAGGTTAGAGCTTGGGGATAGAGAGAATTCTCCAGTGTAATCACCCAGGCACTGAAATGAAGTGGCGGAGATGGGTGAGAACCAATATTCCAGCTATTCCAGGAAGCCAGTGAGTGTAAAGGACCTTAGATCAGAGTGAGCCTGAGGGCACTAGTTCCCACTCTCATTCACACCCTTGACCTTTAACATCCTTTCCTATCCAGGCCTCTACTAAACTCCTAATGTCCCCTTAGGACCCTGGCTCCAGAAGTCTCCTAAAGTAATGGGAATTATCTCCCACGCTCCTTTGACTCTGAAACCTGGATTTTGTCATTGTCCAGCGCTGCTGTCTGTGAAGCATTGTACTTTACCTCAGTCCAATGCTGTCCTCAACACTATAAACATGTCTGGCTTTGCCTTCCAACTCAGCTTTTCTTGCAGGGGTCAGTAGCCCATGCTGTCATGCCTTAAAGATTCAGGACCTATCCTTCTCTCCAACATCCCTGCCATAAATCTAGGTGGTTTCATTGTCTTGTGGAGAGTGTTTATGACATCTGGCCTACTCACTCAAATTTAGCAGAAGGTATCACTCTGCCACAGCACTCACTGCTGGAGACTTGGTGACTGAAACTACTCCATAATCTCAGTTGTAAACACTCCATCTGCAGGCCACTAGCTTCTCTCCTTCAATTTGATTCCACATGTCTGCCATTCCTTAACCCCATACAGAACTATGGTTCCATTTTCTTGTCTTGTTGACTGTCCTACATGTGCTTTATGCATACATCACCACTTATGCTGAGTTTGCAATAAAGAAGCAAGGGACAGTGGGGCATCTCAGTGGACATAGGAGCTTGCTGCCAATGTTGATGGCCTGAGTTTAATCCCCAGGACCTATATAATGGAAGGGAAAAACAAAGTCTGGCAAATAGTCATATGATCCCACACAGACATGCTGTGGCACATGCCTGCTCCCCACAATACAATAAATAAATGTAATATAAGTTTTGGAAAAAAAACAGAGAATATGAAACCATATAATATATAGAACTATTTTACCTGAATTCAAAAAAGACAGCAAAACGAAAATTATAAAATGAGTAAAAAAATATGACAATGTCTATAAGATAAAAATGTAAACTTAAACTCTGACCCATATTAAAAATCCATTTAAGTATATTTATTTGGAAATAAAGGTTAAAAGGAAATAAGTAAATCATTCAACACAAAACCTGAAATAGTGCAGGCAGTAGGAATTGAAAGAAAGAAAGAAAGGAAAGAAAATATGAACCAAAAAAACAAAAAGGTAGAAAGCAAAATAAGCAGAATGAAAGGCATATTAAAGAGTAGGTGGATAAAACCTGATCCAGTGAGAAGTTTAATGGGGCAGACTTCTGGCCAAACTAATAAAAAGGTGAGGTAAATGATCAGTAGTGATCTTTACTTCAATAGCTATGTGGAATACAATGACATTTCACCTATATGAAAAGTAGCATGTCTCTTATGACAAAGTTAGTATTCTTATAAGAAGAAGCACAAACAGCACGCACCTCTACCTGCCTTCTCCCACCACCTCTCTGCTATTTGAGGAAGACAAAGTTCTCTGAAACTCAGGAGAAGGAGGGTTCTCATCAGGCCTTGACACCCTTCAGACTATTGAAAAGTGAATGTGTGTTGATTATCCTCAAATCTGTACCAGTTTGTCACCAAGAACAAAAAAAGAACAAAGGTTGAAATTGGTAGTGTAAGACCCAAGGTGGGGACTAGCAGCAGGGTACCACACCACAGCTACTCTGCACAGGAAATTGCAGCTAGAGTTGGAAAGAGTGGTCTGAGGTGAAGACTTGTCTCTACTCTGCAGGGTGGAAGCAGAAGCTAATGTTTTGTGAGGATTAAGGAGGATGGGTCTGGTGCTGGACACTGTGCCAGGCACAGTAAACAACTGATGACTGCTATGACCTTACTAGTAACAACACACTCTAATTTCCTTGTTTGGAATATGGCGGCTTGAGTCAGGGAGATGTAATGGTGGGTAGTGATGCCTTAAGGATGGAGAAGCCCCATGGGGTGAGACATGAGAAGCAGAATTGTATCAGCTCCCTGAAAAATAATATAAAGATGTGTCTATAAGAACATTTCAAAATGTTTAACAACCACATAGCTACACTTTGAAATGGATCTACTATCTAAATTCAAAACTTTTTTTTAAGTCAAAACTTTTAAAGCAAAGAGTAGTGCATCTATATCCATCATTCTGGAGACAGTGGGTCTCAGTGATCATTCTTTATAAAAATTTTTCCCGAGCTTCCTTTCGGTGACCTGGAAAATGTTACCTGAAGCCTGATCCAATCACCTCTAAGCTGTTTAAATTCCAGTCCTTACAAAAAGCCAGATACTCCTCTAACCGGAACTGCTTCTACACACCAGGCCTTCCCTCTGCAATCAAGAAATAGTGGCTGACATCTTAATTGCTGCCGTCTGGCAGAAGAGACACACACCTGTTGACAGATGGGCTTGATGAAATTCTAAAACAGAAATGTCAATGGTAAGACATGATTTGTCTTAATGTGATATTAATTAGGAGAAGCAACTGAAAAAAAAGGCATTGACCCCATTGTATGAGGCTTGCCTTGTTTTGTTGGTGGTGCAGAGATTTGAACCCAAGGCATCATGGATTGGATGCAAGTACTGCATGGTTGAATTATAACCCCAGCCCCAACAGGACACTTTTGAGTGAGTACAGGCACACAATGTCATTCTTCCTGACTGACATTTGGTTATCACCTATTCACAAGATTCTGGGGGAAAAAAGATCCCACAGAAACATGTCAAAAGTCATCAGGACAAGTCCCAGCTTTTGAATAAAACCCAGCTCATGCATGTTTAATGGAGATGCTGGACTTCATCAATCCTGACAAATGAAATGTTGATAAATCTGTTCTTAAGTGGACACACGTTGTAAACAGGCAGGTCAGCTTAGCAGGGATATCCTGCAAAATGTCTTAATAAATATACAGTTCTCAAGTGAGGTTTGATGGCTGCTCTAGGTGAGGCTGAATTCTGACGGCCTTTATGTTCTTGGACTTGTAGGGAACAAACAGCTTCTGAACCAGGAGAGTTACAGAACTCCCTGAGCTCAGCCTGAGATTTTCTCTCTTTCTGCTCTTAATTGGTTTTCTCACAGGCCGACTTGGCCAGCTTTACCTACTGTGCTTGGTTTTTGCAGTGATTTATCTCAGATATTCCTTCTGCATATTTCAGTTTGGTGGTTCTTATCACTACCACATGTGGACAGGTCCGTTTGAATTCTATTCATTCTACCAGCCCCATGATGACCAGGATTTCATACTGGGAAAAGTGACCTCAGCATGAGCTCAATGCCAACCATGCTCTTTACATGTTGATTCTTGACTCCTGTACCAAAGACCTCTGTGACACTGTTCATATCAAGAAAGGAGAGCCCTGTGCCATTGAATCTTCTGTTTCTCAGACAATCCTGTTCTTTCTTATTAAAACCAACCAACCACTCTTCTGAGGTGTGAGCATGCCAAGCACTTTACAAATACTATCATCCCCAAGTGGTAGTATATATCAGTCAGAAGCCCTTGTTACCTTGTTACCAGAGATGGGCACCTGGAAGCTACCTTTGTGCATTTATGATACCAGAGTTGGTCTCACTTGTTCACCTTCCTATTAAGCAAGCACCACTGTCTTACACTGCTTGAGAAAATTACGGGGTACTTTAATGTATCTTTTCCTTATGACGATATACTGCTGTTTAGAAAATAGACACATCAGTTACATGTGAATATATAGTTTTTACCTAAAGTTCATGGAGAAATGATGAGTGATCCTCAGAAGATTAAGCACCTATCAAACATTTAAGACAAGACTTTTGCCGTGGTTCAGCCAGTGACTGTTTAATTCAAAGTGCCCAAGGCTGTATCAACACATGGTAAGAACACCTGGTTGAAACTGAGAAAGATAAATGTCACTTTGGTGACTCTAAGGGGTCACATTTCAGATAGATGTGTCTCACTTTTGACCAAGCCTTTTCTTAAGTGGCTTCCTTATAGGTATGCTAATATGGCATTTTCTGATAGGAAGTGCTTTGCTTTCTCAAACATGCTACTCAGGGAATGTCTTACAATGATACTTTCATGCCTGTGATAAATTCAACCAAGTGCCATGGGCATGAGCGGGTTGTGTTTCCCCATGTCCAAGACCAAAGACTAGTCCAGCTCTAGCCAGGCTTGTAGCTTTCACCCTTTCGGACGGTAAGTGGGGAGTGTTCGATGCAATTGTTGGGGTTGACTTTCTGAGAACAGAACTTTTCAAACTCAATTGCACTTCTCTGTGACCAGGGAAGAAGATTGCATCCATTTTATTTCAACATTAGCTGACCAACAGCAGACAGACAGTGTTTGTGGTTCTTGGTGAGGCTGTGTATTCTCAGTGGAAAAATCTCTGCTTCTGAATGCAGGCCTGGCAAGCAGGACTGTGGGGAATCTGATCTCACCTCAGGCTTGCTAAATGCTCTCTCTCCCACTGGGCAGCTATCAGGTAGGGTGCTGTTAAAGAAAGTATCAGAGAATTTTCACTTTTCAATTTTGTTAAAATCACATACCAAGTCAAATATAATTAGTTTATTTCATGCAACAGATGGTATAGTATTTGAAAATAAAGTATAAATTCCTTCCCTTAATTGAGTAATGCATCTCACATGACCTCTTTTGCAAATTTCTAAACTGATTTTTCTCAAACAGGTCTGTACGTTATTTGGATGCAGGCCCAAACAGGTTAAAATTGTCTTAATACTTTCCTCTCAAAGAACATTATGTAAATGAAAGCAAGTAAGCACTGAGCAGCTTATGTTAATACCAGCTTCTACACAAATTAGATCTGCATCTGGGATAAAGAAGTGGCAAGGAACTGTTTGAACCACTGCTCCAAATGCAACATGTTATGGTCATATTTAAATTAATATTTTAAACTGGCTGAACTTAATATACATTATTAGTTTGTTGAAAGTGAGTTTCTAACTAGAACTGAACCAACTAGACCTGTTGCATGAATAAAGGAAACTCAGAGCCAGATCTCAGGGAAAGGCTGAAATATCAAAGAGAGAAAACACCACAGTCAGATCTCACCCAGCTGTCTTCCAGCTTCCTCAGCCTCACTCCTTGTGGCTTCTACTGCCTCATCTATCTTTCTACATCTGCCTTAAATACCTTCTTCACCCAGTTGTTTCACATCCAGGTTAAGAGTAAAGGCGTTGGCTACTATTTTTCATAGTTAGCCTTGAACTCACAAAAACACAGAAAGATCTCCTCTGTCTCTGGAGTTATGGGATTAAAGGCCTGGCACCACCACTGCCTGCCTGGGAGTCTGGGACTCCCTTTGTAAATCAAGCTGGCCTCAAACTCAGATCTGCTGGGATTAAAGGTTTAGGTCAACACTCCTGATCTTTCCCAGTGCTGGGATTAAAAGTGTAAATTACCACTCTCTGATCCTCCTGGATTGACTGTGGGTAGATCTCTCTGATATTTTGGACTGGTTTTTATTAAATATGAAACATATTACCACATAGATCCTTCGTAGACATATTATCTTTCCCTTCAGGAGAACCTGTTATCTTGAATATTAGAATGAGAAAGAACATATATATATGTGTGTGTGTGTATTTATATATGTGTGATATTAGTTTGTATATGAATAAATGAATATATAAATATATAAATTAATATGTATATTCAAATTGAGCAAGTATCTCTAGGACACCAAAACATAGCTTTTGGAAAACAAAAGATAAGACAGAGTATCACACGTGCATATTAAGTGGTTGTCACAAAGTATCTGAGAAGACAATCTGGAAGAAGAAAAGGCTCATCTTTGGCTCTTGGCTTCGGACGTTTCAATCTATGGGTAACTAACTGGTCCTATTATTTAGGCCTAAGATGAGGCAGAACATCATGATGATGGTAACACGTGGAAGAAGATGCTGCTTACTTCATATCAGACAAGAAGCTGGGGTAATGCAAGAAATACTCTTTAAACTTCATTCCAATGATCTACTTCCTCCAAACAGGTCCATCTCCTGATAGCTCCTTTATTAATTAATTTCCCATAGGACTGGATCCCTTCATATGGTTTCCATGCTCCAATCACTCCTCAGTAGCTCCACTAGTTTGGAAGCAAGCTTTCAACATGTGAACAAACTGTGGCAGCAGCCTTGGGAGACCTTTGGTTACTACTGCTTTTCCTAACCACAACACAAATGGGATTTTGTTTCTGTTTCAGGTATTCTGGTCACTTTTTCCCCTGGTGGAATTTAGAATATGCTGAGTTTTTCTAGCTAGTACCAATAATGCCATTACAAGCTCCAAACAATTCACTAAATGCCAGAAGTGGAAGAAATTCCATCCATATCTGATTCCATTGGTAATGCCAATAATGCACATGTATTAGTACATTACATGTAGTGGCACCATGGTGTAGCACACATGTTAGCAATTGACTCATGGCTTCTCAGCCTTCATTGATAAAGCCTCTAGGTGTGAGGTGAGACATATCTGTAAAAGCTGGGTGCCATACCAGCTAGTCAGAGGTCGTCTTCTCTCTCTATGTCACCTACTGTGTGAAAAAATTCTAGGATATATAATGTGTTGGAAAGAAAAACAAAATAAAGCAGAAAAACTGTTCCCTACTGATTCAAATTTGGTGCCTGAGAGTATGAATTAAGCTGTCAAGATATCAACATGGTGAAGGGGACCATTTCTACAGACAATGGCATTTTTATGTGCACCTGGAACTATGTAGCCAAAGATGCAAATTCAAAGGAACAGTTAGATTCTCTGCTGTACAAATCACTTTTTAACATGAGTGATAACTTATGAAGAGATTGGACCAATGGAAGGGGCTTTGGGCTTCCAGGAATGATAAATTTGCAGAAAGTGACTAGGAAGCACACAAAGGGACTTGTAGAAGATACAGCTCATTGTAAAGTTTGTGAAGGCTCTTTTGACTTCCATTCTGGTTCTAGAGTTCTTCCCTTCTTGCTGGCATGAAGGACCCTTTATTTTATAGGAAACATGTCTTGTTTTTAAGTACATACAAGAATAGTGAAGGATTTTTTTTTTCAGAATCTACTGTTTCTCAGTTAGCTTTGACTCAAAATAATTTTATGTTCAAGCTACATATTTGGGGTGGCAAACCCAAATTGTCTTCAACCTCCTGGGGGGAGAAGGTATGTTCAGCTAAAGCTTCACATTGGTAATGCAATGAATGGAAGGCATCCACTCCGGACATGTTCGGTAGCCTTCATGCCCAATTCCATCTTCCAGCATTCTTTCTGCTTTACAGCTGCCACAGTCTTTAAATTATCTAACCTTTACTGTCTGCTTAATTTCTAGACAGCAGCCACCATGTTAGTCAAAGCCTTGTTCATATCCCTTGTGGGTCCATAGAATCAATTTACATTTTCATATGGATGCTTTATTTCTACTTTGCTTAATTAGTCCATGCCATGTATGTATGATTCTAGAAATATCAGTGAAGTAGAGAAACCATACTCCTAGGGACATGGGCATTTTGGATCCCATCATGCTCTGCAAGTCACTAGCAGAAATACCTTTTTCAACTGAACCATTATGGGGACAAAGTTTATGACTCTATAGTCACCAGGACAGAACTGACATAGTAAATGGCAGTTAGGTAATGACAGTAATGACTGTGATTAGTGGTGAAGTATTTCTTGGCTTTATACAGTCTTCTTTTGGAGACATTATTTTCTATAGATTTCTTTTCTATCTCCCTCCTTCTTTTACCTTAAGATTAACAAGCAAATCACATATGATCAGAAGTATTGATTTATCTGGAAAGGACAGTCATACCTTACATCGGTAGTTCTCAACCTTCCTAATGCTGTGACCCTTTAGTATAGTTTCTCATGCTGTGGTGACCCCCAAACATTAAATTATTTTTGTTGCTACTTTATAACTGTAATTTTGCTACTGCTTTGAATCATAAGGTGAATATTTGTGTTTTCTGAGAGTCTTAGACGACCTCTGTGAAAGGGCTGTTCATCCAAAAGGGTTTGCAAGTCACAGGTTGAGAACTACTGCCTAAACGTGACTTCATTGATATCATTATGTGCCAATATGTAGCATTTTATAGTTTTATTCAGTATTTTCACTTTGGTGCCTCATCCCTCAGGCATCAGACTGTGACAAGTAGTCCACAAAAACCCCTATTGCAAGATTCTACTGATCTTTAGTACCGTGTATAAAGTTGCTTATTTACTCACATGATAAATTTCTTTGGCCGGGCAACTATGCAGCATAGCATGTGTTTGGCTCAGAGCCAGCAAATGATTTGGAGTGGGTGAATGAATCCATATTGTCTAGAGTGTAGGTTAGGAAAAACTAAGGAGTTAATTCTACAGTGATTTTAATCTAGGCTCAGTGACTACTTGGAACTGACATAGACAAAGAAATGGAAGTTAACTAATTTGGAATTGAATTGAGGACAATTAATCTTCTCCCCTTTGGAATACAAATAACCGATATAATATTCTCCCACTGAATGCATTTAGACAAAAAAGATTCAAATTTTAAGAAAAAAGTCAAAGGGCTACATTACTCATATTTCTAGGAAGGTACTCCTACGTGAACTTCCATCTCTGAATAACACATTCTTCTTAAAAGTATGTTTTTAATAATAAAGAAAATGGATAAATTTATGATGTTTATGGTAAGTGATCTATAGGAATTTTTTTTTCTTTTATGATATCTAGATGGTCCACTCTGGGCATTCATATATCATAGAAAAAGCCCATGGTTATTTTTCTGTACCTAGGATGCAGCAATCCCATCTGCAAGCAGGGTAGATGACATTATGCTATTATTGAAATTCCAGATAAGGTGGCTGTGAACTTCCCTACCTTGGAGACTAGAAACAAAAGCACATCATTAGATTTTCATCTTCTTGACAGCTATTAATTTGCCCATTGTAGTGCAGAAAACCATGTTTTTGGAAAGAAATATTTATTATCTTGGTTTTTTTGTGGAAAGATAGATTTGGGAGAATAAAAATAAATTAAGCCACACATTAGCAGAAGAGATTTTTTTTTAACACATACACATATGCATTCACACACACACACACACACACACACACACACACACACACAGTGTATATATGTATATACACATATATTCAGTAAATAACTACATATGGTGAAATCATTAAAAACAAGATGAGCTATTTAATATAAAACAGACAAATAACTTGAACAGAGATTTGTGACGAAATATAATAGGAAATCCCCCAAAGACTTAGGCTTGTTTCTAAGTAAATAACTGGGTCTCAAATCAAATTCTAATAATGATTATCAAACTACAAAATTATCCATGCTATGAAAATTCAAAATTCATGGAACCACTCCATTCAAAACCACTCTGTTTTTGGAGACAGAAAAATATGATAAATAATGAAGAGAAATTTAAATTAATAGAAAAAAATTGAAAAAGTATCAAAATGATAACAACATTATTAAAACTAGTGTTAGGACTGTGTACTGTATGTTTAGGGTTAGATATAAAAATGAGCATATTAAGGGCCTTAATGTAAGACCTGAAACCTAGAAACTTCCAGGAGGAAACATAGATAAAACACTTCAAAATCTAGGCAAGAGTCTTCTGAAGAAAAAAAAAAAACCCAAAGAATTGACAATGTGCTTGTATTAAATTAAAAAGCTTGTGCACAGTGGAGGAAATTATAAGCAGAATGAAGACACAGCCTACAGAATGAAAAAAAAATTGTCAATTATACATGAGACATGGGATTAATATGTAGACTATATAAATAATTTAAATACCAAAAAGCCCATTCAAATATAAATGGACTAGTAAACTAAATAGATAGCTCACAAAAGAAAATTGGGAGCTCACTGAATCAGAAACAATTGCTGAAGAACCTTTAGGGAAAGAAACTAAACCTTCTAAAGGTAGAGGACTGTCAAATGGTGTGGGCAGTTTGTGGAGCCTCTTGCAGTAGGATTAGACTATGTTCCTGGTACATGAACTGACATCTCAGAGCCCTTTCCCTGCAAAGGAACACCTAACTCAGTCTTAATACTGGGATGAGGAACTTGGACCTACCTTAGGTGGATATGCCAGACTGAACCCACCTTGCCCTCTTGGGGAATAGATGTGGGGATGGGATGGAGGGGAGGCTGAGAGAGGATTAGGAGGGACCAGGAGAAGGGAAGGGATGGGGAGCATTGGTATATATGGGGAAAAAACCCAATTTGAATAAAAAAGAAAAATAAAAGAAGAAAACACATACATAGCCAATTAACACTTGATCTGCCACTCTTGGATGTGTCTGCAGAGCCCTGAGGTTGACATAACACAGAGATACTCGCTGTTCATTGTTCCTGTGTTCTAAGACATGGAACCAGCTTAGATGCCTATCAGCAGATGAACTGCTAAAAAATATGGACATCACATTGGAATTTTATTCTGCTATAAAAGAGAAATTTCCAAGAAAAAATGATGCAACCAGAGATTTATGTTAAATTGGTGTCATGAAAGAAAAATACTACATATTTTCTTTCATATGCAAACTGTAGGTTTAAACTGAGAGAGAGATGGGGTGGGAGGGAACGGAGTTAGAAATATGGCTCAGCAGTGAAAACATATATTTCTCTTGCAGAACCCAAACCCATATTATGAAGTTCACAATTGCCTATCACTCTTCACTCTAGGGCATCCAACACTCTATTCTGGCCTCTTCTGACACCAGCATCTATGTGCATACCTGCATACAGATACACATAATTACAAATAAAGGGGGCAAAAAAGGAGACCATTTTTTGAGTTAGCAGAGGAAGAGAGAGGTGGGAGAGGGAGGAAGAGAATAATAAAAGATGTAATCCATGAAAATATTCATGGATTTCAGGGGGAGGATATTTTATGGGAGATAGGAAGCCAGCAAAAGACTTTTGCTAAGGGAGATGGCGAAGGCGGTACAGAAGGTGTGTAACTAAAAGCTAAGGAAGATGACATGTAGTTATAAAGATATCATAATGGAACAAATTGCTTTGTATGTTAATATAAAAATACTCTAATTTGACAGAGCCAGCAAATTCACAGTTCCAAACATCTAACTCCAACCCAGTAATACAACAAGGTCAATAGTAATTACACAGTATTGTATTGAAATTTGTGACACATAAAAAACTCTCAAAAGCAGCTAGAAACACTATGTACATAGGAACAGAGGTATCACTGGTTGGCCTGGAGAGTAGGTGGGGACCAGCAAAACAGAGGTGGGGGGGTGTGGCCATTACTCAAGTGGTGAGCAAGCTTTTAGGGCTTATGGTTTATTTTCATTATTTTGTGGTGATGTTTTCACAAGGGTTTTCATTATCAAAACTCATCTAATTGTATATTGGAAACATTCCCCACCCCCATTCTCTTCCCATGCTCCCTCTTTCCCAGATGCTTGAAGTGAACAGATTTTTCTCAAACACATGCTCCCTACTGTGTGCTTAGCTTCATCACAGACTCCAAAGCATCTAGGCCAACCTGCCAGTGAGTTGAAACCTCTGCATCTGTGCATGAACTCTAATATAGGAGGAGAAAAGAAAGTAGGAAATGAAGATAAAAGAGGGAAAATAAAAATAACTAAAGGAAGTAGGGGAATAAGAAGCTTTATTACTTTCGTTCTCTTAGGTGAAAAAAATGTTTGGATTAGTAAATGCATCATTGACTATGATTTAGAATGCACGGGTCACTTTTACCTTTCCATATCTAAATGAGTTTTTATTTAAATGTCTGTGCCTACGGTGCCTCCCTATTCCCACTCAGCCTTTCTACCAACTCTTTTGCCCCATTAGGAACAGTGACAAAAATTGAGCATGGATTAGGAATGGTGTAAAATACCTTTGAAAGACAAGCTCTGAATCCTCTGACCAGGACTGCAGTGTTCCTGTTGTGTCTCCATACAGCTAGTTGCATCTCATATCACTTTACTTTCACACTCTCATTTTTATAAAACAAAGCTACCACAAGCCATTTCTCAAATGAATAGCTCCCTAAAAGTAGTGCCTGCCAATTATGCAGAAAGTCTTAAAACTCCAAGTTCTAGGAAGAAAGTCTAACCATAAGCCACTTCAAATATATGAAATGCTTGGTGCAGTCTGTCTAGCAGTGACAAAATGCCTAAGAAAAACAACCTAATAATGGAAGGGTTTGTTTGGACTTAACTATTGGAAGTATAGTCCATTGCAGTGGGAGAGAGATGAATGAATGCTGATGTCTAAGGAATGGTATTGTCTATATACCATGGATCTTTCTTCCTCTACTAACTTTCTATAATGACCCCATAGATACACCCAGAGCTGTGTCTCCTAGATGATTAGAAGTCCAATTATGTTGACAATGAAGATTAAATGTCATACACAAGAGAAAACGAGCTCATAAATCCTACATTCAAATATAAATCTCCTCAACAACTGAACGGAAATACTTACACCTGCCTAACTTCAAGCACCGTCTTAAGCAGTCTTACTGTTGGATTGTGGAGGAGGCAGTTTTCCTTCCTATTTGGTCCTTTCCTTTCTGTGATCGTCATTGCTTAAAAATAATGTCTCAGAACCCCAAGGACCCAGAATCAGACAATTTTTTTTAAGTTTACATCTTCAAAATTCATTTATAAATTTCTAAATTATGAGCTTTATTGTACAATAGAAAAGCTTAAACTCGGAATAAGTCTACCAAGGTCTAATGAGAGCAGGCTCATTCACTTTAAACTAATTAGTAGCATAGTGTTTAGGAACGAGTGACACTGGAGAACTATGTCTGCACAGGATTCCATGGGAAATTTAGCTGTAGTAACAGCTATTAAATAACAAAGAAACATTCCACCAAAATGCAGCACTGTTAGATGTGTAATATATTCTGACATAATAAAATCAATTTAAAAGCAGAGCACATTTCAAGCCAGTCCTGAACATGTAGATGTCTTTGCCCTTAAGAGCAATCCTATGCACATATGTCTTCCGTGTAGTCATACTGCAGCTATCAATTGGAAATAGTATAAATATGTTCAAATCAAAGTCTACCTACTAGTAAAGACAGTATTTAGTCATGATTCTACTTTGTTACTTTTTCCTATTTTTCTTTTATTAAAATTTTTTTCATACAGTATGTTCTGATTGTCATTTCCCTTCCCAGCCTCTGAGATTCTCCCTCACCCCACCTCCCATCTGACTATAAACCCTTCTGTCTCTCTTAGGAAACAAACAGGCATCTAAATAATAATAATGAAGTAAAATAAGTTTTAAAAACAAAATAGGACAAAACAAACAGGAGAGAAATATAGAAAACAACCTATATAAATCACATATAGACACAGAAACTCACGTGTTTATGCACACAGAATCCCATAACAACACAAAATTGGAAGTCTTGAATATGCAAAGCATCTGTAAGATTTTAATAAACATCCTGACAAAGCATTATGCAACAACGAACCCGGATGCCATTGAATGTTTTGTGTTGACCATCTACTGATGGGCTTGGGGTCTGCCCTTAAGAGTGGCTTGTATCCCTACTGGGACCCCCTTGAAGAAAACTAATTTTTCATTAAGTATCAATTGGAGAAAACTTCTGGGTTAGAAATGAAGGCTGTGTCCACATCTTTTTTCTATTATTGTAGAACCCCCAACTAGTGCAGACCCATGCAGATCCTATGGATGTTGCCATGGTTTCTGGGTGTTCATAAATGCAACTTGTCTCACTGTGTTTAGAGGGCCTAGTTTCCTCAGTGTCCTCCATACTCTCACTTCTTGTAATCTTTAGCCTCCTCCTCTTTAGGCTTCCCTGATCACTGAAGGGAGAAATTTAATGGAGATATTTTATTTAGGATTGAGTGTTCCATGGCCTCTGACTTTCTGCAAATTGTCTTGCTGTGAGACTCTGTATTTGTTCCTGTCTACTGCAGGAGGAAGCTTTTTCTGATGATGGCTGAGCAAGGCACTAATCTATGAGTAGAGCATAAGGTCATTATGAGTCATTTTATTGCTATATTCCTTTAGCAGAACAGTTTGGTGTAGTTTCCTTTCAGTCGGTGGCATGTCATTCTATCTAGTCTCAGATTCTTGGTCACTTGAGCAGTGTCAGGTATGCATTCCAGCTATGGAGTGGGCTTTAAATCCAATCAGATATTGCTTAGATACTTCTACAAGTTTTGTTCCATTATTGCACTAGTGCATCTTGGACAGATCATCACTGGAGACCAAAGGGTTGGCTGCTTCGTTAGTGTTTACATTCCTCCTTTAGTAGAATGCATCATTCCTTCCTTCTATAAGCACAGGTCTGTAGGGGTGAAGGCTCTAGGTAGGTACCAGCTTGACTTTATGTTGAAGAGTTGTACAGGTGCTGTCTTCAGGTGTACACCTGCTTTCCTGTCTAGCCATAGCTATCTATTCTATTTCTCCTTCCTAGGGAGATCCGACCGTCCCTAATAGTCCCTTACTCTATATTTAATCTCTGTGGTTATATAAATTGTTGCTTGATTACCAAAGAGTTAACAGGTAATAAGTGACTAAATGCAATATTTGTCTTTTTGGGCCTGGATTACTTACTAAGAATGATTTTTTTAAAATCTCACTTCATCCATTTATCTGAAAATTTTATGATTTCATTTCTTAAAAAGCTGATTAATATTTCATTGTGAATATGTGCCACATTTTCTTTATCCATCCATCTGTTGATGTACATCTAGACTGTTTTCAATTTCTTGTTATTCTGAATGGAACAGAAATGAACATGGTTGAGCAAGTGTCTCTACAATAGGATGAAGCATCCTCTGCATATAAGCCCGAGTAGTATAGTTGATCTTAAGGTAACTCATTTCCCAACTTTCTGAGGAATCATAACAATGATTTCCACAATGGCTGTGTAAGATTTTACTCCTGTCAACAATGGATGAGTACTTCCCTTACCCTGATCCTCAGCATGAACCATCTTTTTTTGCTTTATTGATCTTGGCCATTCTGGCTGGTGTAAGATAAAAATCTCAAAGTGCATTTATTTATTTATTTATTTATTTATTTATTTATTTATTTATTTATTTATTTATTTATTTATTTATTTATTCATTCATTCATTCATTCATTCATTTATTTATTTATTTATTTATTTATTTTTATGTGTATTATTATTATTATTTTGCCTACATGTATGTCTCAGCCAGGATGTAAGATCCTCTGAAACTGGAGGTACAGACAGTTGTGAGCTGCCCTGTGGGTGCTGGGAATTGAACTTGGGTCTCCCCTAGAAGAGTAGCTGCTATTCTTAACTGCTGAGCCATCTCTCCAGCTCCTCACAGGAATTTTGACTTGCATTTCCCTGATGATCAGAGGTATTAAACATTTCTATAAGTGCTTCTCAGCCATCTGTGCAGCAAAGGATAAGGTACAAAATTAATTTTTCAAAAAAAATCAGTAGTTCTCCTATATATAAATGGTAAATGGACTACGAAAGAATTTGGAGAAATAATACCTTTTACAATAGCCTCAAACAATATCTTTGGAAACTCTAGCCAAGCAAGTAGAACACTGATATAACTATAAGACATTGAAGAAATAAATAAAAGAAGACATCAGGAGATGGAAAAATTTCTGGCAGTATTAATAGAGTAAAAATGGTCATCCTACCAAAAGCAATACACAGATTCAATGCAATCCTCATCAAAATTCTAACACAGTTCTTCACAGAACTTGAAACAACAATTTCAGCTTTATTATAGAAACATAAATTCCCAGGAAAGTTAAAACAATCCTGAAAAATAAAAGAACTTCTGGATCTTTAATTACTAACCCAGTTCTCAACTTGTACTACAGAGCTATAGTAATAAAAAAAATATATATAGCAGGCTATTGGCATAAAAACAGACATGTTGATCAATGGAATAAAACCAAAGACCCAGAGATAAGTCTATATGCCTATCAAACCTAATTTCTGATAAATAATCCAAAAACACACATTGGAAAAAAGACAGTATCTTCTACAGGTGACAGTCAAACTGGATGGATACATAGAAAAATACAAATAAAGCCATGCTTGTCACCCTGCATAAAACTTAACTCCAACGGATCGAAGACCTTGACCTGGTTAGTGTTACTATTGACGTTCCGAAACATCATGACCAAAAGCAACTGGGAAAGGAAAAGGTTTGTGTGGATTATACTTCCATATCACTGCTCATCTTTGGAGGAAGTCAGGACAGGAATTTAAACAGGGCAGGAACCTGGAGGTAGGAGCTGATGCAGGGTCATGGAGGAATGCTGCTTACTGGCTTGCTTAGCCTGCTTTCTACAGATTCCAGAACCAACAGTCCAGGAGTAGGTAGTCCATTCACAATTGGATGGGCCCTTCCACATCAATCACTGATTCAGAAAATGCTCCATAGGCTTTGCCTACAGCCCAATCTTATAGGAGCATCTTCTCAATTAAGGCTCCTTCCTCTCCAATGACTTCCTCTCCTGTGCCAAGTTTACATAAAACTAGCCAGTAAAACTTTCATCTTTGCACTCAAATTCATAACTGTCAAGATTACACATTAATAAAGAATCACAATATAAAACATTTTATGAACTTAAAAAGTTCCACAATCATACAAATGCAAACACTTTAAAAGTCATCTCTTTAAAAATAGCCAGTCTCTTTAAAATTCCCTGTAAAATTCCAAATCTCTTTTTAAAAAAGAATTAAATTCTTTCAACTGTGGGTTTCTATAATGCCAAAAATAAATTAAATATTTTCTTACTTTAAGGAGGAAGAACCAGGGCATAGCCACAGTCATATCAAAACTAAACTGAACTCTAATAAAGTAAATTACCCAAATATCCAATATCTGGGATTCAATTGAGATCTTCTGGGTTCTTTCAAAGGACCTTGGTCACCTCTCAGGTTCTGCTCTCTGCTACACACATGGCTAAGAAGCACTCAAAAGAGAAAACACAATGGCTAAGAAGCACTTCTTTGTTACTTGTAATTAAATCGTAAACATGCTAGGAGGTAAGACCTTAAGTATGAGTCCTTGATAATGATCCCTTGCACTCAGACACCACATGTATCAGCTCTGCTGGGGATACTGCATGTGTATGAAATCCATGTCCTAGCAGATATGGATACACAAGGACGAATACTCACGTTTCACACAGTGTTCAGTCCATCCTTACATACATCCTACCCCTTGATGGACACACTGAAAATGTCAGCAAGTTCTCTGAAACTAATCATGTCTTTCCATTTGAACCAGACAAATGTGGGTTGGTCTGAATAACAGTTGAAATTCCAGACTTCAAAAATGTCCTTAAGTAAACATTAAATTTAGAGAAGCATAAGACAAAATTAAAAACTTAACTTTGGTGGAAACAGCTTTCTTTTAGTAAGAAATGTTTCCTGGAAGCACTCCTTTGAGCTAGGGAGCCTTCCCACCACAGTTTGGTTTAATCTCATTTTATTGGAGTCAGACAATGAATCAACGAATGATGGCCTCTTGAGGTAGGGCAGTAAGAAGGCACACTGTAGTCTGATGTTTCTGGCCCAGACTAGCACCAAGATCTGGACCAGCAATCCCGAAGTCCCAAAGAAACACACAGAAGCTTATATTAATTTCAAGCTGATTGGCCTATGGCTCAGTAATATAACTTGCTAAGTCTTTACTCTTAAACTAACCCATGGTTAGCCAAATACCTTTCTCAGAGCAGCCTCCTGATCTTGCTTTCTCTGAAAATGCTGGCATTTCTCTGCCTGACTCTGCCTCTTCCCAGAGTTTTCTTAGTCTGGTAGCCCCTCCCACACTTCCTGTCTGCCTTCTGGCCAATCAGCAGTTTATTAAACCAGTAGAAGGGACAAATATTTACAATGTACTGGAACATAATCCCACAACAGCACACAAAGAAAATAATTAATATACATTGGCAAAGATTCTGAGAAAGATAAGTGAAAACATAATGGCACCTAATCTACCCATCTTTCCATGGTACGCACAGGTGGTTAATGACAGCAAAACCACAAAACATGTCTCCTTTTATAATTCTGAGTTAGAGGGTAATTCCCTTCTGAGCTGTTACATAAGGTTGAGTGATGATTTAGTTGCAATCTGGGGAACATAGTTTCCATTTGTTATATGCTAAAGATAGACAATTGTTCTCACCCCACCCCATCCCAAATTAATGACTTTTCTAGACCTAAGATGACTGTCATTTTAAAAGTAGATTCTAGAATGTTGTCTGCTTTGTTTGCAATTCTGAGTGTATAAAACACATGGTGCTAATCCAGATTTACTTCTACTGTCAGATTCTTAGAGTATTTTGTTCCTAAATCATTGTTGTATATGTGTGTGATGCATTTGTGAGTAGAGGTACATGTGTACTAGGGTGCATGTGTGCTGCTGTGGGATTACATTCTGGTTTTCTCTTTCTACTGCGGATTCTGAAATGGAGCTCAGGTCATGAGGCTTGATCAAGAGGACATTTCCCACTGAGCCATTATTAGAATTTATATCTTTGTTTTGTATATACCTGACCTTCATAAATTCTGTCACCATTTACTGCCATTGAACATAAACTATCTTAGGAATGATAGGTGTCTTATCCCTAGTGCAAAAGATTGAAGACACACACATACACACACACATACACACACCACATACACATCATTGAAAAGTTAATCATAATTGTGTGAAGTAGCTTTCCAGAATCAACTTCAACCCTATGAAATTTTAAATTACCTATTCAATGCTTTTCCTTTGCAAGTTAGTAATTAGAGAAAAGGAAAAATAATGTACATACAATGCATCATACTTTCTATTTTTAACAGTCATTAAAAAACATGGTCAAACTCATTAATTTAAATGAAAGGAAAATGTCTATGCCATTGTTTATTTTTAGAGGAACTCAAAGCCTCCATTTGAATTTAAGACATTAATGACATAAATGGAATTTCACCTATCACATTCACACTTATAATTTTCTTGCCTTTTTACCTGTGTTTTTCCCCCTGTATTGTGACTTATTGTCTTTTTTTTTTTCATGGAATTATATCCTCTATATGTAAATCCTGTGAGCAATAGCAGAGTCAATATTCAAATCCTGTGGGGGCTATGTTGTAATGTTAAGAGTATGCATTTTGGAGTGAAATGTTAGGTTTCAATCATGCTTCCAATACTTATTATGTAATTTTGAAAAGGTGTTTATATGCTAGAGCTTTCATTGACTTGTGATTTAATAGATATTGACTTGCAATTTAGTAGATAAAATGCTGACTAAATAAAATACCTAGATCAAGGTAGTTTAAAAGAATTGATTTCATGTGTATAAACTGTATAGAAAAATGTTTAAATTATAGTAAATTCTCAGTACATGCTAGTTATTTTGTTTTTGTCTATGTAATACTATATTTTCATAAGGCAAAATATCCATATTTGAGCGTATTGAAAGTTTTATAGAAAATTAACTGTTTCAGAAAGTATCTGGTTGAGATAAAATGCAGGAAATAAAGTGTGGAGTAATAGGTAACAAAATGATCAGAAATAGCTTTTTAAAATTCTGAAGAAGCACGGGATGAAAACAGAAATGCAGTGGGATCAAACAGGTATGGAGAGCTGTGGACTGAAGGTAGGGGAGGCACCGGGCTGGCTTCAAGATGGCAGGAACAGAGAAAGGAGGCAGAAGAGCCTTTAACTTATTGCTACAAAGTTGTGCTGGGGTAAATAGACAGGCATTCCTCTTTTGTTCTCTCCAGGCACTGAGAACCCAGAGCTGTTAACTGTGACTACATGTGGAGATATGTTTCATATTTAATAAAAACCAGTCTGAAATGTCAGAGAGATTAACCCAGGGTGAGTCAAGAAGGCTCAGAGAGTGGTGATTTACACCTTTAATCTCAGCACAGGGAAAGAAATGGAGTGGTAACCTATGCCCTTAATCCCAGCAGATCTGAGTTTGAGGCCAGCTTGGTTTACAGAGGGAGTCCCAGACTCCCAGGCAGGCAGTGGTGGTGTCAGGACTTTAATCCCATAACTCCAGAGACAGGGGAGATCTTTCTGTGTTTTTGTGAGTTCAAGGCTAACTACAGAAGAGTAGTATCTCACACCTTTAATCTTAACCTGGATATGAAACAACTGGGCAAAGTGGGTATTTAAGGCAGGAATAAGAAGACAGATTATTCAGTAGATGTGACAGGAACATGGCTGAGGAAGTTGGAAGACAGCGGGGTGAGATCTGACTGTGTTGTTTCTGCTCTTTGATATCTCAGCCTTTCCCTGAAATCTGGCTCTAAGTTTCCTTTATTTGTGCAACAATTGCATCCTAAGCAGAAACTGCCTGGAAGCTGTGACCATACTTCCTTCTCTGCCAACTGAGTTTCTCATTGACTTTCCAATTGTACCTATTCCTTGTTTCCTGGCCAGGTTACAAGACCCCAAAAGGTTAGTGTCTTTCCTGAAGGAAGGACTGGTTATGAATACAAGTGAGCCTAAAATTGGAAACATAGACTCCTAACTCCTAATTGGAGGTATTTTAAATTGTATATATTCACGTATTAGCGTGTGTATTTATCTTGTTCATATGTAAAGGTAAGAAGACAACTTGCTGGGCAAAGCTCATTCTTTGTTTCCAGCATGCAGGTGCCTGGGATCTAACTCAGGTAGGAGGCCTTGATAGCAGGCTCCTTGACCCATTGAGCCATCCTGCCAGCCCCAAGTCTTAGTTGAGTTCTCCTTTCCTCTTCCAGTTTCTAGACCAGACTAAATACATGGAAGACGTTAGGTGCAACGTGCTTTGCATGCTTTGACATTCCAGATACTGCCGCCTGCACTATAATTTATAGCTATTTATAGCTGTAAAATAACTAAGACAAAGCAACTTAAATAAAGTAGCAATTTATTTGGTTCAGTTTCAGAGGTTTGAACTGGCAATGGCTTGATCCTTTGCCTATGCGCTGTGGTGGAACGGTACATAACTGGGGAAGGAGTGGTGAAGAGCTCAGTTCTTTTTCCGGCATCAAAGAAGCACTAGCAGAAAAAAAGGGGAAAAGAACAGCTCACAGTATCACCTCCAAGAACAATATTTCAATGACTTAACTCCCTATAGGTGTCATGTCCCCAAAGGTTGTTACCATTCAAAACACCATGTATTGGCAAACATATCCCTATATGTGAACCATTGGGGAGTTATCCAAACAGTAGCATGATCCATCGTGTAAATAAACCAGAAGCATGCTGAGAGGCATCAACAGGAAGGGGTAGTGACCTCCTGGGGTTACTAGGTAGATCACCCTTACCTAACAAACAGCTGTGAATAAAGTCCCAGATAGAAATGTGTGGCTCACCAGGTATGGGGCAGAGGTCATGCTGCTTTTATGTATGGCAGAAACAACACATTTCCTTCTCGACTGGGGGAGGGGGCATACATGGGCTTTAAAAGGACTTAAGGAAATGAATTTATGAATTATTTAGATATGAAAAAATCATGGAGGTGACATTCTAATGAGTACAATTAGGAAGCACTGTTCTGTTTTATATTGCTGTCTGAAGCATTGCTTGAGCTCTCCTGTGCTTGTAAATCGTTCTTGAGCTAAGTGCTGCAGTGTGTCATTCTACTCCAATCAGTCCATTGGATGATTCATATAACATTTATGTTACATTTGGGAATAAACATGTTTATCATTGACTTCATGGTAAATCCTAGCTAAGGATCAGGGGTAGAGGTGAAATGAAATGATCTTTCACCTCCAGACTGGCCCAGAATCCATTCTGTCCCCACAGCCTCAGATTTATGAACCTATTCATGATGCTGTCACATTTTCATCTTTGTAATTCATAGAAAGACGTGCAAGGTAAGAGAATTAGTAATCATGTCCATTTACCACACATTCCTTCTTACCACTCATTCCTTCCCACCACTCATACATGCTGTACAGTTTGGCAGCCGGTTTTGTCTACATGGTACATTTGATCAATAGATTCAGAGCTCCTTGGGTAACACATCATGGCCTTTTGCCCATTGTTTATAAAGCAAGTGTAACATCACTTAAGGTGACTCAAGTACCCAAATCTTATATGAATATCTCTGACGTTTCTCTAAATATGCTGCCTCTAGGCTAGCATTCTTGGAATGGTTCCTTTGTGCTCATGTGCATATTAAGGGAGAAAGAATTATTGAAGTCTGTAGCCCAAATTTTCTGTCCCACCTGTCCAGTCCCTAAGGTCTGGACCTGCTTAGTCTGAAATAATCACACAAAGGCTTACATTAATCACAAACTGTTTGGCCTATTGTTCAGGCTCATTACCAGGTAGCTTTTATAACTTAACTCAACTCATCTCTAATAATTTATGTATTGCCACATATTCTGCAGCTTTAGCTGTGGTCCATTACATCTTGCTTTCTGAGCAGCAGCCTGCAGAGTCTCTTTGACACCACCCTTTTTTGTCTTTATATCTGCTTGGATTTCCAACCCGCCTCCAAGCTGTCTTGCCATAGCCCAAACATTTTTCTCTATTAACCAATGGTAATAAAGCATATTCACAGCATACATAAAGGCATTCCACCTCAGAAATCGACCATGGGGGATGTACTGTGGCCTGATATGGTCCAGTTTTTGTTCTGATTACAATTTTAGGCAGTCTTTTTACTGTTGAGTTTTTGTTTATGTAGTCACACACTTTTGAGACCTTTGCAAGAAAATAATTGTAGAAAAAGATGGAGACTGTATTCCTAGCAAGAGGAAGGTGAGTGAAGGGGAAGAAGAAGGATGAGGATGAAAAGAAGAAGAGGAAGAGAAAGAGGTGAAGAAAAGGATGAGGAAAGAGACAGTGAGCAGGAGGGAGACAAGGAGGAATTATTTGAAGAGACTGGTGGAGTGGCAAGTCTCAAGAAGTTGAGCTGTTTCTGTATAGAATCTGGTTCCCAGGTACTAGATTCAAAAGCACAGCTCTCATTATATAATGTCTATTCAGAGGACAGGGCTTCTATACAGACCAAAGCAATCGATGGCGAGAACAGCTCAGCAGGCATCATCACTGGAATACCTATTTCTGTGAGGATCTTTATTTTCTCTTTATATGTAAACACTGCATTTACACTGTCAGGAATGGGAAAGCTCCATGTGGCTCTGGGTATTTGTTCCCCTTCCACATGCTAGGAGAGGTATCTCCTGTGTCCTAATAAATAAGAAATGACTATCATCTCCTGGAATGTACTTGTGTCCTTCTGGGTCCTCTTCCTCTACTGCCTGAGATTTTTATGTTTCTTTCCTTTGAGATAAACCATGTCATTAAAAGAAATTTAGCTGAAGTGTTTTCTCCTTTTTGTCCACTCGCGTGAGTGTGTGTGTGTGTGTGTGTGTGTGTGTGTGTGTGTGTGTGTGTGTGTGTGTAACAAGAAGCCAGCACATAATCAGTTTACTTTACCATACTATTTAGGTATCATCAAGTACCTTTTATTAACATTTTGAACTCGGGACCCAATTCTACATCTCTACTTTAAAAATACTGCTGCTGTCTATTTTGTGGTAACACCAAAAATACCTAGTTTCCTGATGACTAGATGCAAATAGAATCTTTTGAGTATTAAGCAAATAAGTCCAACTGGTAAGGAAAGGTATTAAGGCACTAATTGGGCCCAATTGCTTTTAACAAATCACTTAATTGCATTGCACACATTCCACAGAACAATGAGCCAGAGAATTTATTATTGAATATCAATGAGAGAATAAAGTGTCCTTAAACTAATTGTTTTCTGGAACAAAAAAATAATAATCCAAAGAGTAACCCTCAAATTGAAAGATAATTTTTTAAAAATCTACAGAGAATAGTATAGATTGGAAAAGAATTTATTTTATAATGGGAAACATGAACTAGAAAATATTTTTTGTATTATGGAAATAATTTGGAGATTATTAATAATTGTTAAAATTGTTAAAGAACTTTTTTCTTTTTTTTACCTTATAAAAAATTATTAGGTTCCTATAAATAGAAGAGTAACTTCCTGGCTTTCTTTTCTATATTTGTCTTGATTTTTTTTCTGGGGTGATTCCCTCTTGTCTGCTGAATTCCTGTGAGTAACATCTGTCTGCACATGAGTGCTAACCCTTTTCTTTTGTAACTGGATCTGTGAGGCTGATTTATTAATGGCCTTGAAAACCTGCAACGGAGAACCAACCACTACTGGATGTTGATGCTGTGTTAACTTGCTGTGAGACTAAGCTCCAATTTGTTAGTAACAGAACTCAGTGAAATCTTTATGTTCTCTGCTCTCCTCCAGCATACAAATTATAGCAGCTTTTCTTTCTTTAACAACTAGTTCTCAATGGCACAACTACACCTGTAAGACAGGTTTAAGTAGTTTTGTGCACTCTCCACAGATATCACCAAATATGCCAGGCTATAATTGTGTTCCAGATGGAAATGTAAGGGAGATGTATCAGGAGCTTTCAATCTGTGCTGATGTTTCTCTGTTCAAGGTGTACACTATATGTACTAAATAACTCAAAAGTATTTTTGAACACTTATGACAATTTACATCATAAATGCTTGGCCTATCATAAAAATACCATGCTTATGACATGCCCATCATCTTGTGCTTATCACCTATGTGATGTGGAAACTGCAGTTGTAGTGATGTCGGGACACACCATGCATTAGTATTATCTATTTCACCTGGTCACCAGGAGCACATGGATTACTAACTCTTGTTCTTCCTGTCTATAAACTTTGTACCCTTAGACCAAGTCCTAATTTTTCCCTCACTCCAGAGCTCGCTCACTTCTGGTAACCACCATTCAATGCAACCTCTAGTGGTTAAGATTGTTTTAGGTCCCACACATAAATGAGCTTATCATTCCATACCCTATAAATACATCAAAACATTGCACCTCAAAGGATGTTACTACTAAAAGAACAAGTGATTTGCATGATACAAATTAGCAATGTCTAAGTTTATTAAATGTTGAACTTAATTGAACAACATTAAATTCAATATCATGAAGTTCAAACATATTAAATATATGTGACAGCATACACAGGGTCTGTACAGGTCCAACCCAGAGTCCTAGCACTGAGAAGGGAATGTGAACACAATCTCCCATCCTAAATAAGAAGGCATCTACAGTTGACAACCACTGTTAGTCTTTCCAATGGAGTCTCACTGAGTATAAACACCACACTTAGGGGCAGACCCCAATTCCAGCGGTAAACAATCAACACGAAATAAATGTCCACTCAAAATAAACTCAAAGGTATTTTTGGACATTTTTGCTCATATTGCCTTGTTTGGACATTTTCAAAAAAAAAAAAAACTTTACTGGTCTTTTGCTTGTATATTACAAATTTCATTTTGTGTTTTTAAAAGTGGTGTGTATGTGTGTGTGTGTTTGTTTTCATTTTTAGTCTTTTTTTTTTTAGTTGCCTGTTTGTTTTCTAAAGAGGGAAAGAATACATGAAGTTGGGAGAGAGGCACAGTGAGGAGGACTCAGGAGGAGATGAAGGGGACAGAGAGACTGTGATTAAAAATATGTTGTAAGAACAAATAATTTTCAATAAAGACAAAAATGAAAATAAGATATTATTTTAAATAACCTCCTTTATACTTTATACATCAGTATCCAGAATTCTAAAATTTAAATAGTATCTAGACTTCTCTAATATAAAAACAGAGATTACATTTCTAGTCCATAGTAGTGTTCGGTGAGTCATTTATCATGTCTTATATCCCAGATCATTGTATATTATGTATACATGGCAACAGTAAGGGCATTTAACATAGATATTGCTTTCCTCCTCTACTGAAACAATGTCCTGAGACAAGACCAAAATGTGGTTAAATCCCAACTGTATTGACTTTTCTATAATTGTAGCCCTGAGCTTCTGAGAAGTGGTTTTTAACCGTGATGAATAGTAGAATTATAAGGTAATGTTTAACAATAAAATCTACAGCCAAGTGTGATCTGGATCGGTAAATTCCAGATGTGGGGATGAGACTCAGACATCAGTTCTGTCCCAAAATCCTCCCAGGTGTCTTCAGAGTACAATACGGGCTATCAGCTGCTTCAGGAAATAAAGCCATTAACAGAGTTGAAAGCCTCCATGTTTCAGTTGGGAAATCTACTGCATACATTTTTCTCACCAAATTGATTTACTCTGAAAAACTATCTACCGGAGGATGAAAATCGGGATAGAAAAGACTGTGATCCTTTGAAAGACATTTTGGAAAATGTAATGCCAACTCCATGCTGCCAACATTGGCATATTCTTCCTATAGAAACTGAAACTGCATTCCTTTCTCTTTCTTGGAAAAGCAGCTTGGAAAGTACCCATGTAGTATACAGTCTACCACAAAATCCTCGCAAGAATTCAACCAATCTATGCAAAGAAAAGCTCTTAATCTACCCTCAATTTTCTACGGACATATGATATTTTTAGAATATTCTTCTGGCAAACACAAATCAGGTCACCTCTTACTTTCCATTCCATACACAGACTCTTTATCTTTCAAGACAATCCAGCACTCCATGGTGTGAAGGACCAGGCTGCCTATAAATTAAGAGCGTGTATGTTGCTCAGCCCTTTGGATCATTCCTATTCTTGGATTCCCCAGATGACAAGGGACAATTCAATCCTGTGCATAAAGCATCAAAAGGTGAGTGTATGCACTACTGTTAAAGAAAGGAAAGAGTTGGAAATGTGTTTAAATGTGTCATCTAACAACTGTGTTTTGGTAAAAGATGAGGTGGGAAAATTTGTATTGTCTCCTTATGGAACCTTCTTTGGTAGGATGCTGTTGCTCAATGGGTCTTCATCAATGGGCGGTGGTCCAATAATCATTTGATACTCAGTGAGATAAGTACAGAGATGGATGGAAAGTTAGCATTTAGAAACTTTTGTAGCGATTTGACAGAGTAATTTTGTAACTGTAAAATTTAATAAAGAAAAGTTAGCTTGTGTTTTAGATTCCTTTTCCACTTCATTTTTCATGTAATTTTATTACATTTTAGTTTATATTGTTAGGGGGGATTCAGCCAGTGACATTGAAAACAACAAATAAAATAGCCCCTTCACCACAAGCAGGCTCCGCTCTCATTTCCTTCCAAAAGCATTTTTATAATTTTTACAAAATGTGATTGCTTTTGCAGTTATATGGTCCAGTCTAGAAAAGGATTTCCACAGTGTAACTATACTTCTGTGTACTGCTCCTAAACTTAAAAAAAAAAAAAAGAAAATCATCTCCATTATTTTCTTTATAGACTTGTGATGTTAATTCAGACTCCACATCATGCGTATGAAACTGAGGTGGTAAAGATGGAGCTTCAATCCGTCCTGGAACACATATGTTCTTTGTGTCTATAGGTTTGCCTGTCTTTATATCTTTTCTTTCTGATTCTTAATCTTTGTGCCCACCAACATCCCACTAAAATCACCTAAGACAGATTTTAATTTTTCACTCACTGCGAAACTTCTTATATAAATATTCCATGTAAAAATATATACCAGTAGATCAAGCTTTTGGCTGAAATACTCATGTAGTGGATGGTGTGCAAGAGAAAGGCAGATGAACTCTAAAGATGGAGCCTAGTGAGGCATCATCAAGTAATGGCTTCCGGGGGAGCCATTATGGCCTCTACCCTTTCTTCCCCCATTCTTCTCTTTCTGGGAACCAGTCGAACATCTCTGCCCCATTAGTCACATTGCCTCACTCTTCCCCACCACCAGAGGCCTAGAGCAATGGCTCCAGGTAATGATTGAACCTTCAAAATTGGAACCCAAGATAAACCTCTTATTTTCATAAGTTGACTTATCCCAGATATTTGTTACGACAGATATTGACACAAAAATGATCAGTATTCTGATTCAGCGAATGTAGAGTTTTCACAGTTGTTCAAAGAAGAGATCATTTTATATCACAATTATACTGCAAAAAAAAAAAAAAAAGGTCTCCTAGTACCATGTGCCCAGGATAGACTATAGAATTTCAATCATTATTCTTTAATGTGACAAAAGCAGAGATTTAGATTAGCAGTTACAGATTTTTTGATATTCCTATTATGGAGTAATAGGGCTTATAATTTTTTTCCATCAGTTGATAGAATTAAAGAGAAAGTGACATTCTGTAACTTCGGGGGGAGGTGTTCAGGAAAGGCTGTGTGGCTTTCATCCAGTTCTCTTAAAACTACAACACTTAGGACATTCCCCCTGAGATTCGCCTTCTAAAAAGGTAGACTCTGTGCTGGAAGAAGCTTAGGGAGACCTCAGGTGTACTACTGAATTCAGCTTTTAAACCTCCTGGCCCTACATGCAACATGTGAAGGAGTGGCAGAGCCTTCAACGATTCTAATGCCCGACTATGTAAGTCACCTGTAATTGGTCAATTTGTTCAAGCCATCGAAGCCTTGCCAGGAGACTACTCAGATGCCACAAGGCTGAGACAACACATTTCTGCTGCTTTTTGTTCAAATTGCTGGTGCACATTATTCATGAGCATTATAACATGACGATTTCTTATGCTGTCAGTTTTACAATCGATTGTTTTTGCAGTAAGATAGCCCAAGCTAGAAAAGGATTCCTACATCTTAAATCGATGGTGTTTCATAATTGACGAAACAAATAATATATTGGTTAATTCTGACAAGTGGAGAGACTCTACTTTTGGGAGAAAAAGCCCATTTTTCATTACTATACTTAAATAATAAATTTGCCTTTCAATATCTACTGGGGATTGGCTTTCACACACACACACACACTGATCCTTATACCTCAAAACACACAAATTAAATAAGTGCAAGGGTTGATATCCCCCCCCCACACACACACACACACATTAGTTTTCAGTAATCAGTTCTTTCTTTTCCCCATGAGACAGGGATTCTCTGTGTAATAGCCCTTCTGGAACTTGCTTTGTACACTAGGCTGGCCTCTAACTCACAAAGATCCACCTGCCTCTGCCTCCCAAGCATGCAAATGAAGGCATTCACCACCACACATGGCTTAGTAATCAATTTTTAACCATCAAATGTCAAAACAAATTTGAACTGCTGGCCACATTTGAATAAATGAAAATGTTGTATTTGCCTAAGCATGGTTAGTGACAAAGGTGATATATTTTGTAACTCTTTATTCTCTGTGTACCAAGGATTTATGTCTACCCAAATGCCCTTTTTCTTAGCTATTATTATTTAGACTTACATTAGCTCTCTGCTAGCCTTACAAATTTGAAGTGCAGCCTGAGTGCAAGTTAACCGTCATCCTCCAGTGTTTGAAAACATTGGTCAGTCAGTAAGAATTGATACAGAAAGCAGACTACACCTCATAAACAACTGTCTTCCAAATTCCTCCACTGCCAGCCCACAGCTAATGTTTCTGCCTCTCTTTAAGTAGTACTATAAACCTTTATTTCCTCACATCTTATGCAAAACTCTTTTACCTTTAATTTGGGATTATTTATACAATATAATAAAAAGTTGAAATTGTTCAATTAAAGTCTTTTCTAACTGTAAAATTTATTTAAATATCTTAGATTGGAGGAAATATATCACTTTTTTCCATCAAAATTGACAAATAAAAAAGGTATTTCAATTGGTAGAATTGGTCTAATTCTCAAAACTGTGGAAATCTCAGGATGATGATGCATAACTGAGATCTCAGCACTCAGAGGGTGGATGCAGGAGGGTCAGAGAAGTTCAAGGTCATCTTGCTGGGCTATATCGAGAGTTCAAGTCTTGCCTTGGCTATATGAAACTGTTTTAAAACATGGATGAATGAAGAAATAAAATGTTTTATGCAACTGCTTTTTATTTGGTGGCAGGCATTCTAAGAGTAAATTAGGGCTGCAAAGTGAGGGCCAGCTTCATTGTAGAAGCATGGCTAAGAAACTCAGAGACTAAAGGAAAGGAAAGGGAAAATCGGACACTATGTTATTACAAGATGCTGTCCCTCAGTTTTGAAATGGTAACTAAAGAACTGAAGTGGATTAACTTTGTAAGGAAAACAAGAGAATGTACAGTTGAACGGAATTGGGCAGTCCCATTGTTTCTGCTCCTAGTGAGGCCACAATGGTAGAGGGGTGTCATGACTGCAAAAGAAGAGAGACAATATTGCAAAACAAAAACCCAGAGAGATTGGGGTCCCACAATCCCTTCTTAAGACATATCCCCAATAAGCTAAGTACTTCCCACAAGAGCCCATCTCTTAAAGGGCCATTAGCTCCCAACCACAATGACGACTGAGTTTCCCACAAATGACTTTTGAAAACATGTCTGGATCATCGCCACACTGATACAACTTCAGTCTTCCAAGAAAACATGATGCTGGATTAAGGTGGCAACATTGAAAGTGGTATCCAGTGGTCATATGTAATTTGACACTAACACCATCAAGATTTTGCAACTGTACTAAAGATGGAATGTGTGAGAAAATAAGAATCAAAAATAAAGGTGTAGAGGTGTAGATATTTACAGCTTGATTAATGCCACATGGCAGGAAATCTGAAAAGAAAGCAGGAGCCAGGTGCTCTCTGACATCCAGTCTGGTGTTCAGGGTGAAGGCTTCAAAGGAACCCTGAGCGACCATGTTTGGGGTCTCAGTAGCCAGACAGGAGATCTGGAAGCTGCTTTAGCTACTGTGCAAAGAAGACCTTTATCAGGCTCTTTTATTTCGAGAGCTTGAAAATGTATTCCCAACTCCGAGGCCCTGCAGCTGCTTTGAGGGCTTGCTCCCAAGCTTTCCAAAGCCCCAACCAGTGGTTACTGAGGTCAGAGGGAGAGAGAACATCATTTTGATGTCTTTGCAGATTTTCTGGTTGACTCAAAATAACTCTATGTGGTATAATAGAGAGAATCCAGCCGGATTCAAATTTCTTCTTTCCAACGTAAAAATTGGATGAGTGTGAGTTTTCAACCCCTTGACACAAAGAGATGCAGGCTTCCCAGAGCCTTTGCTGGGAACTTCTCTCTCTGACTTGGGTAAAGGCAAGTCTCTGAAAATAGGTAACAGAGTTCCCACTGTTTCCAAGATTCAGAGGCCTTTAAGAGCAGTGGTCTTAATGCCTGTCTAGTTCACAAACTTGAATATGGCATTGTTGATGGAAACACTCTACAGAGATGAGATTCATTTATAATTTTATTAAAGGATTTACAATAGAAAAGGAAATGCTTTTTAACTCATGTGGTGGCCCAGAGCAGATAACCTGAATGTCTCTAGCATTAATAAAGAGAGGCTCCATTGCTTCTGGTTGTTTAAGCTAAGAATCAGGAGACACGAGTTTGAAGATCATGCAAGGGTAGGGCTGGAATTCCAATCCAAGTCTTTCTGGCTACAAAAAATTCCTATTTACAGCAAGCAGAATTATTCAAAAGGAAGCTGAGAAGGATTTATATTGATGTACTTGAATGTTCTAAAGATCTTTCAAGCTAGGACATGGCTAGACCTGAGTTCATTCTCACAAGTGTGTGCCCTTCTGGCTTTCTTCCTCCGGGCTTTACAGGCATTTTTGCACTAAGACAACTGAGCAATGATTTCCTCAAAAAAGCCCCGATATGTGACCTCTATCCAGTATGATTGAGTTAACCTTATTGCAAACTGTGAGCCTAAAAAATAAAGGATTTTCTTTGAAAAGCACAAATTTTGCTACCCCCACCCAACCCTTTGGGCCAAAAATTATTGACTATATACCTCTTAAGAAGACGCCAGGAGAACTTTGCAAAAAATGAATAAAGGATTAACTTAAAACTTGACAATGAATCCAAGAATTCAAGAATCATTCACTAGATGGAACATGAATAAGGCCACAGTAACTAGGAGTTTAATAAGATCTACAAAATATAAAGTCAGAAAGTTCAAGTTTTTAGCAACATTTTTTGAAGGGAGGGAGGAGATACCAAGAAATGAGCCAAAGCAAGGTTTAAAAATTAAGCAAACGAGAGTTAAAGAGACACAAACTTTCAATGGAAATAAATCTAGAAGTGTTTACTTAGTCAAGGGTATTTGGCTTATTTCAAAACACTGCTACAAGAAAGAATTTTCTCTTCTCTCAGGGATAAAGGCACAAAATATTAAAAGATATCACTAATGGAGGACATGGCATGCTGCCCAGTATGCTGTGTCTAACACTGAAGTCATGTTAATTTCATGTTATAATTTGCAGCGTAATGGCCGTCGTGTTGGCTGTATAGAGAGATTTGGTCTAGAACGCCTTAGAATACTGTATTTGAAAGGAAACATGGTGTGAAAGGTGACTTCCTCACCACCCTGGGGCTGAGAGCTCTGTTATAAATAGCAATTAGTTATTTTTATAGCACACAGGAAAAGAGAGGAGAAACACTGTGAATGCTGACTACCTCTGACTACCTCTGAGTGAACTGAAGTCTGGGCATTCATTCACTCGGGCTGGGAAGGAACAAGCTAGATACCCATAGGATGGCTCAAACCTTTCTTTGAAGCACTCTGGGGCTTACCTGTAGTTTCCATTTCTCCTTTCTTCTTGCTTGTTTCTAGCTTTCCCATTTTAGTGTTTCCCTGCCTGGGCTTTTGATGTAGACACTTACTTCTAATTCCATTAGGGACTCATGGATTCTTCTTTGTTATTCTCATGTTGTGCTACAGCCAGACAGTCACTGCATCCTAACCTCAAGAAGTTTCTTTCCAAGCTGGAAAGATGGCTCAGCAGTTGAGAGCACTGCCTGTTCTTCCAGAGGACCTGGGCTCTATTTCCATCATCTAGATAGAGTTAACAACCCTTTGTGACTCCAGTCTCAGAGAATCCAATACCCTCTTCTGGCCTTCTTGGACAACAGGCACAGACCTAGTGCACAGACACAAAAGTAGAAAAAACATGCACATATATATATAGTTTCTCCTTTATTAAAGATTCAAAATCTGGAAGAACAGTGCTTAGACATGATTCTCACTAAGTAGGAACTTCCAACTCACCAAAGCACAGAGTAGACATGTATGAGCTCACCAAGGAAACATTACTCACGACTTACTATGAGAGAATTTAACAACACTACTAGGGGCATTAAGACTGAACATAAATGTAATAAATCAACAAGTGAAGGTAGTATTGGAGACATTTCACCTTTTTTTAAAGGATACTAAGGCCTTCATCAACGTAACTTTGAGAAAAGTTTTAGGGACTTAAGTGGAGGAAGGATGAGCCTAAATTGTTGTGGGCAGAGATGATAAACACAAAGCAGAATCCTGGCTTTTTATGGCCTGTAGAAACCATTTGGAATGAAACGCATATTAGACCCCACCTCTTCATTTATGCAATTCTGCAGGATAGCAACAGTGTGGTCACCAAAACAACACTAACTAACTGGCTTTTAGTTAGTAGTTAGGCAAGATGGTTTAGAATTTTAACCATCTCTTTTATTACTTGGCAGCTTCAGGGTATCCAATTCAGGCCATGAATAATCCCTTTGAAACAAAATGTCTCCTTTGGCGGGATAATTAGACCATTACTAAAGACAAACTATCCAACATCAAAAGCTTCGAATCTATGTGATGGCCAGTCTTCTCCTCAAATTAAAAGCATGCTCAGCATTAAGAATTTACTGCCATAAATAACGGGATGTGAAATAATTACACACAAGCTTTGGTCAAGGAACTATAGCACACATTGTAATAAAATGTGACTGGCTTCTGAAAAGAGATTATGTTAATTATTTTCAGTGCTTGAGTTAATTTTTGGAAGCCTCTCCTCCTTTTCTGATTAAGTCATTCACTATCTCTGTGAGGTTACTGTTACTCCAAGGCATCCTAACAGAGTTAAGGATGTCATTGCTAATGATGTTTGAGACGAGGATGGAAGTCAGTAGAAGGCCCAGGTGGTAATAATTACAGCGAGACTACTCCTTAAATTATCAGATTATTTCCCCTTGATGTCAAGACCCTTCATTTTCTTTATGTCTAAAATGCACAATCAAGTGACCTATTACTGCTCCTAGTACCAAGTCACAGACTTTTTTCGTGGGATAAATGACTATGAACATATCATCTCTACTCTCAGCCTTTGGTTTTACATTGGCTGCTAAGTTATCTCATTCCTCAAAAAACTACGAGGGAATGATCAAAGTATGGTAACTTTCAAAAATGCATTTCCTTTAAAAGACTCTTTATGCTATTTATAATGGCATAGCTATGCCGTTTGAACACTTGGTCCCCATTTGGTTGCACTGTTTGGGGAGGTCTGGGGGATGTGGCCTTGTTGGAGAAAGTATGTCACTGTAGGTGGTCTCTGAGAGTTTGCATATTTGCTCCATTTCTAGTTTTCTCTCTCTGCTTCCTGCTCATTGTAGAGGTGTGCAATTCTAGCTGCTGCCCCAGGTGCTATCCTTGCTGCCTTTAGCCACACTGTCCCCCAGCCTCATGGACCCTTATCTCTTTGGAACCCTTAGTCATTGTGCATTGTCATAGAAACAAAAAAGTAACTAAATAGACAATAATAAGCAAATAAAGATTTGAGATTTCATGCAAATATAATAAAGCCACTTTTTGAAACCTCCTATTTTGAGACTCTGGGTGATAGATGAATGGGTTCTAAAGTCCCCACTCTCTCTCTTCTCTCTTCTGCAGGCACAATGAAGTGATCCAATAAAGACATCTGAAGAGATGAAGCTATAAGGAGAAGAAGTTGCAACGTTTTCTAAAAATCTATTCCCTGGTAAGTTATGCTCATAACATAGCTGTTATCCACACAGTGTTAGGAAATACAAAACCATTGAGCCGGCTATCTGCAAAGAAGCTTAATTCAAACACTCTCATCATTCCACAGATTTAGTTTGCTCTATAAAACTCTGGCATTCTGAGGATGAGAAGTCCCAAGACTAGAATTCATGAGACCATTCCAACTAACTCCAAGGTCTGCTTTCGGAACTGCAGTCTACTTAACCTAGAAAATAAAAATCACAATCTCAGCATGACATGAGAGAGCTTTCTTTCTATCCACATGACAACATAATGCCATAAACCACCTTATAATACCATTTGTTAAGTAATTCTTTAGAGAAAAGTAAGTGTATCAAAACATTTTGCCAAGTATTTTCTATCTTTGAATAGTGTAACATTGCCTATTGGGACCAATTCTCACACTCTGAGTGCTCATGGCTCACCCAGTGAAGAGAAATTGTCATAAAAGCAATAGCATTTTCTTGTAAAGGTGGGAAGCTACTGTGATTGTTTCCTTCCATTAACAAGGTAGCTAAGAGCCACTACACTATTCTGAAAGTTTGTACTATTTTGTGAATTTTATTTGTTTTTTAAAATTTCTAATCTTCACTGCTTAATACACTTCCTGATGTAGTTTTATGCTATACTCATTCTCTTACTAAGCAGTTTTGAATTGCATGATTGTTGAATAGATAATGGTTCAAATGGTTTTCAGTTCCACTCTAACAGCCATATATTCATTTCACATCTTGAACAAAGATAATTCCAAAGAAAGATTTACATTCTAAGGATTTGTAAAGAAACGTAAATGCTAAATATCAAGCAAGAAAGACATTTGTTGAGTAATTTAAAATAGTGCCTGCAGTAGCCAGCTTTTAAATTTGTTTACTAATTGATTTTGTATGTGTGCATGCATGTATGCATTTGTGGGGATGCTGACTTTCCACAGCATGCATCTGGAAATCAGAGGACAACTTGGAAAAGTCAGTCCTCCAGTTCTACCATGTGGTTCCCTAAGATCAAACTCAGATTACCAAGTTTTCCAGCAAGTGCCTTTACCCACTGAGCCATCTCTCCAGGTTAGCTAGCTTTTCTGTTACTGTAACAAAATGCTTGAAGTGGGCTAACTTTTAATGGAAAAGGACTTTATTTAGCTCACAGTTCTGCATATCTGGGGCCTAACAGTGCCCTGGCTCAATCACCGTGCTGGCCTCTCACCAGGAGAACTCTGTGCAGAGCATGTCATAGAAAGAGACGAGGTGGGCATATCTGTGTGCCCTGTTATTTTTCCTCTGACAAGTTATCAATAGAATCCAAATCAGCCATGGGACTGTCACCCTGGCCACCTGATCTAACTCTAATACTTTCCTCATGGACCTGCCTATCATCAGGTGGGATTGTGTATGCTCCTCTGACTCTTCTTGTTCACAGTCAGGTAGCAAACCATATCTAAACCATAGCAGCAGCATTTTTTTTGGAGTTAGTCAGTCACTCCTCCTCCAGCACCTGACGTCTTATCCCATAGGAAACATATTCAATACAAACATAAACATGGGCAAAGAAGGTGACCAATTCATAGATAAATTTTGCTCAGAAAGTTGGCTAGTAAAGTTACCTGAAAAACATTTCTTTGTAAAAATCAGTTGGAAAATAATGAATATACACTTGTTTAAGCTCAGAAAGTTATGTTTACTGTGTCACATCGACCCACATCATCCCATGTGGGTATTCATGAAACAACTATACAGTGGTACTTCTTTTTGCCATATGTGTCTAACTGGTAGAACACTGTGGCTATGGTTTTTAAAGTCCATACCAGCCAGGAATCTGTTGCCTCAGGCCACTCAACCAGACACTCTTGCAAGCTGGGCAGTAACAGGAAAATTTAGGGTTGGGAAGGGAATGGGGTGTTGCTCTTTCTCTCTGTCATTGCCCACATAATTGTATGATAGAAGTCATCTCTCTCTGGTAATTATCATAGCACTCTGTTCCTTTCTATTTTAAAAAAAAAAATCCTACCCACTAAGATTTTTACTCTCAATCCAGAACCCGCTAGTTCCTTTCCTCCATGCAGATAAAGAGCAGATCACTAATTTGTCTTCCTCCACACATACTAATATGAGTCGTATTCACTGGTTCTCTATCCTTGTTCTCAAAACTATCCAAAGAAAATAACAGGTTCATCAAAACTATAGCAGGGTAATATGCATTTAAACTATTTCAAGTTAGTGATAAATAGAAAGCAGGGGAAAGAAAGGTTGTAGGAACAAGTGTCACCTAAGGACAGATGACTTGGAGTCCTGAAGCCTCTTATACTTGCTGGAGCACTGCTGCTCTGTGCAAGATTACTCAACTCTCAGGAAGGAAAACTGATGTGGGATGTCTTTCTGTACACTGTGAATGTCATTGGATAATAAAGGAACTGTCTTGGCCTATGGCAGGGATCTTAAAAGTAGGCGAGGAAATCAGAGCATAGTTAGCAGAAGGAGGGCGGAGTCAGAGGAGACACATCCAGCCGCCCAAGAATCAGCATGTAAAAGTAACACAGGTGAGCATGGGCCATGTGGCAGGACAGATTAATGGAAACTGGTTGAATTCAGATGAAGAAATTAGTTAGCAATATGCCTGAGCCATAGGCCAACTAGCATGAAATTCATGTAAGCCTTTGTGGGATTATTTGGGGCTAAGAGAATGTCTGAACCTCTGGACCTCTGGCTCAACAGGCCAGAAACCTCATTCTACAGAGAACTTGATTTATGTGATTCAGAATGTCTACCAACAAAAGTGAACTAGTCATACAAGGAAACACAGCTAATCCTGTGCTGAAATTAAGATGAACAAACACACAAACAAACGAAAAACCATCCTCACTTGATATGCATACATCAAGTTTTTGTCATGTGGTCAGCTTTTTCAATTGATTCCATTTGGTTCCAAAAGCTTTGTAAGAGTGACTCCTGTGGGAGGTAAATCTGCTCAGAATTCAGTATGTTTTCCAGGACACTTAATTTCATGCTTGCCTGGTGTTGTAAGAAGTTTCAAATCCATTTAACCCATGGACCAGCCCGCAACCCAGCTGCTGCTTAGCCCCAAATAATCACACAAAGGCTTAATTAATTACATGCTCTTTGGCCTATGGTTCAGGCTTACTGATAGCTAGCTCTCTAATCTTAACTCAACCCATTTTTATTAATCTATCTTGCCATATGGCTCATGGCTTACCTGTTCTCCATTACACTTGTTTCTTGGGTGGCTGAATCACATCTCTCCTAACTCTGACCTCTTTATCCTGTATCTATGCTTGGATTTCCCACCTGCTTCTTCTAAGCTGCTCTGCCACAGACCCAAACAGTCCCTTTATTAACCAATGATATTCACAGCTTATAGAAAGACATCCCACATCAGTCTGACCGTAATGGAAGGAAATGCCTTGCGTGTCTAGATGGGAAGCTGTTCTTTGAGGTTCTCCACAAACATCATTTCTCAGCTGAGCCTTTAAAGGTGATGTGGCAGAGAGATAACACTTCAGTGCAAGTTCAGGGACACAGTTATCCTCCGTTGTCTGTGTTTGGGCATTAGCGGCTGAGCTGAAAGTAGGATGTACATTAATTGTGAGCCCTTGGCTTGGATACTACCAGGGAGACATTTTAATGTGAGTTGAGGCATTATGGAGGCAAGTGGAGATTTCACTCCAAAACCATTCTGAACCATGTTAACAAGGATGAGTCAGCCACCAAGAACACATACTCAAATCTTTGAAGCACAACTATAGACCCTGTATCCAGAAAATGGATAAAAATCAAATGCTTCCAAAAAGCTACCTTAAATTTTCTATGTTGTGTACATACTGAGGGGACAATTTTCAACATTTTCTCTTGAATTTTGATGAAAATAGTTATGAAACAGGACACTCTGTCATCACTTGAGTGAACACACAAAATATATTTAAAGAATTGAGTATGGTTTTCAATAAACTTTCCTGAAAACATACCATGGTGGAACTGATCTCAAAGACTGCAAGGACTCATTTCTATATTTGCACTCTAAATCTTGCTAAGATTGCTATAACCTTTTCTAGTGTGAATATAGACCCACTGGCCAGGGAGGAAGTTGTATTCATACCTACCTTGTGGTAGCAGTTTTCCCCTAGCAGCTAATATACTTTCATTTACTTCTCTTAATAACCACCAGCACAAAAGTAATAATAAGCAAGAAGGCACCCTTGACACTCAGACACTACTACACCTAAAATAGGGTTAGATTTTTAAAAGTCTTTTATTGGTTAATAATTGTAAAATGGAAAAATTCTGTAACCAGGTGTTTCAGTGGCAATCAACTACTGGGAATCTCTATTCCGGCCTAATAAGCTTCTTCAAATGTCTTAGCACACTTTTAAGGTAAAAATGTTTGAAAGTAGATTATACTACTGGTTTTTGTGATTACAATCATTTCAATATTATCTTAATTCTAAGTTGTTAAACAAGCATATTTGTAAATTTGAGAGAAACTTCACAAGAACATCCCAAAGTAAATTAAAAATTTATGTCATTCTTATTATGAGTAAAATAACCTTATTTCTTTTTGTCAGCATAACATAAACCAGGGTCATCTAGGAAGAGAAAATGTCTCCAGTAGATTGGACTGTAGACAAGTCTTGGGAGGAGGGTATTTTCTTGAGTGATATTAGATGTGGGAGAGCCCAGTCTATTGTGGGTGGTGCCACTCCCTGGGCAGGTGGTCCTGGGTTGTATAAGAAAGCAGGTTTAGCAGCCAGTAAACAGGAATCCTCCATGATTTCTGCCTCAGTTTCTGTCTCTAGCTTCCTGATATGCTTCTGCCCCAGACTCCCCTCAGTGATGGACTGTGATGGGGGAGGGCAGGGTGAGAGATAATAGGTTTTATATGTTTGCTATTTTTCTACAATGTATATTTTTGTATGGTTGTCCAAAAGTCACATGGCTATAACTATTACAATGATTTGTGTGCCATTTTTTATTCTAGTACCATTTTACATGATGACTCTGTAGTCTGACTTGGATTTATGTGTCATGATGCCTGGTTGTTTGAATGTTTGGAGTCTTCTTTGCTTCCATATGATTTTTAGGGTTATTTTACTATTTTTTTTAAAATGTCACTGGAATTTTGATTAGAATTGCATTGAACATACAGATTGATTTTGATGCTGTAGCCTTTTTTGACAATTTAAATTATGATGAGCCATGAGCTTTCCCATCTCCTAGTATCTTCAATATTTTCAAATTTTTATTCTAGATGCCTTCCTTGGATATATTTATTACAAAATATATTTTGAAGCTACTGTAAATTGGATTGTTTTCCTAATTTCATTGTCATCGTGTTCAGATACAGATGTTTCCTTTCTTATCCTATCCCTTATTTTATTTCTCTTGTCTTATTATTCTAGCTGAGACTTCAAGCACAATATTAATGAAATTAGAGTAGAGAAATTGCGCACTCATCCATGATTTTTTTTTCTCACTTATTTTCATGGTCCCCTGCAGAAAATAGCATCTATAGGATGATGGCAATTGGAAAGGTCTCATCAATGATTTTCAAATAAAGCGTGGTGTGTAGCTATATATTGTTTCATTGACAAAATTGCTGTCTTAGTATGTTTTAGCTGATGAAAAGATATCTTTATAAGCTAAGTATCTTATAAACAATAGGAATTTGTCTTTCACATATCTGAAGACTGAAATTAACAGTGAAGCTCTGGTGAAGGTCCTTTACTGTGTCCTGGGGTCGTGGAAGACATTGAGAAGTCTTTGGAGTTCCATTTATGAAGACTTTCATCCCATTTGGGAAGAATTAGTTCACACAAATCTAAACTGATATCACATATTAGAGATTAGGATTATGTTACCCCCATAAACTTGGGGATAACAAACCATCTATTGCAATAAGAAAATTTCACATTAGAAGATACAGAAATGTAGTTTAGACATGGGAATTTTGAATTTGGTGAATCTGAGCACAAATACATAATGAATTGAATGCAAGGACTCTGAAATAAAGAATTTCCTACCTAGGAAGGAAAAAGGATAGGTAGCCATGTAGAAGCCAAAATCATGGGTTTTTGATAAAAGATCTTCAACTTTCTATATCTATTTTTTTTAAAAAAAAAATCAGAGTCTATAATACATCTCCAAGGCTCCCTGTTTAAGATACACTGCATTGTGTCTGAGTAATCTATCAGAACAGAAAGTTACTGTATGTTACAATTCATCATGGAATTCTCACTAAGAAGCACAAAAGCATAAATCTGTTTTTCAAGTCTAGTTTCTCTTCATTTCCACTCTATCATGTTACTCGTGAGATTAAGAAATTCTATCAATATATGTTAAATAAAGAAAAAGTTATCCAGCAACGAAAATGTAAGGTCTTCTTAGCAGTCAGAAACTTTTGTCATATTTTGTCTGTTTGCTCATGGTACAAAGGTCAGAGAATAACTAACAGGAATCAGTATCTCTTTCTACCAGATAGGTCCCAGCAATTGAGCTCAAGTCACTAGGAATCTACCACATTAGAGCTATCTTGAGAGTAAAAATAAAAATAAAAAAAAAGTTTTTCAAGATATCATTATCATATTATGCAATTTGTTCAGACCCCTCACAATGAATTTCAGGCATTTTTTTTATTATACCTTTCTGTATCATTAGCAGTTGGCCCATATAACTGCACTTATAACTAACCCCAAGTTTGATATAAATTTCTGTATCTATGAATTTACCTATTCTGACGTCTTACATACATATAATTATAAAATGTGTGGTCATTTGTGCCTGATTTCTTTCACTAAGCGCAGTGATTTGGACAGGACTGACCCCCATAGGCTCATATATTTGAATGCATAGTCAATAGGGAGTGGTGTTATATGAGAGGGGTTAGGAGGTGTGGCCTTGTTGGGGGAAGTGTGTCACTGGGAGTAGGATTTGAAGTTGGAAAAGCTCAAGCCAGGCTAGTAGCTCTCTCTTCCACTGCCTGTGGATCCAGATGTAGAACTCTTAGCTACTTCTACAGCATCATGTCTACCTTCATGCTGTTAGGCCCTCTGCCATGGAACTAAACTCTGAAACTGTAAGTGTTTTCCTTTTTAAGAGTTGTCATGGTTGTGGTGTCTCTTCACAGCAATAGAGCACCTACTAAGACACTAAGCATAGTGTTTTCAAAGTTCATCCATATTATAACTTAATTCTTCTATAATATTTATGATTTGAATACTTGTATGTCAACATTTATTTACTTATTCCTTCATTGAAGTTATCAGTTGGCTATTTTGAATAATATATTGTGAGCTTGTCTGCAGATTTAAAAAAAAAATGGTTTAATTTGTCTTGAGAAGAAACTCTCTCCTAGTTTGCCTCTTGTTGCTGTGATAAATACCATGACATATTATTGGTTGTTTTTGTTCTTTTTGGGAACCCTGTCAACAAGCTCCCAAATAAATCATACACAGAGGCTTACTCTTACTTATAAATGCCTGGCCTTAGCTTGGCTTGTTTCTTGCCAGCTTTTCTTAAATTATCCTGCCTATCTTTTGCCTAGGGCTTTTACCTTTTTCTGTTTCTATGTATCTGCCTAACTCTATTGTTGTTTGTGTAGCTTGGTGGCTGACCCCTTGAGTCCTTCTCCCTCTCCTCTTTTTTTCTTCCCAGATATACATTTTTCTTCCCTTCTATGCATTTTTTCTGCCCGCCAGCCTGCCTATCTTTTATCCTGCCTTACTAATGGCTGTTCAGCTATTTATTAGGCCATCAGATGTTTCCTACAGCCACAGTAACACAGCTACACAGAGTTAAACAAATGCAACATAATTAAAAGTAACACACCTTGAAATAATATTATACAACAAAGACCAAAGCACCTTGGGAAAGAAGGGGTTTATTTCAGCTATAGCTCATAGTCCATTATGAAAAGAAGCTAGAGCAAGGGCTCAAGACAGGAACCTTGAGGCAGGAACTGAAGAGAGGGCGTGGTGGAACCCTTCTAACTAGCTTTATTCCTCATGACTTTCTCAATCTGCTTTTTTATACAATCCAGTGCCACCCGCATTGGGCTGGGCCTTTCTATATCAATCATCATTCTAGGTAATGCCTCACAGACATGCCCATGGGCCAATCTAATGAAATAAGTTTCTCAATTGAGGTTCCCTCTTCCCAAGTGACACTAATTTCTGTCGATAATGTCAATCACCAATCAGCACACTCTCAGGTTCCTCAGCTTTCCTCAGGTTCCCAAGAGCTCTCTTGTCCTCTTACCAGGCCTATGGCTACTAATCCACCTTAGCAAGCTTCTGCTGTGTTTTCAATAGCTACATAATTTCCTCATCCTTCAAGTCCCTGTCTACCATCATAAGAATCCTGGTAAGCCACTTTACAAAAATCCCCACCTCATGATGTCAAAACAAGTTCATCTTGGTTCACAGTTTGATCCACTGACCCCTTCAGTACACTTATAATTAGTTGTGGTAGAGGGCAGCAGTATGAAGAGGTGTGACTTTGTTGGAATAGGTATGACCTTGCTGAAGGAAGTGTGTCACTGTGGGGAGCAGATATTGAGGTTTCCTGTGTTCAGAATACTGCCCAGTGAATGAATCTGTTTCCTGTTTTCTGCAAGATGTAGGACTCTCAGCTACTACTCCAGCACCAAGTCTGCCTGCATGCCACCATGTTCCTGTCATGATGATAATAGACTGAACCTCTGAAACTGTAAGCATGCCACCTTAGTTAAGTGTTTTTTTTCTATAAGAGTTGTCTTGGTCATGGTGTCACTTCACAACAATAAAAAATCCTAAGTCAGTAGTTTATAATATATACCTTATAATTCAGAGCTACCTTTTCTGAAGTTGGAGTTTTGCTTATTTCTACACCACAGCTCCCTTTGTTACCACAAAAGCTTACATAATATTTGTCTTGCTACCTTTAACAAAGGTGTATCCCTTGTAGAATATCTAGGTCCTATGGTAATTCTAAGTTTAACCTTTGAAAAGTTGTCAAACCATTTTTGAAGTGAGTGCATAGTTTATATTCCTATCAGGAATATATGGGTGTTCTCATTTCTCAATGTCCTCTGATATCTTCTGTGGCCTGTTTGTGTATTTGCTCCTTTGTTCTTATTTTTTGTATTTCAGCCACTGTAGTAGGTTTAAAATTGTAGTGGAGAACACACATTCTCCCACCTCGACCCTAGGGCACAGCTCCTATGGTGTGGCCTTAGGCTAGCTTAAGATCTGAGACACCTACACATCTCCCTCTCTCATGCTCTTGGATCCAGAAGACCTAACCTACAGCACGAAGCCATGTGGGTTTAGTGAAGCCTTCCAGGAATATCATAATTATGTTTGCCCTTTTGTATCAGTGAGTGCTTTCTTTTGAAACCTTTAATAAATAATCTTTCTTTTTCAGTTATCCATGATTTTCTCCCAATATAAAATTATATCTAATTTATAGTTTTGATTTCTCTAATAGCTAATGATATTAGACTCCTTATAGTTCATATTTGTTGGCCAACTGCTTATCTTCCATGGGGAAATATTTATTGACATCTTTGGCATATTTATGTTTTTACTATTGAGTTATGTTTTCTTTTTTAATAGGCAATATCAGATAGATGAAATAAATTATAGTCATACAGAATGACTATAATTTTACTACATATGAGTTACTATTAAAAATACCATTAATTAGCTTATTTATAAGTCACAAAATGTATTCCTAATGGTCCTAACGATTAGAAAAGACAAGACTAAGGCTCTAGAAGACTCAGGGCCTCATCCATGACCACTTCCTTGTTCATACATGACAGTCTCTAACTGTAGCTAAAGTAATGGAAGGTGACAGGAACTCTGACAATTCTTTTCTAAGGGCACTAACATCATTTGCCATCATAATCTTCCTACATAATGATCTAGCCCACTTCCCAAGGGCCCTTCCCCCACTACCATCACCTTGGGAAGTATGATATCCATATGATTAATAAATCAGTTTCAAAATTCTTAGCTAGGATTACTGATACAACACTGGCATTTTCCATCTAGCGCAACCCAAAATGTTCTTTTTTCATACAATAAGAACAAGTTTTGCATTAAAATTGTTCAAGACTTAATTTTGTTTCCAACTCTAATCTTTAAGATATTTGTGTTTGTTTGTTTGTTTTAACATACTATCCCTACATCAGAATCAAAACAGAAAGAGGGAGTAGGGCATTAGAAATTCCATGAAGAGCCCTTGAGGATGGAAGCACCCTAGAAACATGGACATGAGCTCATACAAATCACAGGACTCATCACTGTCAGCCTCTGTAATTATTTCTTCCTTTTTTCAATTGATACCCAAGTTGGGTAACTTGATAGTTGCTGGATCTTTAATTGATTGGGTGGTCCATGCATCCATTAGCTCTATGGTAGATGGCCTCTAGTCTCCTGGGTAGGCCTGGTTGGCAAAACCTTCAGAATGAGACTTCAAGGCAAACAACACTAAACAGCACTATTATTCAGGCCAGACAAGGTTGTGGATGAGCCAGAGGTAAATAGCCTTTGTGTTTGAGTCTAGAAGAGTGAGGCCTGCTACGAGGAGTAGAATGAAGCACTCTGCTTCTCTTTGTGTCTCTCTACTCTCAAGAGTTAGTTTATGGACTTTATAGAGCTCTCATACTTGGTTGTCCTCAGTGGTGAAACCTCTACTGTAACCAGATTGTATTCAGCTTTGCTTAGCCTTGCCAATGTCTGAAATGCTAGATGCTCTCCTAAACCTGCCTGTGTTAACCTTCACCCCAAGGACCTTGTCCTTACTGTTGTAGGAGATATCTATTTTTTCTTATTTACTACTAAAAAACAAATAAACAAACAAAAAATACCAACAGAAACCTAGCGACAGCCTTCTGAGTGTTGGAGCTTCATGTCTAGAAATGCTACACCTTTTTCTGGATAGTCATAAATGGTCACATATTACACAAATCTTTCAAAGTCTAACCTAAAACAACATCATTTACTCTGGTCAGCCCAGTGATTTTTCTAATCTGTGATGGGGATAACATAAAGGAGTAGGAATGGAGGACACTCTTTTTCTTCTTCCTCTACCTTGGTAAGGTGCTGGTGACTTGCTCTTAGGAATCACTGTCCATTTCCAGTGATGGCAAAGCCACGGGTACAGGGTCCCCAAAGGCATCATCTTAGCTAAATGATCTGATACTTCCTGATGGAAAGGGTTATTTTGCCTGGATGCCCACTATGACCAGGAGCAGACACTTCTGTGTGTCTTTAACTGCTCTTTCTATATAAAATTTGAAGCTGAGCTCCTACCCACACAATGGCAGAATTTTAGGACTTTGTAGGCAGATGTTGAAGAACATTGTCTAGCTGCTGTAGAATAGCTAAGCTCTGCATAAGACCCATCCAGAGGGTTTGTTCCCCTTCATCCTGGAAATTGATGGTTTAAGACTCTGAAAATTAAGTCTCCTGAGGGTTTGCAGCTAGTTCAAGTCAACCCCTTCACAAGATCAGCAGTTATGCTGTGGGTCTAAGGTACCTGCCTGAGAGGACTGTGGGTGGTCACTTGGATGATTAAACCATTCCACAGGATTTCAACCATTTCAAATGTACTGGATCTTAGTTTTGCCCTAGTGTGTTGGCTTCCCTGTAGAAATTTCCATGTATTCTTAAGAACAATTTTTTGCTATTGTTCTGGAGACACTGGTTGGACGAAGTTGGTTTATAATCTTGTTTAACTATACTACACCCTTATTGATTGTCCTATTCTATTGAGATGAGACATTGAAACTCAATTCATTTGTTTAATTCTATTGTGTTGTAGAATATTAGTTAAAGATGTGATACACTTGTTTATGGCTATGGGACATTTGTTTAATGATGCAAAGATGTGTTGCACTCTTTATGTTGCATTTGTTGAACTCTGTGATGCCGTGTTACTTTCCCTGTCTAACACACCTGATTGGTCTTATAAAGAGCTGAACGGCCAGTAGTGGGGCAGGAGAGAGGACAGGCAGCGCTGGTGGGTGGAAAGAATAAGTAGCAGGAGAAATCTCACAGGAAGACATCAAGGAACTAGAAAAGGAGGAGAGAAGACACCTGGAGCCAGCAACCCAGCTACGTAGCCAGGCACTGAGTAGGAAGTAAAGAAACATATAGAATGGAGAGGGAGGGAAGTCCAGAGGCAAAGGGTAGATGGAATAATTTAAGAAAAGCTAGTTAAAAACATACCAGGCTAAGGCTGGGCATTCATGAGAAAGAATAAACCTCCATGTATTTGAAGGCTGGCTGGTGCCCTCTGCCCCCAAAGAGCCAAAAGAGTAAAGAGGGGTTTTTTTGGTTTTTTGTTTTTGGTATTTTGGGGGGGGGGTTGTTTTGTTTTGTTTTGTTTTTAAAGCAACTACACTGTAGATTTTTGTTTCATGCTTGACAATTTTATTTTTCTAAAAATCTCCTTTTAGTACTAAAAACATATTTGCATATAAGTCTATCTGTGCCCAATTGATAATAGTCTTTATAGGCCTCTCATAGTTTCTACTTATTTAATATAATTTCTTTCAATCATTAGCTTTAAGCCTGTTCAGTTCTGTGAAATGAAAATTGTATACCTTATATACCTATAAGCATGATGTTGAGTTTTCTCTGTTTTCTGATACTATAATTTTAGTATCATTTGGAACTGTTATTGAAACTCAAAAATTACTTGACCTGGCTTTGAAAGAATTTTGTTACTGTTAAGTACTAAACTATTCTTTTAAATGACATTGCAAACTCCATAAACTTTCCAAGTTTTTTATAAATTTAGTGCTGACAGCCATTCTTCAAGCATTCTAATAACATAAAAAAATGAACATCATTCTATAAAAGAGAAAATACAAGTGTTTGGATTCAGATTGTTGGGTTATAGTTCTTATATTTTATTATAGGGACCATATTCTTGAAATCATATGATTTTTTATAAGTTTAAAACTCATACCATATTTCAGGAGGAATAGTGTTTGTATGTGTACCATATCCAGTGCCATTATGTCTTATGACTCTTTTAAAAATGCTATGGTGAGCAGTGAGTTGTTTATAGAAAGATTCTAAAAGAGATGCCAGTGTAACCAAACCCACTGGGCAGGAGCAATTTGAAACAGGAACCGATCTTACAAGGTCCATGATGAGAAGCCATATGTCAAGCAAAATTCCTCATCCTTCCTTAATGTAAAATTGGTGTGTTCCTCTCTGGTTACTTTGGGATGTACTTCAGACTGTAATTGTTGTATCTGTTATGAAAACATAATTATGAAATGCTGTTAAGTGCTCCTTAATAGTAGATTTTGTAAAGGTGATTCAATCTTCCTTTGATCTAAAAGAAAAAGAACAAAATAAACCACACACAGAATATAGCACTTGCATATTACTACTATGGTGCATGAACAATATTTTAGATGCACCCAAGTCTTAAAGCAGAGATGGGAAAAGGTCACAGCAGTCCAAGGTACCTAACCAGACGGAGCCATCATGATCCAATAGATGCCATCACCTGAACTGAAGATAGGAATGTTTGCCCTACAACAAAGGTGCTGTAGCTTCTAGAAGATTCTTCACCTCTTATTTGCAAGAGGATGACAAAATGGCATAGATATACTTCTTTAAAAGCAGTTTTTATAAACCTGATGATATATTTTAATTACTTTACAAATAAAATTTTCTTGAACTTGAAAAAAATGAGGTTACTGGCTTAGTTACATCAGATGGTAATGTCAGGGAAAGAAATGTCAACAGTCTTTGATGGGTGTGAGGTGACATTTAAAATCAAGAGGGAGTAGAAAAAGATAACAAGAGGGGGCTGGCTAGGTTTGGCTCTTTATAGTCAGATCTGTACTTTTGGAGGAGGAAGACAGGAGGTGTGCTAGATAGTTTGGTGGGTGAGGCCGGCCCAACTGTGCACACACACAACTTGTGCAGTAAGGATTCAAATTAAATATTGGTGAAGAAGCCAAAGCTGTGCTCCCGAAAAAGGCCGAGGACTGCACTGGCCTCTGTCCTCCTCCAGTCAGTCAGTGTATATGTAGAGTGGGCTACTGTGGAAGGCCTGCTCCTCCAGTCAGTGTATATGCAGAGTGGGCTACTGTGGAAGGCCTGGAACTTTGCTAATGGATGTTGAGAATGCCCAACAGGGAGAAAAAGAGAGAATGATTTCTCCTTTCTTAGAGAATAGAAAAGCTTAGAGATAGGAAATGGGAAAAAAAAAATCATCCTTTAGCTAACATACCGGGGGCAAAATCAGTGAAGAGAAAGCAAATTTTTAACTGGCATGTTTTAAAAATGTCAGTTTTATTTTTATTCAGAATTTTCCCCCAAACATTTTAGTTGAAGAAGTTATCAAGATGAGAAATTGAGACATATGCAGAGAGATTAAAGTCTACTTTGTCCTTTTCTAGCAAAATTAAATAAATGATGAACAGCCAAAAATACAAAAATGATTGGCCCAACACATTATCTCCTATCGTAAGTCTTACTTGGCCACCATTATTTTTCCAGTGTTAGTAAGCTGTTTTCCATTTAGTCTCTGGTTCATATCTGGAGTGAACACTAGATATATTCCTTTGAGTCTAGCAGCAAACTGTACATTACAAGATTCTACTTTATAGTCCCAGGAATGAAGTTCTGACAGCCTGAATACTGCTATTCAGCCTCCCTTGGAGGAAAACATGCCAGGGGCACGTCTAACCACAGAAAACAGAAGTGTTCCAAAATCGACAGGAGGAAAGGACCAGGTTCCTTCTCTACTCCACTCAGAGCGGCTTCAATCAAGAGGGTGTTCAAAGGATCTTAAAATGACTTACTGAGTTGCTTTGCCTCTGTAACTCCAAATCACAGTATCTGTATTTATTAAAGTAATATAAGGTCTATTGCTAGAAAATTCTAGAGTCCATCATTTCTTAAAACTGTCTAGTAATCAAAACCACAAATAATGCATACCTGGAATCTTTTTGCAGAGGTTGCTTTGTGTTTATTTGGGTGCTTAGTGTGAGACACTCTGGGTACTGTAGACTACTGGAGACTCAAACAAAGCCTAAGGACTACAGTTGAAATCCTACTTTTGTATATAACGCTGCAATATAAATAAGTTATTTCACATCCTGTCACTTACCCATGTTTATCATCTATATCCCACCATATCAAGTGCAATCTGATACTTTTTAATGTATATTTGTTTTATTCACATTTATTTTTACTTTGTAAGACATGGAACAATAATGAAGTTACCCCTGATTTTATTTTATATGCCCAAGATTTTACTAAATTTACATCATTGCAGCCTGTAAAATTTCTCATTTTCTCTCCTTCTCTCTCTCTCCCTCTCTCCAAAAACAACATAATAAAGAAAAATGATGGAAATTGATAATTACACTGCTGTGGGATTGTGCTTTTGAACACTGTAAATATTTGTCATTGCAAATATTGGTTTAATAAAACACGGATTGGTCAAGTAGCTAGACAGGACATAGAGGCAGGGCAACCAGAATAGAAGAATTCTGGGAAGCACAAAAGCAGAGGAATAGAAATCGCCGGATGCAGAGGAAGCAGGATGAGAATGCTGCAATGAGAAAAGGTACCAAGCCATATGGCTAGACATAAATAGAAATATGGATTAACTTAAAGTATATGACTTAGCAAGTAATAAGCCTGAGTCATAGACTAATCAGCTTTCAATTAATATTAGCCTTTGTGTGAATATGTGGGACTAAGCAGCTGTGGGTGGTCCAAACCTCAGAGCTTTACACCAGACTACATTTACTAAGCATTATTCAGCAGTAAGTCTGAGGGACACTTGGGTGCTCAAAAGGCAAGGCAAAGATTGATCTTTACACAATTTGTGGAAGATACTTGGAAAAAGGCTCTTAAGGATCTCCATGGTCAACCTCCTATTTCCCACTCATGTTCACTAACCCTTGGCATTCTTACTCCATCTCTATGTGGTTTAGTTCATGTAAATCAAATAAACTTTTCTTCTCAACTTGCTTTTTGGTCATGATGTCTCATCATATCAATAGAAACCCTAAACTAGACACAGGCAGTTGAAAGTTTCTGTTCCACCAGAAACTCTCAAATATCAGTAAGGTGATTACCAAATAATTAACTCAGAGTCTTAATATTATAGTAAATATTGGCCATTAGCTCAAGCATATTACTAACTAGCTCTTATGCTTAAATTAATCTATAATTCTTATCAATGCTTAGCCATCTGTCTTGGTACATTTTCTTAGTCCAGCATTCTCATCTTGCTTTCTCTGTGTCTGGCTGATGACTACACCTCTTAGAATTCTTAGCCTAGTTGTCCTGTCTATACTTCCTGCCTGGTTACTGGCCAATCAGTATTTTATAAAAATCAATACAAGTGACAAATCTTTACAATGTACATTATTCCACAGCACTTCCCCCTTTTTTTCTTTTCAAAATGAGAATCCTGAATCTGATATCCTTTTGTTTAGCCTTTTTACATTATGACCATTATCCACAACAACTTGTAAACAACACTCTAAATAAAGTCAAACTTTCATAGTCCATTTTGAGGGAATGTGAGCATAGTTCTCTTAACTACTTCCTGCTGATTGGAGACACTGGTAATCTTTGAGGGAACCCTGAGAAAATTTAGGATTACAATCAAGTAATGACTGGAGTAGTCTGTGAGGCTGGATCACCTCATCCAGCAGTCTTGAAGCTGTTCTGGGTGAAGAACTCAGAGAAAACTGCAGCAGAGATGTTCTGAAACACTGGATCATCTGGGCCATCTATTCCCATTGGATATTTTTCAGGGGTCTTCCTCAATCAAACCTTATTTTCTTTAACAAGGAATAAGTCCAATTTCTCAAAACACTTGTTCTGTTTCACTGACACACTTTTGTTTCTCACTATTATGCCTTTTTTGTTCAAAGTGTCTCCCATTTTTGTTCCTTCCTAATTATTATTGAATGTTTAACTGAAGCATTATGTGCTCTTTCAATCACTGCCCTTTCCTATCTTCTCCCATTTCCAAACCCCTGTACTGTACTAAAACCATCATTACAACCATTGCTTCTTAGATTGTTCCATCTCTGAGCTTTTTATTTGCAAAGCCTGCTGCCATATGACTGCAGATTATGATTATATAAATTAGCATATTAGTGACCTTGCCTTAGAAAACAATGTAATAATAGTTATGGTGGTTTGAAAAGGTATGGCCCACATACACTCACATGTTTGAATGCTTGGCCTATAATGAATTGCACTATTAGGAGATATGTGTTACAGTAGGTGTGACCTTGTTGGAAGAAGTGTGACACTATGGGTCAGTGAGCTTTGAGGTCTCATATATCCTCAAGTCATGCCCAGTGTGATGGCCTTTTCCCCTGATACCTGTGGATCAAGATGTAGAACTCTCAGCTTCTCCAGCACCATGTCTGCCCACATACTGCCATACTCTCCACCTTGATAATGAACTAAACCTCTGAAACCGTCCATAAGTAAGCCCCAATTAAATGTCCTCCTTTATGGGAGTTACTGCGGTTGTGGTGTCTCTCCACAACAATAGAAACCTTAACTAAGACTAAGACAGTGATAATAAGGACAAAAACAATAGTCCTGATTTAGGATTAAAATCTGTATTTCCTGATAATTTAGTATTGCCACTCTGATCTGGAAATGTCTTTCTGTATGCTGTGGATATCAATCTTTAGGTAAAGGAGCTGTTTTACCTTTGGCAAACACCATAGCCAGAGACAGGAGCAAACAGGTATGAGGGGAGCGGAGTCAGAGACAGATCGAGCCAGACTCCCAAAGAAGAAACATGTAAGGAACACAGGTGAGCCATGGGCCACTTGAAAGGACAGATTAATGGAAATAAGTTGAGTTAAGATGAAAGAGCTAGCTAGCAATGTGCCTGAGTCATAAGCTGAACAGCATCAAGTTAATATAAGTGTTTGTGTGATTCAATGGGACTTTGGGATTGCTGGTCCAGATAAGTGGCAGCAGGCAGGACCAAACTGTGGAGCTAGTCGGGTCAGAAACCTCATTTGTAACACCACTCCCTTGATAATCTAGGCCTTGATACTCTATCACATGGTTTCATATGAGGCTTGGGAACAGAATGAATGACAGAGGCAAGCAACTAGGCTTGCTATAAATCTCCCATCTTTGATTACAGCCACTGTGCTCTCATCTTTGACTGTTGCCCTACTCTGCAATAAGGACATGAGTAGAAAGAACTCTTTGGCTATCATACTTCAGTTACAGGAAATTGTGACATGTTTTAAAATAAATGAATCTTAGCACACCAAATTTAACTTGGGTCTAGATGAGTTTAACAGAGAAAGAAACTACAAGTTTTACCTCTTTTTCTGTGATTTTTTTTCAGACTACCTTGAGTCTATAAATATATAAATTCAGAGATTTGACAGGTCTGTTTACAAATTTATAAGGTTTTATTGATTTTATGATGGAAAAAAAAACTTGGAGTTGGTTTTACGTTGTCATTTGTATTCATGAGGTTGAAAGTTTTTGTTTGATTTCCATTCAAGCTTTTTAAGAGCTTGGAAACTACAGACTGAAGCAATTCAAATTTATGTAGAGTTTGACAGTGAGTTAATTACCAGAACTATGCAAAATTAAATTTTGAGAAAACAATTCTAGCATTTTAAATAGTTGTATGCCCTGAATGTATTTACACTCAAGCATATGCAAGCTATCTGTCAACTAGCTGGCTCATTTTGAAGATGTGTCCACTTAAAAGAAAATATTACATTTCAATGAATCTGACAGAGCATAGAGAAAAGAAGACAAATAATTTGCCCTTTACCCTTGAAATGTATGCAGAACCCCACACTAGAGGTGACCTCATAATAACTGAACTCTCCAGCACCACACTCACTAAACTAGATACAGACATTAATCCAAACAGTCAGGGTGGTCTCTTCTCAATTATGCACATTCCACACACTGTCATAGACATGCCTCAAATCAGAGTGACCCTTAAAACATAAAAAACAGAGAACCCAACTCTGAACAGAGATTTCAAACATGTTCACAGGACCTAGGGCCCTAAACATATATCTTTGTACCATCTGAAATTATGAATTCAAGATTGTATCAATATTTTGAATAATATTGAAGTAGGAATTTTCTAACACATAGTCAAAGAGCATTATATTTTATGTAGCTTTAATATTTCCTTATGTAAGTAAATTCAGCAAATGTTTTTCTGAAATATCCTGTGATAAAAGAGGGAAAAATAGGGGCATGAGTTCCCCAGGTCAGAGAAACAAAACGTATCAGCTCTATAAGGTGAGTGAGAGATAAAGGACCAGGAAGTGGATATGTGGGACAGATCTTGTCATATCAGAGAATGATGGATGGCTCCACACTCATGCACATACCAGAAGCAACAACTAGACTCAGGCATTAAAAAGAGAAGTTGAGGACATGTGAGTAGGAGGGTCTGTGGGATTTGGAGATTGGGGTTTAGGATAGACTTATCAGAACATTGCATACTTGTATAAACTTCTCAAATAATAAAGTTAAAATATGTTTTAAAAAAGAAATATAACATCAAAGACAAACTTCTGTCTCTTGTGGTTGTCTCTTAGAGTGTTTGGCCCCTGTTATTTATAAGAAATATTATCAAATGCCAAGATGGGAGTAGAGGAAGCTATGTTCTGCGTGTCTTTTGTTGTCTTCAATGACTCACATTTTTTTCCCATATGGAAGTTTATTTGTTTTCAAATTCTCAATATGGTACAAAGAACGATCCAAGTAAAAAACACACCCACGTTCACTTTGCAAATTAGAAAGCTTATTGAGATGATGTTAGGGAATCTCAAGGAAAGAGAATAATAGCAGTGTACTTGGGTTTCAGTTGGTCCAAAAGTGAACATGTAGCCACTTGACCACTTTGTCCAACTAGGTACATCTTCCATGGCTTCTCTCTGCATGGACGCCTTGCTACTACCTCTTTCTAAGAATGGCTCATTAGATTCGTCTTTTGTTATCCTTGGCACTGACTCAAAATCCAGCTCTTGGTGACTGTCCAGTTCTATACAACAAACTGACACTGTATCCCTGCCCCTAATTTCTGGGAGAGATAGAGAATCCAGCTTGGAAGATGTTCCCTCCTTAGCTCCAGTAACTGGAAAGCAAGGGAGACTTTTGATAGATATCTGCACACTGAGGTTAAATTTCCAGCAGATGATGGGAGATACTTTATCTCGGAGCAAGTCGCAAAAGTGAGGACAGTGACTAAGTCTTGCCAAGAAGTTAATGACTACAGAGCTTAGTGGGTTTTATAAAAGAAAAAAGACATAACTTTATAGGAAGCAGCTCCAATTTCAGTTTAACTCATTCCTTAGTCAGTTTGCTTTATAGATGAAATATGCAGGAACCTATTACCAATTGCAGAATGAATGATTCTAAAGGTAAATCCTAGAACATGCAGGTCAAATAATTTATATAGCCACTATAAGTAAAAAGTTTATTTGATTCTTATTGAAAACAGATTTTCTTTCATATAATGTGTTCTAATTAGAGTTCTCCTTCCCCATCTCCTCCATGATCCTCCCCAACTCTCCTCCCATCCAAATCCATATCATTTTTATCTCTCTTAGAAAAGAAGCAGGCATCTAGAGAATAATAATAAAATAAGAATGAAACAAAGGCAGACAAAGTGCAATACAAACAAAGTTGGACAAGACAAAATAAACAACCCCCCCCAAAAAAAGAAAGAAAGAAAGAAACATAGATTCAGAGACGCATGTTCACAGACACAGGAACCCTATGAAAACACAAAACTGGAAACTATAATATATGGGCAGCAGAGGTATAATGTTAACAAAAACAAAAAATAAAGAAATACCTTGACAAAACATTATAGGACAAAGAGTCTCTAAAGATGACATTGAATTCAATTTTTTTTATGTGTTGGCCATCTACTGCTAGGCATGGGGCCTGCCCTTCAGAGTAGTTTGTATCCCAAGTGAGACTCCTTGGAAGAAAACTAATTTTTGTTTTGTAGGTGTGTATCAGTTGTATAAAGCTTCTCGGTTAGGGACAGGGCTTGTGTTCACATCTCTCAGTACTGGGAACCCATCTAGAGAAGACTGATGTGGGCCCTGTGCATGTTGTCACAGTGTCTGTGAGCTTAGTATGTGCATCTATTCTGCTGTGTTTAGAAGGCCCTGTTTCCTTGGTGTCCTTCATCCCCTCCAACTCTAACACTTTTTTCTACTTCCTCTTTGGGTTTCCTGAGCCCTGAGTGGAGGGACTAGTTAGAGACATTCCTTTATGGACTCAGTATTCCAAGGTCTCTCATTCTCTACACATTGTACAGCAGGTCACCGTGTTAGTGCAGGAGGGAGCATCTCTGATGGTAGTTGGACAGGGCAAAAATCTATGAGTGGAGCATAGTATCACTAGAAGATATTTTACTGCTGTGCTCCTTTACCAAAACAGTAGTAGTCATTTTCTCCTAGGTTCTTAGATCATCTGCTCTCAGGTTCTTAACCATCTGAACAGCATTGGGCATAGATTGCATCTCATGAGGTGAACCCTAAATCCAATTAGATATCTTTTGGTTACCCTGTAACAAGAAGTTTCTGGCCTGTCTGGCATGTGGCCCAGAACCACAGACCCGCAGTCCCACAGAAACACACAGATACTTACATTAATTTTATGCTGATCAGTCTATGGCTCTGGCATATTGCTAGCTAGCTTTTGCTCTTAAACTAACTCATGATTCTTATCCTGTTCTGTAGCCCCACCCACACTTCCTGTCTGCCTTCAGCCAATCAGCACTTTTATTAAACCAGTAGGTGGGTGATTATTTACAATATAACAACACAATCCTACTACATTACCCCACAAGCTCTTTGCCACTGCTGCAAAAGGAATGCCACATTGTAGTTTGAAGGCTTTGTTGCTGAGTTAGTATTTACTTTTCTTATTTGTAGTGTGAATAATACCTTTCATAGCAATGAACACTAGTTCTTAGGGGTAAAGGCTCTGGGTAGGCACCAGCTTGATGTCTCTGGGTTCAATGAGTTATGTCGATGTCACCTTCAGAAAAGGACCTTACCATCAGTTTGCAGAGAACAGTCAAGAATCTTGACAACAGCCTGCATTAGTTGGAGGTTCCCAAGGAGACCTTTTGGCCAACAACTCAATTATATATAACATATTTCCAGTGCTAAGAGCTTTGTTTGGTGACCAGAGATGTCTGTCTGTGGGTTCATCTCCCCATTATTTGGTGGTTTCATTTAGAACACCATCATACATGCATATATTATAGGAAGCTTCTACTGTATTAAGTTTAGTACAACCCTTCAAATGACCCTTAGTTTTAACTGTCCCTCCATGTACGTTCTCCCTCTCTCCCTTTTCCCCCTTCCCCAATTGATCTTTCTATTCAAGTTCCCTACCGCTGTTCATCCATAAGGATCTATTCTATTTGGTTCTTTTTAGAAAAAAGAAGAAAAATGGCTTTTAAGACCAGAACCTTTAGAATAATGTTCAGAGGTTAAACTTTTTGGAAACTGAAATGTGGAGATAAAGCAGGAGCTAAAAGAAATGCATATGAGTAGCTGGACTCACACGGTTTTTAATGTACAGTAGAATTTCCTCCAGAGACCAAAGCCTAAGAGATAGAAAGAATTCCTTTCTGTGATTTCTCCAGTCCCTCTTTATTACATAATTCCTGATCCTTGACTCCAAAACTGACATTACAAAAAGGTTTTCTTAAGCTAGGGTATTTGCCTCCCCCGTTGTTTGAATGAGTATTTTACCTGTGTATGTGTATACCAGGTACCTCCCTAGTACCCACAGAGGTCAGAAAGGTCATCAGATCTCCTGAACCTAGAGTTATGGATGATTGTGAAGCATCTAAAGGGGGAAGGGAGGCTGTGAACTGAACCCAGATCCTCTACAAAACAAGTGCTCTTAACCACTGCACAAACTCTCCATCCCCTGCCTTAATCATTTTTTATCCTGTATGACTAAATGGTTTAAGCTCCACATCATCAATTTTACAAGTCAACATCGATAGAAACTCTGAAAGACTTCTAGACAGCCATCCCACAGACTCAAAGTGTTGCCTATCTCTGAGCATGTGATTAGTAGGTAGCTTGTATCTTCTGGGGCTAAGTTATGTGCCCAGCAAGAGTTAAAATTTGTTAGATAACTGAATATTTTTGTGCTAGTTATGTTTTTTTGTAACCATGTGATTAAATTTAATATGACATAGACTGGTGCACATGATGGAAAGAAATCTGTTCTTTCCTGACTACTACATTGAGTACTTGAGAGAGTCTAAATAGAACAAACTGTCCACCCCTACGCTTTTACTCTTGAGACAATATCTTTCTTGATATATCTAATTAAATCTCTGATTCTGCTTCACACTGGCCTGTGCTTAAAATTCTTTTCCACATCAAAGCCAAAAGTACAATTTTAGCTTTAGTCCAGGACTCTAAAAGATTAAGGAACTCATCAGGTGGCTGAGAGTGATAGAGTAGAGATCTTTTTCAAGTTCCTCATCACTGACCATGACAGACTGTGGGTTGGGCAATGTGATACAGTTATCTACAGGTTTGAAAAGTTAGGGTATAATGAAGGCGTCAACCAACATTACAAAAAATATTCTAAGAAACCAGATACTATATCAATATCAATATATCTGCAAGGAGGCCTTTAGAACATAATGCATGAAGCTTTGAGAGTGGAGCTTAAAATGCAAAGTTGCCTCAGGATAATGAAGAAGATGCCCAGAAAAGCCAAAGATGTGAGCATAGCTATTCTCAAAGGTTTGTGAACCTCACAGAATTCATATCACCACACCACATGTTCTGACATCATGACTGGGCTAAAGGTTTAGTAATTTCAATGCTGGGTTTTGGTTTTGGTTTGGGTTTTGGTTTTGTCAAAAAAAAAAAAACAAACAAAAAAAAACAAAACAAAAAACAAAAACAAAAACAAAACAAAAAACCACCTCCCTTGATATTCTTCTGTTATTTGCACACATATCCTTGCACATCTATAGACAATCAGGCACATAGACATAGACACAAATTAAAAGTGTTTCAAAACAAGAGAGATAAAAAATGTGAGCGGTCTTTAATTTTAAATGGAATTGAATATAAAGTTCTCCTCCCCACCTTCCTAAACAGTTTACAAAGCAGCATTAAAAAAAAAAAAAAAAAAAATCCAGCAACTGTGGATAAGGCCCAGGAAAGGCTAATACTTCAAGAGTCAAAATACATGAGGGATTTGGTGTGCAAATTGCCTGTGAGATGTGCAGTCTTTGTTCTCTGCCTGTCAAAAACCATCCTCTAAGGAGTCTATGAGTGAGACTTTTACATCATTGGTTTAGCAGTTTAGAGCCAAATCTAATCCTTTCCCACATGATAGCTTTGAGGTGTCTTTCTCTAATTTTTGAGAGGAATTTGAAACACTGAGAACAATTTGCTTGCGCTGGGATCAGCAAAGGATGACAATGTGGTGTTGTTGTAGAATGTTAAAGCTTAGGAGACCCCATTGTGCTCTTGTCATTCAAAATCAGCTGAGGCACCAAGTGCTTTCACATGTGGATTATCTCTCCATCACCGCAGATAAAAGAAAGTTGATGCTGTTACTGTCACTGAAGCTTCCACATGCAGGATTTTCTATCATTCTCTGTAGATAAGCAATGAACACACTAGAAAGCGGAGGCTGCTGGCATGGAAAAATTGCACTTCTTGATCTATAAGTCATGGCTAAGGAGATAAAATTGAAGAATGGTACTTTTTTATTTAACTGAGAATGAATAATTTTATATTATTTAGGAGATGCTATAATTTATTTATTAAAAGTCTATGGAATCTTTTTTCTGGCCAGAGATCCAATATAATGTCTATGTGTAATGCTACCTGCAAGGCCCAATGAATAGCTACTCCACTCTATGATTATCCAACTGGTTATTATTCTTTCAAAGAAAGAAAAAAATTTCTAAAAAATAACCTTTTTTTATTAGTGATAAGCTGCTCAAAATGGCATGCAATTCTGTTTGCCATTGGATTGAATCGCAAACATCCCAAACAAAAAGGCTAGCTGCCACCAGAGGTGACCAAGCATAACAGTTACTACTGCCCACTATGTTAGATACAACAATCATCCCAGTTAAGTAAACAATATTATGGGTTCTATAACACTCAGCTCTACATACCAACTTGACTGAGCTGAAGGATGCTCAGGTAGCTGGTAAATGTTATTTCTTAGTATTTTTTTAGGATGCTCATAGAGGATATTAACATTTAAATCTGCAGACTGAATATAGAAATTAAGCCTCACCCATGTTGATGACAACCACATTGAAGGTGCACATAGAACAAAATAATAGAATGTGTGAATGGTTCTCTCTGTACACGAGGTCACATGCCTTCTCCTGCTACAGGGTGAGTGGTGACGAAAGTCAAAGTCCTAGCCTCAACAGTTACCCACTTGGTTCTTGGTTTGACATTCAGCCACCAGATCAAGATGAGAATGGGAAGTATTATGGACATCCGAGTTAAATCAGCAATCTTAATGGTCTGACTTGTGCAAATCTACTCCACCAGCTAGGTTAGTTACTTTCTCTGGGAGTAAAATAGAGACGGTACTTACAAAACTCTTACTTTATCTCTGTGGTTACCTGTGTGCAGGTTTGCACCCCTGCATACATGGCTTTAAGATGTCATAAACAATTTGATCTGATGGTTATGGATTTAAAAGGAATGATTGAAAAAAAAATCAGAAACAAACTGGGGAAGTTGCTATGAATAGACATCTCTAAGTCTCTAAGAAAAAAAAAAAATCAAGTTATTTGTATCCCAAATAATTGCTCAGATAAAAGCAACCTGCGCATAGGACCAGTTTCATAAGTAAGGGGATAAAATGATTAGTTCTATTAACTGACAGATAACCTTATTCCCTAGCCATACTTGGTGTCACACAGTAGGCCCATGAGCAAAATGATCAATCATGGTGGTAGGGATGGAGGTGGTATGGGCTCTCCCAAAAGTGGACCTGACTGAGTCTCTAATCCTCCAGGAGCGCAAAGCAATAATGAACTATATGCATGGCACTCTGCCCCCAGGAGAATCAGCCAGTTACCTAGTAACTTAAACTGAATACTCTCATCATGGAAGGGACAGTGTTTATTAAACTAAGAACTGACTCTGGATATGGGTTTGTCTTTCCTGCATGCATTGCTTATGCCAACAACTAGAGTCTGAAGACTTACAGAATGTCTTATCTACTATTATGGTACTCAACACAGCATCACTTCTGACCAAGAACTTACTCTATAGCAAAAAACAAACAAACAAACAAAAACCCAAAACAACAATAAAACCTGTGGAGATGGACCAGAGCTTATGAATTTGTGGGCTTACTCTTGTAAGCTACCACCTGAGACAGCTGGCTGACAGGACAGTGAAATATACTTTTGAAGACTCAGTTTAAAATGCCTGATAGGTGGCAACACATTGAAGGACTAGGGCAGGCTTTTCCAGAGTGCTCCAGATGCCAGAATCAGCATGCAAGCTGGGGCAAACTTTCTCCAGCATCCCAGCATCGTACTTACAGGCACAGGAACTTAGTGTGGACACAGGAGTGGCAGCATTGATCATTTCCCACACAGTCCATTAGTTTCCTGTTCCTGAAGCGCTTTGCTATGCTTGTGTGAAAGTCTCTATTCCAGAAAAGAAGGAAAGACTCCAGATTAATCCCTCCAAACTGAAACTTAAGGTTTTCATCCAGCAGTGTGAGGCTCTTTCTTCCTGTGAACACAGGCTGAAAAGGAAGTTGTGGTGGCCATACTTGTTATTAAACTTGACTATATCTGGAATTAACTAGTACCCAAATGGCTGGGCATATCTATGAGGAATATTTTTTTCCTATTTAAATCATATGAAGTGAGAAGATCCATTTCTAATTTAAATTTAAGAAGTGGGAAGATCTACCTGTAACCTATGTCTTTTGAGGTGGGAAGATCCACCTTTAAGCTGGCCCACATCTTCTGCTGGGAGCTATATAAAGAACATGGAAGATGGAAACTCTTTTTCTTTCTATTTGCTCTTACTAGAAAGTTCATACTTTCATTGGCATTTGAGCCTATTTCTTTTGGATTCCAGGATATACTAAAAACTAGCTGAGGCATCTGGCCTTGTGGACCAAATAACAACTAGATTCTTGGAACTTCTATTGGTAGACAGCTGTTTTTGGACTAGCTGGACAATAGTCTGTAAGCTATTATAGTAAGTGTGTATGTGTGTGTGTGTGTGTGTGTGTGTGTGTGTGTGTGTGTTTTCTATAAGTTCTATTTCTCTAAGAATACTGACTAATACCAGAGTCAGTGGTATTTGGTAAGAGTGATTGATCCAGATGATCAAAAGTAACTTGTATTGCTATCCTAAAATATACATGAAAAAGCATGTTGGGATACAGATGGTTCTTCATATTGAAACACCTTGTGGTTAAGTTCCATGGAGCTACAGTCAATGGCTCTCAAGGAAGATGCCATATAGATGACTATAACCAACTTAGGCACTGAAAGCAAAGAGAATGCAGGGAACATAATAAAACAAATATAGTTTTAGTAGTAACTGAGTGAGTAGCTGTTGGTACCAACATTGTTATGAGGCATATTAATATGAATATGTGTGTTTGTATGCTTACTTATAGATAGTAATCATTGTTTAGTCTTTTTTCTCTTACACCTGTCTCATGTAAGATAGGGTTATCATTATACCATTATTGAAGCATTATCATAATGTTTACATCATAGCATTGAGATTATAGGCTATGAGATGAAGAAGACACATTCTAAGACTTAGCATTCTTTTCTTGGGAAGGATGCATGGATATTGTAAATAAGATAGTTGTATCATATTAGCTTAGAATTAAGCATGGCTTAAGATGTATCCATGGGCGTCATATTGATAAGGAGTAGACTTGTGATGGTCATTTTATGTGCCAACTTGGCTGAGTGGGAAAGTGCTCAAAGGGCAGGTGAAATGTAATTTTTGAGTATGTCTATGGGGGTGTTTCTGAAAACATGAGCTTGTGACTCAGGAGCTGAAGAAATATTACTTTTACCAAATATAGTGGGAAACTGCCAATCTAATGATTGCCAAAATAGACCAAACTGGGAAGATTGTGCATTTGTTCTTTCTACTTTAGCCTCTGACCTCATTTACTGGTATTCCTGATTGGGCTTTCGGCCTTAGACTAAGGTTATGCTGTTGTCTCCTTTTGATTCGGTCCAATCTCAGTTCATAGAATAGTGCTGCCTTCATTCAGAGCAGATCTTCTCACTTCAATCAAGCTAATCTAAGGAAATCCATCACAGACATGCCTGGAGGTTTGTCTCTCTGGTGATTTCCAGTTCTAGTAAGTTGATAAGTACTATTAAGCATCACAACATATTCTTATTAGGTATGCCTTAATTGTTAGAAATAACTTGATCTTGCACCAAAGAAGTTCATTAAGAATAGCTCAATTTCATATATATATGAATATATATGTATGAATATATATATATGAATAATACCAGTCTGTAATTTTTGCTGGTTTGACTTCAGCATAAATTCCAATGTTGTATTTTTCTTTACAAGCCAAGGCTAGCTGTCTGTTTATGTCATGGGCAACAACCTCATTCAGCCTTTCTTTCCAGAAGGTTCCTAGTCTCTTATGACTGTTCCACCTGGCGTTGTTTTTGTACCTCAATGCCTTGAGTGCTTCCTGTCTTCTGACCGGGTGCCTACTTTCTCCTTTTTCCCACCTGCCGAATTTCTACATGTTCTCAATTACATAATCTAAACAATACAAATAATATGCCTTACTTGTTGCCAAGCATTTGGACGCAAGCTCAGCCTGTTGCTTCTCCATTCTTCAAGGACATTCTGTTTCTAACTTTATTATGGCATCTGTCATACTGTATTGTAATAACCAGTGTCCCTGGTTGTTATACTTAATCACTTTTATCAATGAATTAAAAAAATCCTTTGCTTGGGATAGAATAATAACAAGCCACTCTCATACATCATATATGTATATCACATGCATATATATATATTACAAAATGTCTCACTTAAATATTATAGCTTCAAAGGAGATAGATATTATCATTATTCTCCTGTTAAAAATGAGAAAATATACCTGGAGAAAGTAAGTGCTACAATTCAGATCCTTAATGTTTTTCCCAAGCACATATGCTAAAGTTGGGTCTCCAGGGTAGTTGTGATAGGAAGTCAGTAGTATCTTAATGGGTGTGGCCTGATGGGAGGTCTCTCAGTCATCAAAAGTGTGTTCCTGAGGGAGAACCCTTCACCTCCATCGCCTATCACTTCCTTTAGCTTCTGACCACGAGATGGGTAGTTTTCCTTAACTCATGCTTTAACCGCGATGTTCGTACTTTCCACAGGCATGAGCCTAGATGGCTAACTGATCATGGGCTGGAACCTCCAAAATTTTGAGACAAAATAAATGTTGGGGTTTTTTTTATTTTTATTTGTCAGTTGCCTGGGGTGTTCTGTTATTGTGACAAAAAATTGGCTATCTCAATAAGTACATACAATTTTAAAGGCCGTCAATGAAACTACCGACACACGGTCTCTCTGTGTTGAATATTTTTGAGGTTAAAAAGGCAGATAAGCAAGAGAATACATTTAGGTTTTTTTTTTTTGTCTCTAGACCATATCAGGGTGTAACAGGAATTTGATTAACCTTCTTAAATAAATGAAAAGATAAACAAATAAATGTATAGCTACTATATTTCTCAACTCCCATAAAAGATGTTTTCTGAAATCTGTATAGATACATAAATTTTGGAGAAACCGGTCATATTTTAACTATATTAGAGCATTTTTGGAAGTGGGGCTATGGTGAACACTCTTAGACTGGTTTTTTTTTTTAATTTATACTGGATTTTCACACAGCAGGAATGTGTGTGTACGATGTGTATCCTGGCCACCTGCAAAGAACAACATCCAGTACGCATGCTCCACATCTTTAGTGAAGTGACTTTCACTGCTAGGTCATCGATTTCATAAAACTGTGGGCCCACCCAAGAAAAGAGACTTTGGAATATATCCAAAGGAGAGCCATGAAAATGATGGAGAGGTTGGAAAATTGTCTTCCTGAAGAAAGGTCCCATAGAAATATGAAGGGGTAAGCCTACCAGCATGCTGCAGGAATATGAACAGGCAGAGGTGAGCGGCTGGTTTTAATTCTCAGTTATGATGCTGAAAGCATGGGATAATTAATTTCAAATGGAGCATAAAGCTTCAGGTTAGTCCTTGTAAAGTCCTTACAACACAATAGAATTCATTAGCCCGAAAAGCTATGGCATTTCTTTCTTTGGAAAGGTTTGGGAAAAGAGTCAACAGAGAAGAAATGCACTTTGCCAGACCCGGCTGGAAAGGGAGTGGAAATGTGGTTAGGGAGAAGGGGTGGGGCTGGGACTCAGGCTTTTGTGTTGTTCACTTTGGAAATGAAATTATCTCCAGCAAACTTGGCGTTGAGAAAAAGCCTTATGCTTTCTTTTCTCTTTATGTTTTTTTCCTATCATTTTGAAAATGCTAGATCCAAGTTCTTATAAGAACATTATTGTGGAAAAAAATCTCTCAACTATTCGGTGTGATACTTTTTGGCAGGGAATGTTATAGAGTCATGAGCAATTTGAGTGATGATTTATGAACAATTACTAGAGGATAACAAACCAACAATGTGAAAGAGGAGGATGTTGGGAGTTATAACAACACTCAGGACCCACAAAGGAGCTAGTCTGCCTGTCTGCTTTTCTTTATCTCTGGACAGCAGCACTGCCTTAGACAACGTGGCAGTTTATCCTGCTCACCACGGCACCCAGGATGCTGCCTCTTCTGTCGTTCTGCAGACACAAGGTCTGTGAGCTGGAGCTGACAGTACTGTTTCTCATCTCACAGAGCCATGTGAGAATTTTAGGGGTTAGCAGTGTTTTTATTGTATCGGATTACTCATGCATTACTCTAATATAGTATTAATATGATACAGATGTATTAATGTATTGTGGCATCACAGATATTGAAGTATAATGGCACAAAGACTTATGTGGGAAGGGTTTTCAAGGTCTGCTGAGACTTCCTCCATGGTCCAAAAGAAAGGAATTCCCAGAAGGAAGCCCACTCACCATAGAGCAACCACACTGTCTAGACGGCCTAAATTGGTGGTATGGGAAAAATGCTGCAGCAGATAATTAAATCAAAATACCCTCTACCTGCCATTTGGATCACCAGCAAAAACAAAAGTCATATTAATTGTAAGCGCCAGCAATCCAAAATGTGATTAATTTTTTTCAATACTACTTTTCCCCTAGAGAATATTTTCCTCATTTTACATCATTGGTGGAAAAATAAATTCAAAAAGGTTCTTCATCGAACAAGAAATTCTTTGTTCATACTGGCTCTTGGCATTCTAAACACACTTGCCATTCAAGATACAGCTATCTCCTCAATGGACTCAGGCATCTCTTTTTCTTCCCCATTACCAATGTGCCAACATTAAAGGCGGCGTTCACCTTGAGGGCCAATGTTTGAGTCAATGCAATGTAAGAAAGATTTCCCTATGATCCGTCCTGGCTAATGTTTGTGCTACATTCTGATTATGCTGTTAGGAGTGAGTAGAAAATGAAATCTGAGTCTGGAACCTTAAGCCCAGTTAGACAGACTTGTGTGAAGATCAGGGTTCCAGCTCTGTGGGAAAATAGTATGATCTGGGCCTTCTACAGAAGAAAAGCTTTTCTCTGGATACCCTGGCTAGTCTCATCTTGTAATACATAAGATGAAACAAAGACCATCTTTGTCTTAATCACTGTTCTGACACTGTGAAGAGACCATGACCATAGCAACTCTTATAAAGAATAGCATTTCATTGGGGCTGGCTTACCATTCAGTCTGTTATCATCCTAGCGGGGAGCCTGGCAGTGCACAGGCAGTCATGGGGTTGGAGAGGAAGTTGAGAGTTCTAAATCCAGATCCACAGGCTATAGGAAGAGAGGGTGACTGGCCCCAGCTTGAGCATTTGAAACTCTAAATTTTATCCCTAGAGACACACATCTTCCGAAAAGATCACACCTACTCCAGTAAGAATACATTTCCTAATCCCTCTCAAGCGGTGCCACTCCTTAATGAACAAGCATTAAAATCCATGAGCCTATTGGGACCATCCTGGTCATATCATCACAGTCTTTCTACAACTTCAGTTGTTAGCCATGCTTCTTGAACTGATGTGGGAATGCCTTTCTGTATGCTGTGAATCTCAATCTTTAAATAAAGGAGCTGTTTTAGGCCATGACAGGCACCATAGAAGAAGTAGGAGGAGAAATAAAAACATAGTTAGGAAAGGAAGGGCAGAGTTGGGCAGACTGAGCTGTAGCCCAAAGGAGCAACATGTAAGGAACACAGGTGAGCCATGGGCCACGTGACAGACAGATTAATAGAAATGGGTTGATTTAAGATGTAAGAGCTAGCTAGCAAAGTGCCTGAGCTATAGGCCGAACAGCATAAAGTTAATATAAGCGTCTGAGTCATTTCTGAGGGCCTGAGCAGTGGGTGTCTAAGACCTGGGCACGGTGGGGTCTGGACCTCTGGCTGCCCGGGACCAAGAAACCCTATCACCACATCGAACTTTCTGAACTTCTTTGTTTTAGCAGTGTATGTTTCACTGAAGCACCTGCCTCCAGGGAGCACCTGGGAGACTATTGCGTCATTAATAAACCAGTGTTCCTTTCCATTGAAGCCAACTGGAGACTTGAATTGAGAGTCGTTTTGTTGAGCTATTATGAAGGAATTAAATGGATGCTCATGGAAACTTCTTCCTAGAAAGTTATTTTTAGCAACATTTCTGGTCAAAAACAACTGTAGGAAGTCCTGGAATTCCATGAAGATAAATTTCCCTTGAAAGAAAATTTCTCCCCAATTTTATGGAGTCAAATGCTTATAGTTTTCATAAAACCCTAGGCATTGTAAATACGTTCTGCATATTCATACTACCTATTGAATTGGCAAGAATGTGAGTAAAGAGAAGGAGGTGGGATTACTTAGATAAGGAACATTGTGTCATAGTCTCTGGTTCTTGCTGTGCAGGAGGTAGAAGGGGGAAGGGAAGAAATGTTCTTTTATTTTTGCAAGATATTAACTAGCTCTTTTAATTACTAAAAACTGAGAATCAGAACTGATGCCAGAGCTCAGTTCCTTAGGTGCCTGCCGCACAGTATGAGATCCAAGTGTGCACCTATAGCACTCACATAAAATGTCAGATGCCATAGCAACAGTGTACTACAAGTACTGGAGAGGTAGAGACTGGGATTGATGTAATTTGGTGGTCAGCCAGTCTCTGAATCAGCAAGCTCCAGAGTTTCTGAGAGACTTTATTTCAAAAGATGAGGTGTAGAGTAACAGAGAAAGACATTCACATGAATGTGTGCAAGCATTCACAATCTTATGTGCAAACCCACACAAACAAACATGGACACACATACACATAAGGATATACACATGTACACACATATACACCACAAACACACACTTTTTTAAAGCAAACTGTTTAAAAAAACAATGCAATAATTTACTTTTTACCTACTTTCTAGTTTCTGCAAAGTATCTATTTTCAAGTCATTTAGGATCTAATAATAGCACACTTTAATATGTACTTTTCTGCCATAAATGCTCACTATTTAAAGGATGATTCAGCAACCCATTATAGTTGTTAGGGCCATGGAATGATGAGATATCTAAGTTCTGAGTACCAAGATGATCTGTAGTTCAAAATGAACTAAAGTAGAGGTCTTAGACTTTTGTGACACTCTGTGACATAAGACAATATAATGTGGTGAGTAGCTATTTGGTGTTGATGATGAAGAGGGGCATTCACTGGTACCTAATTCAGAAGTGTGGGTGAAATGATGGTGAATATGGAAAGTGGAAGACTGGGTGGATCCTTGGATAAAAATAGACCACGGATTCAATCTTAGATGAAAGCTTAAGGTACAGCATGTTAGGGCACTTTTCTGGGAATTTAGGCAAGAGAAAGATGGTAAAAGGTCCTCAGAATCTGTGCTAAGAATTATAGATGGATGAAGTCAACACTGAAGAACCCTGGCAATGTTGCAAACAGGAAAAAGACCTGGCCAGATTTGTATTTCAAATAATATATCCATGGTGCCAGTCATAAATAGAGAAGGCAAAGGTTTGTTTGAGAAATCTTCTAAGGATGAAGTTATGATGGCCTGAACCAGGAGATTAAAGGAAGAGATTGACAAATAGTCATGAGATAAAATTGGGAGTATTGGCTGATAAATTACTTGTGGGGGAGGAGGAAGGAGAAGTGGGTTGGGATGAGTACAGATTTCTGGCTAGAGTGACTAGGTGAATAATGCTGTAACTAATTAACACAGGAAGGAAGAGTGGGTTTGGAAAGAGAAAAAAATATCAGACCTACTTTGAACATGTTGTATATGTACTTGATGAGTAAGACATCCAAATGGATTTAACTGAAAGGTAGCTGTTTATGTCAGACTAAAGCTCCATGGAACTAGAAGTATAGACAGCTTGACAGGATATTGTTTGTGGTAGCTGCTGAAGGAGAGTGGGGAGGACAGAAAGACAGACTCTAGTTGAATAATTTGTTGGGGGCAGAGAAACAACAGCAGGTGTATAAGATTAATGAGAAATATACAGAAAAATAAATACTCAGAAAAGACTACCTCTTAGATGCCATGGCTGTACTTTGAAAGTTCTATTCTGGTCCATAGTATCAGTCTTGGAAATTGTCTAGCCTTATGGTAACTACAACAGCACAGTAAATGCATTTGCACCATGGCCTTGACCACACAGGCACCATTTGTACCCTTGGCCTCACCTACTATAACACCATTTCCACATAATGCTTTAGATGAATAGAGTCAGAACTTTCGACATTTTCAGCTGGTCTTTGTGAGCCTGCCTTTTCAGAAAAATCAACTTCCTGTTAAAGTTCATGCCTTTTTACTCAGCATGGGCCAAACATTATACTTAAGACTGCAAAATGTAGTAGGTGCCTAAATGGAGTGTTGGGAAGTGATTTGAAAAGTAGGCTGCAGTGGCAATGGGAGGCTAGTGTGGACATACCTTTAGAGGATGGAGATATGGATACTGGGGGGGAGGGGGGCGGCTTAAAATACAGCCTGTGCTTTGGTATATGACTAATAGCATGGTACGATTCTTCCAACACTCAGACTTAGGTGTAAATAGTGAGAGAAGTTTGAAATGAGAGAAGAAAAGATGGAAAAGGAAGATGACATCTAGTTAACTGAGCAAACAGACAAAAGTAAAGACAAGTCCTTGGGACACAAAAATACATGTGACGATATGTTTTATATTTAATAAAACCAGCCTGAAATATCAGAGAAGAGATCCACCCAAAGTCAGGCCAGGAGGATCACAGTGGAAACTCACACCTTTAATTCCAGCACAGGGAATACCCAGGAGGGGTGACCTACGCCCTTAATCCCAGAAGATCTGAATTTGAGGTCAGCTTGGTTTACAGAGGGAGATCCAGGCTCCCAGGCAGGCAGTGATGGTGCCATGACTTTAATCCCATAACTCCAGAAACAAAGGAGATCTTTCTGTGTTTCTGTGAGTTCAAGGCTAACTACCAAATAGTAGTAGCCCACACCTTTAATCTTAACCTGGATGTGAATCAGCTGGGGGGAGAGGCTGTTTAAGGCAAGCACAGGAATACAGATGAGGCAGTAGAAGCCAGGAGAGAGGCTGAGGAAGCTGGAAGACAGCTGGGTGAGATTTGACTCTGGTGTTTCCTCTCTGATATTTCAACCTTTCCCAGAAATATGGCTCTGAGTTTCCTTTACTACAACCAGAAATCATGCAACAAATACACTTCACTGTTTTTCTTAATCAAGAAAGCAAATACCCAAGTAGTGGCAAAAAAAAAAAAAAAAACCAAAACAAACAAATAAACAAAAAACAAAGAGATCTTTCTAAAAAGATTAATAAGCTGAGGGGGTAAATGAATTCAGGGCTGTGTTTGGAGTGTTAAATAGTAAGGGAGCAGATATTTAGATTTAGCAGGAGAAGAGCAAAGCCAACACCAAAGCCGTGATGTTTGCTGAGACTCATTTCCTTGTATCCCAGGCACATACAGGAAACCTGCACAAAGCAGTGTTCGCTAACGATTCTTAAATCAATGAGCTTCATTTCTGCTTTTGTTTCTTTTCTTTTCTTTTTTTAACATTCTGTAGATCAGGACAGAGTGATGAAGGTGTTTGAGAAACATTAAATATATCTGATAATATGCTGAAAACACTTTAATGTTTGGAGTTCAAAACACTGAGACAGTGGGTGAAGTATAAACTGAAACCTGGAATACAAAAGGACGGGGGAAGGAGATGGGGAAGGTGTGTGAAAGCACAGAGTCCCACAGCCCTTTTCTCTGTGAAGTTGGGACTCTGATAACTCTGGAAGAGGAGAGGGTGCAGTGATGAACTCAGGGCTGGACAGCCTTAGAGTGAAAATAGATTAAGTCTTCACTCTGTAATCTTTATAAAGAAAAATCAAACAAGGCTGGCAAGGCAACTAGTGAGCGTTAGTAAGGGTCCTGGCTAGTTTTATGTCAATTGGATACAAGATGGTAATCTCAGAGGAGGGAGCCTCAGTTGAGAAACCACTTCCATAAGATCTCATTATAGCCACGCTTGAAGGGAAATTTTTAAATTATTGACTGATGGGAGAGAGCCCAGTTCTTCCCTGGGCTAGGAGTCCTGGTTCTATAAGAAAGCAGACTGAGCAATCCATTAGGACTAAGCCAGTAAGTCAAATTCCTCCATGGCCTCTGCCTCCAGGTTCCTGCCCTATCTGAGTTCCTGTCCTGACCTGCTTAGAAGACGAACCCTGGTATAGAAGAGCAATAGAAACACTAAGACATGTGGGGTGAGATTTGATGAGTGGTGGTCTGGATAAGAATGCCCTCTCCCATAGCCTCATATATTTGAATAGTTAGTCATCAGGGAGTGGCACTTCTTGAGAAGGATTAGAAAATGTGGCCTTGTTGGAGTAGGTAGCCTTGTTGGAAAGTGTGTCACTGGGGGTTATAGGCTCTGAGGTTCCAAAAGCCTAAGCCAAACCTAGTGTCTTTCTCTTCCTGTTGCTTGTGGATCTGGATGTAGAACTCTCAAGTATCGCCCCAGCACCATGTCTGCCTGCATCCCACCATGCTCCTCTCCATGATGATAATAGACTAACTCTCTGAAACTGGAAGCCAGCCTTACCTAAGTGCTTTCCTCTACAAGAGATGCTGTGGTCATGGTATCACTTTCCAGCGATCAAACACTGACTAAGACAGTTGAGAAAAATGATCAGAGAGGCCATCTATAAAAGCTGACTGTAGCCAGCCAGGTGAACATAAAACAAAAAAACTCATAATTTGCCTATGTAAAGGTGCCAAAAATCCCAGAGATAAATATCAGGTTAACCAAGGAAGGAAGAGTACAAGTAAAAACATGTGATTGAAGCAGGGACCTGTACAATACAGACTTCTGATGCTCCAGTTTATGGGTTATGTGGCTTGGGGAGCAATCAGCTTCAGGTAAGGGTGGGAGAAGAAAGGAATGTAAACAAGAGAACTTAAGGGTCAAAAGTGTAAGTATTATAACTCCTGAGTCCATCATGAGGAGCGCAATGGGAAGGAAAGTTCTCAATAATGTATTTATGAGAGCTGAAATGAATTCCAGGGTATAGACAACTGAGATATTCTTTAAAAAATGTCACACAGAGGAAGACCTTAAAAATAAAGTAGTGAAACTGAGAGCTATTTCAAAAAGCAAAGTGCCTTTACCCCAACATTTAACCTGGTCAAGGAAAACAAGGTAAAATAGACTATGGCCTCTTTCTTCAGGCTGCACTACATTGCTTACAGTGCTAGTATACTGATCAGAGGCAGTGTTCAAAGACAGTTCTTCTGCAGCTTCATCTAAGCAGGCTTGTAGGTGGTGACCTACCCAGAAGAGGTGATGGAGAAGAAAGAGATTCTTCGTGGAAAGGCAGTGTTTAAATTAGATGAGGAAAAAAAAAATAATTTTGTCTTAAATAAGAGGAAATAATATTTAGCTAGTAACAACGGAGCAACTTTCAAGTTTGCAGGTGTAACAGTAGGCACAGATGGAGACATGATGTGCTGTCCATTGCTCAACACCAAAGCCCCACCAGGCCGGCGGAATGTCTTGTGGTGAAGGTGCTGTAAATTATCTCCTGTGGCCAAGCACTTGGAGTTGAATGGTTTTGGTCTCTGCCCAGCTGTGGCCTGTGAGAGAAGCCTGAGCAGCAGGATTTAGCCGGGGAGACACCATCGACTCTCATAGGTCTGCACTAGCAATGCCTGGAAGCAGTGTGCTGAGACGGTTAGAGATGATTTAAATATTAGTCACCAGGAAGTCAATTTGTGAAGAATCGGACCGGATGTACTAGAGTCAGAGTAGATAAAATGAGTCTACATTTTAACCTGAGAATTAAAGCACAATGAAAATGTCAGTGTCCATTTGTCGTGGGCTTAATTCTAAGGTGATATAACAGACAGTGAGGATGGTCACAACAAGGACAACAGATCTGAAGAGAAGGAAAAGGTGTCCAGCTACACTTTACTCATTTTTAGTTCGGGTGTCTGATTGTTGCTTGAATCCAGCCGGCTGTCTCTGGGCTGGAATGTGGAAACACAGGACACACACAAATCTTCCATTTGGAGGCTTGTGGTAGAGGTGGTTTCTGCTCTGACTTTGAAGGCATAATTCAGCAGATGCGAACTGGGAGATTTTCCCTTTCATGTTTCAAATACAATATGAATGGAACTATGATGTTAACCAGTCACAGTTCTTTGCAAAGGTCATCTAGACTCTGCTGATGGTGCTTTCGTGCCTCAAAGTACTCTTGATCTAAAATAGATTATGCGGTTCAAAAAAAAAAAATCTACTGTTGCTCTCTCCATTGTGAATTATTTTCAAGTACCTGCTTTGGTACCAGAGTAACAAATGCGCCCTTGGCAGAGTAATTCTCTCCTGACTGAAATCTATGCCCGGATTTTCTGTGCAAACCCTGTGAATGTATTACTTACAGTCTAATTCTTCCCGTGTGTGTTTGGACTTTTTGCTGAGGGGTTTCTTATAGTTTCCGTGTTTTCTCTTGAGGATTTTGCTAATTGTTCCCATTGTCTTTTTAGGAGCTGTGACTACAGAGTAGGTTTTAATGTGACAGGGTAGGAATATGAGCATGGCAAATAAATCAATAAATCATTTTTATACTTTTTTATTTAGTAGCAAATATGTTTACTTTCTGTCTGAGACAGGAACGGCAGCCCATGTTTATGAAATACCTCTAGCTCATTTAACATGGATTGAAAGCTCAGTAGTACTCCGATGTCCAGTGTGAACACAGGAAAAACAGAATCATCTTAACACCCCCAAAGTGTTTGTCACCTCACAAGGAATGGTTTAAAACAGCACACAACTGAATATCAACCCTTAGTGCAATGTCACGGTGAGTCAATACTAGAGAAGGTACAGTGGAGGACGTAGATACTTCCCTCCTGTACTAGAGAAATGGCTGTAAAAGCTGAGGAAAAGCTGTAAGTGAGGCGAACATGAGGAACAAATGGGAGATGTGTGTGGTCTGTTCTTTTGTCTGGAGCATTTCAACTGCAAGAAAGTGGTTTGGTTTGGTTTGGTTTGGTTTGGTTTGGTTCGGTTCGGTTCGGTTCGGTTCGGTTCGGATCGGTTCGGTTCGGTTTGGTTTGGTTTGGTTTGGATTGGTTTGGTTCGGTTCGGTTCGGTTCGGTTTGGTTTGGTTTGGTTTTCCATCAGCCTGATAGTCTTCTTTGGGCCATCCAGAGTGTCTTCATACATTCCCATTACCATCAGCCATCTTCTTAGAAAACAAGAGACAAAGAGGGAAAGAGTAAAACTGGGAGCCAGTGTTCTGGTCCTGGACACCCTTCCCTTTGGTGGGTCCTTCACATCAGAAGTTTCCACTCAGCTCCCCAGGACAATATGGTACCACTGCCTCTGTTTAGAGATGGTTATACTTCAGCGATGTCTTACTCTTCATGCTCTTCCTCCTCCTCCTCCTCCACCTCTTCCTCTTCTTCTTCATATCCCATCTTGCCTCTCCTGTTTCCTCACATTTCAACAATCGGGGGGAAAAGTCCTGTAGACAAATTTGAGGGTTAGTGGCAGACCAATAAGGGACAATTTCCAAATTCTGTTTACATTTTAGGAGGAACTCTTACTTAAACTGAAAAGAAAATCTGAGGAGAGAGTATGAGCAGTGTGGATAAAGACAATGTTGCCTACACAACTAGAAAGAGGGAACATTCTTGGGCTGATCAAACCATGTAGTTAAGGCAAGCAATTTACATCATCACAGAACCGATTCAAACCACAAAGCTAAACGTGCTACTAAACTATGGCCAAGACCTCCTTTTTATGGAAAAAAGAAAAATAAAGCTCCCTATCCAAGATGTCAGCAAATCCATGGGCTCATCTACTGACTACTCCTACAAAGAATAATTACATAGCGATGTCCAGTCCATTAGCAATTGACAATTCAAGGAAAATATTCCATTAATTATCCTATTTTTAGTTGAAAGGATTATACCTAATTCACTTTCTATCTAACTTGTATTACTAACTAAAAACTATTACTTAGATGTCTCTCAAACTTATACACTTTAACTTTGAAGTTTCTTTTCTAAAACTATCACTAGAAAACTATAACTATCTCATCTTCAACTCCCTCAGAGACCCAAGAAGGAAATAATATTAACTAACTAAACAGCATGGGCAAGCAAGCAACTTCCAAAAAAATGTAAAAATGAAACACCTGGCTGCCTGAACAGTCACCCAAGGTTCCTCTGTATCATTGAAGCATCTACCATCACCCTACAGGCCTAACATGTCTGAGAGATGCCTCTATGAAGCAGGATATTCTCAAAGACCTTACTTCCTTGTCTTGAAAAGTTTCAGAAATTCTCTTGTGGATGTGTCTCCTGCTTGTCCATTTTGAACATCATACTGTCAGCAGTCAAAGCAAGAGTACTTTCTTGCCCAGTGGCTAACTTTTGTTACAAAGAAGGTCAGCAGTGTATGGAGTTTCTCTGATGTCCATAATCTTCTCTGAAGTAGATTGGTGCTGCCAGGAGCAGTTGTCCCATTGTTATGAAAATAAGGACCTGTGTTATTAAATACCATATTCTATGCATCTCTAAAGTGTTCGAAGAAGACCAGTTCATCTAAAATACGTTTGATCTTGAAAACATATCTAATATAACTATGTTTGAATGTAATGTCTAACTACTAACTTGCATTTCTTTATATCCTCATTAGTTGATAATAAAAACTTTCATTGACTAGCGGTTTGTATTACATTGTTAGATGGACTGGATAAGTATAATACTTTGAACAAGCATAAAGATATATGTACAGTAACAAAATTAATCTCAATACACACAATTTATATGCAATTTACAAATATCCAATCCAATGTAAAATATTTAAAGCTAGTAAATTCTTTTTAAAAGAAGATTCAATAATCACTCCCTAAATCCTATTATATTATATTACTACCCAGCTCTTTCTGAAGACTAGAGAGGAAACAAGGAAATGAAAATGTGGAGGATTGTTAAAGTTTGTGTCACTTGAAAACCTGGAACAATTTTACCCATGATGTATCCAAGACTGAGTTGGCCTCTGTGAGAATTCTTAGCCAAAGATGGGAAGAGAAAAGACAAGGCCGGATAAAGAGGAGAAGCCATCAATGAGAGGATGAAGGAGTTCTGGTCCCAGATGCCATCTAAGTGACAGGAAAAACAACATGAGAAAAACAGATGTAACTGGAGTAGGGATCAGCCTGCGCTTGACAGCCCCCAACAGTGATGCATCAGACTGTGGCCTTGGGCAGTGGTGGGACATCTGAGGTGGAGAGGAACACCTGGAAAGCTCTAAAACTCCAGAGTCAGATGATCTTAAGACACTCTTGCTGAGGGTTTAGTAACTGTTTCCCTACCATGACCTTGGTGGGAAGGAAAACCTTAGCTGAGGAAGCCACTCTGACCCAGTGGAGAACATTTTTGGTAGCTTGGATCTCTCCTTCTCCCTCAAGGTTTGACATCTCTTTCCTGATTGGTCCCAGTTTCTGTTGTATTTTTATGCTCCTACACCCAAACAACCAGGACTTCCCTGGCTTATGTAACAGGCTACAGGCAGTTTTTAATCAAGTTCAGCTAGGTGCCAATTCCAGACTCTTGGCAGGCTGGGTAGTGGTGGGAGTCAAGGGCCATTTCCCGCCAGTTCTCTCTTCAGAGGAAGATGCCTGGGAAATGGAAGAAAGGTTTGCGGCTCTTAGATGCTCCTTGGAGAAGAAAGGTTGCTCCCAAAACCCACTTGGACTAGCTAGACATGTCCCCTCTCCCTCAACGCAACCTCTGCCTGTAGAAGCAGAGATAACTACTCACATTCTTATTCCTTCCCACCAGCCCTTGCTGAAGATCCACCATTCCTGCTTTGGCCTTTAAGAGACACTATCTCATCTACAAGCAGGGGGCTTTCTCCACGCTTTGAGACCCACCAGAGATGGGAGACCCACTGCCCCATTACTCTTGTGGTTGACCTGCTCTCTGAGGACCTGAAGAGCATCCCCACTGGGGTTTCTCCTCTGTGTTTAAATTGTTGGTCTCATGTGCAGAATTTCCTCTCATTTGTTCAGTCTTTGATGTCTTTCCACTCTATTCTTAAAGCAGGGCAAGACAAAGTCAGACTGGAGGGTCCACTCTCTCAACATAAGCTTCTCCCTTGGAAGGTTGCACATTTTCTTTTGAAAGCCAATGCTGACTTCCTTTGCTATAATTTACCTTAAAACAGCTTTAGAATTGGAGATAATAGTAGTCTTTATACAAAGAATACAATGGATTTTTAAAAAATTGCTTTTGAAAACCTCCAAGATAAAATCACAAAAAGTATAATTCACTGTTTAATTTAGATTCTGGTGACCTAAACTAGAAGAAAAGAAAAACACAGCAAGAGCAACAAGAAACCTTGGTCTTTTGCCATGTTCACTGTGGCTCCAGGCACAGACCTGACTGGGGTGGCCAGGGAATAATAAAATGCAGACAGACCCACAGACAATCTGGATTCACGTACATTGCGCTCTCGAGAGGAGACACCACAGGATTTCAATAGCTCAGTGTGTTTATTATAAAACTGAACAGGAGCCGGGACTGTTGCATACAACTGAAAGGGGTGGGGATTACTTCCTACAGGTCAACAAGGAGGCAGGATTTATGCATACAGCTGCATCAAGAACAGGTTCAACTACTCCCAGTAGGAGCAATCTCTTTAGGAGAGCAGTCTTAAAAGCTAAGACACTAAGGTAGACACTCTCTGTACCCATTGTCAACGTTTGTACACAAAAGGCTTTGTCATTCCTCTGAGCTTCAACCTCCTAATGGGGGGAGGGGACTTCATCATTCTCTCATGGGTCTGGCTGAGGTCTTTGGCATAGCCAGCTCATGTCACAATCATCAGAAACTTCACAATCAGTCCTTCCTATGCTCCCCACAGACGTTCTTGCTGCTTCACACTACAGCTAATGTCCTTGAGAAGTGGTTCTCAATCTGTGCACCTTGATCTCGAGATATGATGTCCCTTTCACATGGGTGGCATATAAGAAACCTTGCATATCAGATATTTACATTACAGTTCATTACAGTAGCAAAAATACAGTTATGAAGAGGCAACAAAAGTAATTTTTATGGTGTGGGGGTTGCCACAGTGTACCGAACTGTATTAAAGGGTCACAGCATTAGGAGGGTTGAAAACTACTGTCCTCTTGTCTGAGAGCAGTACTTAGAATCTCCGGTTTCAGCTGCATGTGTTGCTTAGTGACTAGCAGGAGTTGCTCCACTGATGTTTCAGAACATTTCTATGTCCTTTCTTTCCTTTGTGCTTACTCTCTCCTGGCTTGGACACATTCAAAGACCAGCCGGTCTTTCCCAGCATCCCTTGAAAACCCTCCCAGCACCTCCTCTCCACTTAGGTCTATAAAGTCAGACTGAGAGAAAAAGGGAAAGAAGGAAGGAGATCTTGGGCCCCCACAGCCATTGTTGCTCTTGGCAGCAGGATACCAGGAAGCTAGAATACACTACTTAAAGCTTAAACGCTACACCGCATCCTACCCAAGAGCAGCCTAAACACAAAAGCTGAAGTAGACTATGCTCCATTACAAGGTGACTCATCCTGAGAGTGATAAATATAGAGCGTCTCCCACACACCGAAACAGATGTGGCAGGCATGTCACCTCTAGACAGAGCTGTGCAAAAGCTCCAGAGCAGCAGAGATTTGCTTCTTAAAATACTGCTTTACATTACCACAGCATTTTCTTCCAGAGTTTATTTGGTATTTGGTCTGATGGTGGGGAACTTCCACCAAAGTGATTGGAGGCTCAGCTAGATCAGGGACCACCAAATGCATGGCCAGAAATGCCTACCATGTGCTGTAGTTCAAGATGGACCTCCTCTCCAAGGGATTTTAAAGTCCTGTGTGTGTCCAGAATCTCTTCAGTCTGTCAACAGTTGGCAGGATGTGTTCGGTGATTTCTAAGGCAACTTCTGTATCAGTAAATGAAGACATTGTAACAAAATGCCCCAAACAGTTTGCTCTCAGGCTTGACCACATTGAAAGAATCTCAAAACTACAAGCAAATGCAAACTTGTACATTATCATCTTTTCTTGATGTTATATATCACATTAAGCCCTGTATCAGTCTGAACACTTCTGCCTGCTTAAGCTTTGCTGGGCTGTTAAGGTAATTTTAGAGAAAGCGGCTTCTTCCCAAGATCCTCCACTTCTGGACTAGCTGCCACAATTAAGCCCATTGATAGAACATTTTCCACATCAGTCAGTAGGCCCAGATCCCGCATTCCAAAGTGAAACACACTCACTTCTTGGCACGTATTCCAATCTCAGAGGTCAGCTCTTCCCCACAACTCCAGGAGATTCAAGACAACTTTGTTTGGACAATGGGAATTTGAAGCAACTCAGTCTATATGAGGACTCTGTTGCAGGTACTCACTGCCCAGTATGCATCATGCAGTCCTGCCAGGCTTTTCAGCAGCCTGTTCAAACTAGGAAGAAAAAGGTGCTTTGCAAATTTCTATTTCAAAATCTGCAAGAGAGTTTGCTTAGTTATAGGTGTATATAGCTTTAGTTGCTCAGTTATGGGTGTATGTAGTTTTATCTGGTATTCTACATTTTCTTTTATGATATCAATAGTTGTACATTTACTTATTCATAATTTTTATATATGTATATATCATATACAATGTGTGCAATATACATAATGTGTATATATTATAAACATATATATATATACATGTATATAATAAACAGAGCTCAGGATATTTAAACAAATGGAATAAAATGAACATCTTTAAAGTTTTATTACTCATAATGGTTTTGTATATTGACTAAATATATCAAGGGAAATATATTAGGACAAGAATCGCTGCTAACTGAAGTAAGCATGCATCTATTGTTTTAAATAGGTTTTCTGATGTTTTCACTGTTTTTGTAGATGGGATAAGTTGTCAGTCTCTTTACAAACCTGGAGGAAAACCCTAACTCAGAGATGATCTTGCAGGCCAGCCATCTTCTTATTCTCAAATGCCTTCCCATCTGTTCTAACTACTTTCATATTCTACATTGTGTCACAGGAATATTTAAAAATGATTTTTATATTTTGTAAAGATTAGCAAAAACTGGATAAACTTTCAGCTAATTTAATCACACATACATTATACTGAGTACACAGCAATATATATTCTTTAAAGAGAGAACTTTTTATTTATTTAATTAAAGGTGATAGGAATTGGACCTAGAGCCTCAGACTTTCTAGGCAGGCATTTGACCACTGAACCATAAGCCCAGTCCATAATAATATTTGACAGCCAAGAAAGTTCAGGGCCATTGAACACTCTGATTTCCCATCTCCTCTGTACCCTACACCTTAAGTTTAAGGCGGTAGAAAGTGACCGTCTGATGATATGACAGCATGCTCTCTTTCTATACAACTAATTAGTAGTGTTTCAACATTTACAGGGTGAGAAACCAAGCCATACAGAGAGAGAAAATGTTTACCATAGCATAAGTTTAGTCTTTAATACGAGAGAAAATCAATTTTAATTAAAAATATTTTTATATAATATATTCTAATCATGCTTTCCCCTTCTCCGACTTCATCCAAGTCCTCCCCATCTCCTAATCCACCCAACTCTTCCCTTCTTCTCCCTCTAAAAAACAAAGTCAGTAACAAACAGCATAAAAATAAAAACAAAAAACAAGGAGCATACACACAGAAAGACACAAAAACAGAAACCAAAATGCCCAGGCAAAAGACCAATAATACAAAAAAAAAAAAAAAAAAAAAAATGCCCAAGCAAAGACATATGAGATAGTCTACAAAAGTACTATTGAGTTTCTTTTGTATTGTCCATCTACTGTTGGGCGTGTAATATATCCATAAACATGGTTTTTATACCCAGTGAGACTCTACTGGAAAAAACTAAATTTCCCTTTGTCACAAATATTAATTACAGAGAATTTCTTGTGACTATTTTCTTCTCTCAGCTCTAGCCCCATCTAGCTTGGACCTGTGCAGGCCCTGTACATACTGCCACAGTGTCTGAGCTTATGTATGTGTCAGTTCTGCTGTGCCTACAAGACACTTGTCTCCTTGGTATCATCCATCCCCTCTGGCTTTTACAGCTTTTCTGCCTCTTCTGTATATCTTTCTAAGCCCTGGGAGGAGGGGGTTGATTAAATAAAAACATCTCATTTAGGACTGAGTGTTCCAAAGTCTTTCATTCTCTATATATACGTTGTCTAGCCATGGATCTCTGTGAAAGTTCCCATTTGCTGCAAGAAGATTCTTCTCTCATGATGACTGATCTGTGGGTAGAATAGTGTGTCATTAGGAGTCATTTATGTTGCCTTGCTTTGTTAGCAGAATAATGGGATTATGTTTATCCATAGACCCATGGCCTATCCAGCATCAGGCTCTTGACCACTTTAATGATGTTGGCTGTGGGTTCTACCTCATGTAGTGGATCTTAAATCCAAGCAAAAAGGGATTGGTTGCTCTCATTAGATTTGTGCCCAGCACCTACACAAGGTTACTACCTGTAACTCTAGCTCTAGGGGCCTCCAATACCCTCTTCTGCTTCCAAGAGCATATGCATTCACATGCACAGATAACACATATACATGTATGGACATTATTAAAACTTTTTTTAATTTTGAAAAAAACCTCTCTCACTATGGCCATTGAGAGCATAAGTTGGTAAAGCATTTGGGAAAACTAGTCAGCACCTACTAAAGTTTAATAATACACATCCTATTGTAGAATGAGGTTTTTTTAATCATATAAAGGATTAATATTTATTTAGGGGTATATTATACTCATGATATAAATTAAACTTTAAGATGATTTTTGGAGAGAAGAATGATCTCATTCCAGCTCTGATCTATTTTTTAGATCACTGGAACAAAAACAGGGGCCAGAACTTGGTGTCTCTTGTTCTTAATCTATTTTGGCCATACCCCGTCTGTAGGAGTCTTGATTTTTAGAAGGCTCTCAAAATAATGTTTGGATCTCACTATGTCCTACAGCTCAGAAAGTCTGATCTTAGGTTTTACCCCTCCCCCCAAATATTGATAGATGAAATTACTTAAAACAGCATGGTTAAGGAGAAGCAAAATTTGGCGGGAACAAAATAATCCCAATATGTATCAATAATAGAATAATTACTTTCATACTATGGAGCAGTACACAATATTAAAAATGAAAGAATTTCAACTGTGTGTGATTGAGGGACTAAGATCTGGACAGATTCCCTGATAAGCAGGCAGTCAGGGAAAGGGACTGTGTCTAGGTAATAAAGGTGAAGAACTTCAAAGATAGCAGCTTCTTTCTCACCCTTCTCACCTGAGACGATAACTTGGCTGCTTAAATCCAAGACTTGTGGGGTTTTTCTCCAACTAGTATAGAGTGCTTGATAATAGACTGGCTATCCAAGCTCAAAACCAGCTGGAACAGGGGCATATTTACACAACAGTTGTGAGCCAATCCACCATTCTGCTTTTCTTCACACTGACTAACACTACATCAGGGGAGTGAGAGTCTTTAGACTTAGTAAATCCAGCCTTTGCTCTGGGTTTTTTTTTGTTTGTTTGTTTTGTTTTTTTTTTCCTCTGTGTGCCGACTGCATGCACACCTGTGTTCCTTCGTTCCTACTAAATGCCTTTCTCAACTGCTGTTTCTGTCTGTTCCTGTTTGCAGGTTTCATGATTTCTCTGCTACTACCTGCTGCCCTAAGGACCGTTGCTGCCGTTTGACTCTGTAACTAGCAGAGAAAATGAACAGGATCAAGACCCCTAGATGGTGACAGAGGAATAAATCTCATAACCACACTGATCAGTTGAAAACTATCAGACTTAATAAAACAAACAACAAAGCCAACAAAAGATTTCACTTACATGCACCAAATTCCAAAAGAAAAAAAATACTAGTATTTTTTGATCTGTGTTAGACATGGGTGTGTCTTTGTGAAACATAATCTACGTGCCTTGCATTGGTGTGTGTTTTCTAAAATATATGTCATGTATGGTACAAATCAAAAACATGAGTAAAATTTAATATATCAGTCACTTTGTAGGTTTGAAGGCATAGACTTACCTTTGCAAAACTTTATCTCAGGAAAAGACCATTCTTTTTTATTTTATTTTATTTTATTTTATTTTATTTTATTTTATTTTATTTTTTGACTATCTAGTACCTGGGGGCAGGGCTCAGATCTAAGAAGAATCTTAGGGGGAAAAAAAAGCCCTCTGGAATTTGAGTGAGCTTCAAAACTTGATATCACAACCAAAGTTTAACCAATAGTTTCAAAGAATTACTCTGTCTCATATTCCTTTACCCAATCCTGAACACTTGCTTGCATTTTTTTTTTCTTTAAAACCCTGTCAGGGTTGAATTCCCTCTGATGTGTAGGAACATAGGGTTTTGGCCCAGGTTCAAACCTGTCCAAAAGAAGAAACTGACCGCTATGTGTTTGCATGGGAACCCAGCTCCCTGGTGGTCTTTGGGGTGTCTCAACATAGGCACAACACTAGACAGATATCAATGAAAGTTTCAACGTGCTGCTGCCTGATTTGGGGAGTCACTGGGAAATGTGAACAATGCTGATTTGGCGTGATAAATGATAAGTAAAACAGACTGCCTCCAGATTACAGTTCCAAAAACAAATGCAGATCCAAGCAATATATGTCTTTAGAGCTCAGCTGATGCCCCTTTCTCAGCGACTATAATCATGCCAATCAGTTTAGATCCATTTAGGAATGTGGGGAAAGGGGAGAGAATGAAAATTTCTTCTTTCCATTCCAGTCAAATTCTAATCTCAACACTGATTGATCAGAACTGCTGTCATTTTAGTTAACCCTTTTCTTCGTTATAGCCAAGTAAAATCGACCTCAGTGTTTTCACTGGGGAACAAAATATGCAACATATTACACATAAATCAACACCTGCCTCTCTGTGCCCTCCTACAATAACTCAAATTCTCTACATGCATCAATTTTAAATAAATAAATAAATAAATAAATAAATAAATAAATAAATAAATAAATAAATGGATAGATAGATAGATAGATAGATAGATAGATAGATAGATAGATAGATAGATAAAGCTCCTCTTGTTTCATTGTACTGTTTTAATCACTAAACCCCAAAAGTTAGATTTTTCTCTGGTGTTAGTTGATACCTTCCTCACTTAACTCATATAAATAGTTATTGTGTTTCTATTTTCTGCTAGACGTTATGCTACTATGTTAATCTAAGTTTGTGTGTGTGTGTGTGTGTGTGTGTGTGTGTGTGTGTGTGTGTGTGATTTCTAAAGTCCTATGCTTTGTTGCAGTTCTGTGAGATGTTTAATTTTACATGTGTCAGGCATCATTTTCTAAAGAGATAAATGAATTTTCTCCTCTATTTCTTTAGCCTACAAACGTAAGCATTCAGGGTAATTATATACACTGTTAGGTCATATGATTGGTTAAATATATTGAATGTCAGAATTTATAAACAAAGAAGAAGAGGAAGAAGAAGAAAAATCATCATCATCTTGGGGGTTTAAAGTAATGAAGGAAACACCAATAAAAAGGCCCCTCTTATCAGTTACCAATAGCTTTTAATGACTCAAGTGTAAATATATAAAATATAATAATGATATTTTTAGGTACTCATAAATTTACATCATAAGAGGCAAGTCTAATAAAATGTACTTTCCTTTTTAGTGAAACCAAAGCATTTGTCTGAAATATGACCCTAAGCCTCAGTTAGCTTTACAGTTAGTTGCCTTCCTATGGGTCCTCAACACTGATGATACTGTTGGTCTTTGACTTTTGTCATTTAATGACAAACTTACCTGATCCCATGCTTCTGCCTATCACTCTTCTTTTTATAAAACTAAACTCTAGTTTGAATTATTTGTACATTATAGGTGCAAGGAGATTAGAAAATCCTAGCCATTAGTTACCAGTTTTATACCCAACTAGATGTTGTGTCTTAAAAAAAAAAAAAACTAATTTAGAGTTGAAACATAAAACACACCTGTAGATTCCAAGGTCACACCTTAGTGATTTATGATTTGATAGTGTGTAAGCTTTAATTACAGTGATGTTATCACTTCTGTTGAATAATGCAATGAGTTAAGAAGCCTATTAAGTGCTCAAGAGTTTTTCAGAAAGAAAGACCATATGACATTGAGTCAATAGGACTGGGGTTTCATTCTTGCATATTATAATCTGGCTGCCAAATAAATCAGAGATGACAATTTAGACTCATTCATTAACAACCACCACCCACTACACCCCTTTTCCTTTAACATTTGCTCTGTGCCAGGCACCATCAGGGTGAGGGTCTACCAAGCGGATTACATAGAGTGCTGGCTCAGTCCCTAAAGTGCTAGAAGTCTGGTGAGGGAGACAGACATGTAAACAAATAATTACAATGCCATTTGAGAAGGGCTACAGAGCAGAGGAATGCACTGTTAACTGAGATGCCAACGGGATGAATGAAGGCAGTGGTGATCCTGCTGAAATGGGAATGTGGGGGTGGGCAGGAGGGACAGTCAAAGGAGCCTACAAAGAAGTAACTTGCCTTTGAGGCTAAATCTGAGTGCTTGGGAAATTCTGAACTTAACCGTGAGGACATTTGAAAAATGGACTAAAGAGTCATACAGGAGAATGTGCATATTTGCAAGAAACATTTCTCCCCTTACAGCTCCACACTTCCACACGTGATGATCCGCTGGGACATGTGTCTGCCTATCTCTCATTAAACATCACGTTTGCTTTAGTTCTTAAAACAAAAGCCATAGTGAAAATTGTAGAATATTCTTCCGTGCTTTCAGTGTGAAAACCCGTCCATTAAAACGCTGAACGGAGCAATTCCTTTTCCAAGATGTATAACTACCTTTAATTCCAAGAGAAACAGGCAAACAAATATGTAATTATCCTATCCACGGGAAGAAGTTGCAGACACAGACGCAAAAGGGCAACACTGTATCTTTTGTTCCTGTATCTAATTTATTCTCATAATGTTGGGCTTCTCTGGGCTCCTCAGGTCCTAGAAGTCTTTTAACACAGAGAAAAAGGCAAGAGATTTGCTTTTTGTCGAAGTTTTCACCAACCATAGATCCTCATCACATTTTTCTCTTCCTGTTAAAAGATAAATTTAAATGCCTCTCTAGCCAGTCCTGAATGTCATTGTCTTAAAGTGGCAGGCACCATTTATTCATGTACCAAAACAACACCAAGGACATAGCAGTTAACATAGCGTTTAACAGTTCCTGCCAGAAGAAATGCAGGGAAAATTAACACATTTGAGTCTCCAATTAATATTTGTTGCAAAGTCAAATGGAGTTTTAATAAATCAAGGAAGGCAGTGATATTTTCTAAGGGTCTGTAACAGCTATGCTGGGAAGTCCATCGCCGGGCTTATAGTCAAATGTAAAGTTCTGCTATGTACTGTGTGCTTGAGAGAATCAGAAAGTGAAATAAATATATTCTCTCAAGACTAACGGTTTGAACATATGGCTCCCATCAATTGATTGAAACCTAAAGCTAGCCAGATTTATGCCTTGAATTCAGTTTGTAGATAACCTCTGAAGCTTAAATTATTACTGGCCGTTTATTTCCTTCAAGCTCACCTCCTCCCGTCCTGATATAACCTAGCAAAAGAAGCTAGGTTTAATTTACACATTTTTATCTTTGCAATTAAATCCAGGATTTGACTATAAAGCTTTCAGATCATATATAGTCTGGGTAAAAATATTGAAAACACCCCCCCCCCCCAACAAGCAGTAGTGGAAAGAGTCGGGGGTGGGGCTGCAAATGCCACTACTTCTGAGAGGCAGGTGAAATCTTGTTATAATTAAGCTTGTTAAGGTCCCAATTTCACTTCAGTAAAACAGCACGAGGCTCCAGCTGGTGGCCAGCTGCTCCCCAGACCTTTTCCACACCAAAAAAAAAAAAAAAAAAAAAAAAAAAAAAAAAAAAAAAAAGGCTCCATAACAGAATGAAGTAAGGCCTTATAGGTTTGTTTTAATCAATTTCTCTTATCTAGGTAAATTAAGCAGTGCCAGATACTAAATTATAAATAATCTCAATATTCAGGAAACAAGTTTCCTCAACCAATGAATATACCTAGATCATTTTATAAATATCTTAATCTACTCAGATGCATCAGTATGGCAAGAACATATGGCAAGATTTACACAGCTCATTCGTGGAGAACTTGGATGTAATTCAAGGCACATAACCTTTAAGAAGCTTCATTCCCTTGGATTAAACAATTTTACCAGAATGTACCCAATTTCTCAAAGTTGTGTGTTAGGATGAAGAAATTGAGCAGAGAATTTTAGGAAGACGTTACAAAATTTATGGATGGAAAAATGTTCAGGAATTGATTTTCAGCAAGAGTCCAAGATTGCAACATACTTGGACCAAGAAAGCAAATAACCTTTTCTACATAGTGAGATACGCTTATAAATTTTCATTTTTATTGTTATTTTGACCTGTGAGTTGGTTCTCTAGAGATAACAAATGGCTTACAGAAATGTCCCACGAATCTTGATAGATGAACCAAAGATAGAACTGACTGGAATCTGAGGCTAGAAAGCAGATAGTGGGGGGAAAAAATGCAACCAGGGAGGTAACAGCATGGGATCTTTGATTTATTTTTTTTCCTGGATTGGAAGTGACACCCAGTCTCTGCATTGGTCTCCCAAGGCCACCAACTAACTAGAGAGTCTTTTTCTTTCTAAATATAAGACATACTTTTAAGTTGAATTAACTATAATTTGGCTAAAATATTTAAGGAAGTAATGGAGGAGATGTGGAGATTGGCAAGAAGAAAGACTTTCAGTGAGGAACACCCTTCCCTCTGAGCCCTGAGGGTCAGCCAGGAAAAAATAAACAAATACTGAGCACCTCTCTTGAACCAGACTCTGGGAATGTAAAGGATGCAGTTTCTGTCCTTTTATGGCTCACAAATCAGAAGGGAGACAATTACCACACATTATGTGTGACAGAAACAGAAGAGAGCATAGAAGACAGCCTGGGGTCCTTCAGAGAGCTGGTAACCTAAAGGTGTGTGTCAAGGGGGAGGGGGGGAACTGGCTTGTGTCGGTCTCTGAAAGATATTCACCTGATGAAATGCGAAGATCACCCAGGAGTTAGGGATAAAATGGTAAAGGCTGAAGCAAAACCTTTGAAGGCAGAAAGATGGCAAAACTGAGGTTAGGGGAGATGCTCTATATGAGTAACAGATTGTGAAATCAATGTGATAAGATCCAAAAAGAAAAGGGAGCCAGGTCATGAGGAGACCCAAAAGCTTGTGAACAATGTATCTTAGGAATCTATCAATCATAGAAACAAATAACCACAATTTGAGTCTCACTGATTGTTAAGACACTCACATAAGCCTGCATGCCTTGGCTTCCTGAGTGATGAAGCCAGTATTGCACCAAGATACGTTGTTGTTTTAGGGGAAAGATGAGGAAGAAGCTCTACAAATTACATTGTACTATGAATTTACAGACATGACTGCAGTAAGTCAAGTAGGGTCCAGTTTACAGAGTGAAAAGTGCAAGTAAGCAGGAAGTTTGACTAAGTGACGTCTTTGAGGGGCAGAGAGGAAATTTCTTTTAAGTGAGCTAACTCTTGTTTCAACATTCAAATTTATCTGCTCTGCAGATCTCTCTCTTCATTCCAGTAGCAGTTCTGGGATTTTGTTTTTCTGGGATTTCTGGCCCATCACCCCTTTTTGTTTCTCATGAAAGTAGCCTTTCGCCTGTGTGTGGATACCACACAATGGCAGGTAACCGGAAGAGGAGGAAAAGAGATTCACCTTGTACAAAGGCAAAGCTCCCCAATCTTATTTTCACATCATTTAATGGGATCTCAGTTTTCATTCACCTAATAAGGTTTTCATGCTGAGGGTTAAAATGTTTTAAAGCAATTGAAAAAAAAAAAAATCCCTACTTAAAGTCTTATTCTAACCAAAGCAACACATGTCCTCACAAGGTCCATGGCAGTAACATCCTTATAAAGAAACGTGCTAAAGTATTTAAAATAAATCTTGTGTTTGTAAATGCTCTGAAAAGATAGCTTCAGATCATAAAAAATGTCTTAAGCATCTTTCCCTCTGTACAAGAAGATAAGTTCCCCAAGGCAGCCCATCTGGCCTTGGTGGAGAACAGCTGACATCAGGACCTTTTGCACAAAGTGGGTGGCTTTGACCTTGGAAAGTACAAGTACATTTTTCTAATGTGCTCATAATAGGATATAAATGTATTAGTCTTTCTTCGATGATTCAATTTAAGTATTTTTTTTTAATCAGTATGTTGGAGGCAAATCCAGGCTTACCTTAATTTCATTAAGCCTGTCAAGTTACATATTCTATTCTTTAACTTTTATTTAATTAAGAAAGTATAAAGCTACAAAGCAATGTAATCCCTGTCCTCAATTAGCTTAAAATCAAATGTTCCAAGTCCTCTGCAACCCTGTAATTATAACAGACACTTGGGAGCTGCTTGGCTAAAATGGCATTAACTCCTCACTTGGGCCATCAAAGAAAGGAAATGGAAAGGCTGGTACCCTACCTGTGTTATGCACTTGTCTCCTCTGTTGTGAGACACTGCTCACCTTTACACACAAGCACATTGATTATATGAGGAGTGTTCTTCTAGAAAGTACAAGCACATTGATTATATGAGGAGTGTTCTTCTAGAAAGTAGTCTTACCTTTCCTTCCTCTTATGGAAAGAAGGCACAGAGATCAGAGGAACTGAAACATTTTCCTGTCAGCTCTTAACAATGCCCTCCTCCAGATCCTATGACCATCCCTATCCAAAGCACCCAAAGGCACCCATGGATCCCAGGAACAGAAGAGCCCTGGGACCCCACCATGACCACTACCTATATTGAAGGCAATTATCTGTGATAGTGAGGCTGCACCATGAAGAAGCAATTGTCACTGGAGAATCTGGAGCTTCTCATGTTAGGCAATAGAGACTTCCACGGACCACTTTGAAGAACTAGAGCTGGAGCAATGATTAAACAGCCCACACCCTAACCAAGATAGCTGAATGGCATATAACTTTTCTTCCTGCCCCGAGAGTCTTCTATTTCAACCTAAAGCTCATATCAGTACCCCAAATGTGGATATGGGGCTCCTGGAGCCTTTGTCTGCTTCCTTCACAATGAACATTTATTAACTCTCCTGTCTCTTCCTCACCATCTCTCTTTTAAACTGGCACGTAGAAATGGTAGCTGGATGTAACCTGTGAAGGTACTAGATTCAAGGATTTTCCCCTAAAGCACTTGTTACATAACAAAGGCAATATAATTTGATATAACTAAAAGTGATGATTGTAGCAATGATGCCATATGCAACCCAAATTATCCAGTGTCAGAGAAAAAAAATAATGAATCTCTCTCCTCCAAATGTCATATGTGTGCCATTGGAAGGCATGCTAAATAGGAAATGTTCAAACAGAAATCAGGGAGCTTGAGGTAATGTACTCAAGGTAGGTCTGGAAAGAGTTAGCACTGGTACTCTATCAGGTCAGAATCCGGATAGCTGCTGGAAAACCACAACAAGATATCAGCAGCCTAGGAAAGGGGTTTGACATACATCAAAGAGTGATCTGGGCAGCCTCAGTCTCTCCATGAAGTTAGAAAGGGAGAAAGGAAGTTGCAGCCGAGTCTAGAAGTGCCTTGAGTCACTCTGTCACCACTGCATCAACTCAGGTACCTAGGAAAGGTACCTTGGAAAGACTGAGAGGATATGACACTAGTAACAGAAGCCATCTCTAGGCACTAGGAAAGGCTGGAACAAGGCTAAAGCAATAGGAAACAAAGAGTATAGAGACAGGGGTGTAGAGCTGGAAGGCTGTGTATGGGAAAACAGCGTACATAAAATTGGCTTTGGATACTGTCTCCTCAGCCATCTTTGCCTCCATCTAGAGACCCCACACATAGACTTTCCTTCCAGGTTTTTATTCTCTAGTTCAATACCTCAAAATGTACCTCTCTCCCCCAAAAGATGTACCCCAAATAATCAATAGTTTTGCTTCAAATTTCAGACAAGAAATTTCAGACTTAGATATTGTTAAAACGTAAATGATGCTTTGTGCAATCCAGACATCAAGAAATTACTTTGTCCCTTTAGACCTGGTTAAGGTGAGTGGAAAGTGGAAGTTCTGAATCTTCCCATCTCCTCAAAAGTCTCCTTAGATTCCTGTGAAGTCCGTGCAGGGCTGGAAAGTGGTATGGTAATGCTCAGACTCTGCCAAATTCTCATTTTCTACTCAGTGACTTATAGCTTCCCATTAATTTTGCCCTAAGACAGGATTAAACTCAACTCTTTAATCTGACTTTCATTAAAAAAAAAAAAAAAAAAAAGATATACTGGTAAGTAAATCAACAGAAAATATTTTCATAATGCTTCCTTCCCACAGGGTGGAAATGAGTGAAAATTTGTTGGAAAGGATTCCATTACAGAAATGTGGTCAAGTTTAATGGAGTGTCAGACCTCTCTTTGGCCATTTCAGGAGAGGAATCATCCAACCGCAGGGTCGTCTCTTACTTTGTCCCTCCCCTATCAATTTGCTACCCCTTTCTTTATAGAGGTAACCATAGAATCACCCAACCACTAAGGAAAATCACAGAGAAAGCACAGTAAAGTCTTCCTTCTCAAGTCTCCAAGGAAGTAGTTACTGGGAGGTTGGAGAGGTTAATCAGTCAGTAATGAAAAAGCACATGATTTACTATAGTTTTTAAGTCAATAGTACTTGCCACCAATAAATGAATATTAAGGATTACAAATTCCTTGAATGGGAAGCGTTTTGCCTCTTCGTTCAACCCATTATTCAGCAAGTTTCTTCCGTTTCCTTGCTAGGCTCACCCATTCAGTCTGGAACATCCTTACCCATTTCTTCACATGCCCAATATTTCTGAATACTTTGTGATCTTAGTTCAAGTACCACACCTTAGAATGATGATCCCTGCCTGGTACACGGCTATTTTATGTTTCCTATTTACCATTTTTAAACTCATGTCTATGACAGAAGATCTTGATAGTGTCTCTAGCCCTTGATTTCTGCTCTGTCATACTAGATGTTTATGAGTACAATAATTATTTATTGTCCTCCAAAAACTCAGATTAGTTCAAACAGAATGACAATGACAAAGAGTCTCTAAACAGCAGCTATAAGTAGTGGTGGGGAAGGTGTTAGATATGTTTAGGACAGGAAGGAGGATGAGAAAGACAAAACGTTCTATAGAAAAATGCAAAATGGTGGGAGAGCCCCAGTAGAAGAGAACCTTCATCCAGCAGCTGACAGAGGGAGAAGCAGAGATCCACAGCTAAGCACCAGGTCAAGCTCCCAGTCAGCTGAAGAAAGGAAGGAGAGAGTATATGAGCAAAGGGGTCAGGATAACGAGGAGGAGACCCACAGAGATGGCTGACTCTGAAACAATCGCCGAGGAACCTTCATGGAAAGGAACTAAACCCTCTGAATATAGATGGCAGTCGAATGGTGTAGGAAGTTTGTGGAACTTCTTGCTGTAGGACCAGAATATGTTCCTGGTGCATGGGCTTCTCAGAGCCCATTCCCTACAGAGGAACACCTTACTCAGCCTTGATACTGAGATGAGGGACTCGGACCTACCTAAATTGGATATGCCATATCAAACTGACTTACCTTGGGATTCTTTACTCTCCCTAAGGAATGAATGGGGGGTCAAGAAAGGAGGGAGATTAAGGGAGGACAGTAAGAGGGGAGGGAGGGCCAATGGTAGTATGAAAAAAAAATCTTTTTAAATAAAAAAAATACTAAAAAAAAAAAGAGAGAAACTGCAAAATGGCATGGAGTATCAAGATTGAGTCAATGCCATGTCCAAGACAAAGATGGCGGCAGGAAAACTATTGAATAGTTTCACACAAAGATTAGGGAGCAATCTAATGAGCATCAGAAAGAATTGGGGTGGGGCTGGAGAGATGGATCAGCAGTTAAGACACTTGCTGTTCTTGCAAACATCTAGCAAATTACATAGGAACACTTCTATCTTATTTTGAGAAGTAAGAATCACCGAACCACTGAAGCTAGAAAAAGACACCATAGAACAATGGTCTTTGTAAGTAGAGGGCAAAAATTTTAAGATACTAGGAAAGCTGAAATCCTTAGATAATTATGCTTCATTGTTTATGTTTCCCACCTACTATTTTTAACTTCACTTCTATTATGCAAGCCTTTTGGTAAAGAATTAAGCATATTAAAATTTCCAGCCCTTAGACTAGTTTCATGCTCTCTCAAAAATAGCTGGCAAATAGTCCAGCATTACTTCTTTAATGAAAGCTTCCTGGCATCCAAATAATCAGTAATACGAAATTTATTCCTGGAATACAAGGATGGTTTCATAGAAAAAAGTTAACCAGTGCAACCTATTACATTAAAAGAATGAAGAAAAAGCCCACGAGCAAATCAACTGATTCAGAAAATCATTTTAAACACCCAACATTATTATCTGAAGTTTCTAGCCTGGCCTAGCCCCAAGGTTCAGACCTGCAGTCTCACAGCCATTTAGTCCCAAATAATCACACAAAGACTTATATTAATTATAAACTGTTTGGACTATGGCTCAGGCTTATTACTTGCTAACTCCTGTGCTTAAATTAACCCATAGTTCTTATCTATGTTTAGCCATTGGCTTGGTATCTGTTCTCATTGTGGCATTCTTGTTTTGTTTTCTCTGCATCTTGGTGGCTTCTGCTCTGCTCTTCTGCTTTCCACAATTCTGGTCTGGTTGCCTGACTTCTACTTCCTGTCTAGCTTCTGGCCAATCAGTGTTTTAGTAAACCAATATTTATAGTGACAAATATTTGCGATGTGCAAGAGCATAATTCCACTACAACATCTTTTAACAAATATATATATTTCTCAATCTAAGAATAGAAACTGTCTCAACAAACTTAAGTATTTGCATGTGTATGAGTAATGCCAATTTCTCCTTATAGTTTGATTCCACCTTATCCAGTAAGTTGGAGGTCTGAGAACCATAAAGATACTGAATTTTCTAAGAAAGAAGGGATGTTCCCAATAAACTGCAGAATTCATCCTTGCAGAACCAGAGAAGCACCTCCATTTTTGAGCAAAAGTTTCTTAGACAGGCCTGCCTGAGTTCTTCTGGGATCAAAGTACAACAGGAGATGGCCTAGGGGCTATGTGATAGCAGCTAACTAACCATGGATTGCCTCAGTACTGGAGAGAGCCTGGGGACATTCAATAGCCATGGAATGTCTCAACCCAGAAGGCAGTCTAGGGAGGAGTGTTTGACAAACAGCTGGCTAAGATAACAGAGGAAATCTGGAAAGCCCCCCAAAATTAGCTAATCAGAATTGTATCTGTACTAAGACCCCTAACTGATGTCTAACTTCCTGGGTTTTGCCTTTAAAAACCCAGCTTGCAGAGGGGCGGGTACCTCCTCTGGCCACTGCCATACTGGTGAGCCGGACCGAGGTCCTTGTTGAGACTTGCATTTTTCAATAAGTCTTTCTTTTGCATTTTGGAGAATTTGTATCTCTGGTAGTCTCTTTAGGGATCTCATGACCAAGGTACAACAATCCTGAGTACCTACTCTTTTGGGTTTTTACCTGACAAGGTTTAGACTGGAACTATACCACTCCTTGCCTTGGGTCTTAACACTACCAGTCAACACTGCAGCTATGAACTGACAGCCTTGATATTTCCATGAGCCAATTCTTTACAATAAATTTTCCTGGTGATTTATAGTTCAACTTGAGGAAGATTTTTTTCCTGCCTGTTTCCTCCATGGTCACCTCTGAAGTAGACTTAGGTATGTACCCACCTTTTTAGTGATAACAATTTCTCTCTGATAGTTGTTTTTGTTCAGCAATAACAGGAGAAGCTGGTTATTTTTGACAATGTAATCTTCCTCAAATTAACTATGTGCATAACTATGTTCAATTGCCTATAATTACTTTTTTAGACATGTCCCTGATTTCTATGATTGCATTGTCATTGTGTCAGTGAACCCGAGCTAAAATGTCAGCATGTGAAGACCATAGAAAGCATCATGGGTGGATGGATTGGCAGCTACCAGGATACAAAATGTTAAGAAGTCACAGCCTCAAGAATTGAAATCAAGACTTAAATGTGGAAGATATGTCTGATGGTTAAAGGACTCAAGTTGTGTCTGGTACTGAGAATGGTGAAGGATGCCAGCTAGTCTGCAGGCTGTTGTGGGCCTGAATGGCATTTAGAGAATTTACCACTTCTTTAAAATTTTGCACCAGTAGAGAAGCAACATGGAGAAATGTCAAAGGGGAGGGTGAAATCAAAGGAAGAGGTTATGATTGATACAAATCTCAAATCAAAAGTGTTTCTTTGGAGTGGGTCTGTTGTTATTGAAAAACATCAATTTCATTTGAATGAGTGACTATGAGCTATATGATTGAAAATGGTTCATTTTGCTCTGCTAATATAAAATATGAAGAAAATTAGACCTTCTCTGCTCTGCTCTGCTCTGCTCTGCTCTTTTCCAGGTTGACTTGCTGACCTAACATAGTCTCTTCCTTTCCCTTCTAGACTGCAAAATCTCCAAAGCTAAGTCAAGAAAGTTTGTATTAACAAAATATCTGAGGCATTTTAAGTGCTTGCCCTTTGTGCTTAAATACGTGCTGAGTAGTTACTTTGTTTTATTAAATAATTGTTATTGGAAGAAGATGGTGCATTAGTTGAAACCAATGTAATTTCTTTAGAAAGGAGGATGATGATTTTTATACCTACTAATCTTTATGCCCCATAATTTCCCCTCCTCTTTTCAGTTTTTTCTCCTGCTTTTTCTTCCTCTCTACTGCTAGACACCCAAAGGGCCACCATAATGATAACAAAATATGCCATGAGCTACAACACATATACCCATTTTATTTGTCATAAAAATCACAAGATTAAAGACTCAAGCAACTCTGTGGGTGATCTTGAACCTCTTTTACTGTGATTGCTAATATATAGCAACTATGTCTGATATTTTATTGACTTTATTGGGCAAAATTCCAGATTTCCTTTTGTTGGTTTCCCAGTGGTTTTCTATTTGTTTTGGCCTTGGATTTTTTAAATTTTTTTTTTTTTGAAGCTTGAGTCTTTTAGAAAACATACCTATTTTTTTTAAAACACATATAGATTTTAATTAGAAATAGGAATCCCTTAATAGTTATCCTTTATCCTTAAGTTTAAGGAATTATATAGATCTAATATTGCTTACTTAATCAATAGTTATCAATTAAAATGTGCCTTTCTTTAAGACAAAGTGTGAGACATGAGATTTAATTTGTTTCTATGATTCCCAGGTTGTAAAACAGAAATTAGATGTTAGCCCCCACCCCATGGAAACATGGCTCATCCTTCAATGTCAACTCAACCCCTCCTTCCACTGAGTTTATAAACATATGTTTCCCCTGTGAATTCACAACTCTTACCTTTGTTGTCTCTTTCATCCTGTGTCATATGGTTCCTTATCTTTCCACATGTACTCTTTCCCAAAGAGAACCGCTTCTGCATGATGTTTCCTTGGATGTCTGAACCTAATATATATTTAATGAAATATTAGAATGCACTAATGGCAAGTCAACCAGTGGGCAAATGTCCTCGTGAATGGTAACTGAAATAGAAACACCTGAGGGTCATTGTTCCATATCTCAGATGAGGAATTAGTTGTGTTGGAGAGAATTAGATGACCCCTACAAGAGTGCCTCCTGCAGATACCTAGAGAAGAAAGTGTGTTAAGTAAAATAAGTCAGACATAGAAAGATAAATACTGCATTCTCTCATTTTTAGAGATCACAGAGAAGTGGAGAGTAGAATTGAGTTCATGAGAGGCCAAGAAGGAAGTAGTGGAGATGGAATGGGGAGAGTGTGAATAAACGGGGACCCTAACAGGTTTAATACAGATGAGGGGGACTGCCTACTATACCTATCATTTTAAAATATGTATATGAGTTTGAGTCCTCAACATAGACAAATGATCATATTTGAAGATGTGGAACTGCCAGCTACCTTGATCTGATTATTATGCATTCTATGCAATGTCAGATTATAATACTATGCCTTACAAATGTGTACAGATACTATAAGTCAGTTCAGAAGTAAACCATCACTTTATTCTGTAAGGACAAGTTGTGAACTATTGTGAGTGCTGGGGTGAGTATTCAGTGATAATTACATTTGCCAAGACACAGGTGATTTCAGAAATTCATGTGTGCTATTCCAGTGGAGTTGGCTTTACAGTCTGCCTTTCTACAAGACCCCCAGGTTATCTGTGTGTATCATAACTACCACATTAGGCAAGTTGCCTTAAATGACCGACCGTTCCAAACCTCACCAAATGGGAAAACTGTAACTAAGCACACAAATTAATTGATTCAAATTACTATGGATTATATCACATAAATAAATTGACATTGTGGCTGTATGTAGAAAAACAAGGTAACTTATTTAAGTCACAGGACTAGCCATTAACATATTAATAAGAAATGTTCTGAATGCTGCTTTCTGTCATTTCATGAGCACCAGATGGAAGAATTATACTAAGATAAACTTTCTCGTGATAATTTGGAATGGGAGAGAGATAAACTATTTCAGCATAAGAATAGAATGCAAAAATTGAATTTTTAAAGAATAAGCCCTGCACAGAGAAAAAACACTAGCCACATTCGAAGAAGAGAGTGTTTTACAGTTTTAATTGTGGAGTACACACACACACACACACACACACACACACACACAAACAATCACCCTCCAGTTGTTGTGATAATAAATAAATATTTGTGCAAGTAATTCAAATATGAGGGAATTAAAATAATTTCATCTGAAGAAATGCTTGTAATATTTTATATTTTCCCCAGGAAATAGATAGTAATAATTAAATACAAATAGTATCTCCTGAAAGAGGCTTATACATAGTTTTATAGAAAAATAATTAAGAATTGTAGCTTCCTGCTCTCAGACCTATTTTGGAAGATAATAATAGAATGAAAACATACAGCTATGACTTAGAAAAGATAATTGTGTTTGTACGTGTGTACATTCACACAGAACATGGGGAGGAGGCCTGCTGGTAGGAATAGTTTTCATTATATAAGGCAAAAAGGTTCAAGAGAATCTGTTGGCAATTAATAATTCTCAGGGGAATTTAATTGTTATTTTCCACATTTGTGAGCCTCTCTCTGAAGCTCAGCAAGTAGCTGATGAATCATTCAGTAACTAAAGGAAAAAAACCCTATAATAATCAGTGTCTTTGTGTATAGTTGGGTTTTCATTGTGTCACCATGAAATAGTTCCCAGAGAAGATTAAATATAGCCAGCAAATGGAAATAGGAATATTCAACAGACTGATGTGCAAGTTTCAATTCCCAAAGAGGAAAGTAACATTCATTTACAAAGAGATAATGGAGAGGACCACCCTGATGCATGAAAAACATTTGCTGATAAATGTTTAGGTAACGTAGGAATGGGTGTTGATGATGACTCCTAGGTTTATGGCTTGTGGGACCTGAAGTTACTGAAACCCCTCAGCAAATGAAGGTAACAGAGAGGGAGTATATCGAATACTTCTTGTGCAATAGGCAGGCACCCCTAGAGCACCCCAAGACACCCCAAGACCACAGCTAATGACCACTGTTAACATTAAAGAAAAAGAGAGTTTAATGAATATGAATATGAATACTGGTACACACATATGTGTGGACTCCAGGCACTGTAGAAAAGCCTAAAGCCCCGAATATTTTCGGGGCAGAATTCTTATACCCCACTCTGGGTAGGGGAGGAGGTATGGGCAGGCTTGGCGCAATAACAGGGCGGGGCCAAAGGTCAGCTTAGGACAGAGTTTAGGAATGCAGGCAGGCAAGCTATTTTCTGTGAAACAATAGGGTCTTGGGCAAACAAAAGACCTGCAAGCAGGGGACCACCTGGGGATATTCATTTCCTGGAGCAATGGTCCCAATGGGCAATTGTGCAAGCTTCAGAAAGTTCTTGCCTGCTCTGGTTAACAGTTCTCATGGTAGGGCTTTCCTGGGTGGCCCCACCCAGGTTGCTACATCAGGAATGAGGAATGTGGTCTCACCAGGTTGCTAGGAATGCAGCCCCAGCCAGGCAATGGGGGAATACATCCTGTGAACAAAGCTTTTCCTAGAAACAGCCATCTCAACCTTGGCTAGTTTCAGGGACCTCAGGAAGGGGTCGAGGTGGAGAGAGTTACAGGATTTTTCTATTTTCACATTCCTCCCTTTTCTCTTCTGAATATCTTTAATCTTAGAGATGACTCTTTAGTCTCTTGTCTAAGCCCCGCCGACCTCGGACTGAAACTCCAGCACTTAGCAGTACTGTGAGTGTGACAGGCTCTCTTCTAGACCTTAACTGTAGTCAGTCCTGTGCTGCACGCCCACCTCGTTCCTGCTTCTGGGATCAAGTAGGAGGAGTTAGGGGTCTGTAAGCACCTAGCACAATCTGAGGTAGGCAGGGTTCCTAGGCATATTTTCTGTCCAGACACCTCGGGGAGGGTGAGCATAAAATCTGCACAGGGCCCATTACCCATCCATCCACTTCATTAAACTCTCTTTTTCTTTAATGTTAACAGTGGTCATTAGCCGTGGTCTTGGGGTGTCTTGGGGTGTCTTGGGGTGTCTTGGGGTGTCTTGGGGTGTCTTGGGGTGCTCTAGGGGCGCCCGCCTATTACACTTGTGTCACCAAAAAAAAAAAAGACTGAAAGAAATAGGGGAGGAAAGGCTGGCTTTAATTTAGCTGAGAGTCTCTGAGAGATTTCAGTCTTTCATGGCAGAGCTCATGGAGGTGGAAATAGGTGATACCTTCTCAATGGCTTTGGACCAGGAGGTAGAGAAAGTGAAGTCCAGACTGAGGGTCATATAACTTTCAAATATGTGCCACTAGTAACTGATTTAGGTAGCCAGGTGCTACCTCATGAAGGCTCCATAGTGTTCAGAATAGCACCAGAGGCTGAGATTTCAAATGACAAGCTTGTTTACTCTCATTTCAAATTCAAACCATAACAAGGAGAGGACCCTCCTGGATGTATCAAGTTTCAGCTTCCTTTGAGACTTCCAAGATGTGATGACAAGTAGACAAATGATTAATTGGACTTTGAACTCAAGCTGGGGGCTCAAGGGGGACAAAGGTGTTGGGTAGGGCAATTTACACTATGGTGTGGTGTAGTGGGATTATGTTCTGTTACCATGTAAATAATTGTCCCGCCTACTAGTTTAATGAAAATACTGATTGGCTGAAGGCCGGTAGGAATTGTGGGCAGGGCTACCAGACTAAGAAAACTTTGGGAACAGAAAGAGCAGGGCAGAGATGCTAGAGGGAAGCCAGATGAGATGCCAACAGAAACAAAGGAAATACATTGAAATGCTGCTCTGAGAAAAGGTATCAAGCCGCATGGCTAAACAAGATAAGAATCATGGGTTAGTTTAAGAGTAAAGAGTTAGCAAGTTATATGCCTGGGCCCCAGGTCAATCAGAATAAAATTAATACAAGCTTCTGTGTATTTCTTTGGAACTTTGGGACTGTTGGTCCAGATCTTGGGGCTATTCCAGGCCAGAAACTTAGTATATTACAGTGTGGATGAGATGGCTTAGGGAGGGAGTATATGACAAAATGGGAGAGGCCTTAGGGCACATATTGTATGACAGGGAAAGAGCTATAGGCTAAATAGGAGGTGAGAAATCAGAAGAGGGTTAGGTTATAATAGACAAGGAAAATATGGCTCCAGCTTGGAGGACTTGAGTCATGTGCAGACTTGTGGTAGATTATATCACTTAATCAAAATTATTGAAGAAGCCTAGCTACTCAACTTTGTACATACAAGTTTTTTTATTCATAAGTCAATTGTTTGTTTAATTAAATTTCCAGGTATTAATTTAATCAAAGTTAATCAAAAGTGCTAAAGTGGGGGAGGTGTCTAAGTTGGCAAATCGCCTGCTATGAAGCATGATGATGTAATCAGAGGCCCAGAACTCACGTAAAAAAGCTGCCTATAATATTGTGCATTTATAATGGCCAACAAGAACAGGGCACAGATGAACTCACTGGCCAGATAGTCTTGCTGAGTCAATGTGCTTCAGTTTAGTGAGAGATCTTGAACTCAAAAAGCAATAGGACCAGTTAGCTCCATGGGTAATGATGTTTGTCATACAATCCTGACAAATTGAATTTGGTTGTCTAAAACCCGTATAAAAAGCTGGATGAAACAGCATGAATTTGTAATCTTGTGATTTTAAGGCAAGATGGGAGGAAAGAACAGCAGAGTTCTTCTAGAAGCCTGTGGTCCAGCTAGTGTAAAGTATGGGACAAAGCAGAATCGGTGGAATAAAACACCCTGCTTCAAAACAAAAAGTCTCAGTGAGGGAGTTTCTATTTTTGAAGGTCTTTTGGGGCATGTCTACAGGGGTTGTATTAATTGAGTTAGTTTATGTAGGAAAACAGACCCCACTGTTGGTAGTATGATTCCCTAAGTCCTGAAGTGCATAAACCTTAGGTAAAGAAAATGAATTCATTCACTCTCCTTTCCCTTTACTGTGGATATGGTGTGAATGGCTCTTAGAAGTTCCTACCTTGACTTCTCCACAGTGGTGGGCTACAATCTGGAGTTGTAAATTACTTTCTCTGAAAAGTTTCTTTTTTGTCAGACTAACATTTTTATCATAGAAACAGAAATGGAGCTAGGATACACTCAAACATACACAATGATAATAATAGTAATATTAATGAATATAATAATAATGTAGAAAACAATCAGGAAGCACAGAACCTCCGGCCTAGTACACATATATACAGAGGCATACTTGTACATATTAGCATGAATGTAGTCAGACTTTCTGTTAATTTGCATACATATACACAAAGATCAAATAATTGCCAAACATTTCCTTCTTAATGATTTGAAGGTGGGCAATGTATCACATGGTCACTCTCTGGGTCTGAGCCTAAGTGAGATCAAGGTGAGCTCTCCAATACACAACCCCAAGCAAACCCTAACCCAGGTAGCTTTCTGTGGCCATGACACTTACTCTTCTGTTTCCAATGTCTCCTTATTCTTTGTATTCTTTCTACTGCTGGAGAAACTGCTTTGAAACTTCAAAGTACTTAAATACAAAGGTACAAGATCTGAATGAAATATGATAGATCCTTAGTCTTGATCTCATTAACCACTGTTTTTTTCAAACTAACAGGTACATAGAATTTACAAAAAATATCCATTAGTCTGATGTTTCCAAACAAAGCATCTAGCCAAAAAAGTGTTCAATATATATATATATATATATATATATATATATATATATTTTATTCCAATTGATTTTTAAAATGGTACATTCGCATACATCAGGTATTAAGATTACACTCAAAGAAAAGCTGTTTCTTACAGTTGAGATACAGACAACTACATGATTCATCCTATATAGCATTTTCAAACTCAACTCCCACCAAATGCAACTGACCTATGGCTTTTCTCCTGCATTTGTACATTGTGGTGTCTGAGAAGAGAGGAGGGATGTGTTAAAGCTTTCATAATATGACTATTGGAAATAATTTTTTATTATAATTCACATATATTTCTCATTCTTGGATATCCTCACTGAATCTGACTCTGACCACAGATACTATACTATACACCACCCAGGGCTGCCAGCTGATTGACGCACAGTGTAATTTACACGGATCATTTGGTGATTTGTCTAGCTTTCATAGATCTGTCTCTCCCCTCTCCCATCTAAAATGTGAGTTCAACTGTTGTCACCTAATTCCTCTGACTTAAGCAAGGTTACTCTGGTAGATAAGCACAAGATACACTCTTGACGGTGCATATGACCGCTTCAAGTTCTCGCTTTAACCATCCTGAAAAGATAGACTGTACCTCAGTATTAGAAGCCAAATAAACCCTTTCTCCTGAGCATTACTTTTTGTCAGCCCCAGGAACAAAAGTAGGGCAACTTATGTCAGAATTTACTTTAGAAATGACAACTTTTAACAAATAAGTATAGCACAGATGTGCAAATTTTAAATCATGGAAGTAGATCAAATTTTAGAAATTGGCTGGTTAAAAATTAGAAAAAATTTCCTCACCTTCTGAGTTTCAAATCCTTGTAAAAATGGAAGAGCACTTAAAAAAAATATCTACCACATCAAAACCTGAAGTTATATCATAAATAAGACCTGACACATAAATATGACATACCTAGTAATACAGTTTTAAGAAAAATAAAGACATACATTTATCAGAGTTAAGTTGTGGCCAATCCCTATTGTCTCCACACTACTAACACTACTTTTGATCATGAGAAATGGGAAGAAAAGGACAAGGGAGCATAGTTCCTCTGTGGGTTCCTGGGTGATCACTCATCACTGTCAGCCCCTAATGAATTTCCTGGCTTGCTATTCTTTTATTGTGGTCATATGCTACTGGTCAAGAGGTCAGCCAGTAGCACAAGGTTTAATCATGATCTAGTAATTAGGTTTTTCTTAGCCTTGATAAGGAATATTTTTAATGTAATTACCTAATGAGAACAGGCCAATATGGCTGAATCCTAATTGATAAATACCCAGGGGTACTGAGGAACTCTAAAGACCATCTGCCTTGAATTTTGAATAACAACCAACTCGAAACCTTCACAACAACCAGATCAATTTGGAGCAGAGGATCTTTATCTGGGCTATTGGGAAGCCCTACTTGCTTCAACATTGTGAACTGATGCTACAAGAACCCAAACGCTTTGATGTCCTGCTTTTGGAAGCTGATAAAACAGTAAAATCACCAAATTTGTCAGTACAATTTAAATCTTTTTCTAATAAAAACAAGTTACTAACAAGTAGGTTAGCAAGCTCAAAATGTGTAAGACTTGGTTTAGTAATGAAAACAGGACAAGGAAAGGGAGAGAAGAGTTTAGAAACAATGCCAGGTTAGTCAGGAGTCTAGAATTATTAGTGTTAGATGGAGTAACATAAACTTGCTGTCTCTTGTGTTACATAGAAACAAGCATGGTGGCTGGATATAAGTCCATCCTAGCATGGGATAAAATGTGCAGTCAGTATCAGGGTCAGCCCAGGTAGATCAGCCACCACTTCCTGTACAGTCTGTACTAACCTCTGGGTTAACTAACTACATTTCAAAGTGTCAGGGATGGTCCTAAGGTGGTTACAGGCAGGCAAAGTATTAGTGCATTTTCTTCTCTGGTGGTTAAAATTTAAAATATGTCACAGAAAGAAGGTCCCTGTTATCATAGTCACAGAAGAGTAGAAAACAGAAGATTAAATGACCTGAATTCCAGCAACATATTTGGATTATGGTTTATTGGGCAATTGTTCATATCCACATTGCTTTGTCACTGAAGTCCACTCACCCAACATCTGGCACTTTGTAGACACCAGTCCCAGATGTAGAGACTTCAAAATCATCACAATTTATTATTATTATTATTATTATTATTATTATTATTATTATTATTTGGTTTTTAAAGTCCTTGGTGTACATCATCGTTTCTTGGGTAATAACTATCAACCTCTAGAACTTTCTACTCATAGAAACTTCTACCATTAGAACTCCCCAGGATTTTATGCACATGACATTACTTTGTGCTAAAAAGTTAACAAGACTTAGCATGTGTCAGAGATATTGTCACAGATATTGTCAGAAAAGGTGACAGGTCTTTACTAGATCTGTTTTTCTCATATCCTGGTTCATATGATATCAGAGGGTAACACAAGCCAAACTTTTGGTGATGGTAACATTAGACTGGCTTTAATCTAACATTAACTTCCCATGATCCTCTCTCAGTTTACAGCACCACTCAGAGTTACTCCAGACCCAGGCTGCCCAGAGGTTCTTAGTGGAAGCGAAAATCCATAAAGATACAAGATGTTAAATAATACAAAATGGTCTTGGGGGGGGGGTTACATTGAATAAAAATACTCATGAGACTGGGGTTCATGCAAATATTCTCCAGGTACTGTGCATTTATTAGCCATTGTTTTGTTCCTAGGAATCTTTTCTGCGGTTTTGGAATGATGTTACATATGATGTTTTTCTACAGAGGTTATTGTTTTTTGGCTTTAGTTTTAATCTTCTCGAACTAAAACACAGGGCTGAACCTGTTCCTCCACTCAGACTTCCTACAGCCTTTTTAATTGCACATTGTCTGATACAATAGCCCAATTGTTTGACAGACAGCAGGTGACCTGGATAAGAGCAGACATGCCAGCTCACAGTGTGTAACAGCACATGCAGGATGAAAGCTAACAGTACAGACACAGAGAGACACCAAACGGCTCTTAACATTTGAACAATTTGGAAATTTTTACTACTATAAATGGTGGTCAGTTTCTAAAAACTCTGCATAATAATTTCTCTAAGTGAAAGTATCTCCACTTGAGATTTCCATGCAGCTCAGATCTGGGTTTTAGGGTGAACAGTGAGTTTTCATGGGAACTGGATTATGTAAGGGGTGGAATGCAAAGGAAGAATGGAAAACACATCTTTAGGATATACTGCCACAACAAAGTGAAATGTACATTTACCGGAAATGCTTCACGAGATGTTAAGCCTTCATTTTCCGGCATCTCAAAAGCTCTTTGGTGTGAGTTATGTCATTTGTAAAAACAATCTTCTTGAAGTTTATCCATAAAAGGGATTTGTTACACTGACAGAGCAATAATACAACCAGTATAAGGATGACAGACATGTGGCAAGAATAACGCCACCTGCCCACTCCCCTCACCTAGAAGACATCCTACCCATCATGACAGGAGTCAGCTGCCTAATGTGCTTCCAGGGGCTTAGTCAAACTACCTGGGAACATTTATGTCAAAGTATTGTTTGCATGTGATTAACATTTACAACCAATAAACCGACTGACTAGAATACATTCTCTTCATGGTGTACACAGTCTCATAATATGATTCTGCAATCAAAGGCCTTACAATCTGACTGGGTTCCCCCCAAGAAGCAGAAATACTGAAGATCACAACTATGTCCTGTTATTTCTGAAGAACTCTCATTTCTAATTAATATATCAATAAGCTCAGATGTGGTTTTTTTTCTTAATGCTTCCTCCAGGCAGCCATGACTAGTCAATTAGAGATTAGGCACTCAAGTATGACTACTTGCATTTCTGATTGGGAGATCTTGACATTTAAGGTGATAGCATCAGGTATACTTGTACAAAGGAAGCATTTCTTTTGTAACATGTACAACTACCTTTATCTTTTAAGTATATTGTACTTGTTCTTTAATTGACTTACTTAAATCAAATAGTTTCCTGGATTTATTACATTTGTTGCAGTTTGGTTGGTCCCCCCCCCCCCCATAGGCTACCCCAAAGACCTAAAACCACAGAAACCAATCAACATCAAAGCTTATTTTATTAAGTGACTTCTATGAACTTCCCTTGATTTCATGTAACTCAAGCTATTGCCTAAATCATTGACTTCTGGGCAGCATGAAGTCATCTCTGAATGCATGTCACCTGAATGTGTCCCTACATGAAATCACATGGCATCTTAAGCTAGGATTTCAAAGACCTGACTGAGACTCCAAAAAGCCCTCAGGATTTCTGAGAGTCAATGTCTTCATTAGAATGTGATGTGTTGGTTCAGATCACAAGATCTCTCTTTCTGTTGGGGAAACTGTAATTTATACAAACTGAGGCAAGTAAGCTGAAGGTCGACTAAGGTCATTAAGGGTTAGCAGGAAAGCAAGTGTGTATATTGTGTGTTGTCCTCATGTCATTCAGTACCCTAGGTTTTATTGTCATCATTAATTCTAACAATTCTAAAAGTTGCTTGAGTCCATCTATAAAGCAATTAAAAAGATGAATCTGTGAGGTTTGTTTTATGTAGCACTACATTAGGACTGATTTTGATAGTTTTCGAAATTTTAAAATACTTTTAGGTATTTTAAAGTATAAAATATACAATCTATCTGTCATCAGATTTGATAACATGTCACCTAGTTTTTGTTCAACATTTGTTAGAGGTGAATCCACAGATGGAGCTGATTTTACCTGGGTCAAATCTCCGTTGCGAGTTTCTCCAACTTTATACAAACTTGAAATAGTGTTGAGTTCAAGTTCATAGTCAACTGAACTTAAGGAGAGAGTTACAACGAAGATATAAATGGTCAAAGGGCCCTTTCTCTCCCTAAATGAGACTACCACCCTCTCTGGGCCAGATACTATGTCTCAGGTCTTAAATTCATTATGTCTTTACTACTTTGCAGGGCCAAGAATACCCACCTCAGTCACTTCTATCCCCCACCACCTCTGTAAATTCTGCTACCAGTTACCCAATTTCTCCAGTCATCTATTTAATTCACCCCTCCCCATTCTTTAAACTCCCATATCTAATGGCACCATATGCTACAATATGTATCTGACCCTAGAAACATGTTCACTGTATGTGTGGGTGTGACATCTACCATTCTAATTGCAACTACCTCCTGTGTATCTTTCCTATTCTTCCACCAGTTACTCACTCCCTATATTGTGTGTAAAGAAAATTTTTATCACTGAAGCTGAGCGGTATTACAGTGTGAGGTTACAGTTGGCTTACTGTTCAAAGCTTTTTGTTAAACTTCACAAAGGAATTTAATGACTTAACCCAGTCAAAAATAAAAAAAAACAAAAACAAAACAAAAAAAAAAACCGCCTAATTTTACATTGCCCCCACTATTGATTGTTTCAATCTAGTCTGAAGCCACCACCCTCGGCTGACTGTCTGAGACATGTGCTCCCCAATTTCAACATCTAAGTTTCAACCACTCTCTTTCTTTCTTCAGTCTTTACCTCCCACCATTCTGCTACCCATCACTTCCTCAGTGTCTGCTAACATGCTATCCTCTCCAGTGACAGCAGTTCATTCCACCCCACGGTTTCTTTTTAGAGACTTTTTAATAAAACCTTGGCTTTTTGCCATGCCTGTTTTATGGCAGTCTCCTCAGAGTTCCCTGATTAAAATATAGGATATTCCAAGAAGAGGCTAAATACTACATCTTAGAGAGAAGCTCATTGAGCTAAGGAAGTGAACAACCCAATAGCTTCAGAAAGTCCCTAAATCTGATCAGATTCATTGTGCTTCTCCCTTCCCATGTAAGGACTACTGAAAGAAAACGGAGCTGCCTGGAAGATTTAGCTCATCCACGTGACACGGAGGAAACAGAGACTAGCCCAGCTGCTGGAAGAGGCTCAGATCAATTGAACTACCTAGAAAGGACACTTCCAACCTAGTAAGCTACCTGCGGGCTGTTCATTGTGCTCCAGGCTCCAGATTTTGTGTGTAGTTAGCCATGCTGAGGTAGGCTTCTGTTATACATTTGCCTTTGAGTCATTTCTGCTACTGTATATAACCCCTCACCTGTTAGTACTTCCAATAAAACTCACTGTTTCACCAAGTTGGACTTTGGTTGTATACAGGCAGAAGTTTTCTCTAAATCATTTGAGGCACAATATTTATTAAAACCTTTTGGTTTTATGACTCAGGCTTCTTACTAGCTAACTCGTACATCTTAAATTAACCCATATCTATTAATTTATGTATCACCACATGCCTCATGGCTTTGCCTGTGTTATATCACATCTTGCTCATCCAGTGGGTCTCAGTGTCTCCCCCAACTCTACCTTTCTTCTCCTTATATCTCTCTTGAATTTCTTGACTGGGTGTATCTTGTCTTGCCATGGGCCAAAGCAGCTTATTTATTAACCAATGGTAGCAACACATATTCACAGGGTACAGAAAGTCTATCCCATAGCAGTGGTATCTGTACATTGTCCTGTTGTCAGTTTCGTATCTGAGATAAGTAGATATTTGTTCATGTCTTCCAAGGAATAATATCACAAGTTTGTAAGCATTTTATTCCCTTGTCTGATGATTGGATTTTATTTCTTCTCCTAATTAGTATATAATGGGAGAGTTGGTGATCATGTGAGAATTGTTGCTCATATGAGTCAAGTTCACTTTTTATGACAGTGGTGAGTTCCCAGCCCTTAATATTTTTATTTCCCATATCCCTAGCCAAGAGATGGAATTCTAATGAAAACACTTCAAATTTTGTCTCAGATCTTTGGAAAGCTCAAAAGCTTAATAAACCATACAAAGTTTATATTTAGAAAGCTTAAATAATACTTTTAGATTTAAATAAAGATAGATAGATAGATAGATAGATAGATAGATAGATAGATAGATAGGTAATATATAGATACTGTAAATGATGACTAGTTTTAATTTCCAACTTTATAAAATATAGAGTCCCCTGAGAAGAAAATCTTTGCAAAGGGTCTCCTAGATTAAGTTGGCATGTACATGATGTTTATGGGGCCTTACTTTAATTGTTTAATTCAAATGAAAAGACTTGCCCACTATAAGTTGTACCATTCCCTAGGCAGGAGATTCTGTATTGTATATAAGTAGAGAAAGAAAGCTGAACACAAGTAAATATGCATAAATCCACAACTCTCCATCACAAGCCAGTATTAACCCATGGCTCTCTGTCACAATGACTTCCTTACAAAGGGAGGCTCTGTAATTTGGAACAGTGAGTTAAAATAAACTTTTTGTCCCATAAATTGTTTTTGTCAGGGTATTTTATGGCATGAACAAGAAATGATTCTAAGACATTGTGTTGTTTAGTTTTCTCATTGCTATGGAAAAATACTTGACAAAAGATCTTAAGAAGAAGAGATTTGTCTTGATGTACAATTTAAGAAAGAATATAAGAAAGCATGATGTTAGAAGTATAATCTATTGGGTCATATTGCATTGTAGTCAGGAAGCTGAGGGAGATGAATGTGGTGTTCAGCTCTTTTCCTCCTTTTCTCATTTATATTCAGTCAAGGCACTAGCCCTTGTGAACGGTGCCTTAAGTCTTCTCAGTTAAACTTCTGTAGCTATCCAAATGCCCAGAACTATGTTTCCTAGGTGATTCTCAATCTTGTCAAGTTGACAATAAATATTAATGATTACTGATTGATATTTGTATTCATAATAGAAATAATTTTAATTTAAATGTATATGTTGGCACAATAATAGAGGTAAAATTATACAATTCATAAATGTAGCTAAAATATCTACAAATAGACAGATGAATGCCAAGGTAATTTTTTCATAATACCACGGTAAATATAACTCTGATAAAATTAATTTAATGGAGAAAAGTTTGTGTTGGCTCATGGTTCAAGTGAAGGACATAAGGAGTTTCAAGCAGCTGATCATTTCACATCCTCAATCGTGGAACAGAGTGAATGTATGCCACTCAACACTCTTTCTACACTGACATGGTCCATGCACTACCGCCTGTAGTATCAGCTCTCCAGAGGTCAAGGAAGAAAGACATATCTGGATTGCAAGGTGAGGTCAAGGCAAGCTTGTGTAATTTAGTAAAACCTCATCTGGTACACAGACATACATGGAGGCAGAACATCATACACATGATATAAAAGATATTTGGAGAAGGAGATGGTGTGAGGAAAGGAATCCATGGGTCAAGGTACAAAGAGAGGGCATGAGGTTAAGATAATAAAATCTTATAATTCAAAATTCATAAAGGAATGGACATTTTTTATAACATCTAATGAAAAAAGTAGTCAACTGTTTATGTTACATATGTTACAATAAGTTTTCTGGCCCAGCTAGCCCGAGGTCTAGACCCACAGACCTGCAGTTCCAGACCCCTTAACCGCCCGTTGCTGCTTAGGTCCCCAAAATAATTCAGACACTTATATTAAGTTCATACTGTTTGGCTTATGGTTCAGGCACATTGCTAGATAGTTATTTCATCTCAACTTAACCCATTTCCATTAATCTGTCTGCCATGTGGCCCATAGCTCACCTGTGTTCCTCAAATGTTTCTTCTTTGGCATCTGGCTTAATCTGTCTCTGACTCCACTCTTCCTTTCCTACCTATTTTGATTCCCCACCTACTTCTTCTATGGTGCCTGTCATGGGCCAAAACAGCTCCTTTATTTACAGGTTGATATTCACAGCATACAGAAAGATATTCCCACATTATCTCCCCAGTTCTGTATAATCAAAAAGGAAGGTTTCAATTTTAACTTAGCAAAATTATATATAACAAAACAGACAAAACAGCTATTAAGCAATAATTACAGTTAAATAACTAGTCTATTTGTATTTAGCAAAATTAAAGAAAATACTCTATCCTATCTACCTTATCTTTGTGAATCTAAAGTTTTATATCCAATATACCTTTTAATATAACTAAGAAAAACATCTATAACTATCCAATCTTCAACTACATCAAAGACCACAGAAGGATATAATATTTACTCAAGTAAACAGGAAGTGCAATCAACTTCCAAAATCTACAAATGACAAAGATGACACCTATCTGCCTGGATAGTCACCCAAAATTCCTTTACAAAGCTGGGGCATTCATCTTCAGCATACAGGCCCAGAGTCTCTTTTCATTTCAGTGAAGCAGGAAATATGCTCTGCCCATTCTGGTATAGTTCATCATTTGCTTCTCCTTGAATCTTGAAGAATGTCTGACGATTTTCTCTGCAAAGCAGGAACCTGAATGACCATCTCGGCTTGTTCTGCCAAAGTTCAGAGATCACTTTCCTATGGAACCTACATGTCCAGTTTAAATAGCATACTGCCAAGCAGTCAATACAAAAACATGTTCTTGTCCAGTGGCTAACCGTTGCCACAAAGAAAATAGACTCCATATGGAGTTTCATCAATGCCCATTTTTCTCTTGAAGTAGATTGGTGCTGCCAGGAACAGATCTGTCTCCCTGTACAGAAAAGCCTAAGTTCTTAAATTATTTTAAATGCTATATTCTGTAGGTCTTAGAATTGCTTGAATGAAGATTACCTATTTAATTGAAATATATCTTTGTATACCAAAAAACTCTAACTAACTAACATAACTATAAGTTTGGTTATTATAGGTGACTATTAATCTGCATTTCTTGCTTATACATTACAATTTTAAATCAGTTACATGAACATCATACCTTAAACAAGAGTAGAAAAATACATACAACATAAGAAAATTGACCTTAAATTTGTGTCAAAAAACCAAAGTCTGCACCAATGCAAAACATTTTGAGATTAACAGCTGACTTTTAAAGTAAATTAAGTAATCTTTTAAAATCACTTATATACCATATCCCCTTTTTCCTCTTAGAAGGAGATTAACTATGATCATTAACCATTTATAATGAAAACAAACATTTATAAACAATATTTTGGGAATTTGGGCATAGTTTTCCATTACTACTTCCTGCTGATTAAGGAGCATTGGCAATCTCATAGGTTCTTGAGACCTGATCATCTTAGTCTGCAGCACTGAAGCTGATGTGATCATCTCTTCCAATCAGAGAATTTTCAGGGGGTCTTGGTTAATGAAACCATATTTTACTGGAAAGAATCCACAGTTTTCATCTTCTGTGGAAATAAAAGCAGAACTCATCCAAAGTAATAAATCCTTAGACACAAATTTCAAAATCAAGATACCTTTAAAATACATATTCTGTTTAACTTAGCAGACTTTGGAATCATTGTCTTTCTGCAGTTAGATCATTAACAGTTAAAAAATTAAAAGAAAACACAATAATAACTATAATCCAGATTCTGTGTCTATTTTCCATATTTACATGGCTTATTATATTTTTATTACTCTATTTCTCTTTTTACGGACTTTCTCTACCTTTCTTTTCTCTCTGAAATTTACATACATTTTACACATGTTATAACTTGTTTACAGGGTTTTTTTTTTCATCTGAATCTGTTTTATTGTGAATCCTTAATCATTTTTCAACCAGAAGAGCTTTTTAAATACTCACACTCTCTTAAAAAGCCACATAGATTTTGCAGATAAAGCTGAATCAGTAAGTTCTCTTAAAGGGGTCATGTCTCTGTTCACTGCTAGAAAACAGAGCAGACCCAAGAAAAGGCTGCTACTAAGAAACTGTCTTTGACTCTGTTTCCTATTTGTTCAATATAAATGTAACCCTTAAATCAATCACATGCTACCGAGTCTTCTGTGAGACTTCAGGAACAGGCCTGGTTGCAGCTTACACTGCCTGCTGCAAATCCACCGCTGCCATTTTGAATGTAGTATGAATGCTGAGCTTTCTCTGTACAATGACCAGCTTCAGATACACAATTTAGAAGCTCCTTTGGCTCAGTTTCTGTGCTCTTGAGCCCTTTCTAATCTTTCTCAGGCTTTATGTGAGTGTTCAGCCCACATTGGGACATCATCTCTTACAATAATGTTTCTGGCCAGGCTAGCCCAAGGTCCAGAACCACAAACCTGCAGTTCTAGACCCTTTAGCCATCCACTACTGCTTAGGCCCCAAAAATGATTGAGACACTTATATTTAATTCACGCTGTTTGGCCTATTGCTCAGGCACATTGCTAGCTAACTCTTTCATCTTAACTTAACTCATTTCCATAAATCTGTTTGTCACGTGGTCTGAGGCTCACCTTGGTACCTGAATAGGGACTTGAACATTGCTTAATTGAGTATTTCCACAATCTAGTCATATCAAAACATGACATTATGTCTTATAAATGTACATAATTCTTTGTCAATTAAAATAAATTAACCAAAATATATTTTTTACAATTATAATAATGAAGACCATATTAATATGAGAGGAAACACCAATACACACAAAAAGAAAAGTAATGAGAAATAATTATATTAGAGTTTACTATGAGTGGCCTTTGCTTTTAAAGTTTCTTCACGTCTCCAAAAACAAAAATAAAAACATACCTCATAATAAAATCTTTTCACACAAATACTTCTGTAAGGTTTCTCTTAAAGCTTAATTTAGGACACACTTCCTTACTGACTGCATTTACTTTGGTCCGTTCTGCCTCTGGGACCACATAACAAGTGACACCGGCATTTGCATAGGGATTTAAAATGAATGCTGCTGGTATTTTGAGTTGTGATCTTTTATATGTCACAAGACAAGACAGGAAGAGAAAAATCAAATGCAAGCTCCAGGCCTGCCTCCCATCACTTGGGACATGAAGATAATAAATGTTTATTTCTCTGAAATAAAGTTTTATTTTCTTGAGTTAGAAGGAAAATAATGGTATTTTCTTTTGAAACCCATCCAAAGACCATCAATTTGTTTTATGTAACAATATTTAAGTCAATAACCTTTCTGTGTGGTGTGTAGTATATCACCTAATGGGCCACAAATATGATAATGTGCTATGCTTACCTTTATCATAAACAGCAGACAGAGTATCTCTGTCATAGATGCTACCATGCTGAATGACCTAGGGCAAGGGGAAGACAGAGGAAGGAATGTTGATTCCTTCAACATAGAGGCTGGCTGGAGGAGATAACATTGGCACCTGCCTTTAAAGAGTAGTTAGCATAGACTAGTCAACCAGCAATGTGGGTGGGTAAGTAAAGGCAGATGAATTAGTTTTAATTTTTCTCATTGTTTTTGACTGATGTGGAAACCAAAGATGAAAGAACTAGCTTTTGGCTTGTGTAAGAAGAGCTGATTTATCCTTTAATAAGATCACAGAGTTCAGTTGTCTAGTTATAATACTTCACAATAGGCAATGAATCTGGCTTAGTAGTGTTATTATAAAAATAATATTATTTGATTGAAAACCTCAAGGCAAAAATATAAGCAGAAGAGGTCATGATATGTTTAGGCTAAAGAAAATGTTACTAGTTACATAATGTTTTGATTAATCAACTTTTAAATGAATATAGTAATTCCTATTCTATTCACAGTGTCAATTTTTTAAATTTACTTTTAAAATAGTTTCATAAAGTAATTTCTATACAGATAATTGACTAGTTTTCTTTTTAAATGCTATTTCTGTCATTTTATGAGATAATAAATGTTAGTTAACAATATAAATAATTTTAATTAAAAAATAGCATCTACAGTAAAGAAGTCAGAAGCCATCTGCAGCAAATCTTCCACATATGAATTAGAAATATGAGCCCGTACTCTGCATGCTTTCCCTTACTGGAGATAGAAGGATCATAGAAACCAATGGCCTTTTAATTTGACTTCTTGAAACAGACGAAATGAAAGACACATGTGACCCCAACAGCCATTAACAAGTTCACAGAACACTTCAGACACACACATGTGATTTCAAAATGTTTATATTTTAGACAAATATAGAAATTTTTCCTTACAAGCCCTGACTTACTCATTGCTCATGGACAATCTAACATGAGGCCATTTGAGCAATGAGGCCAAACTGTGCAAGGGCAAACGCTAGCACATTCTTGTATGGTGTTGCCTGCTTTAATTCCACAGGGAATTCCAATGTCATGTGTTTTTCATTTTAAATTCTGCCTCTTTGAATGCTATTTCCTCCCTTTTGGCTTTCACCAATGTTCCAAGAATCTCTAGCAAATAAAAAATGCAAATGTCCAGTGAAGCTCTGGACACTTTCCTGCCCTGTGTCTAAACAATCTGAGCCTGAAGTTAATGAGTTCATTCAGTTCATTACCAAGTCAAGGTCAGAGTGCTGATGGTCAGGAGCCATAACTTCCTTATTAAATATCTTCACTGTGATGAGCTTAGCTGATATCTTCTCTTTTGTTCTTTCCTCAGAGAATCTATGGGAGTGATTAGTCTATAAAAGACAAACCTCAACAGCTGTGCTAGCTTGAGATGACTTGGACTAGTACTGACGTGATCATCCTTGGGTTAGCATGAGTACTGAGGTGATCAGCCTTGGATTAGAATGAGTACTGAGGTGATCAGCCTTGGGTTAGAATGAGTACTGAGGTGATCAGCCATGGGTTAGCATGAGTACTGAGGTGATCAGCCATGGGTTAGCATGAATACTGAGGTGATCATCCTTGGGTTAGAATGAGTACTGAGGTGATCAGCCATGGGTTAGCATGAGTACTGAGGTGATCAGCCTTGGGTTAGAATGAGTACTGACGTGATTAGCCATGGGTTAGCATGAATACTGACATGATCAGCCTTGGGTTAGAATGAGTAAGAGGTGATCAGTTTATCAATAGGGAAAGCTAATTTGGGGCTCATAGCTTTGGAAGCTTCTGTTCATTGAAGAACCTAGTACTTTAGACCTTGACTAGGAAGGAGTGCATCATGAGGAACACACTGGGAGTAAGGCAGTTACCTCATTGTTGGGGCATACAAGAGAAGAGGAAGTGACAGGGGTTCCAGAATCACTTTCAGGACATACCTTCAATCACCCAAAGGCCTACCATTAGACTCACTAAAGTTACCATCCCCCAACAGTGCCATACTTGGAATTAAGCCTTGACACTTGACTCTTTGGGAGACACTTACACTCCAAAGCAATATCCAAGTTTAAAAGTCTCCAAATTACCTCTATAAAGATGCTCCATACCTGACTATAGGCCCTCTCAACAAGACACACAAAGTTCTTCTATGGAGCCTTCTACTTCTGGATTCTGTTACTAACCAGGTAAAAATCATATGCAGACCTAGTGTGACTACAACCCTAAAAAGTAATTGTACTTTTGTACTACTTTTGTTCTTTCCATTACTTAAAGCTTTGCAGTGTTGCAGGGCTGGAGGGGCAACTTGGAGGTTAAGAGCAGTGTCAACTCTTCTAGAAGACTCAGATTTAGTTCCCAGTATCCACACAACAGCTCTCAACTGTTCATAATTGCAGTTCCAGGAGATCCAACACTCTTTTGGCCTCTGCAAGCATCAGGCATCCATATGGTATGAAAATATATGTAGGCCAAACACCTAATGTGGGAATGTCTTTCTGTATGATGTGAATATCATTCTTTAAATAAAGAAACTGTTTTGGCCCTAGGTGAGCACCATAGAAGGAGCAGGTGGGGAATAGAGCATAGGTAAGAGTAGGATGAGGGAGAGATTGAGCCAGACACCCAAAGAAGCAACATGTAAGGAACACAGGTGAGCCACGGGCCACATGGCAAGACAGATTAATGAAAATGGGTTGAATTAAGATGAAGGAGCTGGCTAGCAATGTGCCTAACCCGTAGGCTGAACAGTATGAAATTAATGTAAGTGTCTGTGCGTTTCTTTGGGACTTTGGGATGGCTGGTCCAGATAAGCAGCAGTGGGTGAGTCAAACTGTGGGGCAACAACTCCATTGTTACAAACACCCATGCGTGTAAAATAATAATAAAAATGTTTTTGTTGTTTTTACAGGCTTGTCATTTTGGATGGACAGAAAAGACATACAGCAAGCTGAAAACACTTCTTGTAAAGCCTTCAGCCAACCCTGTAAAATCTGTGCTTTGGGACTATGAGGCACATACCCACTATTTACCAGTTAAGGAGATGATTAGGATTTAATTTTCAACAGAACTATCCAATCACCCACACTCTTTGCTCCCTCATTATGCACACATGGATGTGGGATAATTAGAATTTAATCACGAACATGGAATTCAGCTCTTCGTAATTTCAGCATATCATAGAGCCCCTTCCCCCATGAATTTTGCAAGCCAGTTTCAAAGATCCTCAGAAATGTGGAACATGTTTTGCAAGAGTCAACAACAGACAGGCTTTTACTGTACTGCCTTTACTTTATTTTAAGTTACATTAACTTCCTTATTTTGATTTTGGGTTAAGTATGTATGAGTTAAATCTCAGCCAAAAGTTCATATGACTAAATCATAATATCGTTTTATCACATGAATTATGGAGAAAATATAATTAAAAGTACATTTCTTTGTATGTTTTCATATAAGTGTTCCAAAAAACAATTTGAAAAAACATGTTGCATTTAGTTTCTTAATAGGCAATAATAATAGGAAGGCTTTTTAAAAAATCCACACCCCTCTTCATGTTTTTCCACTTTCTAAAATGAATTTCTTCATTCAGAAACTATTTTTTATCATGTGTGGTATCTCTGACAATGCACAGGAAACACTGAAGTGAACAGGAGAGAAATTTCCGTTTGTGGGTCATGCTACAGGGGCAGTGATGCAAGAGACACAACATATTTGTCACCAGGACTTTGTGAGTATCCAGACAGGTTGGGAAGGGTAAGAAGAAGGAGAGATTAAAAACAACCTGTGTTTTGGAAGTGGCAGGAAGGTATCTGATACCATCCTGAAAGATAGGAAAAGCATAATAAGGAACAAATATAGGGTAAAGGATTGTGTTGGTTTGAATAAGAATTGTCCCCATGGGCTCATTGTTGAGTGCTTGATCACCAGGGTCTTCTATTTAGAAGAATTTAGAGGTGTGGCCTTGTTAGAAGAAATGTGTTACTAGTGGTAGGCTTTGGAGTTTCAAAAGCCCATTCCAAGCCCAGAGTCTCTCTATTCATGCTGCCTGCAGATCCATATGTAGAACTCTCAACTACTTCTCCAGCACCATGTCTACCTGCATGCTGCCATTTTTCTCACCATGATGACAATGGACTAAACCTCTGAACCTATAAGCATGCCTCAATAAAATATTTTCCTTTATAAGGATTGCCATGGTTATAGTGTCTCTTCACAGTAATAGGAACTCTAGCTACAACAGTTTCTTAACATAGTAAAGGCATATACAACAAAAAACATAGTCAACATTATCTAAATGGAGAAAAACTCAAAGCAATCCCTTTAAAATTATGAAACAAGAATTTCTGTGATCCCTACTCCTTTTCAACAGTGTTAAAAGCAGTACCAACAGCAACAGGGCACATCATGGAAAAGAAAGAATGAAGAATACCAGAAAGTCTGCTGTGCAGCTGCCTCTTTCCAAAAGTTCTGTATAAACAAATCTTGGACAATTAAAATATCAATAGACATAATGGACAAGAGAAATTCTCACAGAGTTCCATATCTAGATGAATAATTACAGGCCATTAATGATCGCTGAGAGAAACAGAATTAGCCTCTTCCTGGGGTGAACCCCCACTGCTTATCCAGGACAAACTGGTCAGCCCTGTGACACATAAACAACAAAAATAGACCCAGCATGTTGTGTTTACATGTTTGTTTATGTATGTGTGCATGTGTGCGTATGTATGTAATACAATTAAAAGACAAAGATGTTATCAATTTGAGGGGCCATGGGAAGGGTTAGAGAGAGGAAGAGGACATTAATAGAGTTAGAGGAAGAAAAAGGATGATAAATAAAGTTGTTAAGTTATATTTTAACTAAAATTTTAAAAGAACTAAGTCTACAGTTACCTGATTAGAACTTGATAATAAGTAAATAACATATTTCCCTCAATTCAGCATTGTAATGACTCTAAGTAGCTATTAGTATCTGGTAAGTTATCTAATTGCTTGGATATGTAAATAAGATATCTTTCCTTCCACAAAAGACTTGAGGTAGTTAGCATTATAACAGTATAAAGAACTAGAACTATATTACAAATCTGTGAATAGATGTAGAGGTTTGGGGTAAGAACAATAAGGGTGGGAAAAAAGTGCAAAGTCCAAACATAGTAAAGGTAGCCAAGCCTTGCATGTTTACTGGAAGTTAGCTCAAATCCAACCTGAACAGCCAATGAATATCATCCATCTGTCCAGCAATCAGAGCAAAGAGAGAACCAAAATGTCACCCATGGGTTCATATAATATAAAACAACCAATTGGCTAGAGGAGACACAGCTTTCTTTCCTTCTCTCTCTTTCTTTCTCTCTCTCTTTCTTTCTTTCTTTCTTCCTTCCTTTCTTTCCTTCTTTCTTTCTTTCTTTCTTTCTTTCTTTCTTTCTTTCTTTCTTTCTTTCTTTCCTTCTTTTCCTTCTTTCTTTTAATAAGGACCAGAGATATATTTTTGTCAATGAAAGAATGAGTGAGATAAAGCTCTTTCCATATATTATGTCAATAACTGACATAACAATAAATATTTTCTAAAAATGTACCCCAATACACCCTAGTGGAAGATAGATTCCAGTATTTCCTAACAGAAGGTGATTCACAGTGGAAATTAAGTTGTGGTCCAGGAATTCAGAACTCTACAACTGGATTTCTAAATGTCCAGATTTCTAATACCTCATGGTAAAGGAATCTACATGCTCTGGTATATCCTTCTATAATTATTACAAAATCCTATTTTTTTCAGTAAGTTAAAATTATACTGTTAAAATTACAATAAGATTTATTCAGGAAGTAATTTAGTTGATGGCTTATACCAAGAGTACCAAATGTTGGGAATCCATCATTACAAACATGTCTCTACTGTTCCTACTTATGGGAAAAACACAGAAGGGATCTGCTGCTGGTGAAGTTGGATTATGGGAATGTGGGATGACCTTGAAGCATCATAGCTTTATATATAGTGAAGATATGGAACAACAACTCTCCATTCATCCCTCTAGTCCTTAGCAACCAACATTATACTTTCTATTTCTACAAACTTAGAAGTCTCAGACAGTATACATGGAATTGTATCATATTTGTCCTTCTATGGCTGACTTTTTCATCCAGTCAATGAATATCCTTCATGTACATCCATATTGACAATTATGACAGGATTTACCTTTAAAGTTTGAATAACGTACTTTATATGTTTATAATACTGCATTATGTTTCTCTATGTACTCATTCATTTATAAACATCTTTTTCATAATATATCTTCAATGTGTAAATCTTTTACATTCTTAATTTGTTCTTACCCTATTATTTATGATGTACTTATATATGTGTGGTACATATATACAACATATTTACATTTATCATAGATATGTGTATATACACACATATGTGATACAGTTATGTTTTATGCACCTCAGACTGTCTGAAAATCTGTTATCCTTCTGCCTCAGCTTCTAGAGTGCTGGAATTATAAGCATGTACCACAGCACCTGGCTTTGATGAGATGGTTAATCTCTTATTTGAATATTTATTGTTTGGGAGTACAAATGCAGCTGGGTTTTGTGTGTTAATTTTGTACAGTGTGTATCTGATGATTTTTAAATTCTAGTAGATATTGATAGACTTTTTATCAATCTTCTCATGCTATACTGAATGTAAACAGGAGCCATTCTGCCTCCTTTTGAATCACATGGCTTCTATTTTTCTTATATAATGGTTCTAGCTAAGCCTTCTGGTGCTACGTGGTCTGCAAGTACTAAAAGTAGTGAGAATGAAAATCTGTGTCTTTTTCCTAGTCTTCATAGAAAATCTATAAGCATTTTATTATGTAATATGTTGATAGTTTGGGGTTTTAGCTTCAGGTACAGTCTTTATTGAGGTAACTTCTGTCTATATTTTTACTGAACATTTTTATCATGACAGGTTGCCAAATTCTATCAAATATTGTTTTACATTTATTGAGACAATCACTTGTTGTTTTCTTGCACTCTGTTAGTGTAGCATAAATTATCACTTTGTGGCTATTAACCATCCTTGGTTGATTTTTCTTCTATTGTTTTTCTATGTTCTGTCTTAATAATTTGACCTTGATCCAAACTATTTCATTCCTCTTTCTAAAATGTTGGTTTTAGTTTCTTCCTTTTTTCGTATCTTGAGATACAGGCTTAGTTGGGCTTGTTTCTTTTTTCTTAGTAATATAGTCTTATATAGAAACATCTCTCACAGAAGAGTCTTGACATTTACCAGGTGCACACATTTACCAGGTTTCTCTCACACTGTACATAATGTTGTACATTCTGCATCATTCAAACCAGATTTACAAGTCAGCAAGGTTTGTTGGCAATTTAACATTTGGCAGGTTACTAATGCCAAAAATGCCTAGGGTTATGATTCCCCTGAAATGATACTTTAGCTGATGGATAGTTAGTTAATACAGCATTCCTACACTTAAATACTGTGCTAATTGACATTTTTACATTTTGGCACATGATAATTATTAATAAGAGCTTGAAGCAATATTCTTAAGTTTTCTATGGCCAACAACAAAATAAAATGTCTGACATTCATTTGTTGAATACAGTTTTATTATATTTTGATTCTTCAAAATATAAATATGTATGTGAGTGTATGTACTTATGTGTACATATTTACATATTACATGTGTATAATAAATGAACAACATGATTTACTTTAATCTTCAGACTTTTTCTTATTATTTTGACACCTAATGAATTGTTTGATCAAAGTATTTTTTAAAAATTACAATAGACATATAGTCAAAAAGAATTAGCTTCTTACTGAATATGTAATTGTGCTCATTTATAGAAATCAAAAACATTTTCAAATAGTTAGAAAAAAATTTGTCCTTAAATTTTTTCTAAAATAGCTCAAATGCACCCATTCCTATCAGATTTTTCCATCTAGGCAGCTGAAATGTATGCCTAGGAGAATTTGGTCACATGTTTTCTGAGAAGTATGAAGAATTAACATAATTTGGGTTTTGGAAAACCCATGCCTTGTGAAATTGTAAATTATCTTCCTTGCTAAAGTCAGTTTTAATTAAATATATAATCATTTGTAGCTGAAATTGCCACAACTGAAATAGCAGATGTGTAGCAAAGCCAGTCTTTTCTTGGTCCATTTGCTTGAGAGCATTTCTGTTTATGCCTTAGTGCTAACTAATACATGATATGCCTTAGCTAGCAAAACTGCAGTGGGAAATAATTCTTTGTACATTCTGACTAGTCTTTCTTTTGCCATGAAAATCTATAAATTTGGCATCTGTGGCTGAATGTGAGCCCAGAAACAATATGAAGACTTGATGAAATTTCTGAATACAGAATTAAGTTTTACTTCAGAGAATCCCACATTTTAACTATTGAATTAGACCTCTTTTGCCTTAGTATGAATATTAAAAATAAAAGTTTATCTAGCTGCTCTGTTGTATATGAGGACCAATGTGAAACATTTGAAAAAGGCCAACAATCTTAGAAAAAACTCTCACATTTTCTCTACAAAATAAAAATCCTCTACAGTGCAGAAAATGTTGAGCTCTGAAGCCACAGGCTCCGGTGATGTACTTCAATATTTGCCTATAAAGTCTGGTGTCACGCTCTGCAAGACTGTCACTTTGACTAGAGCCAATGTCTGTAAACATAAAATACACCCCTGCTCCTTTGATTTCTACTCATGTGATAAGGAGCAAGACCAAAAATGGCTTGGGGATGAGAGGTTTGTTTTAACAGTTTCAGATAACAGTCCAGCCTGAGGGGAAGTCAGAACAGGAAGTCAAGACAGGAACCAGGAGGCAGGAAGTAAAGCACAAACCATGGAGGAGTGCTGCTTACAGAGTTTTCCTCCATGACTTCCCTAGCCTATTTTCTTATACTACCCAGGACTACCTGGCCAGAGGTGACACAGCCCACAGTGAGCTGGGCCCTCTAAAACTGATCATTAATCAAGACTTGTTGACAGGCCAATCTCATGAAGTCATTTTCTCAATAGAAGTTTCTATTTCCTGATGATTTTAACTTGTGCTAAATTTAACCATACTTAATACAAAAATCAAAAGAACCTGTAACTAATTTAGTTCTTAAGATTAAACTCTTTATACAGGAACAAATTTGTTTAAAAATATTTCCATGTCATTAAGTGTGTGTATGTCTGTGTTTGTGTTCAATTAAAACATACATACACACAAAGTTAATTGTTTTAAAATTACAAATATCACATTGTGATCATAAATAGGACTATAATGAGATTAAATTAGATTCCTCGTGGCAAATAGAATTTTAAAAAATCATACTGGAGAAATAATAGTCACTTGGTCATAGTCTACCTTTGCCTGGGTTAATTTGGGGAAACAGAGGATATATTTTGATGTAGGTAAGTAAAATACATAGCAAGTGGTATCCTGTATTGCCCTCCTATTTTGTCTTTTTGGTTATTAGTACCCACTTATACAATCTCCCCATCCCTATAGTGAGAGTCAGTTTGTCTGGATGGGGAGCGCTGAGCCTAAGGACCCTAGCATGAGCTTAGCTCCCCAATGCCTATGCACAACACCAATTTCCTGTCACATCATACCAACAAATGGCAAGCTTTCAATTCAGTTCCTGCTCTACCCTCTTCCTTTTAAACTTTAGGTTTAAATGTTGAATTGAGAAGCCCCAGTCAATGGTAGCAAACCCAAACCATGATCCCAAATTCCTTGAGTAGTCTCTTATGGTCTACCCCAAGCAAGAGCACATAGATTAGTTCTGTAGGAATTTTTTTTTTCTAAAATAACAGTAGTCATGATTATCAGTACTAAAAACCTTCACATCCTTAGTAAATAAGAGCCAACCACATGGAAATGCAGGTGAGTAGCTTTGGAGAACACAATGGGTGTGAAGAGAGTGTCCAAGTGCCATTGGAAATTCTTGTAATCTCAGAACTAGAAAGAATGGGCCAATGGACTTTCAGGTTTGCCAGGCTGGCAAGACCGTCACAATAAAGAGAAAAGGAGGAGAGAAGAGAAAGGTGTTGAAGGCCTCCTTCTCATGATGTGATGCTTTCCAATGAGAATACAATGTGAGTCAAATATGGGATTCAGCTAGCATATTTGAGAAACTAAACAAAATAATTAGCTTTAATCCTATTGTTTTTAATAACCTGGGACATTTTTAAATAATTTATTTAACATGTGTGTGTGTATATATAAGTGCATATCTGTGTGTAGGTATATTCATCATGTAACTCAAAACCAGATGTGAACAACCCAGCATGGGTAATGGGAATCAAACTTAGGTCTTTGGGAGAGCTGTATATGCTCTTAACCGATGAGCCATCTCCCCAGCCCCTTATGCAAACTAATACATATGATTCTTGTCATTTCAAGTTGAAAATATTTTAAAAGTTGACACATTTTCTTTCTTTCTTTCTTTCTTTCTTTCTTTTTTTTTTTTTTTTTTTTTTTTTTTTTTTTGCATTGTCTTTGAAACCCAAGTGTAGTTAGTATCTATGGCACTTTTCAGTTTTAGCCATATTTTAATCCCTCAGACACTTGAGCCTGTGGGCCCACACCGAGCAGTGCAACCATCAGAAGTCTTTAGAAACTTGGGGGTCCCTGGCAGGAAGCCAACTCTTTTTAAACTAAAGAGTGGTAGTAATGACAAGCCCCCCAAATTACCCCAACCCCCGGTTAATCTTAAGCTTAAAGTCTGTGGATAGCTTCCGACCTGCTCATGGACATGCTTGTGAATGTTAAGAAGTTTTTGTAATTTACCTACAAAATAAATACACCAAATTAGTCGTGAAGCCAACAGCCTATAACCCCAAACACCCGAGGATCTGGTAGGAGCAAAGGAAATTGGCCATATATATCCTTAGAACTGCCAAAGCATTTTACTGTCCAGCTGTGAACCTTGGCACCCTAAGTCTGCTGGGAAGACACAGGCCAGAGACAAGTCTGGCCTCAGGAGAAGCAGCATTGAGGGGATTTATTGTCTTTCCATTGTTTTTGAAAATCAACAAGACTCATTAAGAGGAGAAAGAAGTTGGAACCTTCTCTGGTCCCTTTTATCTTCCTCGCTGTTTAGACAGGTGCAAGGGTAGAATTATCTGGTGTATTTATAGAATTTCTAGAGTGGAACAAACCATTGCAAATGTGACCTTTAAAGCCCATGAATGAAGAGAAGCTTTACTCTGGGGACACGAAAAAAGCACATCTTTCACTTTATTTTCCTCATCTGTAGAAGATTTCATGGTATTTGAAATCTTACATTTTTTACAGAAGGTGCCTCAGATCTGATCCTCACTGCCCCTCACACTAATTTAGGCTACAGCCTCTAGTATACCTCTGCTCATGCCATGACAAGCAAATCAAAATCTGAAATTTGCCCATTTCAATATTCGCAACTCTTTGAAGTATGGATACTAATTATTCTCTCTCTCTCTCTCTCTCTCTCTCTCTCTCTCTCTCTCTCTCTCTCTCTCTCTCTCTCTCTCTCCCCCTCTCCCTCTCTCTCTCTCTCTCAAACTCATAGGGCAGGTAAATCTCAAGAATAAATACATGGTGAGAACAAGAACTGAGGTTTGATCCTACGCAGACTAAGTTTCAGTCCGTGAACAAGAGCTGTCTTAGAACTACTGTGGCATATGTTACTCTGCATAAGGCTGTGAAAACCATGGGTACACCTTAAACACACTGCCAAATAACAAGAAACCAAGTGCTTAGAAATTTGGATGGTTCTTTATCTTAGAAATTGCATATCAACTGAGTCAAAGGATGAAAATTCCAGGCTTGTAAAAGTGTTCTGCAAATTTTCCCCGTAGCCTTGAAAGTTGTCATACATCTGTATCAAGACCCTTCCAAACAGCCTCCTGATTTTCAAAAAGCCTTACCCTTGAGTTCTTTGAAACACTTCTGTTTGTAATGCTGCATCTTTGCAGTTTTAGGGGCTATAGATGCCATACTGAGTGGTTAAGAGTACTTGTTTCTCTTGCAGAGAACCCAGGTCGGTTCTCTTGGTTGCCTATAACTGTCTAATTCCAATTCAAGGAGTTCCAATGCATCTCTTCTGGCCTCACAGTCCAGGCACATACAGGCTTAAGTAGATAAACCATCCATACACATAAAATAAAAGTGGTTTTAAAGGCACTTTTCAGGTCTATCTTTGGTGTCTTCATTTACCCAGATAGAACTGATCTTTCTTTGTCAAGATTCTCAAAAGAGCCCTTAATGACATTACAGATTCACTTACACTATATACAGCAGCAGCGTTTTGCACTCATACTTACCTTCATGGCTATTAAGTCCCTTAAGGGCCAGAGAGAGCGTGTGCCACAGTTAGTGAGACATAACTAGGCTGGAAGCTGTAATCTCTCTCTTCATTAGCTATTTGACTGTGGCCAAGTCAAAGATTCAATTCCCTCTCTGGTCCTGCTACTTCCTCTGTGTTCAAAAAACATGATGATGGTGGAAATGGGGCGCACTTCTTGGGCAGCCAGAAAGAGTGACAGGAACAATAAATAGCAAAGGAACATGAAGCTGCTCTTCTTCATGTCTACATTCCTCTCCCTGCTCAGTGCATGCCCCACATAGAAGCACATCTTAGAGGAAAAAAAAATAATGTTATTAGCTAAGTGAAGAATAGTAAAGACTCACATTATGGCAAAATATCTCCCTTTGCTCACTCACCCAATGGCAACTGTTCATGTCTGTTGTAGAAGATCTTGCCAAATTATCCAGATTCAACTGAAAAATGTGGAGACTTTGTATCACTGAAACTGGCTTGAACAGTTCTGACTTTGTCAGAAAGTCAAAATCATTCCTAGATCCCTTGTATAATGGAAGGGGGATTATGTTGTTCCATTGTAAATAATTGTCCCACCCACTGGTTTAATAAAAAGCACTGATTGGTCAAAGGCATACAGGAAGTGTGGGTGGGGCTAACAGACTAAGAAAACTTTGGGAACAGGAAGAACAGAGCAGAATGCCAGAGAGAATCCAGAAGAAGCAAAGGACAACTATGCTGCTCTGAGAAAAGGTACAGAGCTGCATGGCTGAACAGGATAAGAGGCATGGGTTAGATTGAGGGTAAAGAGTTAGCAAGTTATATGCCTGGGCCTTAGGCCGATCAGCCTAAAACTATTGTAAGCATCTGTGTGTCTCTGTGGCTCTGTGGTCTGCGGGCCTAAACCTTGAGGTTAGGCCTGAAAGTCTGGGACAGAAACTTCTTACTACATATATTCTTTCTCTCAGGACTGTATTTGGTTGGGAGAAGGATAAGAAAGGCCTGCCAGAGAAGCTCAAATGTCCCAGCACACACTTTCCAGGATTCCAAAAGAATGCTTAGATGTAATCCACAGAAGGGGGGAAAAAAGAGAGTTCATATCTCTCTTAGAAACCAAATTCTTGGGGATCAGCTCTAACTTGATTTGCATTATTCATTTTTCTCTAAATTTCTTAGTTTTATACAGATTTCAATGTATTGTGATAAATTAGTTTTTAGAATGACAGTAAGAAAGTTTGGATTTGAAGCTGTACCATCCTTCAGGCTCAAGCCCTGTGAGGTACCAGTTTGATGTGCCCTCCCCACCACCCAGAAAGAAAGTACTGGAACTTCTATGTTCAGCATGATGGTCCCAAGGGCAGCACAGTGTCTCTCCTGTGAAAAACTAGGTGCCTGGCAGACAGGAGGAAGCTGGAAGAAGTTGGTTCTTTCTTATCCTCTTCCTGTAAAGACAGTGTTCCAGTTCACTCAGGACACACCCCTGGGGTGCCTAAAATAGCCCTTACCCACCAAGCCTGTCCATGTTTCCATTAGGATTCTCTTAGTCTACAGAACTGTGAGAAAATACCTTATTCATAATCTATGCAGCTTCAGGTGTTCTGTCATAGCAGTCCAACTTAATGGTACCTTTCTGAAAAGTAGTCAATATAAACCCACAAGTGAAGTCTGGTTGTTGTTTTGTTTTGTTTTGTTTTTGAGTAGCAATCAATATATTAACTTGGGCCCCCTCACATCCATACTTGTATATATATATATATATATACATGTATGTATGTATATGTATATGTATGTATATATATATATATAGTCACAGAGTCTCATATTGCTCTTATCAATTCATTCAAATATATCTGCCTATGAACCATTAAAAGCAGTTTTAATAAAAGTTAAAAGATGTAGACACACACCATTTGATTCCACAGTCATTTTAAAAGAGAAAGCAAACTGAAAATCCATCCCTTATGAATGGCTCCATTTTATTTTAAGATGAGAAACAAAGACTTCATTCGCAAGTATTTGTTGTACTTTTCTTTGTTAGAAACAAGGATCTTTTCTCTGTGACAAACTTATTTCATTGAAAGATAACAAATGGCTTCCTCAACTAGAACACAGGTCTTCTGCAAGTCCTAACTGTAATGAAATAACAATGTTCTACTGTCTTGTGTTTGGGGTTTTGTTTGTTTGTTTCTTTGTTTTTGAGGCAAGGTCTTGACGTGTAGCCCAAGCTAGCATCTTTCAATCCTTATACCTCAGTCTCTGAAGAAGTTGGGATTATAAGTGTACAACATCTCAATTTAGTAACAGTCTTAATTTCATAATAATTATCACTAAGCTGTTGGTTTTGGTCATTTTGCATCTGAGTTAGTTCTGCTACCCGTTTATATTTATCTTCATCATTTGTTTATCGTCACTAACCATTGTATATTTCAGATCTGCCACTGCTGCCACACCTGTACATCCTGCTCCATGGGGGGCCCTGAAAAACTCCAATAACAACTCCATCATCCCAGCCTTGCCCATTGACAGGCTTTGGAGAGGGTCCACACCACCTCACAAGACACAGCTGCAGTGGATACCCTCACACCTGACATACACAACCAACTGTACTTGCCCAAGAGCTCCATGGTAACCATTCAGCTTCAACTGCATACTGTGGAGAATTATGAAGCCTAGATTTATATGTGAATTTGTCCTTTGGAATCCCTAGATTCAAATTATCTTTCCCTGACTATTCTATCCTATTTGTTGGCAAGTTCAATGTCACTAGAAGCAAAGGTGCTTGCAGCCATGTGATTATCTCCAGGCAATCAATCAATCATCAATCAATCAATCAATCAATCAATGACAAAGGGATCTTCATCCAGAACATAAGTTGCATGGACATCTCATAAGAAGATGGAGAGTAGGAACAAGAGGAAGTAAGAATAAGGCTTCCAACATTAGAGGATCATTTCCTTGACTCTTCTAACAAAAATGTACAAGCCATCAAAAGAGGCAATTTTTAGGTAGAAACCAAACTTGAAGACAGTATAGTTTTATAATTCTTAATGCACTTTGGTTTCCAAACTATTTCACTAAGAATTCCGCAGGTAAAAATTTATTTTACAGCTTGATCTTTCTCATTTAAAATGTTGTTCACTCTAGCATTGACCTCTAGTAATTACGTTCACATTGATCTTGGCTGTTCTAGAAAACAGATAAGACTTAGTAGCAGAATTATCAGAAAAAAAAGTAAATCCTATAGTCCCAAATGATCTACCTACACTGGGAATAGCTTTAATGGAGATAGTGAATCATGTGGTGAAAATTGATAATTTAGCAGAGGCCATAATGATAGAATTGTCACATGTAGTCACAAAAACAATACCTTTAAAAGTTTTTTTTCTTTCTTTGTTTCATTTTTTTGTCTTTTGAAATGAGGTCTGATGGGGTAGCCCAGACTGGCCTTGAATTCAGAATCCTCTTGAGGGCTATGGTTACACCAGTGTGTCATTGCACCTAAGCAACTTTCTCTCATAATGCAGAAAAATCTGTGGTAACCAATGAATAATAAGCACAGACATAAAAAATTGAACCATTTTTTAAAATTACATTAAAAATTTAATTGACTATTAAGTATAATGAAATGTTTTATTCTCGTTAGAAATCTGATGGACAGTAAAAGGAAAATTAGGCAACATTATGACCTGGCCCTCCTAACTAATAATAATAATAATAAAACACAAAATTATAGTACCAAGTGAATAAATTTTGCAGCACAAGAAAGCTATGTAGAAAACACATACAGACAATGTGGAAAGGTTTCCTCTTAAATTTACATGGGGGAAAAACTACTTTTTCTCAGTAGGAACCAGAGGCTGTGCCATGGGGACATGAAGAGTCCTCTATGTACGACCGAGTAGTGACTCATTTGTAAAGTGTAGAGCATGGCTGTTCTGGCTTACCCTCTTCTCACCACCTGGACTTTCCACCCTCTCCCATCCTAACATGGTTGTATGCTCTACAGTGCAGCAACTTCACTGCTTCAGTCTCACCAAGTCCATTAAACCACTTCATCATTCAGACCTGAAAAGCTGATTTAGTCTTCACATGATTACCACCATGCAGTGTCCTCCATCCCTTTATCTGGAGATGTCTTCCTGTACACTGTGAATTACCATTGGTTAATAAAAGGTTGTTTTAGCCTATGGCAAGGCATCTTGGAGGCAAGCATGAATCCCAAGAATAGATAAAGGAGAAAGAGGGCAGAATTAAGGAAGATTCTGCAAGACACCACCGAGAAGGCAAGGTGTAAAGGTAATGCCACACAGCCATGTGGCAAAGTAATACTTTAATAGAGATGGGTTTAGTTAAGATGCAAGAGCAGTTATCAATGAGCCTAAGCTATAAGCCAAACAGTTTGTAATTAATATAAGCCTTTGTGTGATTACTTGGGGCTAAGAGGCTGTAGGACTAGGCAGGGCCAGAAACATCTGACTAGATCAGGTCATTCTGTATTTTAATTTTACTGAGTATCACTTGCCAGCTAGTAGTATGTTATGCTAGGAGGTACAGAAAAAAAAATAGAATATAACTTCTGTCTTCTCTAATCTTCTGTTCTAAGCAGTAAGAAAAAAGAAGATAGGCTATTAGAAATGAGAATGCACTTGGAGGATGCTGAGGATGGAAGAAGCCACATGAATTAGGCTGAATGGGGTTGGGTAAGACCACATTATAAGGGTTCCAAAGTGAATGATTAAATACATTTTCAGGAGTGTGTACACAAAACAAACAGTGACACACCCCATCGTGTATCAAAGACAAAAACAGATGAAAAGAGTCTCATTCTCCTCTGTAAACTGTGACTGGATCATTCAGTTCAACAACTTGGACAACACCTTCAAGTCCTTCATGCCTCCCCCCATGTAACCAGCTTTCCTTTGGTATCTACCACTCATTATCTTCTTGCTTCTCTCAAACATAGGACCACTGAAATTTTATATGCTTCTCAACTTTCTAAAACATATTTCCCTGGATAGCTGAGTGTTCTTCTTCTGGAATCTCTGTTTGCATGTTACCAAACTATATAAGAAACCTCAAATCCACCAAAACACTATCTTAAACAATAGAGCCAAACAGATTTTCTAAACAAGGCATAGGAATGGCCAGCACCCATATTAAAATATTGAACATCACTGAGAAACAGCAAAATGAAAATCAAAACAAAATAAGTCCTTATTCCTATAAGAATGTCTGTTATTAAAAACACAAAAGATAACAGGTGCTGCTGAGAACATAGAGAGAAATGGACCCTGGCACAGTGTGGGAGCTAATGTAACTTAGTACAACTATTACTGAAAACAGTTTAAAGGGGGTGCCAAAAGCTAAACAAAAGGTCCAGCCATTCTCCCACTGGTTATGTACAACAAAGGAAATGAAATCGGCATGTTGAAAAGACAACTGTTCTTGCACATGTATGGCAAGACTTGTCACAAAAGCCAAGAAATAAAGATAATGTGAGTGTTCTTCAACCAATGAACAAAGAAAGCGTAATACATATATACATGCCCCCAATTAAATAAAATCCTATCTTTTCTGACCACGTGTATCAAATTGGAAATCATTATGTTAAGTGAAGTAATCCAGGCTCAGAAAGAAAAATGTCAGATCTCACTTATCTGTGAAACCTAAAAGCAGGAATCTTACAAATGCTGACAGCAGAATCATGGACCAGAAGATGAAGGAGTATATGGAGAGATGATGCATGGGTAGTATGTTGTAGGTAATAAGGATAAGACGTTCTGGTGTGCTATTGTATAGTAAAGTGACTATGGACAGTAATAATGTATTGGGGGGGGTTATTTTTTATTTTTTACAAAGCTAGATGGACTTTAAAATAATAAATGAGAAGATAGATTTTCAACTTGTTTTAAACATTAAACATTACACAGGTGTAAGAACATCACACAATGTCCCATAAATATGCACAGTTTTATGCTTTAAATATTAGCTAAAGCAATTTTAAATTCAGTCAAATAAATAAATATCTCTTTCTTGGGAAAGATTCCCCAAACACTCCCCCACTCCAGTAAAATAGCAGCCCCTAACCCTACCACCTCACTCCATATTCCCATTAACGTACTTTATTCCCTGTCTCTGAACATAATTTGGCATGCCATATGTTTGGAATGTCTGCCTTCACTTTTCTCCAACACAAAATTTATATAACAAGGATTGACTGTTGTATTGATTGCCTAACACAAAGCTGGTGTGTAGCAGACATTCTATATGTAACTAATCAATTAAAGAGCATAGCTTCTGTGCAGATAGAGGTTTAAAAAAAAGAAGAATGGGAAAAGTAAGATACTCTTATGGTGGCAAAGACTAGCTAGCTCCTTTAGTATTGTTACACTGAAGGTTTACTAATTCCCTCACTCTTTCCTTTGCTGTATATACCACTCCACCCAAACATATGATATTCTGTACCAAGAATCCAAATGTGGGACACAATGACACCAAGCTAGTGCCCTATCTCTTGTTTGAGGCAGAGTATAGCTTAGTGGCTCAGCTTGGCCTTGAATTTACCATTGGACTGCTTCATCCTCCTGCCTCAGACTCCAAGTAATTGAGATTGCAGACCTGTACTGTTAGGCCTAGCTTGTTAATTGGATTTTCAATTCTCAACTATATTGTTGGTTAATCTCTTCTTCTCAATTGACTCATGGCCTTTTTGACCCCAATAGTGAGTAATTCAATTACATAAAATTCTTCGAATCTTTAGGTTAAAAACTCATTAAGCAAACAAAATTGAACACATTTGCAGGAAATATAAGTTTAACTCCTACAGTAAATCAAGATTTTTCTTTTTAGTCCTAAATAAATTAGTGATCAGAGCAAATTAAAAGAAAGTGGTGGGAGAAAACAGATAGACATTATGAGAAAATGATCAGCTTCTCCCAGAATTTTAGAAATTATTTGGCTTATGACCTACAAAATCAGAGGAACGATAGTACATCCGGGTGGGAAGGATGGAGTCTACACTAAGTTACTGACTTGTGAATAACACACATCTGGCAACAACTTGTAGAAATACTCTCATTCATTGATGACTTTGACTTCTTAACACTTTTATGTTAAGAAGTTATATTATATTAGTTTATTATTGTATATATTATTTTATTATGTAATGTAATTTTATTATTTTTCAGATGCCCTTTTGTTTTCTAAGGAGAGAGAGAGAAATGTAGTAAGAAGTTTCTCTGACTATCTGGCCCCATGGTCTAGACAAAGCTCTCTTACCTGCGGTCTGGCAGCTGCTTATAAAAAACTATGAAATAATTATTCAGAGGCTTATATTAATTATAAGCTGTTTGGCCTATGACTCAGGCATATTACTTGCTAACTCTATCAGACTAACCCATGATTCTTATCCATGTTTAGCCACATTACTTTTCTCAGAGCAGCATTCTCATCCCACTTCCTCTGTGCCTTCTCTGTGTCTCACTGTCGGATGTCTCTCTAAATGACTCCTCCCCCTTCTTTGTCTTTATTTCTGCTTGCATTTCCAGCCTGCCTCTAAGCTGCCTTGCCATAATAAAGCATACTCACAGCATAAAGAAAGACTTTCCTTTTCATGTATAATTAAAAAGAAATGATTCAATTTTAGCATAGTAAAATTACATATAACAAAAGTTATCAAGCAGTTATCTTCATGAGACTAAAGCATCATATTTAATTTACCTTTTATCATGACTAAGGAAAACTATAATTATAACTATCTAGTCTTCAACACCATCAGAGACTTCAGAAGTATGTAATATTACCTGAGTAAACAGAGAGTGCATTGTAAATAACTTCCAAAATTATAGACATGACAGAAACATCTGGCTGCCTAGATAGTCACCCTAAGTTCTTTTGTAACATTGGGGCATCCATCTTCAGCCTGCAGGCTTGGAGTCTCTGGCGTACCTTCTGTGAAGCAAGAAATTTGAAGGACTGTTCCACTCATTCGAACATAGTTCCTCAGTAGTTTCTCCCTGTGACCTGAAGAATATCTGACAGTCTTTGTGAAGCAGGAGGCTGAAGAATCATATTGGCTTGTTCTGGCAAAGTTCAGTGGTCATTTTTCTATGAGTCCTACATGTCCAGTTTATCCAGGATATCTTCAAGCAGTCTAAGCAAGATCAGTTTCTTGCCCAATGGCTAACTTTTGCCACAAAGAAAGTAAACTGCACATGGCATTCCTTTGATGCCCATCATCCTCTTGAATTAGGTTTATGCTGCCAGGAGCAGATGTGTCTCACTATCCAGAAAAGTCTAACTTCTTAAATTATTTTAAATGCTTCATTTTATTTATTTTTAAAGGACATTCTCTATATTTTTTTCCTTTTTTTTTCTTTCTCAAGCCTATGTATATTTTTTTAACATACTGTACAACACATAGAAGATTTTTGCTTGTTTGGTTTTTGTATGAATCTATCTTTACTGTTTATCTCTTTGCCTGACCATGCCATTAAACTGCTAAGACATGGCTAGGATTAAAGACTCAGTTTCAGCTTATTCAACCCAGATCCTTGGTCTGTAATATTTTAGCTTCATGCAGAGGTATTGGCATGAACCATGTTTATCACCCCAACTCTGGAATTTTAGGGTCTGCACTTCCATCAAGTAAAGCACCAATGTCCACTGCTAATAAACCTCATATGAGTGTTTAACAGCAGGGCCTCTTAAAAGAGCCTCCAGGTTTTTGCTGCCAAAGCGAGTCAGGAAGCTTCTCTTAAAGTTTTACAGCTAGCAAATAGAGCCCATCAGAGAAAACTACGCTTCACTGCTACCAAGAAGCAATGCTTGACTCTGTTCCCTTTTTGTCTCTATGAACAGAAACCTTAAATCTGTCATACCTAGCTCCTGCTTGTCTCAACACTTCTGTGAGGCCTTGAGAACCCACTTTAATGCAAGTCAAGCTGCATATCACAAACCCACTATGTTGTATCTCAATCCTTAATGCTACTCCGTACCATTGCCACTTGACAGACACAACTAGAAAGCTGTTATTTTGCTCTATTTCTGTGTTCTAAAACCCTTTTTTTAAGGTTTCTCAGGCTTATGCCAATGTACATTTGTAGTCAGAAGTTTTCTGACCCATCCTAGCCCCAAAGTCTGGACCTGAAGTCCCACAGCAGCTTAGTTCCAAACAGTCACACAAAGGTTGATATTAATTACAAAATGTTTGCCCTATGGCTCAGGCATATTGCCATCTCTTACACTTTAAGTTAACCCATTTTCTTGTTTATGTTTAGCCATGTGGCTTAGTACATTTTCTCAGAGCAGCGTTCTCATCTTCCTTCCTCTGTATCTTCCGGCATCTCTCTCTGACTGTGCCCTCTTTTGTCTTTATTCCAGATTGCATTTCCTGCCTGCCTCTAAGCTGCCTTTCCATAGGCTAAAACAGCTTCTTTATTAACCAATGGTAACAAAGTATATTCACAGCATACAGAAAGACATCCCACATCACAGAAAGAATGTAGATTTAAATGGGAGAAGAGGAGGGGAGGATCTGAGAAGAGCTGGGAGAATAGAAACTGTAATCATAATATATTGTATAAAAAAATCTTTAAATAGAACAAAAATAGGAAAAAAGGAAAAACAAAAAAACTTCTTAAGGAGAACATTCTAATAGACAAAATGAGAACTAAAGAGGTTCTTCGAAGATTTATTTTTGTTTTGTTTTTCTGCTGTCTACTTAAATCATTGTTATTTTCTAAATGACTCTAGAAACACCTTGAAAGCATAGCTCAAAACAGTTATTGTTCTCTGGTATATCCACTTAATGAAATCTTGTACAGAATATCCAATACCAGCATGGAGTGGAGTGGAAATTAAAGGTCATATGTAAAAAGACGAAAGGGTTTTCTGTAAAAGCAGAGCAGCAGGGGTGTCCAGTCACCAAACAATATGTGCTTTGTATTTTTCTGTTTTCTAATGTCATATTTCCCTTAATGCACATTAGTACTTTTTACTTTGATGAAACAAACCCCAAAGTTAAACCAAGACACCCACTACATTATCTATTAGGCCAGCAAGCTGAGTCTCGGAAGGAGAGAAGTCCAGGCTGAGAGGGGATGCAGGGGCTCTCTTCTTCCAAATACAGCTCTCCCTTTGAGAGGCAGCACAGCTTTGAGGAAGGAGCCATTCAGAAATGAAAGAATTGGGAACAGCTGGGCCAGAGTCAGAACCATGACACGCATCCCTCTTCAAAGGCAGCTCTGAGGTAAGGAAGGTGATAGAGAGTTCAGAGCTGAGTCTAAACTCACAAAGGCTTGGATTAAGCTGTGAAAGAGCAGGGTGCATCTCAGGGCACCAGTTTAGAGTGAGAACAGAGGAAAAAGGAAGCTTCTGTCACCTGCAGTCTAATCCACAGATGAGAACAAGCTGAAGATGAACCGTGAGAAGGCACTGTTCACAAGAGATAGCATTTTGAACTAAATCTTGCTGGATTTCAATTGTTAATTCTAAAGTTTATATTTCGTGATTTAGTAGTGTTTGGTTTTTTTAATGATTATAATTTAATTTTAATAATGCAAGGTTTCAGGGGGGGGTTGTTTTGTTTTGTTTTTTGTTTTGGAGCCATATAAGAACACTAAAGGAAGCACAAGGCAGTGTGCTGTGAGTGCTGTCGGATGGAGGAAACAGCTGGGATTGGCAAGGTGGCCCAAGGTAGCATCACATTCGTGTCTAAGGTGTATACTGTATATTTGAAGATAAGGACCTGTGGCAGGATTAAGGTGTCCACTGATAAGGTCAGAAGACACTTCCGGGACCCTGGAGGGGGTGTGGCCAAGCCCATTGATAAGTGGCTGCTGGGACACGAGGAGCGCTCTTCCTGGTTCCTGGCTGCTGGCTGCTGGACAGACAGAATCGGAATTCATCGTGCTTCCATCGCGCTTTCATCGCTCGTCCATCGCTTGGATCCGCCAGTCCTTGTTCAGGTGCCACCATAAGCTGTTACTAATATTGTGAGTGTTAATTTATATTCTAATAAATATTAATTTTGGACTGGCGCCTTGAAAGTAAAACTCCATCTACAAGGACCTGCTTTTCAGTTTGACTTGGTACAGAGGGTAGGCATATTGACCCAAGAGTGTCACATGAGAAAAAATAAGTTTCACGAAAATAATTTCAGGGTATGCGAGGAAGGAACATGATGGGGAGATGACAGAAATCAGATAGGCTGGCCAACAGGCAGACAGTCTTGTCTGTGAGGCCAAAGAGACAGAATTCTGAACGTGGCAATATCTGAGAGGATTTAAGGCCTATTCCATTAGGTGGAATCCACACCCAACACTGCTCAAGTGGCCAAGAAACTGAGAACAGATAGGCCAGGGACCTAAAGGAAAACCAAATACTACTTACTCTTCAAATAAGGAACATAGAAATAAAATGACTCATAAGGGCATTCTTCTATGCTCATTACCTTGCTCTGCCATCATCAGAGAAGTTTCCTACTGAAGTAGATGGGAACAAGCACAGAGATTCATAACTAGACAATCATTGTACAGAAAATAAAATACCTTGGGACACTCAATCCCAAATAGAATGTGTCTATCAAATCCCTTGCCTTAGGGCTTGGAGAACTCTGTAGAAGGGGCCGATAAATTCTAAGAGCCAGAGATGATGGATGACTCCAAGGAAACTAGGTCTTCTAAACAGCAAGACAGGTGTACATATGAGCTCACAGAGACTGAGGCAGCATGCACAGGGCCTTCATGGTTCTGCACCAGATGAGGTTCCAGAGGGGAACCTGAGAGTGGAAGTGAACACAACCCCCCCCCCACCCCTTACCCAGAAGCTATGTCCAGCTGGTCATCACTTGCAAACGAAAATTTAGTTTTCTCTGACAGAGTCTCACTGCAGACACAAACCACTATTGAGAGCAGGCCCCATGCCCAGGAGTAGATGGTCAGCACGAAGTTAACTCATTGGCATTTTTTGGAGGTCCTTTGCCTCATAATGTTTAGTCAGGGCATTTTTCTTTTTAATTTTAGAATTCTTTTGTGTGTATATATATATATATATATATATATATTATAGCTTCCAGTTTTTTATTTTTATAAGATTCCTGTGTGTGTCTCTGTATCTCGTACCTTTTCCTTCGGTCCCATTCTTTTGTTTGTTTTGTCCTATACCTTTGTCATGTTATGTTATTTTATTATTATTATTTAGATAGCTATTTGTTTTCTAAAGAGAGAAAGAAAGAGTGTGGATTTGAATGGGTGGGGAGGGCGGGAGGATCTGGGAAGAGTTGGGCAAGTAGAAACTGAAATCATAATACATTATATATATATATAAAAATTTCTTTCAATAAAAGAAATATACAAACAAAGGAAACAGTAAGAGGAAACAGACAAATGCGTTCCAGGTCTTTTATTTAATAGCTGGAAGAAATGCAGTGCCCGGAGCCGAGATGGACAGGAAAGAAGGAGCAGAGACAAGAGAGAGAATGTTGATTTTTCATTTGGAGTATATTAATGTTGAGACATTTAGTTCAAAAACCCTTTTTTAACTTGAAGTGTGTATACTAAGTCTGAAGCTCATCATAGAGATCCAGCCTTAGGGCTGCTTCACAGAGCACTGGGAAATGGATGTGTGTGAACCAGATCAGCCAGCTCTGAGAAATGAAAGAAGATTGTGACGAGCGAGCATCAATACTGAAGAGATGGAGACATGCCCTGAGGTCACATGATCTGGACAAATGGAAGGAAATGAATAGAGAACCCCAGTTCAGAAGGCAGCAAATAAAAGCAGGAGAATACAGAGGCTGAGAAATGTCCTCTAGAATCAGTTAATGAGCTGCCCGTAAATGCAGAAGCGCCGTCTAAGGAATGTTGAGAAGAGCCCAGGAAACTGGTGAAGAAGGATTAGTCAGGAGGAAAGAGCTAATGAAGGTTGCAGATCCAAACAGCATGATGAGGGCCCCTTAGGCTGTGTCACCTTGGGGTAGATCACCAGTGACTAAGTAGATGTGGAAAAAAAGAGTTCAAATCTTAAAACAGAAAGTCAAAAGGATTGCCGTTCCATAGTCCCTTCCAAGAGAAGGCCTCCAAGGACCTAAGGCCTTCCCTCTATGTCTCACCTCTGTTTTATGCTTTTTTTAAGAGCTTTATACATGAATACTATATTCATGTCATCTCTACCTCTCTTTTCTTTTGACCATCAATCCCTCCCATGTCTTCTTCCATTCTCTCTCAAATTCAGTCTCCTATTCATAAATTACTATTGTTAAATACATATACATAAGTGTGTATGTGCATATGTATGTATTTAATAATAGTAATGGATATGGTTTGTGGTGTGTGTGTGTGTGTGTGTGTGTGTGTGTGTGTGTGTGTGTGTGTGTGTGTGTGTGTGTGTGTAAACTTATAAAGACCCTTCTAAGTACATTTAGTATTGCCTCTATGTATCTAGGGGTTGCCTGTATGTATCTGTATTTAGGGATGATCACTTAGGACTGGAAAAACCTATCTGCCGATCATCCCTAGAAAAGACTGATTCTCCATCTCCAATCAGCCATTAACTGCTTATAGCTCTTTATCTAGAAGTGGGACCGGGTGAGATTTTCTTTGTCTGCATCAGCATCTCAACTGAAGTTCTTGCTCAGATCTTAGTGAGGCAAGCATATCGCTGAGATTTCCCAAGGTCAGCTTTCCTCTCAGTAGACATCCCGGCCCTCCAGCTCTCATGGTTTTTCTGTTCTTTCTTCCATGTTGTTCCATGCACCTTTGCTGTGGGATTTGTGTTGTTATTCACAGTCGACTCTACATCTTAGCCAGTTGTGATTTCTATAGTACTCTCCATCTGCCATAAGACATGTCTTTGACCAAGGGTGAACACTATTCTTTCCTATGAGAATAAGTATGTGGAATGCTGTCAAAAGCCATATTGGTGCTTGACAGTGGCAGTTGTATGCCGTCCTTTCAAGTTCATGGCCTCACCCAGTACAGATGGCTGGATAGATTTATAGCCCTAGCATGATTCTTCCCTCAAGCAGGCCTTAAGTCCAATTAGATGGCAATTGGTTATCTCCAAGATATATGTGCCATTGGCGTCCCTTTGAGGATATCTTGTGCTTGTCATTGTTGTGGTCTGTAAATGGGTCGGACAACCGATTGCTTTTCTCCGCTGAGCTTCCTTGAGACCTTCCCATACTGAGAGCTAGTCATTAGAAAGGATCCTTCCAGGTCCTATTCAGTTCAGTTCCTTCAAGTCCTGGGTCTGAAGTAAGTGGTATTTTACCTTCAAATTCTGGGAAGTAACCAAGGGCAATGGTAATAGCCTGTGTTGTTTTAAGATACTCTCGAACTTCCGTGACCAACAATGCAAGAAGAAATCTCCCAAACATGGCACTGAGGATTTTTTTTAACTAGTCTATGGTTCTTGCAGAGATAATAATCACCCAAGTGGCATAGCTTCATTTGTTTAAACATATATATGCATAGATACATACTTATGTTATACATATTTTAAGTAAATATAAAATCATGTTTTCCTATGACATTTTCAAACATCCTTAGTGCTATTTATTCTTCTTTCTTCCCCCTCTTTCCCTCTCTAATTTCTTTCCTTCCTGCTTCCTGGTTTTTAGTCTTTCCAGTGTGAAACTCCTCAGATCATATTGTGTAAGTCAACCTAATAGTCCTCTTTGTTATACACACATATGCATATGCACACACATAACAGTATCAGTCTATGGGTTCTATTCCTCTAGAGAACCATGACACATGCAACCTTTTACATCACCAACTGAGGTCCAAATCTCTAGTATATGAATATTTAGAGAGAAAACTACACCCAAACAATGGCATTTTGCTTCAAGCTGAATCATGCCTGTCTCTGCCTCCTTGCCCTGGCTTTCTCTGGGCCACTGGCTAGGTTTGAATCATAAGTAGCTTCTCTCACAAATGCATTGACTGCTGAGTGTGGCACTTTCTGTCACACAATGTAACTTTATCATAACTTGGTTTCATCTGCAAATACCCTTGTAGTAAATAAGGTCACATTCTGAGCTTCTCTTGACATGAATTCATTTCACACCAGAAACTGTAAGCAACTGTGTCTCTTAGACAGAGCTCACATCTCTTTCCTCGTAAGTATCCACTTTGGCAAAAGACAACAGTATTTCACAGGCGTTCTCCAACACCTTGGGTAATTTGACAGCAAACCTGGGGCTCATGAAAAGTAAAACTTAAGAGAAGAAAATCTGGAAATAGTGTAGCATAGATTTCTGTGTGTGTCAGCAACTGTTTTAAGTCTTTAAAATCATAGTACTTCATAAGCCTTCTGGGAAAGTCTAAAATGGGATCTTGTGTCTTCCTCAGATATTCTCTTGGGTAGTGTGATTTAAAAAAACATAATAATAATCTAATTCCATGAATAACAACTTAGGGCATTCATTTACAACTTGCAAAAAGCATCTCATTTTATATTCTACTTAAATAATTGACAGTTGGGGCAGGCATCATTATTATTTTATTGGGATTAAAATAATTAACTTATATACCTCATTTCCTTGTAGCATGAGTAAAGCAAAATAAACAGAATAAAACAAATCTCTTACAGAGAAAAGAAACATACTGAATTTCAAGTCTAGTTATGGCAGATCTATCTGAAATAGTAGAGTCTGTTCGCCCCCTTCACTGAACTTCTGTTATAAGAGTTAGAATCCTGAATCCTAAATGCACATTTCAGACCGCTATTAAAATAAGCCAGGAATGCAGGAAGGAGAGTTCTCTTGTAGACTGTTTCTGTTCTTGCTCATATCTCATATAGCTTTAACTAAAATATGCAACAATCTAAAAATATATACATGTTATTCTGGTGCAGTGAGATGGCCATAATTTTTATTTACTTTAGGTTTCTTCCTGAAGGCAAAAATCTGAAAGGAAACACCTGCAGATTCTGACTTGTAGTCTTTGACTTCTCTGGAAATACAATCCCAAAACTGGAGTTCGGATAGTTTCATTTCAGCTTGGGTGAAGGCATAATTGTGAAATGCTTTTTAAATGGCCACCTGTTCTTTTCTGCTAGTGGCAACAACTCTGTCCCCTGCCACTGCCGGCACCAGCAAGTTCCTTTTCTGAGCTCACCACTGGCATCTCTGTGAAGATGGCTCTTACAAGCACTACATAGAAAACAGCACTGCCATGCTGTGACAGCTTCGACCTGTACCCTGACCAACTTCAATGCCTGTTCACCCACATTGCAGTCATTGGCAAAACTGCAAAGCACGAGTTATAGACAGTTCCTCCAGTCCTAGAGAGAATTTTAGGATAGAAACTACCTAGATTCCATGTATTGCTTTGAGACATAGGATATCAGTACATGTCTTTTATTTATTTATTCTTATTTATTTATTTATAAACAAGATATCTCTAACTGTCCTGGAATTCAATTTGTAGTCCAGACTGTCCTCAAACTTATAGAGATCTGCCTGCCTCTACCTCCTGAGTGCTGGGATTAAATACATGTGCCAATATGCCCAGCTTTAGCACATGTCCTAACAAGCTTGTGTCTTGCAAATCCGTTTGTATATAAAGACTCTGTAATATAATAAACAGCTTGTCTTCTCTTATATAAATCACAAATAGAAATAGAAAACAGCCCCTCCTTTGTTCAATAATATTAAACATCAGTATGAGCCAAACACATCATATAGTGGTAAGCATATAATAATAGGTAGAACAGAGAGAGCCTTACAGATCTTAGTCATATGGCTTGTGGTCTAGAGAGGGAAAATACAGGGTGCCAAATAATTCCGTATGGATTTGTGAACTCTGTTGAATCCCCACTGGTAAAGAGCAGGATTTGGGAGCACAGACAATATTGCCAGCAGAAGGAGAGCTCTTTAGGATGAGTACAGTGTTGCTGATGTTTGATGGTGGAGAAGAAGACCATTCAGTAGCTAGTAGAGAAGGAAAGTGCTGCAAGAAGGAAGAGAGGTGCATGCTGGGATTCTAGGTAGGTAAGTGACACGTCATCACCAAGCGTCTGAGACAAGAGATTGATGGTAACACACTCTTCACTGTTTACCTAGGCTTTTGCAGAAATGGAAGATTACAGGGAACAAAGCAGGAAGGCATGGGGCTCTCTTGGCAGACGCTGCCTCCTTCCATATAGGAGATAATGAGAGTCTTCTTATCACAATGGTGACAAGATGGACAGTGGACAGGATTCAGGTTGAGCCAAGAATGATGTCTAGATTTGTTAATTACATACCTGAAGACTGGCTTCATTTTCTGTTGGAGTAGACTCCAAAGAAGGTCACGAAGAAACCATAAATTATGTTTGGACATGCTGTGTTGGGGGTGCTTGAGGAAACTTCAGGGGAGGATGTCAAGCGAGCCAAACATGTGGGTCTTCATCTCAGCCTTGTTTGAATCGTGGGCATACCCAGTCATAATTGCAGCAATCGGAAGCCAAAGATGAAAAGAGAATGGATTTTTATAAAGAAGCCTTGAGGGACTCTGGTCCTTGAGGGTTAGGTGAAGAAAATGAGCCAACCAAAGGAGTCTGGATAGTGGAGGAGGAAGAAAATGAGATCTTCTCAGTCTCAGAAGACAAAGGGCAAAATTGTTCCAGGAACACAAAGGCTGGCAGTTGAGCAACCTGATGAAAAGTAGAGGGAAGGTTGACCAGCACTCTTTCCATTGGGTCTTAAAGAGGATCTGTGACCTGAGCAACAGCCATTTCAGGCAGAAAGGACTGAAAGCTGAATTGGAGAGAGTGAGAACTGTGTAGGAATCATGCTGCTTGACAAAAAATAATTTTTTCATGAGACTCACATGTGCCTTACATTATGCGAGAAGATGTGATGGTTATTAGTGGTGTTCAATTGCCTGGTACATGATAGGTTTGTTCATTAAGAGAGACAGGGATAACGGCAGAAGAGGTACATGGGGAGAAGAAATAAAGGAGTGAAAAAGGGAAGAATGGAGGGGGAGGAGAAGGGCTAGAGATTGACATTAAATTAATTATTCAACCCAAGGGCAAAAGGCAATGAAGCGCAAACAGAAATTCTGGTTGCCGACTTGCAGGCAACGGCAATACCTTCTGTTTAAGCCCTGGAGCACTGATGATGGGAAACACTTCCCTGCATTTAGAGCAGACATTTATCTGAACAAATTCCATCTGGTAAAACAATTTATGGCCATTTAAACATTTTGTTTTAAAGTATTTAATTTCAGAGAGAGAGAAAAGGAAGAAAGGTGAAGAGAATAGGAAGAGAAGGAGCAGAGAGCAGGAGTATTCTGTAACTCAGAGATAAGCTTGCCTTCCTGTTTTTATGTTTTTTTTAACATGTAACAATAAACATGAGAACAAAGTATGATGTATATAAGAAATGTCACGACGAATTCCATGAGTTTTTATGCTATCCTGAAAATTAACATAAAAAATAGTCAACAGTATGGTAACTTTATAGTCACTTAGGAAAAAGTTCATCTGGTAATTTTACTTATTTATGCACATTGCATATTATTAGAGCAAGTGATATCAAACAAAACACATCCAGGCATGGTAACACACGCCTATAACTCCAGAGGCTGAGGCAGGTAGATGGCCATGAGTTTGAGACTACACTAGGCTACATAATAAGGTCCTGTTTCAAAAACAAAGACAAATAACAAATAGTGTTTGCATTATTAAAAACTCTCTTTTCTGTTTCTAACTTTGTCCTTTATTTTTGTTTTGTTTTGCATTTTAATTTATGAGTCCTTCCATCCCACAGGATGAGAAAGATGGCTGTCAAGACAAAATAGGGTGAAAATGAGAACACAGGAGTGAGTTTTAGTTGCACAGATCATTCTCATTCCTAAAGGTTTTAATCTCTCCCAGTGGAGAAATGGAGCTTCTTATAAACTGTTCTCCCACTAATGGTTTTAAGGAGCAGTGTTGCTAACCGCGCTAGGGGTGGAGAGAGACAATAGGTAACACACAAAGATCTTCCTGCCTCTCCACAAACGCTCCTTGTTGATGGGAATAAAAGATGTGGTTTCTAAAATAAAAATAATAATTGTAACTTTCATTTTACTGATTTTCAGTCACAAACCATGAGAGGGAAGAGTTTTCGCATCACTCGGTCACAGGAGATGTTATAGATGTTAGTTCTTCTGGAGCTAACAATTATAATCGAAGAATAAAACCTGTGAGTCATCACCAAGACATTGATTAGTCTTTCTTCAGCCTCAATGATGCTGTTCCTATAAATAAGCAGCTCCTGGTACTCAAGCCCCCTGCTGCTTAGCATTAGAAACACTCGCACTTAATGAACAATTCAGAACTCATCAGTCCTCCCATTTGCCGGTTTCTGCCCCAAATGAACTCATATCTTCAATATCACATGCCTCAGCATCTCATACTATTCAACTCAAAACCTTGCTTTTCCTTGTCTCAACCCTAGTGAGCTATCAGTCCTATAAGACAGTGACCATTTCGTCTGCTTACTCTACCGTACTGTGACTATATCAAAGCAGGTCATGCATTGTTACTGCATTCACATTCTGCAAAGAAAATCTGCTTCTCCCACCATGCTTCTCCCTCTTGTGGGTCTTTCTCTCATGAGTCTCACTTCATAGAGTGGTAAAAAAAAAAAAAAAAAAAAAAAAAAAAAAAAAAAAAAAAAAAAAGTATCTAAAGCCCGTAAGTGAAAGTCATCAGCCCAATGTCATGAGTGAAACGATTCCAGTGGCTTCTGTAGGTAACTGAAAATGGTCCTTCTCTCCTTCCTCTCGAAACTCACAGGATTTAGTCTGTGCCTCTCTTAACAGATAGCGCCAGTTTTGATCTGGTTTTGGCACAAATTTGATACTCTGAACCGGGAGTTTTGAAAGTCAGTGTTTCGGTCTTATTTGTACTACTCTGACAAAGCTGGAAAATAAAAAATGGATTTAGTTTCTTCCTTAGCTCTAGGTCCAGATGAGGGGTCAGGTTGACACACGGTCTGGCAAGGGCTGCTTTTAGTTCATGCTGTGTCAGTGCTTGGTAAATGGATAGCAGAATGAGCCTATTGCCTCAAGCCCCTTTACAAAGGCTGGAATCCCAGCCATGAGGACTCTAATCCCATTACTCACTTCTTAAAGGCCCAGATCTAAATACTATCACATTGGCCATTTAAGTATGGAAATGGGGGGAGGGATGCACATTCAGACCGTAACAGTCACTTGACCTCACTGAGCCTCAATTTTATTATTTGTATAAAAAAGGTGATGCTATTAAAGTGCTTTCCAACCTTAAATTTTCAATTTTCTTTATCAATGACCCTTGTCCTTACCACATACCTCTTCTCTGAATGACTCCTGCTCTAACTTGCCACCCCAGTACCCATTAAAGTTTTTTCATAATTATAGAGTTTTAGATGGGTTATTTATGGAAACTGGAGGGGAAAAAAAGAAATGGCTAAATTACTGGTAGACACATAAAGATTATGGTAATTTAAATATAAAAATCCAAATTTCTCACAATTATCGAAGGTTGAAGACTCAATCTCTATTTTATTTTAAATTTTAAATCCTTTAATCCAAGTGGAATTTAAAAGGCTACCCTTCTGCTTATCCCTATAATCTATGCTTACTGTGGGTTTTTGAACCTCAGTAACAACCTACAGATTACGTCAATAATGAGATATAATATTCTAAAAAGTAAACTAATTATATAGCATCTTAAAAAGTGACTAAGTTGTTTACATTTTTAATCAAAGTAGTAACATATTTCAGCCTTATGTTTAGCCAAACTACAGATTTAAGAAATAGGAGGGGTTTTTTAATAGCTTGTCAGTCTATTTTTAATTTTTAATAAATCACCCCATGATTAACCAGGTAGTCTCTTAATTAACTGAACCTCATAGATTTCTTCAGAGACTATAATTACATTCCAGATTAACATTCAGAACACCTGCTTCTCTGGGTTTAGTGATTTCAGCCCTGAATCCTTTGACATACAGAGCTATAATCATTGAGAATTTTATGGTTTTGAACAAGTATAGTCTGCTCCACCTTCCCAGCTGCACATAGCCTGCTCCATGTGACAAGACTTTTCTTTACTGAAACTGTGGTCCACCATTTTTTAAAAGCTTGAGTAAGCAATTTATAAAAAGTGAGATACATGTCCCAAAAGCCACGAGAATGAGGAACTCTGGTGTCTTGCTCTCAGTTTCCATGTCTTATATACCAAATTATTATCACATATGGAAACAAAAAAAAATGACTCTGAACATTCTTCCCAGTGTCACCAGACAGCAAAATTTGTCAACTTTCAAATGAATAAATGAATCAAGCTAATTTAAAATTTATTTCAACATAACTTATCAGTCAACTTTATACGCACACCCTAAGTATTTATCCAGCTGAGTAGACAGCAGCAGCAACTCAAAAGTCAACTACATAAAGTGTTCCCTCTGGTCCTTCACATTTCTACTGTGTTACTACTAACTGCCAGAGAATGAATTCCAAGCAGATATATTAAAACATATTTAGTACATGTGTAACAAACATATCAGCAGGGAAGCATACATTGTGCAACATTTAATGAGATCTAAATTTTTGACTGTTGATATATGATGGTTATATTGGAAGTGTAACACCAAGCCTTACTAATTTCCTTGGTTGTTGGACAAGTTTGATGGTCATGTTGGTGTAACCAACATTATTTCACCTAGAAAGCCAGTATTTCACTTCAGTGCTCTAAACAACAGACCTCACTCCAAGCAATCTCAGGAGAACTGATGATCTACTCTGTCTCTTATCACAATTATATTGAACCTATCAATCCTATATACCCATCACTGCTCCAATTTTATTGTCACAATTTTTATTACGTATTTCAGAAAAGATCTGCATGTTGAAACTTATAGCTGATGAACTAGAATTTTACTGTGCTTGTTTTAAAACTGAAGTCACGCAATCAGTAGAATTAAAGGAGAAGGCCTCAAATTATATGTGTCAGGTACAGTGGTATAGCGAGATTCAGGTGTCAGCTAATAAGGTCAGAAGACACTTATCCAGGTTCCCAGACTCCTGAAGGGAGTGTGGCCAACCCTGCTCAAGAGGGGCTTCTGGGATCTTGAGCGCCCCATTTGTTCCTGCCTTCTGGAGAGACTGGATCAATGACCATCACTTGGACCATCTGATCGCTCAAGTGTATTCCTAAGCTGTAGCCTGTTATCGTGTGTGTTAATTTGTTTTCTGATAAATATTAATCTTATATTGGTATATTTTAAGTGAGATTTACAATGGGAAAAATCAGTGAACCTTGGAGTGATTGCAGGTAAGAAACAATTCATATCTGTACTCTGGTAGTTTATTTTTTCTCAGGAAAATAAGGGTGAAATGGAGAGATTGGGAAATACTACTTAAAACATATAAATATAATTCTCATCCTTAAATTTTTTAAGTTATTTCTGTGTTGCTACATAACAAATTTGAAATACAAGAAAACAAACATAGGCCAGGAATCTAAAATTCACAATTTTTATATGGGCTCTGGCGCCTTTGTTAACTTCCACTATCAACTTGATGCAGCCTAAAGTTACATAAGAAGAAAGTCCCAATCAAGATTACCCAGATCAGATTGACCAGCGAGTATGTCCATGAAGGACTATCTTGTTTTTTGATTGATGTAGGAGGGCCCAGCCCACTGTAGGCAACACCATTCCCAAGTCAGGTGGTTCTGGGCTGTATTTTAAAAAGGGAGTGGCAGGTAACTAAGAATGAACCTGAGACTGAGCTAGCTAGTCTTCCTTCCTCTAAGTACCTACTATCAAATGTTTGCTTGAGTTTCCTGCCCTGACTTCTCTCAATAATGGACTGTAACGTGGAAAGGTCAGTCAAGAAAATCCTTTTCTCCCCTAAATCCCTTTGCTCAGAGATTTTCTGTTTTAGTTTTCAACAGAAAGAAAACTAGAGAACTGGATAAGTAGACTCTGCCTTATAAAACACCTGGCATGGTCCAATAGCACATAGAAGGACAAAGCTACATTCATAATTTAACTTGGATTCCACTGCTCAGGGAATAAAGTGCTAAATGGAATACCTCTTGATTTATTATTATCATTATTATTATTATTATTATTATTATTATTATTTTATTTTATTTTTAAAAATGTCTTTTTTATCTATGTATCCCCCTATTCCCCCTTCCCTCCTCCCAATTCTTCCCAGTCAACCTTAAGCCTTGCCCCTTCCCATCCATCCATCCCCTCCCCCAAAAGGGTAAGAAGTCCCAAGGTGGATCAGCTCAGATCCATTCCAGATCAGTCCGATTTCCTCCTCCCAAAATCAAGGTTGGGTTAGGTGCTCCTCTGAAGGAAATAGGCTCCAAGGTGCCAGCCCATGCAAAGGAAGACAGCCTGGTCCCACCCCTTGAGGATCCACATACTGCTCATGCCAGTGGACAGTTGGAGGACTGAACTCCTTTTTCTGATGGATCTCCAGGGGCTCTTCTTTGTATAACTCCAGATAACCATCACTGTGGGAACTTTCTTCATAATCCTTATCTCCCTGCTCATACAGATTCTCCTCCCCTGCTCTCAGCTGGACCTGTAGCTCTGCCCAGTGCTCAGCCATGGATCTCTGCCTCCACCTCTATTCATTGCTGGATGAAGGTGGTTATTCATTTGATTATAGAGAACTCCTCTTTAGGCACCCCCTCCACTATCGGTTGGAGACTTGGCCAGGGACATCCTGTGAGTTTTTGGAGGTTTCCCTAGCACCCAGTCTCTTTCCAACCATACACTGGCTTCCTCTATCGAGATATACATCTCTTTCCAGCTCCCTCTTTGCTCCCCTCACTCAACAATCTCCTTCTTTCAAGATTTGTTCCCAACTCTTCTTGGTTGCAACCCATTATGATCCCATTTACTAAGGTGATCTCTATTTTCTCTTCTTAGGGGAATCCTCTGGCTGTCTCTCTGAAGTACCTTATGATCCCAAGTTGTTCAGATATTGTGGTTTGCAGCTCGGGTATTCTTTGGTTTTTGTCTAAAATCCACTTATGAGTGAGTACATCCCATGTGTCTCTTTCTGGGCTTGTGATACCTTGACAGGAGGATATTCTCCAAATCCATCCTTTTTTTTTTTTTTTACTGCTGAGTGATACTCCATTGTGTAGATATACCACAGTTTGTTAATTCATTCTTCAGTTGAGGGGCATCTAAGTTGTTTCCAGGTTCTTGCTATTACAAATAATGTTGCTATGAACACAGTTGAGCTAATGCCTTTGGGGCACAAATGTGCATTCTTTGGATATTTTCCGAATAGTGATATTGCTGGATCCTTAGGGAAATTGATTCCAGTTTTCTGAGGAATTACCATACTGCTTTCCAGAGTGACTTTACAAGTTTACACTCCTACCAACAATGGAGGAGTGTTCCCCTTGCTCCACATCCTCTCCAGCATAGGCTGTCATCTGTGTCTATACCCTGCACAAACTTCGTTCTTAGGGCACGAGTACCATCAAGACATATTTAATCTTTTCATTGTCTATGCCTTTTGTTCCTCTCAAGGCACAAAACTAAGCAGCCATCTCTTAGTAGGGTATCTTGGTTTTACTCAGAACATTAGGGGTGTTTGCAACAGTGAAGTCCCACAGGGCTAAAGCCATACATTGTGATGCTGTCTTTGACCTTTAGGGAAGTAATCCTCCATTAAGATTACTAGAGACACTTTTAAAGCATGTTAGAAAAGCTCTTTCTCTCTAAATTCAAGATCAATGGGAGTTCATACATAATCAAAAACATCTGAGTAACACCAGAGATTCTGACAGAAGACTCATGCTGAGTGTCACATGATTGGCATCAAAAAGAACACTGAGAGGGTCTGCTTCTTTTATAGATGAGGGAATGGATGAGGGGTGAATCTCTACTGAAGGGAAGAAGTGAATGTTTAATATCTCCAAGAAACATATTAAAGACTGGTCTTCTGATCTTCCATCTCCTGTCGGCCCTCTCCAAAGAAGAGTCTAACAGCTTTAATAGCTGTGGACAACAATTCACAACACATTACAAAGGAAAGTGTTAGCTGCATCTTAAACATTCCAAAATAAAATAGTCTGTCTGGTTTGGTAGTTACCTCAAGCCACTGATCTATACTCAAAAGTTGACAATAATGAGTTTATCAGTCAATAAGCATATCTTGCAACAGAAACCTTCCTGACTTTGGAGAATCAGAAAGAGAAAAAGATATAAACCACTTTCCCATGCTATATCTGTTCCTTTCAAATGTAATTACCTTAACATAGGAAATACTATGTGTCTAGGACCTGTTTTTCCTTAGGAAAAACAAATTATCAAGTGTTACAGAAAGAAGGATCTCTCTGAACTTGACCTTGACTCATAGAGTCATTTCTGAGGAAGAGGACTAACTAGGTTCAGAGAAGCGGCCACTGACTATTGTCCAATTGGGAGTTAAGGGTTGTCTCACTTTGGTGGATACAATGGAATAGCTGAGAGATTTTTAAATCAAATGGTGTGTTGTGCAAGGAGGTAGGTATGATAGTTTGAGTGTAATTGATCCCCATTAGCTCATAAAGACTGGCACTATTAGGAGGGGTGGCTTTCTTTAAGTAGGTGTGGCCTTGTTGGAGGAAGTGTGTCACTATGAGGATGGACTTTGAGGTCTCATATATGCTCAAGTCAGGCCCAGTGTATCACACCTGTTGTCTGTGGGTAAATATGTAGGACACTCAGCTCCTTCTCCAACACCATGTCTGCGCATACCACCCTATTACACCTTGATGATAATAGACTAAACTTCTGAAAATGTCAGCCACCCAAATTACATATTGTTTTTCTTTATAAGAGCTGCTGTGGCCATGGTATCTTATTTTTTTTTACAGCAATAGAAACCCTAACTATAATAAATAAGGATGAAGAGGTTATACCATGGCTGTCACTACTGATCACATTTAACAGTCATGAGAATGGTGTGTTCACAAAAGCAGGTAACAGAGCATTTGTTTTGCCTCTCTTTTTCCTTCCTTCCTTATGATGGAGGGACAGTCACTTCTGCTGAGATCTAGTGTTAAGCCCTAGACAGAAAAGCTCCAGACAGAAATGAGTGTCTCTGATGCAACCTTCAGATGAGAAGCAGGCAATGTGGGCACCTGACAGTAAAGAAACAGATCACAGCAAATTGAACCCTCTGGATTCAATTCCTCATATCACAATTAAATCCTACCACTGTTTGGGGGCCAACTCTTGCTCATGTGTCTAAAGTTCAAAATCTGTAAAAGAAAAACAAGTAACAAATTTGGGTGACTTCGGAATGCCTTCAGATTTTGAAACCCAACTCAACATATTTCAACAGATTCTACATCTACAGAACTTTAGCTGTGTCCAGAGTAAGTCATGAACTTGAATCCCAGGTCACCCAATTACAATGAAGTCATGTAAACTTTCGACTCTCCATTTCATCATCTATAGCCTAAAGAACAGTAGTTGTCTGACACAGCCGTTCTGGAATCTGAGGAGAGAAGGAAAGGACAGAAAGCCACAGGGTATGGCAGTATCACTCTGGTTCTAATACTGTTTCACTCCTACCTGAGCACTATTCAGTCTCACTGGGGAGATTCGGCCTCACAGAGCAGCACTCAGTGAGATGGTTTATTTTATAATAATTTCAGAGAAAGGGTTATGTGAAGCTTTGCTAAAATTAGCCACCCCGCTCTCTGCTAAGCCTTCATTTCATATGAAGCTTGCTTCCTTTCTTTAAGCCTCTTTTATAAGCAGCCGGTATTCCCATCATAGACAGTCCCTCCTGGATTCTTTTGACCCGTGATAAAAATATGCACTAAGTAAATAGACATCTAATCAGTGCCATATATAGTCTGTCCAGGAAAACTGAATACATTTTACTTTCTCAATGGACTCAACCTTATCCATTCACCGTTCATTTTCTGTGAGTAGAAAGCTGACACAGATACACTCGGCCTCGAACTGGATGAACATTTTCAAACATTTTTCAACTGACTGAAAAACCAGACCTCCTGCTTTGTTTAATTATATGCTTGTGTTATCACCCCAAAATGGTTCTGGGTCATAAATGTCCTGAGACTGTTGTTGATGGGAGAGGAGGGTAAAGTCGTAAAGCTTCATTGTTATTCATTGGGCACCTGGCCCTGCACACCTGCTCTTGTAAAAGAAAAAGCTGAAATCCTTCTGAGCTCCAGAGACCAATCAAACCGGAAATCTCTCTTCTCCTTTAACCGGAAATGCCAGGTGCCGTGCCCTTTTTTTTCTCAGTGGGTCAGTCATTGTTTTCTTTTTTTTTTTTTTTCTTTTTCTTCTTGTCTTTTGCTTAGTGAAATACAAGTTTAAATGTCATAGAAATTAATTATTGCTTCTGGAATTAAATGTATTTAAAACATCTTAGTGAGAAGTTTAGTTTAAAGGCTATGCTGTTCTTTTTGTGTTCTAATAGCACAGAATCATGAGTGATATGTGGAGTACTGCCCTGTTCTGACTGAAACAAAGGGATGGATATGGTGAAAAGAAGAGGGTTTATCTGTCATGTTTCCTGGTTTGTTTTTCAGCATCTTATGATGATTTGATATCTCAAGACCTTGAGAGCCCAGGTAGGGTTGTTTCTTTCTGTGTTATTTTAATTCCTAGACAACAAGATTTTGGTGTGAAAACCATCAGACTCTGAATCCATATCTAGATGTGTTTCTTTTTTCCACATCCCAGTCTAAAATACTATCTTCCTGTCCCCACTCATGCCAAGGCTAGGAGCTGGATAGCTGGAAACTATACCGCCCCACCTGCAGCTGAGCCCCAGAAACTGTTCAAGCTGGACCATCTCAGCTCACTTTCTCTCATAGTTATCCCTACACCAAGCACAAGCCAGTCCCTGGCTCATGGTTCTTCTTTGTTCCTCCTGACTTCTGACCAAGCCTTGTGTACACCTACTGGGCCAATGGGACACAGCTTATACCTTTCTCCTGGAAATTGTGAACAGCAAGCAATTTTTCAATGGCAAATTTCTCCAGTTCCGTTCTCTCTACATTTTAAAGGAGGTTTTTAAATTTGCATTTAAAAAAAAAAGAAGAAATAAATGGAAAAAAGCAAAGAGGATAGTGGGGGAAGAAGAAATTGGAAAGAAATGGAGAAAATAGGGGAACAAGGAAGAAAAAAAATAGAGATGATTTCTGTCTCTTGGGCCTTTGAGCTGATGAGGAAAGGCAGGATCTAGCATAGGTCAATAGTGGGAAAGTATATATTCCCAAAATAAAAGACAACAGTGTGGTGGAAGCAAAGAACCTCCACACAGAGCAAAAGAAGAAGTAACTTCCCTTATAATGTACTTGAGTGGACTGTGAAATCCATAAAATGATCGTGATATACCCTGAACTTGTGAGTGCAACCTTCAGCAATGTAAAGATCCAGTGTTTCCATCTTTAAACCATGGTGAAGACTGACAAACACTCCATCTTCTCTAGCAATATTCTTCACATTAGCTCAAATAGATGACAATAGAATTAGTGACTGTTATTTCAAAGAAATATAGTTTATACTTCTATCAATAGTGAGCCATGGGATCCACTGGAGAATGTATGGAAGACTTTGGCCATTTTGTTGACAGCTTCAGAATACCTTTTCCCAGGTTATATGTTTGTTGTCTGAAATTTGTGCTTCTTTTTTAAAGCCCAATACTATTCCATTTTACACACACACACACTCTAGTTTCTTTATGTATTGACTTTAATGTATTTCTGTTTTCTGATTTTCAACATGAACATGAGTGTGTACACATATCTTGAACACACTACTTTTGAATTTTTTAAGACAGGGAACCAGAAGCAGGGCTTCTGGATCTAATAGATTCTGTTTGTGACATTTTGAGAAGCCTTCATACTAGTCTCCATGTTCCTTTGGTGCTCTGTTCCCACTGAAGATGCCCATGTTCCCTCTTGTTGGCACACTCACAAACACTTGTTATATTTTGTCTTATTTTGATAATGGATATTTAAACAAGTATGAGGTAGTAGCTCTAGTGCTTTAATTTACATTTCTCTTGAAATTAGTGGTACTGAGACATTCCCCATTTATCTATTTATTTATATGTCTTCTTTTAGAAAATGTTTCTTCAAGGGCTTTGTCTGTTTTCAGCCAGGTTGGCTTGCTACTAGGTTCTCTACATTCTGTGCATATTTTGCATATTAACTGCTTACCAGATTTTCCACCCACAAATACCTTCTCCTGTTCCATGAGGTAGCTCCCTGGTTGTGCAGACAGAAGCTTTCCAGTGTGACACAATCTCATTTGTCTCTTTTAGCTCACATTCTCCATGATCTCAGAATTATATATGTACATGCATATGTATGTACAAAATCCTTGCCCTGAGTATGGTCCTTTAACTGCTTCTTTTAGTGTGTTTACAGCTTCAGGTCATAGGTTGTAGGTAACACTTTTCCTAGTATCATATGTCAAAGAGATTGTCATTCTCCCATTGAATGTCTTAGGCACATTAATGGGAAATTAATTTATTGAAAATAAATGTGTTTATTTCTGGGCTTGGCTGCTGTTGTAGTTAGGATTTTTATTATTGTGATAAATGCCATGACTAAAAGCAACTTGGGGATGAAAGGGTTTATTTTTAATTTACAGTTCCACGTGACACTTTATCACTGAGGGAAGTGAGAGATGGAACTCAGACAGGGCAGGAATGCAGAGATCATGGAGGAGTGCTGCTTACTGGCTTGCTCTTTATGGCTTGCCCAGCCTGCTTCCTTGACACTCCAGGACCACCAACCCAAGGATGAAACCACCCACAATGAACTGGGCCCTCTTATCAATCATCAACCAAGAAAATGCACCATAGGCTTGCCCACAGCCCAGTCTGGTAGATACATAGTCTCAACTGAGTTTCTCTCTTCCATAATAACTCTAACATATGTCATATTGACATAAAGGTAGCAGGAATAGCTGCCTAGTCTATTCAGTTGATCAGTTTCTCTCTTTTAATGTTGGTACTGTCACATTTTTACTCTACAGATTGCCGTAAAGTTTGAAATCAGAGTGATAAATTCATTATATTTCTAATGACTTATTTCCATTTTTGTATAATAATTTTTGTGTAACCAAAAAAGCACCTGAATACTAATCTAAGCACTAAAAATGCAAAAATTAAGGTAGAATTTGTATTTTCAATAATGTCTTTTAATGAGTTACAGAAATGTCAAAATAGCAATGATTATTGTGAGAAATGTATACTACAATACATAACATGTTATATATAATATTATATAAATACTGAAACTCACAAATTATATATTATTCCATTATATATATATATATATATATATATATATATGCATGTACATGGAAGCTCAGAGAAAGAACATCAACACAACAAAAACATACTATATACAATGTATATAAATATTATTTTGTTATATAGCATACTCCTATAATCTTATAATGAACAGAAACTCAGAGAAAAGGACTCTCCAAAAACACACTTTGTGGGCAAGGCTGGAGAGATGGCTCAGAGATTAAGAGCACTTGTTGCTGATTTAGAGGGCCTGGTTGGGTTCCCAGCATCCACAGGTGGCTCAAAAACACCAGTATAAGTCTAGTTCTAGAGGATCTGACACCCTCTCTGACTTGCATGTGTAATGCACACATGTGGTTCACATTCATACATACAGGCACAGACTCATTTATATATTTAAAATAACCAAAACTTGCTTTCTTATTGCAAAGCATTTGCATAGTATTTCACATCCAAGTATTTCCCAGAATTCAATGTCATTGCCAAAAGATCTGATCTAAATCTCCGCATGGATGGTAGACAAAAAGAAGGTTGAGTACTAATTATGAATTTATCTGTACCTTTAGTGATACTGTCCCCAGGAGGCAATTACTTAATACCCATGACTCAGTTCACCATGACTCAGTTCCCCAATCTATAAAACAGAGACAATAATATTTATCTGCCTTTTGTGAATTTGTACATAGCATTTAAATAGTATATTAAATTTTAGAAGACCTTATAATGATTAGTTAATTATTTCTAACTAGATGTTCCTCCCTCAAAATAATGGCATGAAGGTTAATGGGTTGATGTTGGCAAATGCTTTTTAAAATGAGAAGACCTTTGGCCCATAATATAGCAGCTGGCTTTCTGTGACACTGTGAGGCTTTCTAAAGCATGCTTGCCCTTAGAGACAATGTCAGAGTGCAGTGTTGTTATACTGGACCATCTCTTTAAAGGATTTTCCAACAATAGAGCATCAATCACCAAAACTGTCAGTTCACTATAGCATACAAGAGAAATCTTTCTAATGATAAGTTTCAGTCAGAAGGAAACAAGCAAATATGTTGTCTAAAAGTTCTTCCTCATGATAACTAAGTTAAACTGTTGTGTGGAGTCTAGGATGTTTAGACCCTAACCAAGTCATCAGGAAATCCAGAGTAGAGAACGTACATTTTTCTAATTATGTAGCTGATGTAAAGGTCTGTCTTTACTAACTTGCTAATTGGCATAGCCTTTTAAGAAAATGCATATTACACAGAAGTATGCATTTTTATTTCAATACAATTATGCCTTTGATCAATATTAGAATTTTGTAGAATCTGTATTCAAGAAATCACACAGTTTTTCCTAGGATTTTACATAGAAAAATCATATAAACATCTAACAACTGGGAAGAATATCATATAATGTACATAAAATGATGAGTTTTATGGGAATTTGAAATCATGTTTAATTTTTTATTGAGATAACCTTAAAGAAATAACCTTGATCAAAAACGTAAGTAGAAGACAAAATATGCCATAAGATTTCATCTAACTGAAAGGTAAATTAATTACAAAATTTCAACCTCTTGTTATTTTTGGCATTTCTCAGTTTCCAAAATTCATGCAATAAGGAAAATTATCTAATCAAAAAGTTTGGCAGTTCATTGCCAATTTTAAAACATCTCTCATTCTTCTCATTGAGCACCTCAAAGGACACCAGGCATTACACTGAATGCTGAGTTTAGGCATCATCTTGCTAACAAATTAGAACATGGTCTTTCTACTCCACTATGTCTGAGTAGTCTTGAAATTAACTACTTTCTTACACCACATCCTCAGAGTTGCCACCCACCAACACCTGCTTTGTGTCACCATTGTTCAAGAGATATTTTCCTCCTTCTTCTTACTTTAGACATTAGGCACAGAAATTACATTATAATGTCTAGTATCTCACATGTCCTTGAACTGAATGGCTGTGGCTGTATAGGAGAGATCCTGAATGACATCACCTATCCATCAGGCTTATGTAGTTCTATTTGTACCTGCTCAAAGGACCCGGAGCTCTCTTATTCTTGGTTGTTGGTTGTTAAAACAATCTACCCTTTTCTCTGTTCATTGGTCCATCTCAGCATACACCTCCTATATGATGGGTGTGCTTATGGACACTGTATGTAGAGCAGTAAGCAAAAATAATGATATGTCTTTTTATGAAGCTGATGCTACCATGAGAAAAATGAACAACATACAAGACAAAATATGTAATATTATTAATAGTTGTAAGTTCAAGAAGAAAGCTAAAGTAAACAAGGGGGGGTGATAGACAATGTTGAGACTGAATTTTAAGATTTCACTGAGGAAATCATCTTTGAGAGAAATCCAAAAGCACTGTGGTAGAAAATTATTTGAAAACTGGGTAACAAAACATTCCAGAAAGGAACAATTCACAGGACCTAGGCTAAGCCTAGGATTTATTTGAGGAAGAGAAACATCAGCTTGGCTAGAGTCAACTGCCTACAGAGTCTATGTAGCAGAAGGTGAGAGTCAAACATTGAAAGGGGTCAAGTTCTGAAACTTGACAGGATGCAGTTTTACTCTCTAAAGAGAGTCAGTCAGTGGTAGTTCTGAGGAGATGAGTGACAGAGCCCCTGTGCTCTAAATAAAACTTAGCTGGTGTGCTGAAGAAAGAGACAGAGCAAGAAAAGAGTCCATGGATGCTTACAGTCCAGGTGGAGATGTTAAGGTTCAAATGGGAGTGAGTTTTGATGGTGTTGACAAATTGCATATGAGTTGTAAAGAGACATATCTGGATGGCTCTAAGGTTTGGACATGAGCAACTGCAGGGTTGGAGCTGTGATTAACAAGATGAGAACTTCATGGCAAAAAAGTATGGGGGAAAAGAGGAAGAGCAATAAATGTACATGCACACACAGACACATATGTATACATACATGCACACACGCATACACACAATAAAACAGAATTGTGGGATAAACACAGAAATGTGGAAATCAATAAGGTTTAGGCCAAGCTTGAAGTCATACAGCCATAACTACAAGGTAATTTAAAAAAGCAGATTTTTATAAAAAGAAAGAGAGAAAATAATGACAGTTGACTTCATATGCAGCTAGGCGTTCACTGAGCAAGAACATGAGGCATACCAGATCTCTAGCCAAAACACTCACCTTCGAACTTCAACATTTGTTACCAATTGCCTTGGGCTTGGCACTGGTGAGGACAGGTGTTTGTATCAACAGACCACAGCTTTTCTTATTGTCTAGAAGCTGGCTAAAAATACAGAATCCCAATGCCAGGAAAAAGACTCAGTCAATAAAGAGCTCACCACAGAAGCATGTAGATCTGAGTTCAGATCCTAAGAGCTATATAAAAGCCAGGCTTCATAACACACTTAGAAGCCTATAGCTGAGGACATGGAAACAGGCATATCTATAGAGCTTTCGGGTCTAGTCCATTAGTGCACTCCAGGCTCAGTGAGAGACTGTGCCTTAAAAGACAAGGTGAGAACAGTAGAAAATGACACTCAAGACATCAGTATTAGCCTCTCGCTGCCAAATTGCATGCACAACACACACACACACACACACACACACACACACACACACACACGCGCGCGCGCGCGCGCACACACACACACACACACAAACATATACTACACATGCACACACATTCAAACATATACTACACACACATATACACAAAAATGCACTCAATATACTACACACATACACATATACACAAGAACTCATACACACACACAAACACTCAAACATGCACTCATAAATATACCACATACACGCACATACACATACATACACACAAACATGCACTCATACATATACTATACATACACATACTCACATACTATATACACAAACATGCACATATACATATACTACACACACACATACACATATAAAAATAATGACAAATGTAGAATCCCAGACCTCATTTTATGCTTTCCTAACATGTACACTGAAGGTTGAGACATGTTATACCAAAGAATGCTAGATATTTCCTATGACCAGTAGAAAATCCATGAAATCATCTTGAAGATTCTTCATCTGTGAGTTATGAATAAGATGTTTGCAGCTGTGAATCTAACCTCTCTGGAGCTGAGGGATAGAAATGGGAATGACTTCTCTCCCTGAGAATTCCTAGCATAGGACAGCCCTGTAGTGGGGAAAATAGGGCCTTGATGCACAAGCCCTAGGGCAGAGTCTTTGGGCTTGCATAAGATCTAGGGGTACTGGAAGATACTCTTAGACCTTTTGCCTCTGGGTACCAGCCCCTAGGATGTGGCCTTTGAGCCAGCTTAAGATCTAGGATACACATACACAAGACATTCTCTGGCACCCTCTTGGATAGTGAATAGTGAGGAAGACTGGGTCAGGTGACATGAAGCAACATGAATTAGTCCACAACCTTCCAGGGACTCTGCAATTGAGTTTGCCTTATTCTGTATAAATAAGTTGCTCGCCAAAAGAATCCTTTAATAAAATATCCATTTCTCAACCACCAGTGGATTTCTCGTTTACATATCTGCTGAGACCTCCACTATTGTTTCCAAAATATGGTATCAGTATTATCGTGGTAAGTTTGAGGTATCTACACACACTAGGGGCCAGAAAAGGAGGTATGGCTTATATTTTGAAATGCATGATGTGGAAAATGTGTTTCAGCAATTCTGGCAGCACACAAATCCAGCAAACATCTCCTATGAATGTGTGCTGGCTAGTTTTATGTCAATTTGACACAATCTAAAGTAATCTGAAGGAGAAAAATTTATTGTAGGCAAGCCTATGGGACATTTTCTTAGTGGGCTGGCCCATTGTAGGTGGTTTTACCCCTGGGCTGGTGGTTCTGAGTTCTAGAAGAAAGCAGTCTGAGCAAGCCATGAGAAGCAAGCCAGTAAGCAACTCCCCCCAGGGCCTCTGCCTCAGCTCCTGCCTCTGGGTTCCTGTTCTATTTGAGTTCCTGCCCTGACTTCCTATATGGTCAACAGTGATGTAGGAGCGTAAGCTGAATTAACTGTTTCCTCCCTACAGTGTTCACCCAGCTCTGATGCTTCAGCAGATGCCCACAACTAGTGGTCTCTATATAATTGGCTGCATGGAACTGATCTGTAAGGATGAGAACAAGAAAAGTGTCTCTCATTGAATTAGATTTAAAGGTGCTACGACTGCCCTGTGGCAAGAGATGCTGGCTGTCCATGGCATACAATGGCAAAGCAGTCCCAAATGTCACCACCTATCATCCTTTTAATCAATTATTTAGCAATTATAAGACCTGGAATAAACAAGGAGTTGCTGTCACCTAACCTTAGTGGAAGACAAAAATACTCTGGGTTGGTTCTTTTCGTGGAGAGAAGGAAAAATCGACACAAGCCCTTTAAGCTCCCAGCTTTAGGTATGAGTGGGGATGAGTGATGTGGGAATGCCTTTCTGTATACTGTGAATCTCAATCTTTAAATAAAGGAGCTGTTTTGGGCCATGACAGGCACCATAGAAGACGTAGGAGGAGAAATCAGAGCATAGGTAGGAGAAGCAGGGTGGAGTCAGGCAGACCGAGCTGAAGCCTCCCAAGGAACAACATGTAAGGAACTCAGGTGAGCCACGGGCCACGTGGCAGACAGATTAATAGAAATGGGTTGATTTAAGATGTAAGAGCTAGCTAGCAATGTGCCTGAGCCAACAGCATGAAGTTAATATATGCATCTGAGTCATTTCTGGGGGTGAGCAGCATCGGCGGGCAGCTAAGAGATCTGGCACATCAGGGTCTGGGCCTCAGGCCACCCGAGACCAAGAAACCCCATTGCAACAGATGAACAAGCTGTTAGTTCTTTCTGTGTCCACATGGCTAAGTTATAGGTACTTTCTAAAAGGTGGGTGCCTCTCCATCAGATGAAAGGCACTAATCAGCCCCCAAAGCAGAGTGCAGGTATACCAGTTGGAGCTCAAGGGCAGCTGGGGCTTCTAGGCCAGTGCAAGATCACACTGGGACTGAAGGAAAAGACCAAGGAAGCTGCTACCTTTGCAGAACCTGCCCTTCATAAGCCTCCATCTAAATGTCAAAGTCTGGGACTAAACCCGTAGGTGGATGAATAGCAATGCAAATGCCATTCACAAGCTCACACCAGCTCTCTATGTGCCCTATGCCCTCCTGTTTGCCTTCCGGGAGATCTGTATCCTGAGTATAAATCAAGAAAGACTCATGGAAAAATCAAATTCTGTCCATAGGAATACCAGAACTTTTTCATTTCTAAAGCTTTCGAAATAATTTGCTCAACTAATTTAAGAATACACATCGCATGAATAAAAGCAGTCAGCTAAAATAAAGGAATTGGGTACTGGACTGAATTCTAAATTTGCACTGAGTTTTATAAAGATCAATTTTATTTTAAAAGCTCTGCAATGTTGAAGGAGTCAGATATGTTCACAGTATGTACAGGCACACAGTTTTCTATGTGTGTTTGTCCTATCACTTAATGTGCTTTTACCTTTGGTTATTAAATTAATTATGCAGGTTTAGTTGATAAGAAGTCTAAAGTCACAGCTGTAATGAACAGCACTGAATTAGAGGCAGAAACTATCTCTGGGTTAGGTATAAAATGAAAAAGGCATGCATTTGAGAAAAAGTCAGAGGCATCTATTTCTTCCATATGCTTTGTCTCTCTTGTGCGTGTGTGTGTGTGTGTGTGTGTGTGTGTGTGTGTGTGTGTGTGTGTGTGTGTGTGTGTGTACTGTACTTCCATATATACACCAAACACACATGTAGTGGCCACATTCTGTACCTTGTTTTTTTTTTTGAGACAGGCACTCTCCCTATATCTGAAGCTCTCCAATTCAGTTAGGTTAGCTGGCCAAAGCTAGTTCCCAGCATCCAGTATCAGGCTGTCTCAAGTCCCCCAGTCCCAGTGTTACAAGTGCCTGGCACTACTGGCTTTCTAAATTCAGGTCCTCATGATTGTGGAGCAAGCACATTACCCAGTGAGCCTTATCTTCAGCCCACAGTGTCTTTAACTTCGTGTTAGAGTGTTAGCAGGGCTGTGTTGATGCCATTACTCTGCACCACTCTCTATGACTAAAAACATCTTATCAAAATAAGATGGGAAAAACATCTTTATCTTGGGACTTATAAATACACTTTGACTGATTTACCTTTGATGTAAAGCTTTTAATAAATGATGTTCTAAGCTAGAGAAAAGGCCAGGCAATGAACTCTATAAAGCAACTATTGGAAAATCTGGTTTCTGCAGATATACTTTCTCAAGATTTGCATACAGTTTTAGAGATAGAGAATTTGGGGTAAAATCTTATTTGAACAGATACAAAATCACTTGTTTGGGTGGCAAGCACAGTATGGAATTGTCTTTCCCATCCTCTCCCCTACAGGGAACAGTGACTGAATAAGAAAGAAATTCTTGCCAGAAGTCTGGCCTCTGCGAGCTGTAAGCCTCCAGCTCAAGGAGTATGCTGAAAGGCTTTTGCTGACTAAAGAAGTACCAAAGAGAAGGGGGGGTCCTGGCGTGAGGCAGAAGAGAAGAAAAAAAAAATACAGAACTAAAACCCCCATTGGACTGCCCCTTGTTAGCACGGAGTATCCTTATGGAAACAAGGACCATTTAGAGCATCCATTTCTCAGTGATTAATCAAAACAGTCCCAGTGTTTGGAAATGTTGGTATCTGGGTCACTTTTTAGTTGCGTTTAAAAAGACTTCTAAAGACAGCATCAGAGAATCACGCTTCCAACAGCTCCCTCGCATACACATGGCTTTTGTTTATTCTTGTTTGACTTGGTTTTCACATCTTTATACATGGCCTCAAGGAATGACTTTGATGCTGATTTTTTTCCTAGGAAAAAAATGAATAAGTAAATACAGAAGTCACATACACATAAAATGCAAAAGTAGAAATCTCTCTCTCTCTTATGTTTTTCTAAGAAGATTCTGTTTCAACAGCAATTTGCTTCTCTTGAGTACTGGTATGTTAATTTCTGGGTTTCTGAACTGGGCAGCTATTCAGTCACATTATGAAATGTTGTAACTGTAGAGACAAAAATGTAGAAGAGGCATAAAACCAGTTTAATTTGAATTTTCCTTAGGAGAATATGAAACAAAGTCTGGCTGGATTCCACGAGGCACCTTTCTCAGGGGTGGCTAATTTATTACCTGTCACCCTTGAAAATGTAACTCTGCAAGGGGCTTCTTGTTTGTTTGTTTCTTCTCCTTTATTCTGTTTGTTCTTTTATGAGAGCATTTTCTTTGACTTTCTAATTCATTCCATTTATTCATGGAATTTTTCTCTGACTTATTTTTTTTCCTCCTCTTTGAATCCCTTGTACATCAAGGTGGGTGGCATTCAGCTGAAAATATTCTTTCAAGAAACATCATAAAAACGTATGAAAGCAGGATTTCATTTGAGCTGCCAAGCTTATAGAAAGAGTAAGCAAAGTGAATAAACACTCTTCATATGACTTATGGTCATGAAGGAGCTACTTAAAGGAATACATTCAGTCTAGTCAAAAAAAAAAAAAAAATGTAAGGGAGACATTTTTCCAGCAGGACCCTGACAAACACAGAAGAGCACTTCCCCAGCTCCTCAGTCTGCTTGTTCACATTTAGCCCCCTTTCCATCAAATATCCTACAAGGCTTACTCTTATGTTAGATTACAAAGGACTGACAATGTTGACCAAGCGTTTCAGTGTTTCCAACAATACACATACATTGCAAGACACTGATAACAAAGTCAAAACTAAACTCTAGTTTTGAGCTTCATTTAAACTTGATATTCGGGGTAAGAATGTTGATGTGTATGCTGCGTGGAAGGGCACGAGAGGACAGTGACTTTGTGAGTCCACCTGACTCAGACTTTGAGGCTTCTTCCCTTACATGCACTGTTCATTTGGACTTTTGCGGTTGCAATGATTCCACAGACATGAGCAGATTTAGCAGGAAAGTTAGCAAATGCTAACGTCAATCTCTCTAGATGCATTTTTCAATTCTTTTAGAAAAGGAGATAAATAAATAGATGGAGAGAGATCTCAGAGAGGGTTGTGTGGATGTAGCTGAGGGTATTGCAACATGTTTGTATTTTGAAAGAGTTATATTCCCGTGGATGAGAAATGTAGTAGAGTCTAGGAAAAAGTCTGCTTAGTAGAGTGGAGGCCATGTAGGGTCACATTTAAAGGGTCAGCCAGGTGGGAACATGGACATTTATCTCATTCATGGTGTCAGGAAGACACCTGGAATATAGATACAGGTACAAGTGTGTTGCTAGATGGATGGCAGGAATAGACAAAGCACTGTGATTTTCCGTGATCCAGAAAACATATTTGCAACAAGTGTGAAGAGAGGCCCGAGGGCCAGAGAAGTATACCATACTTTTTGTCACCATTACAGAAGCTAAAGGAGGGATCACTTGCTTGTCTCATAGCTTCAGAGGTTTCTGCACATCGTGGTGATGAAGGCATGATGGAGAATCCCAGCTTAGACTATGTGATCAGAAGGCAGATGTTGAGAATTTCTGTGCATGCATGGCTTTCTCGGCTTTCCTGCTTTGTCCCCTAGGCCATCAGCCTTTGGGGTGGTGCCATCACGAGCAGGACTTATCTTCCTTACCTGGTTAATACTCTCTAGAAACACCCTTGGAGAGATATGCAAAGGTGTATTTTACTAATCCCATGGATTTTTCTCAATTCAATCAATTTGGTGGGCAAGATTATCCTTCACGAGAAGAAATGATATATTCAACTAGGATGTGATTGAGGGACAGACGGAGGCATGGGTGGGATGATGATATACTCAGCTGGCATGGAGTAGGGAGATGGAGACATGGGAAAGGATTATTGGGAGGCTCTGAGAACCTCTGTAAAATCATGGAAGGAAGTTTAGTGGGGTTTTGGTTTTGAGTTGTGGGCAACAATCAGCTCCAGTTCCTATTAGTGTAGACTTTGGTTCTCAAGGTTCATCACTGTGAGAAGCAGTAAGGTGGTGAGGAAGATGACGGTAGAAAACAATGGAACAGAAGTTTAACAAGGAGAGAAGCGGGAAAGCAGAGGTGCGCTGGCTGTAGTAAGATACTCCAATAAGATATGCTTAAGAGTCAGAAGTAGGAGTAAGAAAGTTCAAGGCCAACCCGGGCTTCACCTTGGGCTGCCAAGATGACTCAGCCTGTGGTTCCAATGAGCTGAGCTTAATCTCTGGAACCAATATGGCAGAAGGAGAGAATTGACTTTCACATTGCTGCATAAATTGTTCTCTGACCTCCACACAAGTGTGGAGACAAATGCATTCTCTACCACCCCCACCTGTTGTATAATATTTGTTTGTGTTCTGACAAACAGAGCGTGCTTGGAGTCAGAGGGCAAAGCTAGCCACTAGTTAACCTTAGAGATCGGGAGGTCTGTACAGAGGAGAACAGCAAACAATAAGGTGGGGCGGAGACAGGATCTTGTCCCCTTTGGATTGGAGGAGCTGAAGAGGAATGGAGCAAGTGTGGCTGCGCTCCTGCTTCTATGATCTTTCAGGTTTTACCCTGATATCTGACTCCTGGTTTTTATTGATAAAATTAATTATATTTACTCCTCACCCACCTCTAGGACACAAAACAAGTACATGTTTATTTACGTATGATAAATGAGAGAAAGCAGATGAAAATCAATGAGATGGCAGTGTAATCAGTGGATTTCTGTTTTCCAGTGGGATTAGAGGATTATTTGCATTAAGTTCCAAATGGAACAGGATGGAAAGAGAGATGATGACCATGGCACACGACACAAATATGTGACTATAGAAATTTGTGTTTAAATGGAGAGAGGCAGAACATGAAAACTAAAGAGAAGAATTTCAAGAACAAATATCAAAAGGATTATCTATCCTTCTGGATGCTGAAATATTTGTGTTACGAATGGAAAGCCAGAAAAAAAGGGTATTTTTTGGATTTATTTAGTTTAATTTATGTATGGGTGTTTGCCCGCATGTGTATCTACAAACCATGAGGTACCTGCTGCCCTGGAGGTCTGAAGAAGGTGTCAGATTCCCTGTAACTTTAATTGCAGATGGTTGTTGGGATGCCATATGGGTGCTGGGCACTGCACCTAGGTCCTCTGCAAGACCAAGTGCTCTTAACTGCTGAGCCATCTCTCCATCCCAGAAGACAAAATTCTTAAGAAATTAGAGAAGGCAACCATGGCTTATGGCATCTACAATAAGAAGGAGGTGGGGGTGTTAGTGTCTGCAGAGATGAGAAACAAGGCCAGGGATGAAGAAAGATCATTAATGAGTTGGACAAGGTTGTAAGGAATGTGGACAATGCACACCCCTACCCTATGTCCAGGGACACAGGAGAGTAGGAGAAAACAGTCACCACATGTGGGGTTCCTTGAGCTTTTGGAGGAAGTGTAACATTTACAGTGCTGCTATGGTCTTGTATGTGTATCTTCATGATTCTTTACAAATTTTCAATCGTCTCCTTCCAAAAATTATACTAGATGATTACACTGCGTCATCTCCCAGGTATTTCTCGGGTTATGGGAAGTAAGGATGAAGCATTGGAGAACAGGATAACCCACAGGATTACAGGTCAAATCTTGAATTTTCCATTGTGAGGCACTGAGTGGATGGATGGACAGATAGATGGACAGATGGATGGATGGATGAATGGATGATGAATGGATGGATGGATGGATGAACAGATGGATGAATGAATTCATTCTTACATTTGTTCCTTATGATATTTCTCTGCCTTTACTTTGACCAGTTCTGGAACAAGGGGGAGCTTTAGTACACGAGAGGGTTTGAATTCCCCCCACAGCTGTTATCTACCCTCCTCTAACTATGAGGAAAATGAAATAATGTGTTTGAATATAGGCCCTTGACATTTCTCAGTGTTAATAAGGTGTGAACAAAGACATCTGGAAACACAAACTATTATTTTAACTGATTTAAAAAATTTCTCTAAATAAAAAAAAAAAAATGTGCTTGTCGTGCAAACATGTCTTCTCGCCACCACACATTTCAGGGCTCCACCCTAAACCCCACTGTAAAATTATGTCATAGTCGCTATTCGCTGTAGGCATGCTCTCGCTAGCAAGTGGTATGGGTGTAAATGTCACTTAATTTGTAGATATAACAATTCAATTCCTCACTGTGAACTTGATCTAGCTTGAATTTTATCCGAGTCAATTTCGTTAGAAAAGTCTTGGAACATACTGTGTTTGTGCAGTTGTGTGGCTTGAACCCTGAAATGATGTTCTAATGAGGTTTCAAAAATATTGTGTGTTTTAATACATGCTGTAAATTGAATCCCTTTGAAATGTTTTCCCTTTTTCCAAAACCACATGTGATCAATGTATACCAAATAGAGAAAAGTACAAATCATCTTGAAGATCCGTAGACTCCACAGAATCAGGATGCACTGAAAATATTTCCATCTGACACTCAAGTTATAAATCTTAGGAAGGTCCAGAGTAACCTGAAGTGAAGGGACATACCCTATCCCTATCCTGATCTCTTTCACTTGCCTTTGAAAGTGGAGAGTCAGGAAAACTGATGGCTTTTCTACTGCTAATTTCTGTACATAGGGGTGGAGAGCTTCAAAAGGAAATGAAAGAGGGATAAGAAAAATAAAACAAAGAAGAGGTAGGTCTCTGAGCTGATGAAACTAAGCCAGGCTCCCACCACCAGGTACTTTAGGAGCAACCCCTGAGTCTGGGCCTGGAAACCCTGTGTGTTCAGAAAAGGTGGCTAAGCTAGGTTACAACCTGTGGGCTTCTCTGGTGACTATGGTACTATGTCCTGGAAGTTTTCTTTAGAGAGGGAAGCGATCTGATTTCTTTGCAATTTGTTAGGTGGGTCATTAAGTTATTGATGATTTAATTTCCATGTCGACTCTCAATGTTATACACATACATATTCCTACCAGCACACAAATTACAGAAAAGACTTAATTTTTCACAGGTGCTTTAGCCCAAACCTCCTAAGTGGTTACAAGACTAAGAATATACATGAACTCAGCTCTTGGGCACATTGTGAAGGTTAGAAAAAAAAGATTTTTAATTCATTTTGTGGGTCTCCGAAGTCAAACATGAAATGCAAAGGGAATGTAAGTAACATACCACCACCAAGTTAATGACTAAATGGTGAACTAATTTAATAAAATCTAATATTAAAATATATATCACATGTAAATTTCACATTTACGATTGCAATAAAGTTAAAATAAAATCCAAGTATATGCTTGCAATATTATTAAGTTTCATTTCCATCTCCAACTGCCTACTTTTAAAAAATATGTAATATTACATCGTGCATTTGGTTTTTATGTGGCAAGTGCATTCACCATAACTTTTCCCTGGGGGAATATTGAATCATTTATTTCATTTTGAAGGAAATGGATTTCTGCATCAGATTGGAATAAAAAATGATTAAGTGTGAAGTGGAATCACTTAATCTGGTTTCTTGGGTCAAAGGGCATAATTATCTCCTGCTGAGATAGTTATAGATGTATGGTCATGTATCAGAACATGAGGTGAGAGTGGCTGCAGAGTACTAAGCTGTAAAGAAGCTCACAAAGGCCTAAGTATAACAAGTGAAGGCTTCAGGAAGCATGCAAGAGGCCACACATGGTGGAATTAAACTCACCAAAAGGCATGACTCTATTGGATCACTGGTCATCATTCATCTGGGTCTTTGTAAGAATTCTCTGTGATGTTATGTAAGGAGGCTTAATCAGTGTATTGAGACAGTATTTTTCTCTGGGCATGAAAGCCACAGGCCTTCCATGATCTGTTTACTGGGCCTTTCAGATGAAAATTTAGATTCGTCAAATAATAAAGTTCCCCCAAAAGTTCACTGCATTCCAGGGTGGCCTGTGTGTGTTGGATATGAGATGGATACAAGATGGGGGGGAGGGGGACAAGAAGGGGGAGAAAGAGGAGGAGGAAGAAGAGGATGAGGAGAACTGGGGAACCTGGGCAGGAAACCAAACTTTTAGTAGCTGTGGCTGTGTGGCCTCAATCTCTCTCTCTCTCTCTCTCTCTCTCTCTCTCTCTCTCTCTCTCTCTCTCTCTCTCTCTCTCTCTCTCTCTCTGTCTCATTGTCTTCATCTGTGGAATGGAAATAAAGACTTAGGTAGTAGAATAGTACAGACACTTAAACAGCACATGAAGAGGCATCAGCACATACTTGCTGCTTGGGGTAAATATCAATGCCATTGTCACTGTGCCCTGACTGACTGACTGACTGTGAGCACTAGAAGCAGCGATATCACTGTGAGGAGGCATTCATTCTACTTTGAGGGCTCTTGAAACATCAGGGTGAATTCACATCCAAGACATGCCTGAGGTCTTGCGTATCATCTGGCCGGAGTAATTTTTGTTCTCCAGAGTCCCTATTTCGACATAAGGTCAACAGCCATCCTGTACCAGGATGCTGACACCTGTCTTTTCTGGTGATTTGAGCAGCCAGATTCTCCATTATCTAGGATCCCGGTGCCTTTTGCAAGCCCATGCCTGTGACTCTTCTGAGCGACTGTTATGTTAACAACAAAGATCTGAGTGGAGTCTGTGCAGCTGCAATTATGCCTTCTAACTTGTATGCTGAATTTGGAAACACAGTCTCAGACTGTGGCCTTATTTGGAAATTGAAGAGTCTTCACAAAAGTTACCGAATTGTGGTTGGGGCTGGGGATATCGCCCAGCGGTAGAACTCTTAGTATCCACAAGAGTCTAAGATCAATCCCACTATCAAAAGACAATAAGCATAGGGGGTAAAATTAGGGTCATTCATCCTGGTAGACTCTGATCCTATATGAACAACGCCTATAGGGAAGAGAGAAATTCAGAGGCAGGCATTCAATGCAGAGAGTGTACGGAGATATGTTGAGAAGACAGCCTCTCACCAGGCAGGGAGATATACTGGGGATCCTTCCCCTAAGCCTGCCTGCACAGACTAGCTATCACTATGGCTGGGGACTCTGACTCCACACAGGAGAGAGTGAATGGGGAGGAGCTATAAACTGTTGATTTTGTGGTGCTTGCTGACAGTACCCTTAACCGATGAGCAGCCTAGAGGAAAAGGTTTGCTGCGTGCCCTTTCCCAGCTGAAATTTCTTCCTTAGAAATTGCCACTCCTTCCCAGACATTGACATGGAGATGCTTTCTGTCCACTGTCCTCGAGGCCTCTAGAGTGTAGTAGTTTGTCATAGGAACCTTTAAAATACAAACTCTGAACAATCACACAAATGCCCAATTAGCACTAACAACATCTATCAGAGTCAGGGGTTCATTCCTGGAAAGTTCTTCAGGATTGCCCTCCTCACTACCTAGGAATTATAAATTATTAAAGCATTTGTCTAGAGAGCATAATAGTACAGTGTTATGTAGAATCTTTGTCTGTGGAATTTACCAGCCACTCAGAGGTCCAATAATTCGCCCTCTGTTCCCTAATGTAAATATATGCAAGTTCAATAAATCAAGCTAGTTTTAAAGCAATATTTTTCCTCATAGAAAACGCAATGTGCTTTTCTGAGTAGCTATAGTCAGCCATCACCCATCCACCTCTACTCCACACATATATACACCAGCCTGGAGAATTTATAATCAGAAATTTGGAACTTGCATTTTGAAAATGTTGTAACAATCTTTCTAATCACTTTGAGGTCACAAGCAAAATACAAATACTTGTAGCTAGAAATATCAGATTTCGTCTATATAAAACTTTCCTTTGAAAACAAGGGATGTTGACATCTCTCTATCACAAATGTGTCTACAAGTTGTTTTAAATTAAATTAATCTGAACAAAGATGAAAACGTGTGTGAAGAAGGTTCTGTGAGAATTGCCTGACTTCCCCTCTCACCACACATCCCTCACAAACAGCAACTCCAAAAGCACCATTTTAAAACTAGAAATATTATTATTTTCCTCCAAAGTTCTGACAGCCTCAATGATTCCTAAAGAGCATATAAAGTAAGTTTGGAGTTACAGTGTGTTTGTGTGTGTGATTGTGTGTGTGAGTGTGTGTGTGTGTGTGTATTGTGTGTGTGTGTATTGTGTGTGTGTGTGTGTGTGTGTGTGTGTGTGTGTGTGTGTGTGTGTGTGTGCTCTTATTTTCCAAGAGCAGGCTCTCAGTATGTGGCTGTACTAAGAACCTAAGACTTTTCCTGCTTTAGTTTCCTAGCATGGAGTTTCAGGTGTGCCACACCACCTGAGTTCACTATATTTTTAGTGCTTCCAATAGGAAAGAAGGAAGAAAGGGAGGGAGGGAGGGAGGGAGGGAGGGAGGGAGGGAGGGAGGGAGGGAGGGAGGGAGGGAGGAAAGAAAAAAGGGAGAGAGGGAGGGGGAGGGAAGGAGAGAGGCAAGGAGGGAAGGACTGGGAAGAAAGGGGAAGAAAGAGAAAGAGGCCAAGAGAAATATAAAAATAGTAAAAATAATAAGAAAAAATGAGGTGCATTATGTAGGAACTTTCTCATTTCTCAAGTGAACATATATTTATTTGGGTTTAAATAATCTCTTATAACTTGCTAATTACAGTTACCAGTTAAAACTAGTTTTATTAGGTGTAATTATTTTTCCTATATAACATAATATAAAAATATCACACTATGGTAGGAATGCAGGCTTTGGAATAAAACCAACCCATATACAATGCTGAAGCTGTGTGGCCTCCAATGAGTCCTGGAGCTTTATCAGACTTCTGCTACTTTAGCTCAGTGATGAGGGTGAGAGGGGGCTGAGAGGCTGGGAGCTCACGCGTGTCATTGTGGGCCATTTCTTGAATGTGACCACTCCATTGCCTTTACCCACATGCTTCTCCACAGAAGATTATGCCCCCTCCAGGAGGTAGAGTTGGCTTCCTGGTGCATGGCTTGCTTGTTACCAAGAAGATATGGTAGATGAGGCTTCATGACTTCTAAGACTAGATGAGGAACACAGGCAGCATAGGGGAACATGCAGCTTACAGGAGTCCAAGCCACATGGTGAGGAAACATGGAAATATTTGGGGAAAATAACAGACACAGTGCCCAGCCTCAAAGTAACTTCAGCTCCTGTGGCGATAGGTGAGCAAAGGTGTCTCAACAGTCCTGGGAGCTACTCCCAATATTTGTATCTCCTCATCTGACACCCAGGTACGCTAGGGAGGATGTTTCAAAACCACCATATCATAGCTCTGCATGGAGTAAGATCTGTTCATCAGTGGGGCTGCTATCAGTGTTACCAATCCACTCCATAGCTGCTCAAGAGAACGCCAACAGTAGGGAACCCAGATTTCACCAAGCACTCCAGTTAATAACGTGATCAATGCGCTTGTCTTTGAAATACAAGCATGGTCCAGAATCCTAGGACTCATTTCCCATAAAGCAGGAATAATCTATAATTTTTCAAGGTGGAGAGTAGGAAAAAAAAAAAAAAAAGAGGACATTTAAATGCTGTGTTTGAGTCTAGAAAAAAAAAAAAAACATAGATAAGCTAGAGACAGAACAGGACACCAACTGCCTAAGGAAGCATAAGAACATGGGATTATGCTAGAGAGGAAGAAAGGAGAGCCTCCGGTCACCAGGTGCTTGCTGTGCACTAGCAACAGATTGACAAATCAGACCTACTCTAAAGGAACTTTGTAATTTTTAATCATGAAGGTACTGATGTTTCCTTTATCAGAATGTGTTTGCAAAACTAGATGACTCCCACAGCTTCCTCAGCTGCTCTGGTGTGCACTTACCTCCTCAGCACACCAGCGAGGAAAGAGAGAATGTTGAAGAAGAGAAAACGTCCTAAACCAAATCATCTAGCGTTTGCACGATTTCCCCGCTCTAGATGCAAAATCCTTCCAAGATTGTTATGCCTACATTATCGCTGTGCATACAGTTTCACATCTAATAAATGATCTATCAGTGGAATGGGACTAAGTTTATGCAATATTTGAAAAGACTACTCTTCATAGGATTTATGGAATTTGCTAGAAAGTGAAGGGCTCAGAGAACAGATCCTTCCAGTCCCCAGGAATTTGCACTCTGAATGACCTTTCCTATGGTGGGAAAAAGATGAGCTCATTAAAGAACTTAGCCTTAGAGATAGTTCCAGGTATTGTAAAGTGTTACAAGTCAAGCTTTCAAGATGAGACATAAAGATGCCTCGGCACCAAAGAAAATAAAGGTTAGGGTTAGAAAGACGCCTCAGTGGTTAAAAGTGTATGCTGCTCTTGCAGAGGACCCAAGTTTGGTTCCTAGTACCATCATCATGTGGCTCTCAACCCCATGTAATGCCAGCTGCAGGGGACCTTAATCCTCTTCTAGTCTCACTGAAAACATGCATTCAAAAAGGAAATATTTAGAGAAAAAGAAAATAAAATTCGAATTTGTTACCAAAGCCATTTTAAGTACTCATGGGCATTGTTTCAGTAGAATTCAATGTGAGAATCCAATTCTCAAGCTTGTAACTCTTAATCTACATTTAAATGTCCATCCAAGCCCTGGCACTTTCCCCAGAATGTCATCTCAGAGGGAAGATGCTTCCTCCATGGGGGAGCCTCAACAGTCACGGAAAGCCCCAGACACACTGTAAGGCCACTGCCCCTCTCTTGAAAACGTTCTTGGTACTGAGCTGAAATCTGTCTTCCTTTTGTAGTCCAAATAATTCATAAGGCTTTAATAAAGTTGTTCTAATTTTATTTCCATAGAAATTAATAATAGAAGCAGAAACATATTAAATAAAGCTAGATGAGGTTGTGCTTTTGTGTACAAAGGTCTACATAAGCAGATACTTATTTATATAAAGAGGAGCTATGGAGTAGCTCTCTCCTTTACTCAATACTCTTATTACATTGGTTACTATAAACTCTATACATTAAGGTAACCAAAGGGGAATAGAAGAAAACTTTAGAAAGACATAATGTTAACACAATGAAATATAACATGAACAAATATATATACACTTGTAAAACATTCCCAGTAAAAGCAAACATTAGCGTGGATTTTAAAAGAAACACAATCCCAAGCACCGAGCTTTGATTTACATAGAAGTACAAAATAAAAATTCTCAAAGACAGCTCGAAGAACGCTTTCACAATTCAAGATGTTTTAAAAAATAAACTGCAAAGACAAAAAAAAAAAATCAGAACAAAGCAATTTCCTTTGCATTCTGTTCATAATACAGAATAAAGAGGTGGTTTTCTATTCTGAGTATGTTTAAAGGTTGTGTGAGTTAAATTTATAAATAATTCTGAAACATTAAAAGAGGCAGGAGGAGAGTTTGTTCTGTAAGTTAAATAGAAATTTGATCTCAGCATCATTAAAAATAAACTTTCACCTGTTACTAATTTTCTTCTTAGTTCCAAAACCATTGTTTGTTTAAATGAAAAGAAAAAAACAATCCTGATGCTGTTTATACAGTCCAAATAAGAGAACAAATTGCAAAGGCCCATGCAGGCTAAAAAGCAAATAAAAGAACTTTGCAACAATATGCTGGAAATTTAGCTGGGCTGCAATCGATTCTAAGTCTTCCATCTAGAGCCATCAGATACAACCACAGAGCACAGTGGCAAGCCACACTGTGACTTCTTTATGTGGGCCATTTTTAATTGTGGGCTTGTAATAAACTGAAAATTGAAACTAGAATTACAAGAAGTCTTCCACAGTCTCTGCCAGCAAGCAAACAGAAAAAGGAACTTGTTTCTGCCTGGTCCCTTTTGCTTCAGTTTTATTATTATGAAGGGTGTGTCAGATCATATTGTGTAACTGTGTCTGTTTATACTTCACATTTGTATCATGTTGGCATTGGCTTCCATTTTCCACAGCAGCCTATACCCAGGCCCAGCAACAAGCAGAAATGGGTCTTGGGGATTCCAAATCCTAGATGGAACTAATCAGGCAGGTCTTAGTCATTCACAAGAACGACAAGATAATGGCTGTCATTAACAAGAATGCTATGTCCACGGCCAGAGATTCAACATGAAGCTTTTATAAATTGGACCCAAGTTTCTAGACATGGCTTTCCAAACTGGTAGAGTTGGTACTTCCAAAGAATGCTGCAGCCAATCAACCGAGAGAGGAGAGAGAGACTTGACAAAAAGTAGAGTTTAGGTGGTCTGTCATTCTACACAGGAAAAAAAAAAAAAAGGCAACTGCTGTGGGATGTCCTTCTGTATGCTGTGAATATGTGTTGTTTTCATTGGTTGATAATACAGCAGTTTGGGCCTATGGAAAGTTAGGTAAGGTGTCCCGCGCCCACTTCTCGCCCGCAAGAAAAGGCACGGCACACGTAGGATCCTTCTGCAGCAAAGCTTTAATGCTCCATGAGGGAGAGCACTAGCTTACAAACAATGGAGAGAGAGAGCACGAGGTAGGAAGCCCAACCTTTATACCGACCAAAGGCCTCTGCCTTGGACGTGTCACCTTTCTATAGGCTGCAGCTCATTATCCCACATGACGCCACGGGAGAGGCGGAGAGACCAGTCTCACGAGAGTACCAAATGCATGCGCTCTTTACTGACTCAGGCGGGTTGGCCAGCACCGGATATTGGCGCCACCTTGAGGAGCTGGGGCCAGCGGCTCCCAACAGTAAGGTTAGGTGGTTCAATTAAATTGAAGACTCGAAGATGAAGGGCAGAGTCAGGGCAGGTACCAACAGCTGTCCAAGGAGCAGGATGCCAAAAGATTGGTAAGCTACAGGCCACATGGTGATACATAGAGTTTAAATGTAAGAGCTGGCTGGTAATAAGCCTGAGCTATTGACCAAGCATTTATAATTAATATAAGTCTCTGTGCAGTAATTTGGGAAGTGACAGTATAATTGGGGAGACAGGACAGAAAGCTCCACCTCCATTTACAAGCAACTCTTTATTACTGAGCATATCATTTAGGTTTCATTGGAAGAAACACGGTAAATATCCCATTATTCCAGTGACCCTTTATGCCTCCCCTTTCTCTCCATTGCTTCTACTCATCAATCAACCAATAAGCCTTTGTTTTATAAATTTTTAAGCCTTAGTACCCAGCAGGGCATGACCTTTGCCCTTAGTGTTTAAATCACCTGCACCAGTGATCTATCTACTCAGCAGCCAGACAGCCATGCTTCCTCCTTCACTCCCTGAAGCACTATGTGTAAACTTTCTGTTTACAACAGTGTTCCATCAGTTTATACCCTTCACCTTCCTGAGGAACTAGAGGCTTCTAGAATTCTCAGAGTCATCTTTGGGTTTCAGGATGGCACTACCCTTGCTTTTCAGATCTTGGCCTTTTCAGACCCTTCTGCCTTTTCTCCTGTTCTTGTCATCACCATGATTTGGACCTTTCTCACTCCCTCAGGTCAGTTTCATGGCCTCCAGTTAGCTTTGTTCAAATATTCCCAATTTTTTTCTTACTCTGATTTTCTTCCTAAAGTCAGGACCACATCTCTGACTCTACATCAACAATTATACCCACACATTTCCCAGGAATTGCTAAGGTGTAAATATGGTTTGGATGTTGAAAATACTTTATTAATTGGATAGAAACATAATTGACAGACTAGGATTAGATGGTCACAAGGTTACAAACCCAAGAATGAATACTGAAGGTCATATGGGGGGGGGGTGCCTGGTACCTTGATCAGGAGAATCACTTTCTGTTTTATTTTGTAAAGCACACTCACAAATCTCACAGATGCGTCTATTGATGTCCCATGGCCATTGGTACTTATAGAGGTGTACAGTGAGGTCCTTGTGCCCATCTAACATTTTCCCACACTTCCATTTAAGCTGGCTTAAATCTATAGGCCAACTGCTGACTCAGTCTTCAGTGTACCCAGGTTGGTTGCTGAGTAACACCATCACCAATCCCTTTTCCCCCAGATTTCCCAGTAAACCTGGGTATCATAGGGTGTCAAAGGGACCCAAATGTTGAAGCATCTTGTCAGTTGGTATTCAGTGGAACTAGATTTCCTCTTTATAAAGGTTCTATGTAACTCCCAAGTTCTATTATTGTATTATAGACAGCACAAGTCATCTCCTCGGTGTTGTTGAAGTATCTGGCCCAGCTTAGCCCCAAGTTCTGTACCTGCCTGCCACTGCTTAGCACCCCCCCCAAAAAAAAATGACTCAGAAGCTTATATTAATTACATGCTGCTTGGCCTATGGCTCAGGCATATTGTTAGCTAGCTCCCACATCTTAACTCAACCCATTTCTATTAATCTTTCTTGCCTTGTGGCTCGTGGCTTACCTATTTCTTTACATCTTACTTTTTGGGTGGCTAAATCGCATGTCTCTTTCTGACTCTGCCCTCCTTCCCCTGTATCTATGCTTGGATTTTCTGCCTTGCCATAGATCAAAACAGTTCCTTTGTTTACCAATGATATTCACAGCATACAGAATGACATTCCTCATCACCTTGGGAAATAAAAAAGAGATAAGTCAGTATGACATCTCTGGCACTGGTCCTAGGGCCTCCTTGCATTTCCCCCTCATTCTGTCCTTGAGTTTTCGCTTACAATCTAATGCCTCTTGCCACACCTAACTTGACACTATAGTGAGACCCAGACATAGCTTTGGCCTGTTTCTCTCATAACTTATGCTGCCTCAACAGATAGGTGAATCTCATGACCCCTGTGAGTTAAAGTAGAGAGCTGAAGCTGTTTGGTCACCTGACTTTGGACATCATTATCATATTTACTCAAGAAATAATGTCAAAATAAATCTTTTTAAAGACTGCACTTCTGAGAGCAGCTCAGTGTCATCCTCTGAAATATCCTGGGACACTGCCATATGCTAGCTCCTGGCTGCAGGATTATGCCTTATAAGCCAAAAGAATTTTGTCTTCATTATAAGTTGCTCCTCCCTTACCCCTCCCTCTGAATAAATGTCTCTTCTGTTGAAACATAAACCTTTCCATCAACTGAGAATCGGGGTCATACCCCAGTCTGAACTTAATAACCCCACTTCTCATTTCTTAAAATACATATCTGCTTCAAGTTCTCTTGGGAACTAACTACTAAATACATAGATTTAGTGTTGCTGGCCATGTTTTAAGATGCTACTTAAGAACATCTGCCTCTTTTACCATGAAGGTTTTCATCACATCCCAGTACGTAAAGCCAAAGCTTCCAGGAATTGTGCAGTGCGGACATGCTGCAGTGAGCCTTGGTGCTGTGTATTCTGCAGGAACAACAGAAGCTCTCATATCTATTTTGAGCAAACCTTTGCAGCCTCCAATGCAATTTATTCAAGGATGCTGCTCACAGCAGGATCCTGCCTCAAATAACTAACCCTGTTACCTAGTGTTTCCTGAACAAATTCCTCTGTGAGGAACAAAACTGGGGCTTCTTGTTCCTTTTAAGGAAATGAGCTCCTTTTTTTTTTTTTTTCTTTTTCTTTTTGAAAGAAAGAAAAAAAAAAAGCCTGTAAGCTCAAACCGAAACTCAGAAGTCAGCAGTCTGAGGAATGCAGCACCAGGCTATAGATGGTAGGCTAGGCTGCAGCTAAAATTGAGGCTGAATTGAATAATAACTATTTTTTTTTATCCTTAAATTCTCTTCTACAATTCTTTTGTTTGTAAACTAAATTTAAAAATAGCTTCTCCTGGTACTTTGTCAGTTCCTGTCTGATCTAAAAAGGATTTTAGGAAGGTATAGTAACTCCTGGCTGTTGGAGTTTATTTAGTAATAAAAAAACAAAATGATAAAGTGAATGGTTCTTGACTATGCCTGAAAATGGCAATGTATCGCCCTGCATAAAACTCAGAACAAATGAAAAACAAACAAACCAACAAAAGGTGGATTGTCCCTGCTAGAAATGCCCAGACAGTAACAGGACAGGTGGTGAAGAATCTTAACCCCCAGGTTAGTTCCTACTACAGGCAATGTGTGCATCAGCCTTCACATCCCTCCGATCTAAATGCACAGTGAGTCTGAAATTGCCTCACCAGGGTTCACAAATAATGGGTCTTGTGGTCTCCAGCAAACAGCTCATTAATTATCTATTACTCCATTTGCATTTTGGCAGAAGCTTGACTCCTTGGCAGCTTTTGATGGTCTTTCACTCAGCCTGTTTTGAATTTGTTTGCCTTAGCTATTTAGCTGTTTGATGACAAGACCTTGCCATGCATCATAGGCTAGCTTGAAATTTCTTATGAATAACTCAGAATCCTCCTGCCTCAACCTCTTTGAATTTTCAGATTTTGAGCAGCAAATACCAATCTTTTTTCTGGTCACTGAGGACTGAGAGTGAGCAATGAGGCAGCCCTTTAGCTCAAGCACTTGATCTCTGGGCTGCCTCCCACCATGGCTTCAAAGCCTCATGCCTCCTCTACTGGTTTATAGAAAGGATCTCTGAAACTGGTAAAGAACACCAGGCCCCTGCCCACTGCCTTCTGGTACTTTGCTTCTGGAGATATCATTATGTCCAGGTTGTTTGTTTGCAGTTCTTGAAATGAATTTTTAGGCCTTGAGAATTTGAAGCAAGCATCCAACTTCTGAGCCACATTCCCAGCCTTCTGTCTCCTTTCGTCATTTAAGTTGGCTCAGATTCCTTAAAAAGTGCTACTGGAGTGAATGAACATGGATGAGCAAGTATCTCTTTGATAGAGAGTCCTTTGGGTACATTATCAAGGGTGGAATAGTTGGATCATATGGTAGGTCTGCTTGTAGCTTTTTGAGGATCCTCCATGTAGATTTCCAGAGTGACTGCACCTAACTGCATTCCTAGCAACAGTGAATGGTGTTCCCCTTTCCACACCTCTCTACCAACATGTATTGTCTTTAAAAAAAAAAAAAAAAAAAAAATTCTTAACCACTCTGAACCCAAGAGCAGTTTCACATATAAACACATAGCAGTGTGACACTATGCACAAAACTAGTGGAAAATTAAACCAAGACAGACAAGATCCCAGTGTGGATGGCAGTGGTGGTCATGGAGTTATATCCATCAGGAAGAGCTGTTGTCATTTGCTAGCTAGTGTCAGCCTCCTGTGAAGATGTGGCCATTGGTAGGCTGACCACATTCTAGTAGATGGCCTGGCAATCCAAAGTATATGAATAACACAAATTGGACTCAATGGATGATTTATTAAAAAAAAATACATAAAGTTGCAGGATGGGGCAACCCTAGGGAGACTAGCAGAAGGTAAGAATCAAATATCATTGTCCTCAAAGAATTACTTTTTAAACTTCTTACAAAGAAGAAGAAAAGAACCACTGGAGAATTACAGAGTGATTGAGTTAAACTCCAGACCATGTTCTCTGCTCTTAGGACAGCCAAGAGATCAACATGTGCAAACCTGTTATGAAAGAAAAAAAATTATAAGACCATCTCTTATTTATAATTGAAATTTTAAATGGACTAATTATTTCCTAAATTTCTTCATTGATAATAAATTAAATTGAAACAATAATGTTAATTGATCAGCTTTGCATCACTTTGCATACTGGAGATGAGCATGTAAGAGGGAGGGGGTTATTTTGACATGTAATTCAGATATCAGTTCATAATTTGGGGCCTATCAGGAGGGGAAGCATCATGACAGGCACTGCAGGTAGGAGAAAGCTATTTACCTTGTAGTGGCTGAGGGTGTGGGGCAAAGAGTGAGGCCAGGGTCCTCTACCCAAAGGCATGACTTCACTGTCTTCCAGTAAGCCCTACATCTTAAAGGTTTCAGCGTGTCAGAATAACACCACAGGCTTGCCACCAAGCCTTCAGGATATGACACTTGGGGGATAGTTCAGATTCAAACAGGGATAAATTTAAAAGCTTTTGTGAGCTAGACCCTTTGTCCATGTCTTTTGGCCGTATCATTTAATCATATGATGTTAAAATGGCATGGAATCAGTTATCCTTCATTAGTGCTATCGCCAGACACTTCAAAGCATAATGTTCACGATGACAAAAGCTAGGTGCTTTAAAAAAAAATGTTTGACAGATAAAAGTAGATTCCAATCCTTATCCTAAGAGAGACAGCATAACAACAAGGGAAATAGATGAGTTGTCCAGTGACACTTGACCAGAGTGTGAGTCTCTACCACTGTCTAATCCCTAAACTGGCCAATACCCTAGTATTCACCAAACCTCTATCATTCTCTCTTTTTAAAATTATTTAATTTACTTCATGTGCATTGTTTTGCCTGCGTGTATGCCTATGTAAGGGTGCCATGTCCTCTGGAATTGGAGTTACAGACAAGTGTGAGGTGCCATGTGGGTTCTGGGAATTGAACCTGGGTCCTCTAAAAGAGCAGCCAGTGCTCTTAACTGCTGAGCCATCTCTCCAGCCTCTACTTTTTTACTCTTAATATAAAGACAAAATGTTAGGTTAGAGAGTGGTTACGAGGGATAAAGGAAATTCAAGAAATACAGTGTATAGCACCCTGCATAACACATTCAGATTTTCTTTTCCTAAATCATAGACAAGGACCAGAGTAAATCTATATCCCCTACAATAAATAGCAGGACACCATGACATTACAATCAGTCCACATGGACTGCAAAGGAACTCAGTGAGACGACCAGAGAAAATTTTAGGAAATCATGTGTGAGCTAGTCACATGAGACAGTCCAGATTTGGGGAGGCAGGACTGAGGAAGGTGTCACAGTGCAGGAAACTCCAAGCCTGTGTCCTAGCAGAAGGCCATAGCAAGGCATAGCTCCACCTTCCCTGGAGGCTCATCCTGCTACCTACACCTATGGTGATGGAAGCAGCAGCAGCATGTTCATGCTAGAATAGCCACAAATCTTTTCTCACAGGAGGTTAAAGCCTGAAATGCCATTTTCTGGATGAACCAATGGCCATGGGGTGTTCTTCTCCTGGACTTAGCATTTTACTCCTGAAAGCAGAGTCATTCATTACTTTACATCTGCCTTCATTGCCTTTGGACATTCATATTCATTGCCTCTTTTTTTCCAGCACCAAACCAATTGTCATGTGACTTGCAAGACTTCTCAAGACGCCAGAGAGTAAAGCTAGCTTCTTCTCAGATAGACACTCCTGTGATGAGCAATTTGGCCCACTTCTGGCTAGTATTCTGGCACTCGGTTTTAAGATAGAAATGAAAGTATGGCAGGTGTCTTTGCTGAAAAATTGTCCATCACTCTAGATGAAGAGAAGGCCTTTTTGTCTTGGACTTTCTTCTATCATCCTGGGCACCACTTTCTGCTTGTATCTTTTTGGACTAGATTTCCAGAGCAAAGCTAAACTTCATTCACACTACAAATCCACATCTGCTGAAGGTGCATGTCTGTGCTTAGGAGGGTCCAGGAGCTTCATAGAGAAGCATAGGGTATTAAGAGGCTTTTCTTTTAATCACAATCCTTATAAGAAGAGGTAGGAAGTCCAAGACAAACAAAATCGCTCTCAAGCCACAGAAGAAGAGAGTTGTTCACAGCAGAAGGCAATAGGCACAAAAGCAGCCAGGCGTCTATCACACACCCCTGTACACCCTATTCTACAGTCTAGACCCACAGCTTCAGTTATAGAAATTATAAAATAAATCTAAACAAAGCATTAAAATTGTTGCAATTGCAAAAAAAATGTGAAATGCTTTATGGAAATTGCTTTATGGGGGAATAAAAAGCCTTGGCTTGTCATACTCAATAATGGAAGGTTATTGTTATCTTTTTAATAAGAGGGAGAGACACTTTGTGCCCATATGTATATACATTTGCATTCTTACGGAAGAAATGAACTTAAATTACGGAAAGATGTTTATTAAAATTCATTGCAGTTCTTGTACTATTCTCTCTCTCTCTTTCCTAAAATAAGCAGTTACCTTGCTTCTGCGGTATCCTCTGCCTGAGACAGATGTATCAGGGTCTCAATGAGGGCAAAAGTAATGCTTCGCTGCATCCTCAGGGACTTGCCTATATTTAGTCATTTATGTGTAAAAATTGATTGAGTTGTGTAAGTACATTTGAGTTTTTTATGTTGAGTGCATTCTTGAATTGCAAATATATTAAGTAAGATCAGGAAGGAAAGAATCACCCAAATACACATGAAAAGCGTGGATGATTGATGGTCCGACTGAAGGTTGAAACTCCGTGTCCTCCTGCATTCAGGGCCGGGCCTCATCTTCCAGATGCAACCAGCATAGAGAACAGAAGGGTCCTTTCTAGACATGGAAGTGATCATTGTTTAAAACAACAGAGTAACCCAATTCTAATTAAGATAAAATCACTCTTCTACTTTGATACTGTTTCTTTCTTTGGTTTGTAGCAAATCCATATTCATTTTTCTTCTGAATTTAAAGTAGAGCCATGAACATATTCTTATAGGAGCATAAATAATGCCATACATATATTTAAATATTTATGTTTCTTTTGAGGCACTTCATGTCTGATGCTACACAAAAGAAGACTATGTTAGTTATATTAAAATAACTATCACATAGAGGACAATGTTTAACCAAATCAAACTTACAAAAACCATCTATTCCCTTTCTGTGGATTCTGAAGACTCAGTGGAGGAAGGGACTGACTGAGCACAAATGTCCATAGCGTTTACTTTCAGTTACAAGGTTTGGGTCTTCTGCTAGCAAATTTTAAAGGCAGTTCTTGAAAAGTCAATAACACCTAACTCTGCCAAGATGAAGGTGTTTGAAGGTCATAAGAGTTTGCGTTGTGTTCTAGGGATATACTTTTGAGAAGCGAAGGTGTAGAAATTTGATCTTATTATTGATTTATTGCTTTTGCACTTATCTTCCCTAGCCTAGAAGAGTAGATAGTAAAAACAAAACAAACAAAAAACCATTCTGCCTCTTATTCCTAGGTGTTGACATACATGCAAGAAGACACTTTTTTTCCCCCTTTGCAACAGAAAGAAATCATTAAATATTAAATTGTGGATTTTTGAAAATGCCATTAGAAATTCAACAGGTTAAATAAAAATAAAATATGAACATATTTAGACGAATTAAAACAAAACAAAAAACAAATGAAGCTGCCTTTGAAGAGGATTTCAGCAGCTCCAGCATTTGACAGCTTCACCCAGATGGGGAAGCAAATGTTCAGCACTCAGCTGACGTTTCTCGGGCTTTGCCCTACACTGTGTTTTATATGCTCACTGTATTAAATCTCCCTAATGTGGCAGTTGTCTAAAGACCTAACAGAAAGGGAGTGGACCAAGAGAGTTGTAGGTAACAGCAGCCGCTGGCACCAGCCTTCTGAGGACTTACCGTGTTTGAGAAAGAAAACATTGTCAGGGTGGTAGCATGGCCCCCAGAGTAATAAAGTGGCTGGCCACCTGGAAGCAATTATGTGCATGGCCGAGATTATCCATCATGCTTTGCTCACTGTCTCTTTTGCAAAGACCTTTGTTTTTACACTCTCGGTAGCTAAATTTGGGGCTGAAAGGCTTATTTCACAAACGATGTTTTCCACCGAGACCCTTCCACTTACTGCCGTTCCCACGTGAGGTCTATCATTTGTTTGCACAGCCCCGCGACAAGCCTCAGAGCCCCTGTAATAATAAGTTGGTTACTAGGCCTGCACAAGCAGCTGCATCAATCATGTGCCTGCCAGGACAGAAACAAACGCCTTTTGCCCACCACCACCACTTAAGAGCGCTCAGACTGTGTCCCTCGAACGGAACTGTTTAAATGCCACTTGCCATTTAGGGCCTAATTTAATAATTCTCTAAATCAGATTATTGCTTGTAAGCCATGATTGTTAAGTTCCTTCTGACATTTATATTCATGCAGATCCCATTATTAGCCAGGCCACTGTTGCAGGGCATCAACTGAGCCAGCTCCTAGATGACAAGGCTTTCCCCCTCAGGTCATGGGATGGCAGAGCTACAGAAAGCAATTGGGTATTCCAAGAATATTCCTAATGCTATGACCCTTTAATACAGTTCATAATGTTGTGGTGACCCCCAATCATAAAACTATTTCATTGCTACTTCATATCTGTCAGTGTGCTACTGTTATGAAATGTAATATAAATATCTAACATGTAACCCCTCCAAAGGTCGCGACCGATAGACTGAGCCTTGAAAACTTAGCTCTTTAACCTTTTCCTTAAACACTTGCTGAATGAACTGAACAGCATTCTGGTAGAGGTGAAGACCCCATGGTATTCATACAAACCCCCTGTGCTGAACACCATCAACATTTCTGTTAGAAAATTGAAATGTAGTTCACTGGCTTTATTAACATGTTACTTGCTGATTCTCTCACACATCAACTCTGTCTAGAACAAGGGAAGCCTGAGCTGTTTAGCAAAGGTGTTTGTTGGTGGATTTAGGGGTTTTGTTTTGCTTTGTTTTCCCAGTCTGGTCTTAGTATCTAAAAACTTTCTCTGAAACCCGCTAGATCCCGTTCTAAGGCATCTCATAGAATATTTTGTCTCTTAAAGAGCATCTAGGAAAGTGAATACGAACTTTTGGGTTACCCTTTATTACATTTCTCACTGGCTATGTGTGGTAGCACATGCCTATAACTCCAGCAGTGGAGGATGAGGCACAATGGCTGAATCTGAGGCCAGTCCTAACTACATCTTGAGACCGTGTGCATTTGGGATACATTGATTAGACTCAATGAGGGGGACTCAAGGTAGACCAGAGAAAGAAGAGAACAAAGAACCAAGGTGAATGTGTAGGCATGGATGAAATTATGAAAGAATACATTTCATTTTAAAAATCAAAATCAAAATAAAATTCACCAGAGAAGCTCCTGCTGTATTGAGACACATTGGAACACCTCATGAAACAGTCCCTTTCCTTTGGAAGCTGACGTTTGATGCTGTTAATCCGGGCATAGTTTTGAATATACAGATGGGAGCCGCACAGTCCCTGCTCTGCTGCTGCCTTGCCCGCCCTTCTTTCCATTTCTCTCCTTGGTAGCATAACTTTCAAGAGCTGCAGTATGAGGTTCATAAGCCAGAGTCCATGTCCTCTTGCTCCATCTATAACTTCCAAGTGGCTTCGTTTTCACCATTTGAAAAACCAGCTTCAGTTACTTTCTGTGTGATTCCTGCAAAAGAATTGCTACTCACTTCTACACCTCAGGTTTGGAGCTAAGGAACCACTTCTGACAAATAGTGTCCCTAGAAAAGTCAGGCTGCTTCACTGCCGGTTTCCAGTCTCAAAGGATGATTTCCGTTTTTATTTTGTTCTGTTTTGTGTCTGAGGAGTCCATATACTTATACTTTCTGAAATGAAAATTTCAATCTCATGTCAATTTGGTTGGTAAATCATCTTTATAGAAGGCTGGAGATGAGAGTGAATCTGAACTCTCACTCCAACAAGCTGACAACGCAGGTGAAGACATCTCTGTACAAGACTAATTCCAGTCCTGGTCTGAATACACAGTGAATTCCAGCCCCATGTTTTCTCACATCTTTCAGAATTTTATTCTTTTTATTAGTATATATACAAAGTGATGGGTTTTGGAATGACATTTTTGGTCAAGTGTATGATATATTTTGGCCATACTCACTCCCATCACCCTTGTCCCCCTTCCCTACTGCTTCTAGCTCTGTCCTTGGTGTCATCCTTTCCACATTTATGATCTCTCTCTGTCTCTCTCTGTGTGTCTCTCTCTGTCTCTCTGCCTCTCTCTGTCTCTCTCAATCTCTCTCTCTCTCTCTCTCTCTCTCTCTCTCTCTCTCTCTCTCTGGGTGTGTGTGTAAAACCTATGTTCCAGCTTGTAGAGAAAACATGCAGTATTTATCTTTCTGGGTTTATCTTATTTTGCTTAATACGATGATGTATAATCCCATGAATTTTCCTGCATATGGCATAAATTTGTTCTTCTCTGTGGGTGAGTAAAATGTTATCTTTTATCTGCTGGACATTTATGCTGACTTCATATCTTGGCTATAGGGCCACCATAAACACGGATGGACAGTATGCTGACTTAGGCTCCCTGGAGTCCATTCCCAGGGTGTTGTTGCTGGACTCTTCTTCCCCATTTCTTAAATAACACTCTGACAGTCTAAGTGACTGCAGTGACACCCTTAATTCCCGGATAGATAGCACTCTACTTCAGCTCTTCTCAAGGCAAACTCACCACAGAGAGCACAGGCAGAAAGCTGACAAGAGCTTGGCAGCTGAGTCAAAGCCCTCTACCACTTAGTTCACAAGCAGTCTGCAAGTTAGATAAGCCACATTTTATCAACTCCATTTTGGTTATGAAGAGTTCACACTTGATTACTTACTAAATTAAAGTCCACTTACACACTTCCCTAGAATTGAAAACCATTGCTGTCCAAACAAATAATAAACAAAACTGGCTCATCTGGTAAGAGTCTTGACCTCAACATTGCATCCCAAACCCATACTTAGAGATACAGCAGCACCTATACACTGAATTTTTGATTAGGTTGCCAGGTTACCCTGAAGGCTGAAATCTCAATAACATTGGCCTAACCAGATTCCTTAAGGGTGAGACAGCTGCCAATCACATTCCAAGCCCTCTCCGGCTGAGCATTTCCAGCTAAGTATCACCGGGCTTGTACAATTTTCAAAAATTATCCAAACCACTTCACTATACCTATGGGGAAACAGAACTGTGGAAATTTAATCAGGCAAGATTATAGCTAAATATAGCATTAGGTATTTAAACTCTGTAATATCACCCACAATCTCACTTGTGTCCATCATCTGAAATTGGGGACAATGAAGAATCAAATTCATGAAGCAACCACCAAGATTGCTTGGTTTCCTCATGATTTGGTAAACTAGTCCCAGGGTAGCAAGCAGCACTTTCTGTCTTTATTTTAAAGCCTCCCAACACAAGAAGAGTTCATAAACTCTATGAGGTGTCTGGTTCTGGATTTAACAGCCATTTCTCAGCTATACTTCCCTCTAGCCAATAGCCTGCATCCTTCCGGTGGCCTCTTTTTCCATCAGAGGATATGGAGAACCTGACATGTGGCAAACACAGAAATCCAGTAACAAATGTAGGACTGATGTGTGCCAGGTATTGCTGTGTTCAACACCACTTTTAAGTCCCCCCTTAGTGCTCTACAGTAGGATCAGAAAGACAGTTTATCAACTGGGAATACTGGTGTAAACACTCTCAAAGCTGGCTTATTTTTCATACCCCCTTGAAAACTGTCACCAGTGCTGTGCCACCGAGAGGAAACTGTTGATCCATCTAAGAAACTGTCAGCAGGTGTACAAAGAAATGAACAATGGAGACTTTGGAAAGGTCTTAGGCCAGGAGACTCCATCTATCCAGACATGGTATCTCATACTGACTAATAGGAAGTAAGGAGAACTTTGGGCCAAATACAACTTGGAGCCTGAGTGTACCAGCAACAGGAGAGAGTCACTTCAGGAAGAAATTTCTAGACATACATGTCTTATTTATGACATATTGGAAATATGGCAAAGTCCTCTGAACCACAGGTACTCAGAATATCGAAGTGTGGATCGTAAACTTGTGAAAGCCAAACCGAGTCCTGTACAGCACCCCTTTTCCTAAAAATGATTGCAATTCACTGCTTGGATGTAAACCTTTGAAATTTTTTTCTGAAGCATCATGCTATCCCTTTAAAAACCCAACAGCTCATCTAGACTTTAGGACTCTTGCAGATATCATTTACTTAGCATGAAAACATGATTTGCCTTTTATGGAAAGAGGCACATGGAGCATGTAGAACTCAGCTCTGCTTGAACACAACACTACCAAATACCTAATGATGGCTGAGTTGCTACACTAATTAAATGATCAGATTGAAAATTAGTCTCAGCTGTTAACCACCAGGGACACTGATAGGGAGAATCCAAGACCCAGATAAAATAAAACAGTCATTTTAAAAACCATTTCTGGAAGATGATTTTGAGTAGTAGATATAAAGTAATTTCAAAACTTCGGACGTACTATGAAGTCATCATATTTAAACTGTGCTAATTAACTTCTCATAACTACAAGAAATTCTGGAAGTAACCAACTTACGAATCAGTTTCTTATCATTCATGCTTTAGAGACTCTGGTCTAGGGCTGTGCGACCCTGTTGATTTGAACTGGTGGCAGGGTAGCCCTCGGTAGAAGCTCTTCATGGAACAAATCATTCACTTGTGGCAAAAGATCAGAAAGATACTGGGGAGGGAGCAGGGACCCATCTCAATCACATAAGACTATACCTCCCAAAGGCACTTCTTTGAGAAGAAAGGCTTTAATACCAACTACGCTTCTGGGAATATCACAAGTTCAAACCATTGCAGTCAATCTTGTGTATCATGGTTTATTTAAAAAAAAACAACAACAAAACTAGTTCACTACAAGCAAACACAGGTAAATTTTAAGCTCATTTTGGTAGAATTTTAGTAACAGTGGTGCATGCTACTAAAATTGAGGCTGTTCTTTCGTATGTGGTGTGTATATTTAATAGTAATTGCAATTAAATTTGACTAAAAGTACTGTAATAAGCAAAAGAATACAAATCCATCTATGGAATAAAATAAGAAGTAACTAAAAAGTTAGATATCTAAATCTTAAAAGATGCCAAGTCTATTCATCAGTCTAAGCAATTCAAGAGTGATCTAAAATATGCATCTTGCTCAACCGACCATATGAAACTGTTCTTTCTTCTGATCACTTAGCAATGTAGCACGGACTTTTGTTAACAGCAAACAAATTCAGACTTTCCCCATCAGTGGCCATTCCCAGGAGACCTACAAAAGGAACAGAGCAAAGCGAGAAGGGTGTACCAAACTATCTCTAGTTTCTCTTGTCTAGCCCTGCTTTCTCTGATTATACCAAACACTTACTTATTTTTAAAACTGCAAGAAACAATGTCCCTGAGTTTTACAAAGAAGCTGATTTTGGTGTTGGAAGTGAATAGACTGATAGGGGCCATCTTTCTGGCTCACTTAGTTTACAGCACACTGGAGTCCATGTTGAAAGGATGCATCCCCTTGGCTCAGTGCTAGCCTAAAAGGCCCCACTTTTTCCACACATGAATAGTCAACTTCTTACATCTCTCAGGTTCTGGGTTTTGTTGTTTTGTGTACTGTTTGGGCTTAGTCATTTACTGTGAGTTAGCTGGTCATGGCTTCTGTATATGCAATGAAATACATGTTATACACGGGGAACTGTAGTTGTTTTTACTCTTGGGGCCTACCACCCAGCTCCCCCCCCCCCTTTTTCCCCTCTGGGCTGTAGACGGAAGTTTCTGCCCTTCTAGAAACTCTCAAAGGCCTGGCAGCCACTTTCCAAATAGTTAACTCAGAGGCTTAATATTACTTATACATGCTCAGCCAGTAGCCCAAGCTGGCTCTTATGCTTAAATTAACCCATAATTATTTTCTATGTCTAGCCACGTGGCTTAGTACTGTTTCTCAGTGCAGCATTCTCATCTTGCTTCCTCTGTGTCTGGTTGGCAACTGCCTCTCTGCTTTTCCTCTTCCCAGAATTCTCCTAATCTAATTGCCCCACCAATACTTTCTGCCAGGTTACTGGCCAATCAGCATTTTATTAAAACAATACAAGTGACAAATCTTTACTGTGCACAAGAGCATTATCCTACAGCACTGGGCTTTTTACCTTTCTTTGTATAGTTTTCTCTCCTTCTTACTCCATGCTGGTGGTGTGGCAGGGTGGCTGTCCCTGGCATTCTCCTTCCCTTCTTTTTTTCTTCTTCCTGTCTTCTCTCAAGCCTAGATTTCTCTTCCTACTTATTCTATCTGCCTGGAAGCCCTGCCTCTCTCTTTCTTGCCTATCTGTTGACTTTTTGGCTCTTTGTTAGAACAATCAAGTATTTTAGGCGGGCAAAGTGACACAGCCTTACAGAGAGAAACAAATGTAGTGTAAAAAAGTAAGCCTATCTTGGCATCATTAAGCAAATATTCCTCAGCACAAATGAATGTAATACATGTCATATTAATATTCCACAATGATAAACAGACGAATTCAGATCACATTGTCTCTACTATTTGGGTGTCAGAGTACAAATCCAAGTTACACCCCGCATTACACTGATTCTCTATCATATATTCCCTTGAGCACTTGGAGAAGTAATCATTATGTGCTGGGGACTAAATCTAAAGAACAGCTCACCTAATCCTGTAACCTGTATTCTTATTTTGTTAATGACAGAAGATAGTTTTACAATTAAAAAAAATACTTACTTTGAAAAGCTCTTCAACAGTACTCATGCTGATGATGCTGTGTCAGGGGAAAGAAGGATTACAGAGTGTTAACTGGTCAAGCCTGTGATATGCATTAGCTATGGGGAGGGAACTGCCCTCTAGTATAGCCCCAGTGTGATAATCACAACAACCAGCTTCCACCAAGTTCTTGTCTGTGGTGTCTTTTTTTAAAAAAGGATATCTGAGATAATGTCAAACGTTAAGTTCCTTTTCTTAACTGAAACTGAATTTTCTGTTATATGGCATTTTTAAAAAACCAGTTATCAATATGATGTTGATCATTAAAACACTCCTGCATGGGAAATCAAAAAAATCAGAGCAAATTTGCCCAACTCTAAAGAGTCTGTGAATATCAGGAACATTACCTAGAAAGAGGATTCTCTGAGCAAGATTGCCTCCTCACTGCTGGCTCCTGAGGCAGATGCAGCATGAAAAATGTGCTGTCTTCTAAAGCTAGGAGCATCAGCATTTCGGGGAGGAAGAGGGTGATACGAATCTGATGCCTGACTTCCATACTGTAACAGCAAAGGGGTCTAAGCAGAACCAGAATCAGAGGTGTCAGATTTGTGCAACTGGTTCTTCTCCTATTCATGAAGTCCAACAAGGTCAAGTCCAAAGGGGCGAGGGGAGTTACCTGCTTCTAACCACCAGTTGATAAAAAAAAAGCTGTTTGTTTGTTTTGTTTTGGAGACAAGGTAGCTGTCCTGGAATTTGCTTTGTGGACCAGGCTGGTCTTGAACTCACAGAGATCCATCTGCCTCGGCCTCTCAAGTGCTGGGACTAATGTCATGCGCCACCACAGCCTGGCTTCACTTGACTCTGTGGCTGACTCTTATATTCCAGATTAATTTTATTAAATATATATCACCACACTAGTTTAAAACCAAGGCATAAGAAGGGCAGGAAGAATAGGTATTAGGAATCTTTTAAAATATATTTACCTTGCCCCAGTGCCAATGAGGCAAATGTTGAGAAGATAGATAACCTGCCCTACATCCCCTCTGTCACTGCCCACCCCCTAACCCCACTTCTATGAAGAGTCTCTTCCCTTTTTCAAAGCTCTCCCTCTCAAAATCACTGAGTTTGTTCTCTCTGGTCTAGGTGCTGTTTCAGAGAACCCTCCTGCTCTGCTTCTCCACTCTGCTGAAGAGCTAACCGATTTAGTTAATCCACTACTGGGCTGAGGAGGAGATGGTAGGTTAAAACCAAACCTGAGACATAACTCACCCTCTTGCACCATTTTTCTTACACTCTTAAGGATTTCATGGTGGTGGGGGTGGAAGATGGGTAGTCAGTCAGTTGTCTTTCAGGGTTGTGGTGATTTGAAAGAAAATGGAGCTCGAGGGAGGGACACTGACAAGAGGTGTGGCTTTGTTGGAGTAGGTGTGGCCTTGTTAAAGAAATATGGAGGCCTTTGAGTCTCCTATGCTCAAACTATGCCCAGTGACAGTTCACTTCTTTTTTCTATGGATCAAGATGTTGAATTTTCAGTTTCTACTCCAACACCATGTCTACCTTCATGCCACATGTGCCACCATGATAGAGGACTAAACCTCTGAAACTAGAAACTGCCCCAATGAAATGTTTCCCTTTATAAGAGTTGCCATGTTCATGTCTCTTCACAGCAATAGAAGTCCTAAGACAAATATGATTGTGTCAGATGTCAAGGGCATTATTTTATTGTCTTCTATCTTTTCAAGCGTCCTTCTGGTTTTGTTGCAGCTATAATCTGGAAAAAATGACTCTTTGTTTTGACTTAAACAAATCCACTGTCCTTACATGGTCCTATCACCTTCCCCTTTGACTTAAACAAATCCACTGTCCTTACATGGTCCTATCACCTTCCCCTTTGCGTGTGTGTAAGAAGCTCTATATCATGGCTGACTACTGACATTGTTGCTAACTAACCTTTATCTTTAGCATTGTATCCCATTTTTCTAGGACAATAGAAATCACAAGATAAAGCTTCCAAAGTATCTCCATATCCAATGCATGATCAAAGACAAGACATTGTGCTTTTTCTTCTGTGAACTTGATAAGTTTTTCATGCAAAAAGACTTGATCTTCACATTCTACAGGGAGTGGGGTTCTTTTTACTTTCTCTTTTTCTTTTAATATTTCTCTTTAGGATAAGACACCTTATGTCAGACACACATGTACTACTTTGTAGATTCATGAATTCCCACTAAGAACACTCTTCTGAGAAAAATGTTTTTGTTTTTGATGCATGAAACACTTTGAATTTATGCAGCTCCTTCTTGCTAATAAGACTTACACATCCCATATTTTCATCTCTTTCTAGAAGTATAGGAAACAAGAATCCCTTGGAGTCTATGCAAACAATACCTACTATGGAAATGACTGATTCCACTATCAGTGCCCCCCTCCTAAGCTAGACCCAGCAAATAAGCAAAAATTCCTGATATCTTGTTGTAAACATGGGAATAATACCAAATCTGGTTAAGCCACTGCCCCACATTTTTATTTTTCAACATAAATATTTCATATGAATGAACCAACTTTTTTTTTTCATAGGTACAAAGGGTTACTTTAATCCCCTTTTAACGGGGTGGGGTTAGAAGTTAACGTGCATAGACAGTGTGACTATGAATGCAGGCTTTGCACACAGCGGCCTCACTGACCTTTTAGCCTTCTGGAGTTTAACCATTTCCTGATGTCTTTTAACAGTCATTTTCTTGTTGGAAAAGCCCTCTCTAACCTGATAGCATCTAAACAAGCCTCTACCTTAATTGGAAAAACTCTCCCATAAATATTTATGCTGTAGTGATTAGGCCGTTTACTGAACTCAACTGCCCATTATGGGTTAAAACAGGGAGCATTGTTCGGGGTTGCCTAAAGCCTGACATGGTTTATTGAGGGGACCCGAACCTGTAATTTATTTAATCAAGCCCCTGACCCCAGCCCTCTGGAGTAGCTAGTAATTGTGAGGAAGAACTAAGCCACAGCCACATTGACTAGAGCCAGTATTCTGGGTTGTAAATTCTAACAGTCTAATTGGAGAGAAGCAAGAAAAAGAGCTAAGCATATTGAAATAAACACTCCACATCTCTGTACATTTTACTGTGGAAAAGATAAGTTAGAACATGGGCAAATGTATGGACAGATGATCACTAAATAGCATTTGAAAATGAAAACTTCAGAGGCAGCATCTGGTTTACAGCAGAGCCTCCCTCCTACAGGGCCGCTGGCCCTCTGCAGCTGCCTGTGTCTGCCTCTGAAGCCCTAGTCACCCAAGGGCTGGGAGCATAGTCCACTGAATTTTGATATTTAAAAAATTTCAGATTTGGAGGTGCAGAGTGTAAAGTCTGTTAAGAAGAGCGACGCGGGAGTGCAGATCCTACATGGTTGGAGACAAGGTGAAAACACACCTGTTTCTACTAGAGGGCTGACCGGCATCACAGGACACCATCTTTGTGGTGCACAGGAGTGAGCAGCGGGGTATGAATGTGAAGCTATTCCATATCTGTATCGTGTGTGTGTGTGTGTGTGTGTGTGTGTGTGTGTGTGTGTGTGTGTGTGTGTGTGTATGTGTGTGTGTGGCAGGGGGGAGGAGAGTGTGAGAGAGAGACAAAGAGAGACAGAGATAGAGACGCAGAGACAGACACACACAGAGAAATTAAGCAACTGTAAATGTGTGGACACCATGTCCATGTGCCCAGGTTTTTGTTTCTTTTCTTCTCATTTCTGGCTGAAGATATTCCATTTCTGAGTCACAATTAATTCATATTTTATAATAAAGATAAACCTTTTTCTTGGGGCACTTCTAACCTTCCGGCTGTGTATTAGGCAGAACATGTTTTCTTATTTAACCCATTTACTACTGCTACTTGGCACCACTCTCTCAATGTCTAGTTCAGGAAAAAGATACAAAGTAAGAAATGATAACAGCTTCTGAGACTGTAAATCATCTCCCCACTTGGTTTAATTACATTTCACTGAGGGCCTTGTCTCCGGTAGCCCCCCATGGAGTTTGGCCATCCAAATATCTTTTAATAGCTTTTCCTGTCTGGTTTTTCTTTAGCAAGCATTTCAAACATGGTCGGTATATAAAAAATGTGTCACAAGCCGGCCTCTGTCCCATCCCAACACTGACACACAAAGCAACATCTACAGTCAGTGGGAAGAACCAGAGCAGCTTAATTTCCCAAAGGATTAGACTCACTGGCCATGTGGCTTCTGAGGGCCCTGTGACTTCAGGTCCTGCACTGTGAAATATTACTAACGACTACAAAGGGGCTGTATTAGATATCCAGAAAGAAGGGCTGTTGCAATAACCACTCAGAGGACTCTTTATATTATCAAGAGAAAATTGTCTTAGGCAGATGCCTTTGTATTTCCAGATCATACATAATAGGTTTCATTTCATTTGTCTGAGATACAAACTAGCTCATAAGGAGCTCTGGACACAAAAGAAAGGGTTAACTTAATTTATACCAAATGGATTGCCTCACCTTTAATTCACAAAATCCTTTGAAGAATCTACTGATAATCTAATTTATTAGATTTTCCTGTTAAATTATTCATTCTTCATTCTACTCTGGTGTTATTATCTCTGTCAGAGTGATGGATGTTCAGAAACAGTCATTAGGTTAAAAACCATACAGATTTTTTAAAATGTTAAAGCTCTCGCCAAAATAAAATTAAAAAGAAGAAAAAGAAGCAAACAATAAATGTGATTGTGCAAGTTCCTCTGTAAGGGTACCATAGGGCCTGAGGAGACATGGATTTCCAATCAATGAAGAAAATATTTCAACAGGAAAGAAGAGGGAGGGAGGGAGGGAAGAAAGATGTTGGGGGAGGGGATGCAGATCATCCCCCTGTGATGCTGTAGCTTCTCATTTCACAGCTACTCTAAACATAGTTGGAAGCCCATGCCTGCCCTTCCTGAGCTCAGTACACTCCACCCTCCTTGTCCTCGCCAAAATGCAAAAACACATCATAGATTAAAAGAAAAAGTAGGCGATGCTATTAGAACCTGGCCAGGAAAAATCAAGTATGCATCAATAAATGAGGCTCTTTTTTTCCATTTTCTTATCAATTGCTGCCTTTGTCTTTCCTAACGGGTCATCATAGTTTGAATAATATTATTCATTTGAACTATCAACAACCACCTTTCCTCCCTTTACATATAGGAAAATCTGAGAAGCAGAAAGATCAGTTTCCTGTTACAATGTTGGTCAGTGGAAAAAAATGGTATTCCCATTTAACAGCATGTTTCAGACTCCAAGATCTTAAGTGCTATTTAATATAAATAAAGGCTTTAATGAGTTTAGAAGTGCTTCATCTCTGTCTAACCCTGAGTCCACAAAAAGTATCACTGAGGGAGAAAGAACCCCAAATGTGGAATGGTCACGAGCTATCCCTACCCTTCACTGAAGAGCTCAGAACATATGACCTTTGAGCAGAAATCAGTTGACAATAGTCACATGCCTGCCGAATGGGCTCTCTGCCTTTCTTTCTATTTAAATTCAGGCATTAATGAACCATGAGAAATATGGCTGCCTTGACCTGAAGAGAGAGCAAGAGTCTTCTGCCCAGAAAGGAGAAGGGCTGCCAACATGATGATTCTATGTAAACCAGCCTTACTAAAATAGTTCTTACTTTCCCTCTGTTCCGTGTGTTTATTATTCACTTTTCCATAATTCGCTCTTCTCGGTCCAAGCTCCTTCAGCTTTCTCACTTCAGGCCCAGAATTCACTCTCCATTCACTTATCCATGGCAGTTTCCCGTGTTGTTTGGTTTTGGTTAGTCCTAATTTCATCTGTCAGCTGATATCTGATTAACACCACACCCTCTGCTTTTGTGGAATGAAGAATTAAGAGGCTTGCTAATGTTGCCTGCCACATAGCTAAAGAAGTCTGAGATTCGAATCCCCCCGTTGTGTTTGCAAAGACCATAAGGACAGCACAGCCTTGGACAGTAGAATCCCATTGGATATGACTTCTTTCCCTTTGGAGGAACTAGTACACTTGACCTCACTCACTGATGCTCAACCAAGCTGACTGCCCTGTTTCATGGCAAGAGGAAAATCTGGCTCTGACAGATGGATTATATTTGGGTCAAACTGCCTATGAGTAAGTCTTGATTTCACCACCTTCCCAACTCTGAGTCCTGCTTCCCCTTCCATGACATAGAAGTGTAGAAAGTGTCCCCTGGAGAGAGCTGTGTTGATTAATTTTGGTTATCTACAGGAAACTCTCAAGAACTACTAGTGAGTAGCAAGTACTGGAGGGAGCCATTTCCTTCTCCACTCTTTCCTTACTACCAGGTGTCTGAAAAGATCAGAAACACCAGATCCTTGTGTTTTTACACCTCCCTGATGCTTGCCATACATGGTGATCCAGTGCCTCTTTGAGACTCTTTCAGCAGGCGCTGACAACCTATTGTCACCACTGTCCGATTTGCTTCTGAGACTAGCCCACATCTGCAGCATCTCCAACACCCCTCTCAGAATTTCTCCCCAACAAACATACGGGGTATGTGTCAGTGCAAGCTCTTCTCCATACACACTCACCTCCATTGCTTTTGATGGCTGTTCTGACGCTGTGCTCCATCCTGTGAAACACGCCACAGCTTGCCACCAGTTTGTTGAGGAATATGTGCATTGTCACTAGTCTGGACTATTGCAGAAAGCTCTACTTGGAATATTCTAATGCATGCATCCAGCCTCACCAACATGTTTCTCTACTACACAATACAAAAGCATCTTCCCAAATGATGGAATAAAAGGGATAAGGCATTCATTGAGAGATAAAGACTCTTACAGCTCAGCATCCTGAGCAAGCACCAGCTTTCATGGTTTGGGATCTATAATGCCTGTTAGTGGTGTTGCTATTTGCATTTTCCTGGGGATTACAACTTGAACATATTTGTTTGTATGTGCCTCTTATTCTTCACACAGCAGAACTTTGTGTCTTAACTACTTTGACAATTTTGTCTATTAGCTGAAAATATTAGCCCATACTTATTTGTCACCATAGTTGACATATTTTTATTTGCCTCCACGTTCTTATTTTGTACTTTCTAAATTTCTGCATTTCTTATGCTTCTTTTAACATATGTATTTTATCTAACAAACATATGTATTTAATCAAAAAGTCTAAAGCTAGTCACATGTATATTGTAAAGATATAAATTCTCCCCTTATTATTTTAATCATTAACCTAGAAATGTTAACATGTGCATTTCATTTAATAAATGCTAAATAAAACTAATAAAACACGTTTACCAGAATATTTTGGCTATATCATTATTACACCCATGAAATTAGACATTGTTGTTACTGTTTATACAAATGGTTCTCATTCGTCTGTTCTTATATTTTTGGAGTGTGATTGATCAAAATACACCAGTGTGATTTGCCTGAAACAATATATTATATTCAAACGTGAAAGATATTGTTTCTAGGTACAGAACAACAGATTGGTGAGCTTGTTTTTGTTGACACTGTTATCGCTGAGAAGCTGGCTGTCAATTTAACTATTTCCTCCCACAAAGATGTAATAGACAAGCTGGGACTTTGTGGTTGCTATACTGCTGTTCCTGCTATCTATTGGGGAAGGCGAGGAGTCTCTGGCATTAAGATGTGGAATACAAAGTGTTGGTTTGGGAATTGATTATAGTTCAACATGCTTGAAACATTTTGGACTCTGCCACTTCTAAAATAGTTTTGCCTGAATTATCTCTGCTCTTCATCTCCAAGTTCAATTCAGCAAGGGCTGCACTGTCTACGATTTTGCCCTGGTTCTTTATGTCTCTTTCATACTATTTTTTTTCACATTTTCTTGCTGAATTTTACATTTCTTCAGAGACTTTCCTGATCATTAGTACCTCCTATTCACTAATTCTCTCTTCAGCTTTGTCTAAGTGACTACTATACACTGTTCTTTTTATTTCAAACATTATAATTTTTATGTCTACAATTCAATGAATTGTCCTACATTATATTCACACTTCAAATGTTCATTACTTCTTTAAACACATTAATTTCATTAACTCAGTGATTATAACAAACATCTAATATGTACAAAAATCTAAAGCTAATGTTTCTGTTCTTAAATGTGTTGAGATATTTTGTGCTTCCTCTAGTATTTTTCTTTGTTTTTGTGTGCTCATGGCTGCTTCTTTCTTCAAATGCTATAATTTTTCTATCATAAACACAAGTTAAGTAAAAAAATTCACCATAGGAAGCTTTGAACTTTTAAGGTTTTTTTTTTTGTTTTTTTTTTTTTTTTTTACTTTGCCAGCTCATTGTTTAAGGTATGGGTACAGCTCAGTAGGATAGAACTACCACGTACATGTATGAGGCCCTGGGCTCAACCTTAACACCACATTTCATGAAGATGCTTGACTGAGCATTATAGAGGGTGGTGTTAGGATCTTTAGTCTGCCATGTTGCTTTAAATACCAACTCTCAGAGAACATAGAATATCATGTCACAGCTACTTTGATGAACATATAACAGAGGTGGGGAAAATAGTTTGGTGGGTAAAAATGCCTAAGCATGAGGATCAAACATAAGAACCCTTATAACTCATAGAAAAAAACAGGCAGATGAGGAAATGTGCTGGCCTGATTTTATGTCACATTCACATAGGTGAAAGTCACCTGGGAAGAGAACCTCAATTGAGAAAGTACCTCCTTCACATTGGCCTTTACGCAAGTTTACTAGGCATCTGGTTATTGGATTATTATTGGGTTGTGATTAATTTGTTGGATAATGATTGAAGTGGATGGGTCCAGTTTATTGTAGGTGGTACCATCCTTAGATAGGTGGTCCTGGGTTGTATTTCTTATACAAATAAGCAAGCCACAAAAAGCACACCCATCAATAACATCCCTCCATGGCCTCTGTTACAGTTTACATGCTTACTACCTATATGTACATGTACGGTCAAAACTTTAAGAACATACAGCAGATTTCATAAGGTATTTGAAAGATTTGCCACCACACTTTCCTCACATAGAGTATGCTAGAGTTTTAGAGGGATGTAGTGGGATTATGTTGTTACATTGTAAAAATAATTGTCCTGCCCACTAGTTTAATTAAAACACTGATTGGCTGAAAACAGACAGGAAGTGTGGGAGGAGTTGGGAAAACTCTAGGAACAGGAAGAACAAGGCAGAGATGCCACTGAGATGCCAGAGAAGCAAGCAGATGCAGAGGACAACTATGCTGCTCTGAGAAAAGGTACTGTGCCACATGGCTGAACAGGATAAGAATCATGGGTTAGTTTAAGAGCAAGAGCTAGGAAGAGTTATGCTATAGACTGATCAGCATAAAATTAATATAAGCATCTGTGTGCTTTTGTGGGACTGCAGGTCTGGGCCATGGGGCCAGGTGAGAAAGTCCAGGCCAGAAGCTTGATACCACAGAAGGAAGGGTTTCTCTTGTTCAGTGTCTCTTCCATAGCTACAGAGCCAAGATTCTCCAGAAATAGATGTGTTAGGAGCCTGACTCTACTTGTTTACTGTGAGACTCCTGTGTTGAAAAATATCACTGATCTTTTACCCAGTCTACTGGATTATACCTTTTGTAGGTGGGGATGTCAGGGGTCTTGTTTTGCTGTCATTGTATCCTCAGAACTTAGTGTCAGATTTGGTTTATAACAAGCAATAAATAAACACCAACTCTAAAGAGCCAGATCCTAAGTTCGGGAACCTGGCCAGGAAAGGGAAGAAAAATCAGCCTTTCTCATTTCAAGAATGGCACTGGATCACATGGTTCTGAGATGGAACCACATGCCTAAGCTTCACCAGTGGAAACTGAGGAGCTGAGTGACAGACAGAGCCTGTTGTCATTCTCTCTGAAAGCTTTAACTTATGGTGCAGAGAAGGAGAGAGAATGAACTTTTTCTTTCCTTGTGCAGAAATCAGCACTGCTTCTTCCAGCTGTCTCTGGATGAATATCTCAAAAGGAAGAGCAAATCCCTTTGTCATCATTTATTTTAAGGAAAACAGATGTGAGACACTTTCATATTTTTGGTTTTCCTAAGCTTTGTAAATGAACTCAGACTGGCAACCTCGAAATAGTAGCAAATGTGATAGACTGATCATTTCCTATAAAAATCCCATAAATAGGCATTTAAATATAGTCGTCAGGATATTTCTGGGGTATTGTCCCTAAATTAAGATCTTAAGTTTCTTGATATTTTACTACTGATGGACCTGTGGCAAAAGTCCCCTACAACTATATCAGCTCACCTATGGGGCTAGGATGAGTGATCCTCGAGGAACCTGGCAGCTGGGATGAAAATCACTCCCTTTTCTGTATGGCTTGCTTGGGCAGAGAGCTCCACTTGCAGCCTGTGGATGCCACACTTGTATCTTTCTGGGGTTTAGACACCTTCCGTTGACCTGTTGATTTGCCTTTACTTTTTAACCTGTCAAGTTCTCTAGAAATTCTGTCACAAAGTCTGACTTGACTCTTACACTTTATTCTGTAATTCTCTACAGAAATAGAAATAATCCTTCTCACCACTTCCAGAGTAAATCTGTGAAACACTGCATATGTGTGTGTATCATATATATAATACATATACACTCATGCATATACATATATACATATATATATGAGATTGGAGAGATGCCTAAGTAGTTAAGAGCACATATGGCTCTTCCAAAGGACCCAAGTTCAGTTCCCAACACCCACAATCACCTGTAACTACAGCTTCAGGGAATCCAGTTCCTCTAGCCTTCTCTGGCACCTGCACACACACACACTAAAATGAAAATAATAATATAATAATAGTAGTAGTAAGAGTGTTTGCTGTTTTTACAGAGATCAGAGTTCTATTCCCAGTACCCACATCTGGAACTACCAAGTGTGTGCATACAACTCTAGGTTTAGAGGATCTGATGACCTCTTCTGGCTCCTCTGTGTGTACTTGCACATATGTGTATATAATCTCCCAATACACAAATACACATATAAATAAAAATGAATTTTAAAGTATCTTTTTTAAACTACAAAAGTGAAACAACTAATAATTTTTTTCCTAAAATTACTATGAATTGCCCAAAACATAGAAATATAAAAACTGTACTCTATAAAACCAGAATACATGGCTAATAGAACAAAATTTCAAACATAAATTCTTATGCTAATCTTTCTGACACATTCCCAAGCCCTCAATTTAAATCTATACCCTGCTCTTTAAAATGATGCATCAACATTTTTAGAACATGTATTATAACCAAGCACGGTGTTTATGTGTTATATACAAAACTATATTTTCACTATTTTATTTCCTAACTATCAAATATTCATCTGAGGTGACAAATTTCATGAAGAATGAGTTTACAATGATAAGTGAAATTAGCTAATTTCTACTTCCTTGAACTACTACCAAGAAAGGGTTATATTAGATGGCTATTCCAGAGTGTCAGATGATACATTGTGACAAGCATTATATATAGTAATGGTAGAGGATTGGGAGTGTATCTCAGTGGTCCAGTAATTGCCTGATATGTATAAGGCCCTAGTTTCATCCTTAGCCATTGATAAGTAGGGACAAGAATACAGCTAAAAAACTGGAAATCATTTATAGTTTGTGATGAGAAAGAGTACATTTGAACCAGCAGTGGCTTTAAAAAATAAATTCAGCATGAGCTATCAGTGATGCACTATCTTTAGTGGGGAGAATTAGTGTGTCTGAGCATTTCAGATAAAAAAATAAAATAAAATAAATAAACAACTAGCATACATAGTCAAGCCTGAAGGAGGGAGTGCTCAGTGCACTGTGGGGCCGGGAGGAACGTGACTAGTGTTCAATGAGCAAGAACATGGATTTGAAACAGAGGTGAGAACCTAGCACACTGCCAAGCGGTTGCAATTTATTCTTATTTCCTAATAAGCAGATCTCATGAAGTCCTCAAGTCGTCTTTGGAGATGAATACCGAGAAGCAAACTAATTCCTACAACATGACGCAGCTGGTGAAGAGCATAGGTAGAATAGGAAACAGACTTCAAGACCCACATTTAAGCCCTTTTTTAAAAATGACATGAAGCTGTCTCATCTGTCGCCAGCACCCCCTATGCAAATCAGCTTCATAGCCCCAATCATGGCGCCTGAGCCTGTGCTCTTAGCTGAAAGCTGAGACTGACAAGCAGTTCTTACTTTATACCTTACCATGATAATAGTGCAGTCATGGTCTCATTGAAGAAACAAAGCTTTGTGCACACAAGGGAAAGGCTCTGGGCTAATCGAGCCCACATATGTCCTCTGAAAAAACGTTTTGGCCAACTAAGAATTCAGCCAAAGTCAGGAAAGGCTTTTTAGGCCAATCCCTTCTGAACAGTAATACATAGAGCTAATTTCAACTGCTCTCTGCTTTTAAGAGGTAGAAACTCAGAGAATGATTTCTCTCCTCTTCATAAATGGCAGCTTTGATAAAGCTACATGATCTCAGGGGATTTTAAAAGAATGAAGTCATGCATTAAAGTAATTGTTATCCTTATGTTTTTAAGTGATTTTTTCCCCCCCAAGCACACAAGTTTAGAATGCCTTCAACCAAATGTCAGTTACATACAGTTGATGGTCAATATGACATTTGTAAAGTCATGACAACCTGTGGCATAATGGGCTCAGAGTGCCCAGCAATGGGAAAACTCAAAGTTTCTGTCTAAATGGCTTCCTCCAGTCCTCAGCCAGCCTCTCAGATTCACGTCAGCTTGGCTCTGTGGCTCCATTTTTCCCTCTCCAGTAGTCTTGCTCAGCAAATAGAGGTGACAACAGCCCAAGCAAAGTAATGTGGGTCAATAGTAAACTGGGTTATATGTCATGACCAGGAGTACAAAACTCACACGTGCTTGCAGCAATTCACAACAGAGCATCACACTATCTTCTGTTCCCAACCTTCATCGGAGCTCAAAATAGTCATATTTGATCTCTCTTCTTGTTTCTTTTTCTTCTCAGCCTCCCTTTGTTCTTTTCTTTATTTCTGTCTGTCTTTTCTCTGCTGTTCCCTCCCCTTCTTGTGCTGACAGAATGTCTACATTCCCATGATGTGATGCTGACCTCAGAGGTCATTTCTAAGAGCCCCCAGCCTCAAAAATGCCAGAGCCTTCTGCATTTCCTTTTGTAGATCTGGCTGCCTTGAGTAGACAATCTCTCACTACCTAGGAGCATCCCTCTCTGTCTATCCTTTGGTCACATTTACATTTGCATTGCTGTACTCTGATGTAATGTTCCTTTTGAATCTTGTCTTAGTACCTCGAGTGCACATGTAAACATTTTATTTATTCACAAACTTTGTTTTGCTGAATAGCTGCCCTAGTTTACAGCCAGCTCGTTGCTGGAATGATATAAAAGTACATTTGTATTCCTGACCTCTGCAGATTGTAGGGCACCACCTCAACATTTAACAAGTAGTCCCGTTTCTTTATAGGAAAACTATTGGTACAACTGTCTCTCAGTAAAATGGAGCTACTTTTTCACCTGATCATCATAAGCTGCTAAGTATCTCTTTGTTTCATATACTGTTGGATAAAATAAGCCAGGATAAAAGTCAGCCCTCACAGCCTTTACTATAGACAGGGCTAGCAGTGATGCTGAAGCAAGGGAACCTCTGTTCAATGAGCTTCAGGGTCAGGAGGGCTTGCATTTCCCTACTGTTCCTCAATGTCTCCCCTCCTGGTTTTACCCACTTGCAACACAGATGTTAATGACAAAGCAGCCACCCTGTGACCTTAGGAATACACATATTCTACTAAGGTTTCTTCATGGCAGGAAATAAGAGAATGAACTTGATTGCATTACAAGATAACCCACAAAGGCTCTGTAGCACTAGGGTAGGCGCACACACACACACACACACACACACACACACACACACACACACACACACACTTGCTGCTGTGTGGTCCAAGAGTTTTATATGTGGTACATGTATTGCTTAAGGAAAGCAACTATGTGGTTTAGAAGAAAATCTGACAAAATTAGTGTACAAATAATGACTATTTTCTTTAAGTGTACAAATAATGACTATTTTCTTTAATCCACTCAATGATCATGGAAGATAGGAATTATCCTTCACATGTTACAAATGAAAGTCTTTAAAAAGGTAAATAATGTGGCTCAGACCATATAGTCATATAGACAGAAGAGGCAGAGTTGAGAACTAAACCCATCACCCTGATTCTGGAGCCCACACTGCCTTGATAAGTACATCATGATGGATCATGGTGAAGAAAAGCTAGTAAGGATACCAAAAATCCAGTATGGATATCAGTCTGGATACCAAAGGACTTCTGCTGCAAAAAAAATCTTTGGAAAGAACATTAGTTAAGTATGGCATACCTAGACCAAGCACCCAGATCTGCCACTGCCAGCCTTGTTGGTTGGGACAAGTCATTTCTGATCCTGAGGGTCACCCATTTCATCTTATAAAACAAACAGATTGAATTTATTTTGTCTTTGGTCCTTCCAACTCTGAATGCTCATTATTGAACGATTCTCTATAGCCTACCTACAGACATACACACACTCATTTTAGTAGTTGAATGCACGTGTCTTTATGCACTTTATCTAATTTTGAGTCCTTTTTGTCTTGAAATATAAAGGTTTTCAGACCCTGATGAAACTGCAAAAAGCATTGTTTGTGTCAAACATAGTAGGACTGTGGAGGATGGCATGAAAATGGCCCCCAGAGGCTTATATGTTTGAATGCTTGTTCTCAAGTTGCTGGAACTGTTTAGGACAGATCAGGAGGTGTGGCCTTGTGTGTCACTTGTGTTGGGGGTAGGGGAAACTTTGAGGTTTAAAAAGCCTACACCATTCCCAATGAATCTCTCTCTCTCTCTCTCTCTCTCTCTCTCTCTCTCTCTCTCTCTCTCTCTCTCGATTATTGTCTCAAGAGATAAGTAGTTTTCAACTACTTTTCTCCAGAGTCATATTTGTCTGCTTGTTGCTATCCTTCTTGCCATGATGGTCATGGGTTTAATGTTTTCTTTTATAACTTAGTGATGAGTCTCTTCACAGAAGTAAACTAGAAACTAAGAAAAGGACTAATAAATATGGAGAACAGAGTAAGTCAAAGGCAGAGAAGTAAAAGGAAGAAAGAGGAGGGGAGAAGGTAGAAAGAAAGCCACTTTCAGAAAACAGAGGGCGGGGAGCATCAGGACCAGTAGATTGCTAAAGAGTCACTACCTTAAAGTTGATCCTTTGTCTTCTTTCTTATTTTTGCATTCATACCAGGCTGGGATAACATGTGTGGTAGGCCAAGGGGAATATGCATTAGGAAGGCTTAAGTCTCCTTTAATTCTGCCTTTTATAGATCAGTAACTTTAGATTTCTCCATGTTTGTAATAAGGCATTAAATGTTCACCTATAACTTGTGGTCAGCAGCCGTCCTTGACTCTCAGGCCTGTTGTCTTGACCAACATGTGGTATGTGTAGACATTTAGAACAGCAATGGGCTCACAGTGAATTCTATATGAGACTTACCTCTATGGCTTAAGTCCTACTTGGACATCAAATTTTCTCAAAATTCAAGATTAGAAGACTTTTATGAGTCAGAGGAGTCTTTTCTAGCACTTCACAAATGTTCCTTGTTGAATTAGCTTACACTTCAGAGCTGGGCCTCAAAGACTCCAGTTTGTACAAGGTCTGTCTTATGGTAGTGTTTTTTTTCTAATGGTTGAATAGCTTGTTATTTGCTCAATTCTGAAAAGCAACTCTACTAAAAGACGCAGACTGTTGTGCTATTCAAGACTATTCATTTTAGTGTGAGCTGTAGGAAGGTATAAATTGAGAATTTGTCAAAGAAGCCTGTAGTGTCTGGGAAATGCCACTTCATTTGACTAGCACTAGCCAGGAACCAGCTGGCTTTAAGTCCAAGCTGTGACTTTCTTGTCTCATTTATGAAGACTTAGATATTTAAATATTTGGACCAAATATATCAGGAGTATCATAAAAACACAAAACACTGGCCCATCTTGCTAACGAGGGAGTCTTTCCATTTCTCAAGCTCCCATCCCACATAATTTCAATGTAATTAAAGGTCCAGGACTTGAAACTAGCCCTTTTAGAAAGGAACTTTAGAAGAACTTTACCTGGGCTGTTTCTTTGAATTGCTACAGGGCAGCTGGTAGCTAAAAATAAACTCAACACTAGATTTGCAACAGATGTTCCTAAAGTAGAATGAAGACCGGGGATCACTGGATGCCTTGAAAAGAAATGGAAAATCCAAAAGAAAAAATGAGAATCAAGAGCTAGCAAGGTCATCAGTAATGTGGAGAATGAACTTAGGCAAGCCGCCATCAGAAGGGTCTACTGAGGCTCAGAAGGAAGTCCGTGTTAAATGGATCCATTTTCCTCACCCTCTGTTCAGCCACCCTTTCCTTCTGAGTTCCACTTAGTACCATTTCAGTGTGTTGCCATCTTCTTCAATTAAATATTTTGGGGATGTTATAACTAAAGCTTTTACCCATTAACGTTTTTCTTACACAGGACTTCCTAAGCCAAGACATTATCATTAAAGAATTTTGTAGATCAACAGTTTTTCTTCTGTTTGTCGAGTGGACATTTTTTGTTTAATGATGTGGCTTTTGCAGGAAAGTCTCTGAATAGCCAGGTATGTGAGAATAGAGGAGACTAAGCTATCTTTTTGTTTGTTTGCCTCATTGTTTTTTTAATTTAAAAAGTTTATTTTCCATATCTACTATTGCTCTTCCTCCCTTCCATCTTTCTGTCTTCCCTCAGCCTCCCCAACCCCATCCCCCAAGAAGGGCACAGAGTCCCAGTGTGAGTCAGTTTGGTCTGGTATATCCAGCTGAGGAAGGTCTGAGTCCCTCATCCCAGTATCAAGGCTGAGTTAGTTGTTCCTCTGTAAGGAATGGGCTCTGAGATGTCAGGTCATGAACCAGAAATAAACTCTGGTCCTACTGCAAGAGGCTCCACAAACTGCCCAGGTCTTTCGACTGACATCTACATTCAGAGGGTTTAGTTCCTTTTCATGAAGGTTCCTCAGTGGTTATTTCAGAGTCACTGAGCTCCCAATAGTTCCGGTCAGCCTTCTTTGTGGGTCTTCTCCGCATGATCCTGATCTCTCTTCAGCTGGACCAGGAGGTCGACTTGGTGCTTAGCTATAGACCTCTGCTTCTGCCTCTATCCATTGCTGGATGAAGGGTCTATAATGACAATTAAAGTGGTCATTCATTTGATATAGGGGAAATCCTCTCGACTGTTACTTGGAGTCATAGCCAGGGACATCTTATGGGTTCTTGAAGGTTTCCTTAGCACCAGGTTGCTTTCTAACCACCCCACAGTGGCTCCCTCTATCAAGGTATCCATTTCTTTGTCTCCCTCTCTGTTGCTCCTCTCATTTAGCCATCTCCTTTTCTCATGATTTGTTCCCACCTCCCCTTGCTTTCTCCCTGTTATGTTTCCAGTTTACTCAAGAGATATTCTCTGTTTCCTCTTCTCAGAGGGATTCCTGGATGTCTCTCTTAAGTTCTTCTTGTTACCTAGCTGTTCATGGGTTTTGGTTTGCAGCCTGGTTATTCTTTTAAGATATCTTTTTTATTTTGTGTAATTGGTAGTAAATTTCTTGTTTATTTGTCTATAAAGTCACCAGATTTTAAACCACCATTGACTGCTGATTTTTGTCTTGTTAATGTGATGTGGTCATCACAAGTCCTAATAAAGTAAACGGCACATAGGGACAGTTAAAAAGAACTTTCTCCTTGTGGTAGGTGCCAGTTAATCCAGAGATCCACCTCACACACCTGGTCACATATGGAGAACAAAAGACCCTGGAATATTCTAAACCAGTGAGTCCTATCACATCCTTCACCTTGAGGAATCTTTGTAGAGGAGGAGGTGAAAATGTTGTAAGAGCCAGAGGAGGTTCTTAACATCAAAAAAACAGTGTTCCCCAGCAGAACAGGAAAGATGCACATCTGAACTCAGTGACCACGACAACATGCAAAAGAACTTTTCAAGCTCTGGCCAGAGAAAAATCTCATTATAGAAATGGAGGCAATGAACATGTAATCCCACTACTTGGCATGTGATAGCTACTGGGAGAAGAGTCAGTATTCTTAATAATGTACCCCCTGATGGGCTGACCTCTCACCAGGGCAGACCTCAACCCAAGACTAGTTGAGCAACAAAAACTGGACTCTGTGGGGAAATAAGAAGAAAAGAAAGAAATCTCAAAGTTGGGAAGGTGGAAAAGGTCGTAAAGAAAACTGTTAGGGAGTGAAATATGTTCAAAATGCATGGTATGAAATTAACATGTTAAAAAAATGTCATTTAAAAAACCCAACTTGTTGAACATGGTTTAAACCCTGGACAGTGTTGAATAAAAGGGATGCCTCACTCTCTATTTTTCACCTATCAAGTCCCAGACATGGGTTGGAAACAAATGATAAAAAGGATTCAATAAATAATCTCGTGTATCGTTTTAGTTAAATGATTATCTGAAAAAGTAAAATAATCATATATGCATATAGTTCCCTCATACACACCTTTTTTGATCCTGGATACAAAAATCTATTTGTGAACTTACCATATACTTCTAAACAACAACAACAACACAAAAACCTATTGAGTTGTAAAGTAAGTAAAGAGAGGTGCTCAGGTGTTCTCAACACATGATTTCTGGGCTGCAGGTAGCTATGAATATAAACCAACACAAAACTAGAAGCTCACTTAAAACATTTTGAAATTTCACAAATGGATTTTTGATTTTGTTTTTACTTTGCTTTTGGAACTCAACTTTGCAGTTCTGAGCAAGAACTTACTTTATGACAAGTTATGTCATAATATCCAAGTTGGTCATGCTTGGAGTCAACAATTAATAAATTGTCGATGTGAGATAAAACTGGTTTGTCTCCTTTTCAAGTATTCAGATATCCATGTGCTAGCTAGTTGTTTCTGTTCAGTAGGAGATAGCAAGGAGGTTTAGAGCATAGATTTGAAGTCTGGGCACTATCTGAATGACCTTGGGTAATTTACAGCACCACAATAGAGCTTTTCAAAGTTCCTCTCTAATCAGGGCCTCGTGAGCATTAAATGATTTAAATTTATAAAACACTTGCAATGTCATCTATATGATAGTAAGCACTGGTATTTGTTTTTTATTATTGGGCCCAATAAGAAATTAACAAATTCTAGTGAAATAATTTTAACAATGTAGGGCAATAAATGTTATTTAACATAGGAATTAATAAGGAATTTTCCATTTGCTAATATTTTTGGACTATAGCTAATGATGAATAGCTGAAATTGTAGCCAGTAAAACTACCTTCATACCTCTCTCAATCACTCCATCTAGCTATTTCCCTCTTAACCCTTATCAAAAGAGCCACGACTCATGTGTAGCGAAGGGTTAGCTCACACCTGCTGTTTCCACAAGAAACCTCACAGGAAGCAGCAGAATGGGGGACAGTGAGGAGAGAAGAGGTGTTACCAATAGAACAGAAGAGAACTGTTACATGTTCTTATATCAGGATGGTGATTAATTTACTTATTGCTAAGGGTATTTTATAGCTAGAACATGAGAGCTTAAAAGAAAAAGACAAAAAAACATACCCATTTACCTATGGCCATTGAGTTTCTAAAGAAATTATCTAGCTTGGGGAACATAATAAATAGCATTTCTTAAAATGACTTTCAATATGACACACACATATGAGAGAGAGACAGAGAGAGATTGTTTTAAATGTATTGTTGAGCATATAGGTGTAGTAGTTTGAATGCAATTGGTCCTATAAGCTCATGGGGAGTGGCACTATTAGGAGATGTTGACTTTGTTGGAGTGTGACCTTGCCACCTTGGCAGTGAACTTTGAGGTCTCATATATGGTCAAGCCACATCCAGTGTCTCAGTTCACTTTCTGTTGCCTTTAGGTCAAGATATAGAACTCTCAGCTCCTTCTCCAGCACCATGTCTGTCTGCGTGCTGCCATGCTCCTCTCCATGATGATAATGGACTGAACCTCTGAAACTGTAAGCCAGTCCATTAAATGTTTTTCCTTTATAAGATTTGCTATTGTTCATGGTGTCTCTTCATAGCAATAGAAACCCTAACTAAGATAATATGAGAATGGGAAAAAAAATGTTCAAACTCCCAGTCTTCATCAATTCAAAATACAGAGGAAGTGAAGCAAGAAGAGTGAACAGCCAGGGACAAGGTACAGTCCCTGGAAAGAGAAAGAAAGTCTATTGCTGGATGATGATTTCCAAAACAAAGCCTTCTGGAACATGTGTAGATTATCAAAGGCTAGTCTGAAGTAATAAATGCTGAAAATTACTAGACTACTCTGATACATTTTCTTCTGCAAGTTTCCTGATGTTAATTATATCATCGAATACTCTGAAAGGAAAGATATGTGTTGGGGAGAGTAACTATTAGTAGTATGCTAATGGAACAAAGGGAGATCTACAGGTCTAGCTGGTGACATACCACCAAGAATATTTGGAGGCTAAAAGCTCAGAATTCTTGTGAGGTTCTTTCTGACAAAGAGTGTGGGTGCAGTCTTTGGAACTGCCAAATCAGGCATCTGAGATTAAGATCAGATCCCATAGCAAGATCCCAGGGACAAGTGTTGGGTAGTTTTTATCTGTTTGGCTTATAGACAATTAAGGATGAACCACCAGAAGTCATTCCACCCAGTCATCTTTGCCTGCTCATCAGCTATCAGACCTTTGTATTGTTTAACCATATAAATAGACTCAGAAAATTTTACTGCTAATTTGACTATTTGACTATTAATATATTTGATTTTTCTTCATATATTGTGTGACAGGCTACTTTTTGTTTGCCTTTGTACCTGTGTATCTATGTACCATTATTGATTTTTCACATAACAGGTATTCAAAAAGAGCTATTGAATTAGAAAAGACATTCTTACTTCTATATATAAAATTATACTTTGTTTGAGAGCTGTGGCTCAATCTTAGCACTGCAAAAAAAAAAATAAATAAAATTAAGAATATTTTGAGTCAACATTCAGGTCTATCCAGTATTATCACTAGTATTCATTCACATTTACCACTCATTTTCTGAGTCATAATTTCTTGACTGCACTGTGACAGTGTATGTATTAAATTATATTCCAAGACAGAAAGCTAGCTATGAAAAACCAATACAATTTCAACAGTTCAAGTAAGACAATGGGCTTAATTCACAAATGAAGCCAAGCAACTTGAAGACCTTGTTGGGCAATGTGTCCATTCATGTGCTATGCTCTGGCCAAAGCAATTACATCTTCTGGACAGGCAGTCTATCCCTACAGGCTACCTTCTCACCCTAGCCTGACTAAATTTTAGATAAATTCCCATATAAATATTCCCATAAAAATCAAGTAGTGGGAAGTCTGTCTTTGCACCACGATGAGGTCTGATTCACTCTGTGCGTCTTTCTCTTTACTCCTCTGCACATGATACTTTCAACCACTTATGAGTGTTTTATTGAACCTATAGTGAGAAGAAACCCCACTATTACTTCCTCAGTGCCTTCTGAGTTAGTTGCCAATACCCAGTTCTTGTTTTCTTGAAGGCCTCAAATTAATGTGTTGGTGACATCAGACTTGAGGGCGGTATGACTAGTGGAATATTAAATGAGTTACATTTTATAAAGTGAATAATGTGCTGATATGGGGGTGTATAAGTTCTCTGCTATCAAAATTTCTATTTGGATCTCAAAATGAACCAAGAATAGAGAAAAAAACACTTCTAATCAGTTTATCCAGCTTATTTCATTATGGCTCTTTGGATAAAAAGAAAATAATTAGGTTATAGTGGTAACATTCACTGTGTATAAGCCCACAAACACACAAAATATGTAACCTTACTTCCTATAACATATCATAGAAGGATAATTTTTCATTAATGAATTTAGGGAGATTAACTTTATTCAATCATGTCCAATCACAATGTCTTAGACCATCTGGGCTTTTATAGTAAATTACTTTAGACTGGGTGACTACAAACCAGAAATTTATTTCTTATGGTTCTTAATGCTAAGGAGTTCTAGGCATCAGTGAATGATGTGTCTGTGTCAGATTATGGCTCCCATCTGGCTCACAGATGGAACATTCTGGAATTTAGTCTTCACATGTAGAAAGAAAAGGATAACACAGCCCCCTAGAACTTATTTTAAAAATGTTTTCTTTAGGGATGGGGGTATGACAGGATGGCAGGAACTTGTTATGGGTCTGTGCTGGAGCCAAATTAATTTCATTAATAAGAGCTGTGTTCTCAAGACCTAATTGTTTCTCAGAGTCCTCAATCATTAATGTCTTTATATTGATAGTTGGGTTTGACCTGAGACACATACATTTAGATCAGAGCATCATCTATACTATAGCAGCATTAAATAACCATAGTGATTTGCCCCCAAATACTTTCACTTTATCATCACTAATGACTTCCTGTGGATACCATGTACTATTTTTTAATCATATAGTAAAGATAAGTTTTTGCCTCAAGGGATTCCTACCTTACAGACCAGTTCCCATATAACCATGGGGGGGGGGCAAATTTAGACAGGGCAGCCCTTACAGGGAACAGTTTTCCAGTCATGAAAATCAAGAAAAGCCTAGAAATAGTTACAGACCAAAGGAGTCTAGAAGAATGTAACAACAAAATGCTATGTGGTATACTGAGCTAAAGCTTGGGAAAGAACCCACAGCATTAATGGTTACACTGTAAAAACCTAAATAAAATTAGTTCAATAAAAGGAAAAAATATTCAAGATGGCCTTTAGGTTGAATCTTCCCAGAACAATCAGAAGGGAATACCCCAAGCAGAATGGAACAATACTGAGAAGCGAGTGTGGATGGTGCTCATGCCCACAACCCACAACCACTTCAGCAGCATGTGTCAGCTCTCCGGAGAGCCCAGATGTGTGCACCACTCACTCACTAATTTATTCATTCACTCAGAAAAACAAAATCTGATAATCTGCAATGAGTGAGGCCCTCTTTAAGATCTTCTGTCTTCAAGAAAAGCAAATTGAATCACCACCTACATCTCTAATCTTTTTTGGAATCAATTTCTCATCTTTTGTTCTTATTGTTAGTTATACTTGGGCTGTAATACAAAAATGCTGTAGAGCGAGTGTCTTAAGCAACAGAAATTTGTTTGCTAACAGTTCTGGAAACTGGGGGATCCAAATTCAAAGTTGTAGCCAATTTCTTTTCTGAGGAGGGATCTCTTCCTGCAAACAACTGCCTTCCTACTAAGTCTGCACATGGACTTTCCATGGAACATGACCAATTCTCTAAACTCTCTTACAAGGACACCAACCCTAGTATAGCGGTATTTATTCCAGCCGTGACCTTGGACTATCTAGTCCTAAAGTAGTAGTTCTTTTGCCTGTATACATGACCTCTGGCCTGCGTATATGACCTCATATAAGAAAGAATAGAAGGTTCACAGCTTCCTTTTGGCATGGTTGGACACTGGGCAGCCAGGTGCTTATACTCCCAGATGGAACAGAGGGCAACTTCAACTGTTCATTTGGTTCTGTTTCTCATGAGTGGATCTCTCCAATTCATGTTTAAATAAATTCCTTTAATCCATTGAACAGACTCACATGGATTGATCACTATATGCGGCACCCTGCATTGGGCACCATTGGTAGCTAAAGTGTTCCTGTGTCCCGCAGCTGTTTGGTCCCAAATGAACACACAGAGGCTTATATTAATTACACACTGTTTCATCTATGACTCAGGCTTGTTGCTATGTAGCTCTTACATCTTAACCCATTTCTACTAATATATGTTTTGCCACGTGGCTTGTGGCTTACCTGTATTCTATTACAGCTTGTTTCCCCCAGCAGCTGGAAGAATCTGCCTGATCCTGCCTCTCTTCTTCCTCTATCTCTCTCGGATTTCCTTCTTGGCTATGCTTCCTGTCTTACCATAGGCCAGAACAGCGTCTTTATTAACCAATGCTGGTAGCACATATTCACAGTATACAGAAAGATGACACAACAGAGCCTCACCCTTATGACCTCTATTAAATACTTTGTTAGTCAAGATACAGCCATAGTCAAAGATGGAAATTCAACAAATGAATTTTGATGGTACACATATATTCTTTTCATTAAAAATAACTAAATAAGTAGATGAGTTATTGAACCATCCAGATCTCAGTCTAAGACCTGGGTAACTTGGAAAAAACTAAGGCAGGAAAAATAATAACTTCCTCTTTAGGGAATCATGGGTTTCTTATGTATCCAAAAGAATGTTTAATTTTTGTCATAGGGTGTATTCTAATTGTGGGTCTGCCACAGTTGCCTCTAGCTAGATATGTATTCCATTTAATTGAATTTGATTAGTTTCTGACCTTGCTTTTTAGTCCCTAAGAAAAAGGGGAAAATCTAAATCTGAGTATAGCCAATGCAGTGTGGATAGAAATTAAACAAGAAAGCACTGGTTAGTATAAGAAGACAGAAGTATACCTCTGATTGTAGAAGTCTTCCGGGTTGAAATGGATAGCATTTGCCAGGATGTTTTGCTGGTAACGCATGTCTGGTAGCATGGCAGGACAGTCACCACTATCAACAGTGTAATTCTAGAAAGCAGCCCACTTTTTTGACAAAGCATAAAGTTTTAGAGGGAATGGGTACTGCAGCCATCATGGCCTTAACTAGAATGGTTTGCCCTGTAGGAGTGGGTCTTCCATTGGTTTCATTCTATCCTGCTCTCCTTAGCCCTGTTGAAGAGACAGGCACAGTTCCCAGACAGTACATTGTGGAAGATACTTTTTTTTTTCACAGTAGCATCTGGTATTTTGGCAGGAAACTCACTGGGATGATCTTAAAATGGTTAGTTTTCTCCCCCAAATCTTTTTCTTTTTTTCAAACACTTAGAGAGGCTCAACTTTCTTTTCAGAACTAAGAAATGTTCCAGAGACATTTTGAAAGACTTTGGAAAGAATGTCATTCTGGGGACCAGCTCAGGGTAGAGCTAGAATCTACCCTTTAAAGCCCCACTTTTCCCAGAGGCACATGATTGTGAATTTTACCTCTCTCTCCAGCCATATCTTTCTCTCTCTTTTGCTTTCTCATTTTCTCTGAGAATGAAAAACCAAAATAAAATCAATACCAATTTACTCTGAGATTTCCTAAATGGAATTAGGAATTCCGCCCCCCCCCCCTTTTTCTGAAATGTCTGAATCTCACAATCAAACTCCCAGCTTCAAGTTAATCCCTTGGTACCTGGGGTGGGGTCCCGTGGGGAGAGCAGAATATTAATATAGCCAGCAGACCTGCTCTGAATTTAGATGCCAACAGAAGACCTCCAGCTTATCTAAAAGACTGTATTGGAGTGAGACTTTGCTACGCCTTTCAGAAGAGTTTGGTCTTTGTAATGACAAGCACAGAAAAATTTAGACCAGAGAATCACATGACTTTCAGATTAACCCTGTCACAGAGCAGTGCAGGAAGCAGAAAATGGAATCAAACCAAGGTGGGGTAACAGCCAAGGGGAAGGTGGCAGATCTTGAAGGTCAGGTATCAGTGACAGCAAGGTAGCCTACAGGACTTGTTATACATACTAATGTTTTTTAACTGTAGGTAGAAGGTATTTCCCTTTGTAACTCTAGGGCCAGGGATCCGGGATGGCATTTCTTCTCCAATACCCTGAGCCTTGCATGTTGAAGGCTCAAGACAACTGTGTCTCCTCTATCCCACCTCTCCCACAGGGATGCCAGGGTGTAGTAGGAGGTTTCTATCCTGGACTTTCGGGCCTAACCTCAAGGTTTTGACCCACAGACCCACAGACCCGCAGAGACAGAGACATGGATGCTTACAATAGTTTTAGGCTGATTGGCCTAAGGCTCAGGCATATCACTTGCTAACTCTTCACCCTTCATCTAACCCATGACTCATCCTGTTCAGCCATGGGGCTCAGTACCTTTTCTCACAGCAACATGGTTGTCCTTTGCTTCTTCCTGCTTCTCTCTGGCATTCTGCTCTGTGCTTCCTGTTCTCAGAGTTTTCTTTGTCTGGTAGCCCTGCCCACACTTCCTGCCTGCCTTTGGCCAATCAGCGCTTTTTATTAAACCAGTGGGTGGGATAATTATTTACAGTGGAACAACATAATCCTCCTACACCAGGGGACCCAATGTCCCTGCCACAAACACACACATTCTCTCTCTCTCTCTCTCTCTCTCTCTCTCTCTCTCTCTCTCTCTCTCTCTCTCTCTCTCTCTCTCTCTCTCTCTCTCTCCCTCCCTCCCTCTTCTAAACAGGTCATTTTATTTCTCTCTTACATAATTTTTAAAATGAAGGTTCACCTAATCCACTTTATTCCTATAGCTTTAAATTAATTTTTGTCGACCTTCACCTGTCTACTCAGGTTTGACTCGCTAATCCACAACCTTCATCCTGAGGAATGCTCTAGTTCTGGATTTTCATCCCATGAGAGTTGGGCTTTAGCTTTTCAGCCTGAGTGATTATAGTTTTACCATGTTTTAACCTTTTATCTCATTGGCTTATACTATTTTGTCTTCTATTTTTAAATCTCACCTGTATCATATTTCTAAACACTTAACCTTCATTTTTAACTTACCCTGTGCCCTCTTTTTAAAATTTAAGTCCGACTTAATGCATTGTCCCCTTTTACTTTTAAGATTTTTTTATTTTTATTATTATTATTTTATGCTGTTTCTGGGTGTTAGCCTATTTTCAGAATGAACATAAAAGGCTATAGAAAATGCCGAGCCACCATAATAAAAGAAATGTGAGCCCCCCCCCCTTATCCTCACTCTATTACCTAACCTCCCACCTCCAGTGTCCTCAAGCTGTCCCCAAGAGGCCCTAGAACCTCTACCTAATAAGACTGGATTTAAAAACTAAAAAGAAGCAAACCATTTAATTAGTGAAAAAGAGTAACTGTGTTTGCGCTGATCATGACCTTTGCTAGTCACAGCCTCTGTGTAGCGCTCCTGAGACTTTTCTCCACGAGGGGCCGGTGTTGCAAGCATCCTTTGTCAAGACAGTGTGCGGAGAACCCTGCCTGGGCTTGGGGCAGCCCTTGCTGACAATGTTATTCCAGGAGTCTTCCTACAAGGAAGACATCCTTCTGGTCTCCTTGCCCCTACAGTACGGAGTGGGGAGACTGCCCAAAGGAGAGGTCGAGGTCGGAGCACGCAGGCGCAGGCGTTATAGATAGCAGGATCTCACCGGGCACTGCTGGAGGTTGCCTTTTGTCATGACGCACCTTAGAGAGTGTAAGGGAAAGCAGAAGACCATTTTACACTCACATAATAGAAGTGTCTCTCAGAAGATTTCAGGGACATAACTAAATGAAATATCGGGGTGGGGGGAGGTTGCTTGTTTGTTGTTTACTGCTTTCACAAGGACTAAGTCTCCAAAGTCATGTTGAATCATTAGCACTGCCAGAATTACTGTCCTCACACTGGGGTCTGTGGCCAGCTCACCACTCCATGGCTGAGTGGCTTTCTCTCCTGAGAACCTGTTCCCTATCTTATGACTGGGTCACCTATAATTTCTGCCCTGCCTCAAGAACCATGGCTTCCAACCCCTTTTCTTAGAGAACACATCAGATATCATGCTTCCCACATGGCACTACGCACCAACTCCCAACCTACTACAGTGATGTGGCTTTAAAAAGTGAAGAAGCAGCAGCCAGCCAACTGTCATCCTAACTGTTCAGACATGCTCTCTCCAGAACAAGGGGACATTGGCAAGCACATCCCTAGAACCCCTGGAGCCTTGACATTATAGCCATATATCCACCGAGGACTACAGAGTGGCACCACCATCCTTATGACAAAACAATGCTTCTATAATCATTGGATGAGCAATAGGAAGCTTGTAAGGAAAAGTGGGGAATGAGGGTGGGTTTAAGTGGAGATAAGGGTAGGCAGGGAGGGTAAAAGAGAGGGTGGTGTCAGGGTAACAAGGCTAAGGATTCTTGAAAAGACCATATGGAAACCTAACATTTTATAAACTTTATAAACAATGTATAGATATGACTTTAATTGGAGTTACACTAAACAGGAGATTAAACTCATCCCAAAAGCCATGTGTTGCCCTGTTAAAAAAAAAACAAACCAAACCAAAAACAGCTCATTGCTCTAAGTTGTCTGCCAGAACTTAATGGTCAACCCAAAAAGGCCACACACACTGCTCACATATACAGAAATCAAGGCTTTACTGACCAGGAAGCTTCCCTCCTGTGGGCTAGCTCTCACGGTGGTAGAAATCTACAGTTGTCACTCTCTCTACAAGACTTAGTCTCCTTTCCTTACAGGTGCTTCCCCTGTCCCTAACATCCATGCACTCTCACCTCCTCCATTTCACCCATTCCCTTTCCTCTGACCAGAATGCTCTCCACACATCCCCACCCCAAACCCCATCACTTTCCCTAATCATGCTCATGCCACCTGCCCTATTTTTGACTTGGGATTAGGCATGTGTGCTTTTTTTTCTCTTTATAAAGCTAGGATCATCCCCATCACCGGTAACTCCTTACACATAGGAGTTATGGAACAGAATGGAGTTCACACTCTAAAGAAGTGCTGAATGAATGAGCCAGGAACTGGTGATACTGAAGTAACAAGAAATACACACAGCCAAATCTAACAGCAGACTGGCCAGTGACCATCCACACAGGAAAGTGAGGCTTCACTAAACACTACTTCCATAGTCTCTCTGTTAAAACTTAAAAACAGTCTGGGATATTTCCCTCCACATCTTTAGAGATAGACTTTTTTCCCTACATTGCTGTGGATAAGGAGTTATGTCAAGTAGCTTTATGTGTTTATTAGCACGCATGTGTGTACTTGTGAGGAGTGGGGGATGTGGGAGAAGGGTGCATGTAAAGGTCAAAACCATTTTATGGCTTAGATTCTCTCTATTCCCATTTTATATGAGTTCCTGGGATTCAGATTTAGGACTCAGGCATTCAGAACAACTGCTTTACCCCTGAGCAGTCTCACTGGCCCAAGTTTAGAATTTGTAGAATATGAAACTTATTTGTGTAAGAGACTAATTGTTTCTGGTTTTGTGTGTATATAGTCTCACCGATGTTCCCAGAAAAGTTGCATCAATTACACCAGCACATAGACTTGAAATTGGGCCTGAAGGTCAAGTGTCCATGATGATGGCTAATTTTCAATGCCTTTTGAATGAGTCATCTGTACGAGGACTGAGATCGTATGGAAATTTTGCTCTCACCAGTTAGCAAAGGGCAAGCAGGTAAACATTATTTCTCTGTCTACACAAACTTTCTAATAACTTTTTCCAGTTCAACAGAAACATCTTTTCTGCTGAAATAATGCCTTTTGTTTTTAGTTAATAGTTTGTTTCTGGCTAGAGATGATGCATGGACCACCCCCTGCCCACCCCGTTCCAATTCTCCCTTACAAGTATTTAAATTAGCAGGGCCCAGGACAGTGCAGCCTTTATTTGTAGGGCAGGACTGTACACCCTTATACCTTATACCTTTCCACTTCTAATTAGACCTGATTCTTTCACCTTCATACATGATAGATAAAGATCTGAATGAAAGTAGTAGAGTGTTTTTAAATACTCTGAGTAACTGGGTTGAAACAAATGTCAAGATTGTACCAGTGGTGAAGAGTTCTGTCTGAGCAGATCTCCAGAGTCCACACACATTGCCTCATACATGTCTGTGGCAAGGCCATAACAATCTCTGTATAGTCAACAGATGAACAGATTCCCCTACAACATGTTCTGTGCCCAGACACTGTTAGAAAATGGGAGTATAATAACTAATCAATTCTAGTCTGGCCCCAGTAGAAGTCAGTGTATTAGAAGAGATAAAGACGGGGAGTTCACCCTGAGCTCCTATGTATTGGTGACTTGGAAGATGTCAGCCCAGTCTGTAGAATAAAGAAATTCCTGTAGAAGAGAAAGAGTGTTTAAGAACAGAGGGAGGAGTGGGAAGTAGACTGTGGAGATAGGGAGGTGGGGAGGAAGTTCTAGAAAAAGGAACATGATCTTCAACAACCTGAAGGCAGAAGAGAAAAAGTCATTTTAAGGACAATGCAAGTAATTCACTGAGGCTAAAACACAGACAAGAAAGCCAACTGTTCACACTCCCACTGTGTAGGGAGCAGGTGTCCCTGTTGGAAGGCCTGGGAACCCTACCCTTCTCTGTATGTAAGACCAAATTGCCTTCAGATTTGCTTTTGTGTGTGTGTGGGGGGGCACTCATGAGTCTGTGTCATATCAGATGAAGGGAAGACATAAAATGAACAGAGTGACCCTCAGCTATCTGGGGAAACATGGAGCCCCATGGGGAGAAGTGACTGAAATTGGAGAACAGACACACTGTTGCTAAGGACAGAGAACTGGATGGCGGTGGCAACATGGCTAAAAATGGCTTTGTCCCAGCAAGTGTTTCAATGTCTAGGTTCTACTGCTCTTTGGGAGTGTGAGGGGGGAGATGAAGAGATGGATTTCAGGTTTGGGGAGATTTGCAAAAACAGACATGTCTAATATCTAGGTCCTATCTAGGACTTCATCCAGTGAGGTTTCTGAACAAGAGTTAGAGACTAGAACCATGCTCAGGAATATGCCAATTAAGGTCTGGCTCCACTGAGGATAAAAAAGAGAAAGGGATGGGTCATTTTCAAGGCGTTAATTATGTTGACAAAGCAGACTATTTGTCAAATTTCCTTTAGTACTTCCCGCCACTCACCTCAAAGACATAACACAGATGATAATATACTTTCCTTAAATATACTGTTTGCTGAAGGTTTCAGAAGACATTCAGGAGCAATAAACTCAAAAATATTCTTATTAAGCTCCTCCCATATATAAACTCCATGCTGAAGTTCTGGGTGCAGAGATGTTACAAAGGGCCTGCCACTGAAGTACCCACAGTATAACTGGCAATTAACAAATACTCAGCAGGACAGAAGCTTAAAAAAAAAAAAGAAAGGAAAGAAAGGAGGGAGGGAGGGAGGGAAGAGAGAGAGAGAGAGAGAGAGAGAGAGAGAGAGAGAGAGAAAGAAAGGAAGGAAGGAAGGAAGGAAGGAAGGAAGGAAGAAAGAAAGAAAGAAAGAAAGAAAGAAAGAAAGAAAGAAAGAAAGAAAGAAAGAAAGAAAGAAAGAAAGAAAGAAAGAAAGAAAGAAAGAAAGAAAGAAAGAAAGAAAGAAAGAAAGAAAGAAAGAAAGAAAGAAATTAAGAAGGCAGCAGGGAGTTGAACAGCCATGCCATAACTGCCCCCTTCTCCCCATGGGGCACCATATTTCCCTCAATAGCTGAGGTCACTCTGCCCTACTGACCATAGTATAAAACACAGAGAAAAGCCTGTTTGAAGGTTACAGAGTTGAAAACTAACAGCCTGAACTAAGACAGTGACAAGAGGGTGGATGTTCCCTTAAGAGAGATGCCAGTAAAGATAAAGAACGTGGAGATGACAATTTTAGATGTATGCCAAAATTAAAACTGCACAGCAGCAGGAAGAAAATGATCCACATTTGTGTTCCCTACAAGCTTATTGGTATATGAGGTTAGAAATGCTTGAAATGGCATCGGAGCCTTTGAAATTGATTACAGTGAAGTCATCTAACCACATCCTACTACAGAAGTTCTCTGGGCCCTGCTGTCAGTGGTAGAGCCAGTTAGAACTAATAAAAAAGGAGATTATTTTGTAGTGTGTAAGACTAATATGCCTGATCCTTGGTGCATGAAGGATCTGGGCTTGAAAACTAGCTTCACTAATGACTGTACAACTTTGAACTCAAACACACTCGGAATTAAATGTGATTCGGATGGTCACCTTTACATCCTGTGGACCATCAGTGAGAAGGGGTTTGTGTGTGTGTGTGTGTGTGTGTGTGTGTGTGTGTGTGTGTGTGTGTGTGTGTGTGTGTGTGTGTGTGTGTGTGTGTACTTTTAAGCTGCATAATAAAACATATAATAGGAAGCTTTCTTATTTTTTTTTCCGGGGAATTGCTTTGACAGGAAACCAGCTTTAATAGTCCATAACTGGAAAAAAGCTCACAAGCCCTTGTCCATCATGTGCAAGTGTTCCAGGTTAGTCAAACATCTATAAACATTACCAGGCTAGCTTCAACTAGTTGGAAGTTTCTGGATATTTCATTTACTTTAAAAAATTAAGGTTTGGGGTGGATACTAAGCAGTTCTTGCGCTAATAGTTCTGTAACAAAAAAGAATCCAAAATGATTAAACAACATAAGAAAATTAGGAGTTTTCTGGGTCTACATTTAAAGTTGTATTCATTCCCAAAGGATGCTCTTGAAAATCTCACTCCTAGTCACTCAGAAAAACATAAATAGAGACATATTTTGAAATTTTTATCTATTGTCTTTCACAGAACCTACTACCTCTATGTCCTTTAAATTTCCAAAGAATATAATCACATCTATCATTAAGATTCTGAAAAGTCACTGATACTAAAAATACACACTTGGAAACATACTTTCAGAAATACATGTAGGCATACTTTTGTATAAGCATGCACATGTATTTCCATGCACACATGCGACATACTTTCAAACAGGTAGATTTCCATAGATGTTTGTACACATACACACATGCAGGCAAATTTCCAGACATATAAAAACACTACCCTATATACATACAAGCATACTTCCATGCATATATGCAAACATACTTATTTACATTGGTATATGCAAGGATGCCAACAAACATATATTCAGGCAAACTTCCAAACATAAATGTATGCATGCTTGACTTACTTCTATTCATACATACAAGCATACATCCAAACATGCTTGCAGATATGCTCACCATAAGTGCACGCACATGCATGCTTCAAAACATGTCTGCAGGCATGTTTACAAACATAGATGTGGGCATACTTCCTTATACATACAGGCATGCTTACATTTTCCCAAGTTCAGAAGCAGGTGTGTCATTCTTGGGGCATCAACAGCATCTCCTCCTCCCACTTTTCCTCTTGGTCTTTTGTCACTAAAACTACTGTTTACCCCAGAGCTGACATTTCCACATCATCCCACCAGGTGTCTAGAGTTGTCTCCCCCATAACACTCCTGTAACAGATGGTGCAAATGGCCCAGCATGTGGATTCTGATTCATTGCAGAAAAACAAACTGCCAGACAGTTGACAAGCTGGGGGGGGGGGGGGCAAGGTGTTGCTTAAAAAAAAAAAAAAAAACATTATGAATTACGTGTCACATGGTGACTTTGCATTTGTCCCTGCTAAAAGATGATTAGTAATTTTTCTTAAGAAGATTAAGTAAACGCTTTTAGAGGATTGCCCTGTTTGCAAAGACAGGAACCTGTCAGCACAGAGCCAAAAAGAAAACAGCTGAAAGTTCACACAAAATTACATTGGATGCAAATTGATTTTTAAAAAATTAATACACGGGTTAGTAAACATGCTTATAAAATTTTTTGCTGATACAAGTTCCAAATCACTAGACCCAAACTCAACCTGCCAATAGTCTTTGGAACTAAAAAATATTTTTCAAGAACATTTCATAAGTTAGTTATTTTGTATAAAGGACTTCTTTTTTTAGACTATTTGGAAAAGGCGATTTGAAAATGTGTTAGAGTTCCACTGGGCAGAGAAGGGAGTCTTGTATTCAGAGCCTCAGAATTAGATACTCGGTTTCCTGTCACTTCCCTATTCACACTTACTCTTACTTTGAGTCTTTTGAGAGCTGAGAGATCTCTTGGATTTCCCTAAGAAGGTCCATCTATACTCACTTCAGCCTCTATAACACAGAGCTTAGGTTGAGACATAATGCGATAAAATTAAGAATGCTTGACTTGGCATTGACCTCTATCGTTGGAGTTGAGGTCTCCATAAATTCATGAGGTTACAACTTAAAAAACATATATATACTATCAGATCACAGAGGTAATTAGAAAAGGAATCAGTTGTCAGAAATTACACAGTGAACCCTCAATCATGTGTCAGAAAATTAAGAAAGACACTTCTAAATAGCCAATGGATGACAGAAGAGCACACTTTTAAATGAATAAAGATGAGGACATTATAATGTTCCAATATTTTTGAGCTGTCACTGAGGCAATATTTACAGGGAAATTTAATCACAGTAAATGTATGAGTGCAATATATATTATGTATATAAGTGAGTATATATAATCATCAAAGCATTTTACTCAAAGAAAATACTGATACAGATTCAATTTCACTGAAATTAAAAGCTTCTAATCTTGATAAATAAACTTGCTAAAGAGATTTGACATCATTGGACATTAGGGAAATGGAGAACCATAAGAGGATGCTACTGAACCTTTAGCAGAATGACTCAAGATAGTGAGACAAGCAAAAGCAAGTTCTGGAAAGGATCTGTGAAACCTGTAATCCTCACGAATTGCCAACAGAAATGTAAAACTGTATAATCACCTTGAAAAAGAACTGCTGGTTAGACACACCTATTCATTCTACCCCCAGGCTTTCCCCAGGAAGGAAAGAGGCACATGCTCCTATGAAGGCTCATGCATGACTTTTGCTTTGCTACAGCTCTATTTTAGGAGTTAGAAAGCTGGAAACATCCTAAATGCCCATCAGTGGATGCATGGATAAATGACTTAATCATAAAATTTTATATCATTCAGTATGACAGCATGGATGAACCCCAAAATAATCATTCTGATTGAAACAATCCAGGTTAAAAAAGAAAAAGAAAAAGAATACACACTGTCTTATTTCATTTATGTAAAACCTTGAAAAATGCAAATGAGACCTGGCAAAAAGAAGTTTGTTGTTTGCCAATATGGCAGAGTGGAGTGATAGAAGCCTCATGGGTGATAGACACATTATTATCTTTCATGGCATGCATGTGTCCAAATAGATAATGTGATGTGTTTAAATGTATGTCAAAAATATGCAAAACTATTTGGAAGCAAAGTACCAATATAATATTGACTGGTATCTGGAAATATTACAATCCCATCTATCAACGACATTCAAATGAATGGTTTTCAGTTTGTGTTTTGATGAGTTAGTTATGTCTCTCTGCATTTCACTGTCAATGAATCAGAAAGGTGAGTTTATTTCTGAAAGACACGCAGCTAGAACCTGATAGACATATCCCCTAGTGTCCGAACTATCCATGTACTCTTCTTGGATTCCTCAAGCTAAGGAATCAACTACATTTAGATGTTTTCAAAAGTTTGTCATCTCAGTACAAGTAGATATACCATACTAGACCCATCTAGGTAATGAGGTTTTCCACATATGGAACCTTGATTTGTAAATCGGGATCAAAAAGGTTAGCAGCACATAAGCTATATTCGATGGTTAACTTTTTTTCAAAGCCATGGGAAGTTAAACAAATATTAGCTAAAACAAAAATGCTTTATAATATGTTAGTATATGCTAATATAAGTTAGTGGTAGCAAAGCGTGATGACTCCTGTTGGAAGCAAAGGCAGGTGAATCTCTGAGTTCAAGGACAACCTGAACTGCATTGTGAGTTCCAGAATATCCAGACCTACACAGAAAAACCTTGTCTCAAGAAACCAAGATCCAAAACAGAAGAAAAATTGATGATGCTGGACATTGATATTGAAATCAGCTGGTTCAAATTCCAGCTCTGAAAACTCTAGCTGTTCATAGTATTTGGCTTCTCTCCATCGGTTTGCTCATCTTCAAAATGGAACTGGGAGTCACTGAAGAGAGTGATTGTTGCTGAAGGTCTTTACCTAATGAGATACAAGTCTACTCCTCCCCCTATACTCTCAGTGGCAAACAGAGAGAGGCAAGATTCTACAAAAGTTTACACTGAGAAACAAATTAAGTAGACTTACTTACAGAGCAGTGGGTGAGTGGTTAAGGATAGGAGAGTAGGTAATGTTAAACCAGCCAAGGTCTCATCCAGCATGCCTATTGTTCCCCTATGGTTATGAAAATGGAGCACCTTCTCCTTACACACGCCCCACCTATATACTATAGACCAATGATTCTCCACCTACAAGTCTCTACCCATTTGGGGTCACACATCAGATATCTTGCATATCAGATATTTATAATTCATAACAATCGCAAAGTTTAAAGTTATGAAATAGCAATAGGATAACTTTATGGTGGGGGGGGTCACAACAACACAAGAAACTGTATTAAAGAGTCGTATCAGGAAGGTTGAGAAGCACTACTCTAGCCTTCCTTAAGCCTTCAAGGCCATATAAAACTGGGGGAAAATCACATACAACTGATTGGAAGGGGTCACTGGAAGTAAGAGTCTCATGACACCCCGTGCCCCTATTTTCCAAGAAGGAATATTGATAACCAACAAGGCCAGCTAGGAGGAACTTTGAGAGCAGTCAAATGATGGCAGTGTGGCTCAGAGGAGAGTCCTAAACCAATGGCCAATATGTTAGAGGACATAATACAAATGTCACAGTTTTGAGAGTAGAGCAGAGAGAGGGCAGAGATGAAACTATGGATCAGAAATATTAGGAAACATATTTATTCTTGATTAAGAGTATTCTCCTCTTCAAGAAAAAATAGTGAAAAACAAGACTAGGAATAGAATTTTTAAATTTTATTCCTAAACTTTAATAATTAAAATGCAAATTTGGGGTACCTGGAACAACAGACATCTCAGATAGTGAATCCTCACTGTGCTGAACTTCAGAGAACATGTACTGAAAAACACATTTTTGGTAGATCTGTTTTTAGAAAACAAAGTCCCACTATCTGAGAGTCCCTTTGGAGGACAAAAATGTTCACAACCTGCCATCTATGAGAACTCTTCATCTGGAGAGTTTTTCGTGTTGACCTGAAGACAATTCATATGAGGATGCTCAGCCTGGAATCCTTTATTCTTAGGCAGCCATAACTACCTCCCTAAGACACACACACACACACACACACACACACACACACACACACACACGCACGCCTCTTTACATTTTTTTTTTTTTAATTTATGGCAGCTTACGTGAGACGTGACTACTTCTCAACTACAGAAAGCCAGAGTCAATTGAATCTTTCTCTTTCCCCAGACCTTGAACCAGTTCTCCAAATTCTATCCATTTCCTGTTTCCCTTCTCTTTTCTGCTCCACCATACCTTATTCTTTTGCTCTCAGCCAAGTCAGCTCCGTTGACATTTAAACATTCTCTCTAGATGATAAGGGCAACTGAGACACTGTACAGTTCAATCGTTTAAACCGCTGCCAGTGTCTACCATGTAACCATATGTTCCTTAACAATGGCGTAGACAACCCCTTCCTGGTGAAGCTTCCTACCTACCCTACAGCTGACCTACCCTCTTCTCTCCATTTTCATGAATCATAAATAATGAATTTTTAGACATTACAGCACATCATATTTCAACACATTGGCCATGTAGTTTACTTGGCCTGTAGAACCTTTTCCCACATCACTACCTAGTGACCAAACACACATATTCCACATTAGGGTCTCACTGAGTCCATTACTGAGATATCTAGGTATTTGTATCTATGTTATTGCCTGTGTTGAACTATTCTATCAGAGTGTACTTCTATGACTACCTGTCATATTTAGCTATCTAAATCTCAAATCTAGAGCCGGATTTTCCATTGATATAACTGTTAGGGGTTTGAGCACATAGGGGCGTGGTACACATATACCCAGTTATCTGGTGACAGGTTTCTATGGATGCAGGATGCGGGAAGCATAGCAGAAAGCAGCTACAGATAGCAGGAGACTGTTAATGGCTGTTTCTATGTAGAAAAGAGCTTTATTGTATATGATTATGATTAACAGAGCGGTTGTGGTTATAGTGGCAGAGAAGGTAAGAAGAGAAGTGGAAGGGAAGAAGAGGAAGAGGAGGAGAGAGAGTAGACAAAGGCAGAGAAAGAGGTAGATGCACGTGGAACCTTGCTTTTAAAAGCCTGACGTCAGAGCCTAGGGGAGGGCGTGGCTTGATGTCAGAGTTCAGAGGGCGTGGCTCTTAGAGACTAACCATAACCTTATTGCCTAGCTCAGTGCCTGGCATAAAAGCATAATTTAATGTAACTGACAGATCACATGCTAATAAAGATAATATTTCTGTAAGATCTATTTTAGGAATTTCCATATGCCTAATAGAAATCAATTTAAAACAAAATATTCAGGGGCCAAGGAGATAGCTTGGTGGATAAAGTACTTGTCACATAAGCCTGAGAACCTGCATTTAGACACTCAGAGGCCATGTCAAAGCACAGAGACATAGTGGCCAGCTGTAATTCCCACAGTGGGGTTCACACATGCAAAAATACATACAAACATGCAAACTACCACATATATGCATAAAATCCTCTGCAGTTTGAACCGATGGATGGCATATTAATAGATACTGTGAAAGGTACCATTGAGGCAAACATCCAGAAAATATGTCCCTATGAAGTTGCTGATAGAGGACAAGATTGCACCCCTCTAACATTACAAAGGTGGCAGATAATTTGAGAATTTGGAATTCAGTGGATGTTGATACTTTGGGGGCCTGAAGTCAATCCTTGGCTCTCCCTCTGGCAGGTGGTGTCCTTCATCATGGAAAAGGCTCTGTTGGGATGAGTCAATGTTTGTTGTAATGAGTCAACAGGATGAGATTCTCCAAGGGCCCCACTCAGTGCTGACAGCACATCATTAACAAACAGCATGGCTCATGTAGCTCCTGTGTCAGCCAGCACTGCACTGGGGACATTGAAAGGTGTTTCAAACCCAACAGGATCCGCACAGCAGCAACTGTCTGTAATCTCCATTATTACAGACCATGACTACATAATACATTCTTTAAATGCTCCCATAATTTCTTCCCACCAGCTTTAAGGATGGCTTCTGTGGATGCTTTGCCTCTCTCACTACTAAGTCTAAAGGAGATAAACGATTTTTATATAAGTTTACCAAGAAAAATAAGTTAAAACTTATCAGTACAGAGCGATCCTTTCAGGTCAAACAGAACTCAACCCTACAAGCTGATGCTATAGGAATAACTCCAGTTCTCTCTCTCTCTCTCTCTCTCTCTCTCTCTCTCTCTCTCTCTCTCTCTCTCTCTCTCTCTCTCTCTCTGTATATATATACACACACACACACACACACACACACACGGTCTTGTTTCACAGACATGGGAAACAAGGGATAGTCTTGATCCACTCAGGATTCCAGTCCTCTATTTCAACAGAAAAACCTGTCTTCACAAACAGAGTTCAACATTTAGAGAGTTCTGTCACACAGGATTTTCTGTGACAAGTAAACTCATGGAATGAAGGAAATACACTGTAAGAGAAAATTCTACCCAGACCTTCCATGAGGGACAGTGGCAGGTCATTCACTCAACTTCCACTAGTGAGGACAGTGTATTTAGTCCACTTCTTGCACCACATTATGAAAGCCATTTTTTTTTTAATTTAACTTCAACAGACCCTTAACCTAAAATTCAGTACATATATCCGGGTATTACTCAAATACTCAACCTGAGAGAAGTGGCCGAAGATTAGGAATGTCTCTAAGTGAGAAAAGCCAAAGGGATGCATCCTGTGCATTTGCCCATGTGACATTCTTGGCGAAAGCAAGAGAGTGAGATCACTGGCCAGGAGGGACTGGAGAGGGGGGGGCAGCTATATGAAGCGCCAGAATTTGGAGGGGATAAGAATCATGAGAACAATGTCATTACATATTTATGTATTACTCACAACGCTCAAAATGTTCAATATCTTAACTTAGCACTATATGGCAGGTTTCTTTTCTCGTTCTTTCACTTTTTCTAAGAGGTTAAGATCGAGGCAAGATAGAAATACAGCGAGAATTATTGGGCATAAGAAGAGCAAAATCTGGTTGGAGAATCTCAATACCTAGGGATCAGGAGTTGCAGCAAAGTTAACGTTTGTTTAAGGCCTTTCTCCTTTCTCAGCTGCAAACCTGTAATTTTCAAAACATTTCAACAGAAACTTCATGTACAGCAAAAGATGGGTCTTAAGCTCCTGTGCAATTGTAAGGGCTCTAGGTTTTACCTTATCAGGTTGTAAACCCATCAAAGGCGTCTCCAGAGCCATCCCATAATCTCACTTATCAGAAAGGAAAAGCTTCCTAGCAATCCTCAGGATGTCACTTGAGAGCCACCAAGATGTAACAAAGGTTTCTGGCCCGCCTAGCTCCAGGGCTTGGACCTGCCTGCGCTTATCTGGACCAGCAATCCCAAAGTTCCAAAGAAACACACAGATGCTTGTATTAATTTCATGCTGTTTGGCCTATGGCTCAGGCATATTGCTACCTAGCTCTTTCATCTTAATTCAATCCATTTCCATTAATCTGTCCTGCCACATGGCCCTTACCTGCTGAATCTTGGGCGGCTGTCTAGTCTCTTTCTTTCTGACTCCGCCCTCCTTCTCCTACCTATGCTCCGATTTCCTGCCGACTGCTAAGGTGCCTGATATAGGCCAAAACAGTTCCTTTATTTAAAGAATGATATTCACAGCATACAGAAAGACATTCTCATATCAATCTTTGTCTACTACTAACACACACTTAATTATGACTCTCTTGAGAAACACACATACTTGCTTAGGTAGATCCTATTTTTTTTTCTCTGTCTCTCTATAACTCTGATGCTTAAAGTCTATGCTAAAAATATGTTTTAACCAACTTTGATTCCTTTGAGAAGCCCATACCATGCCCTTTGATGTACTTTAATTTTTCTCTGAAAGCCTATTTTTCCATTTAAAAAAAAAAAAAAACTCAAACTCTGTTTTATAATGACTTGCCCAGAAATCCTTTTATGAATAAAAAACAAAGACCTGCTGTAGCTGACCTGAAGACCTTAAAATTGTGCTTCAGCTGACAAGGTGGGGAATGTGTCTTTGTCCATATTGCCTTTGATGAACCCTAACACCGCCTTTATGCTAGAGAAGTGTCCACCATTGAACTATATCCTAACTTAGTGAATTCATTAAATCACTTATTCAGAGGCACAAGGTAGTTCAGACTGACCTTGAACCCAAGACCTTCTTGTCTTCTCCAGGATCCTGATGTTACCTTAACCTCTGCACTGTCACACACAGCTGATCAGGGATATTAATAATAGGAATGGCTGAGTATGTGGGGTATAGTGGTAAGAGATGGAGAAATCTCTACCTTTGGCTTGAGTTTTCTGTGAACCTAAAACTGTTATAAAAATAGCCTATTAATTTACAACTTTAAGCCATAAGCTTTTCTAGCTGATTGTACAGAGATCTTTTCTCTGTTTTCTAGACTATTCCATAGTCTTTCCTGGAGAGAAGAGTCTTGGAATATATCTTCAGATTTTTACTTTTTAATTGCAATAATCTCTCCCATACCTGGTCCTACACGGTCCAAATGTAAGAGCCAGGACTGGACTAAAAATAGCTTAGACTTGCTTGATTCACTCTCTTCAGAGCGTGCTGGACCTCCAAAAAGTAACGGCAGTGGGATTCCATTTTAATCAGTGTAATCGGTGCTGCAATGGTACCAAACATTTTATTTACAGATATCAATTCCATGGAAAATATGCTGCAGAAAGAAAAGAAAAACAACCTCTTAAATAAAATAATACAGATTCTCTTAGTCCATCACTGGCTACACACACTCTTTCTCAAAGCACACGTGAGCCAAGTTAGAACCAGATACCTTTTAAATCAAGATGAAACCCACAAAGGCAAGTGAGTTTTCTTCCATAGTCTACTTGGAGCTCCCTGAGGCACAGTGAGCCAGCTTGCTGCTTCCTCCTGGCCTGCACTCAGTTGCAGAATGAAACCGTATTTTAATAAACTATAAAATTAACCAGAACTCTTAGATGCATTGGGACTGAATGCAATGGTTTAATTTTTTTTTTTCCAAAGAGATCTGAGCATGAGCAAATTTGAGCCAATTCCTTAAGAGTTTTACAAGGTTGTATCTAAATGTCTTTCCCAGCAGGGTGAGCTTGATGTCACTTGTCTCTCAGAACTGAAAGGATGGGGCCCCCTCACAAAAGACAGCAAAGCACTCAAGCTGTTTTACATGGGCAAGATTTCCTAATTATTTCTCCACTTGTCCTCTGATTTTGTAGCTTTCCTTGGAGCAGGTAGGGTGGAGCCTGTGTCCTCTTTGGCAGGCCTTCTGCAGTTCTCAGATCATAAAAGGCAGACCTCCCTGATCGAGGCACTCCCTCCATGTTTGATAGTTTCTCAGTCTGCAACAGCCCTCTCGAGAGCATACGCACATACAGTTCAGATTATGTGCTCTTTCTCATGAAGACAATGCAAACGTCTCCTACAATGGCTTAAATGGGAGATTTATTTTTCTTCCGTCCATCCTAAGAGATTTCCATAAGCATAAAAATGCCAGTGTTCTAAATTAGATCCTGGTTGTGAGGTACAGGCCAAATATTTTGGTTTAGACAGTTATTTATCAATTGTTTTGTTCTGTTTAGGTTTATTCGTTTGGTCTCTCTCTCTCTCTCTCTCTCTCTCTCTCTCTCTCTCTCTCTCTCTCTCGTACTATACTCAATTGTTTACAAAAAGTTAACCATGTCAACAATCTATCTTGAGCTTGTAACCCTCTCTGTAGCAGTGTTTGGCACCTCAGAGAAAGCCATCCCCAGTGTTGGCAGGTAGCTTTCTGAGCTGGTACCCTAGGTGGTCTCACACCTGCTTCTTAGCCAGGGAATCAGCAGCTGTTATTCTAAGACTTGATCTGAGTGGTGTAAATTTTGTTGATACATTTCCAGGGGGCCATTTGTGAGGTAATGTTTATAGTTTAAGGCCATGTGAATTGCCACGTACCTGACTAAAAGTAAAATAAAATTAAAATTTCACAGAATTGTCAAATACTTTTCTTCATATAGAATACACACTCACCTGAAAGATTATCCCACATTTAAATATAGTCTCAAACCCAAAGCCAAAACAATCAGCCCATTACAAAGTGAAGTATAGCAATATCTTTGCAAGAGCCTCTTATATTTTTAGCTTACCTACTCCATGGAGTTGATAGCCTGTGGCATAGCAGCCCCGTTGCCAAAGATTTGATATGCCCCAGGTCTTCCATCATCTAGATGTGGAGATGTATATTTCCATCTTGGGTCTGCACATGGAATGAAGCAAGAACAAGGCTATCCAGGATAGAAACCATCACACAAAAGTCAGGAAACCAAACAAACCTTCACCATCTTGACATGGATTAGACAATGGATCCTCAATAGACAAATAATGTCAGTGCTCAATTTTTCAAAGCTTAAGTCCCATCATAAATTGTTGATATGTTTGCAAAAGCCACCCGGGGTCTAAGTGTGAAGAAACCTGAAGCTTTCTAAATCATACACATTTGAATCAGAGTGTATTAGTCAAAATGTGTGCTTCTCTGCTTTTGGTGAACAAAATTCAAAAATGAAATGACTTGGTAGAGAACATTTGTTAGGGTTCAAAGACTTCAACATAATATCAAGTAAGTTTTGTTAAGGCCTACATACTTGTCATGACTAATCTTGGTTGTCTACTAGACACGCTTGGGAAGAGGAAACATCAACTGAGGAATTATATTGACCTGTATAGGTAACTGGAGATCATTTTCTTGGCTGTTACTTAATGTGGGAGATCATAGCCCACTGTGGGTTGTACCAACCATTAAGCAGGTGATCCTGTGCTGTTTGCAAAGAGTAGCAGGGTGAGCATGAGAAGAAGCAGTAAGCATCATTTCTCCATAGTTCCTGCTCTGACTTCCCTTGAAGACAGGTTTTGACCTGAAAGCCTAAGGAAATAAACCCTTTTTCTCCTTAAGCTGTTTAGGTGGAAGTGTTTCTTGAAATAATAGAATCAAGACTAGGACAATACTTACCCCATCTTTGGGGTGGTGGCGGGGGGGAGGCACTGCCATGAAAGGTTTTCAGTCTGTGACACCAAGTCAGCTGTTCAGAGTGTGGTTTCTTGTTTAGTTTCCTATCTTGGTGTGCATTCCTGTGAAGAAGCAATTCTTCATTTCATCCTTTCTTCATCCCTTACACTAGATTATAACACACATGCATGTGTGCCTAGACATGTACACATTTTATATTGTGCTTAAGAACGAAACAAGATATTTCATTAACATGGAAACACTAACACCACCTTAGACACAGGTATGATTAACCAAGTAAACATCACATCAGATTGTTTCTAAAGAATTGTTTCTAATAGATTGCGTTTTTGATGTTCAATCTCTGACCTTCCAGCAGAGACGTTAAGAGCTTGGATGGCCTCTTCTTTCAACCTTCTGGGGAAAATGTTCCACATTGGGCAAGCACAGGATGAAGCACTTATAAAACATCCTCTCAGAAACAGGAGTGAGCTCCCTCAAAAGCCTAAAGTCAAAAAGGCTGGCTCCAAACACCCTGCTAAGGATGATCAGCTGCATTCTCTCTAGAAAACTTCCTAGCCCATCATTGCCTCCTTCTCTTCATCAGGGAAAAAAAAAATAGGTACTGTTGGAGGAGTCAGTTGGTGGAAAAGGTGAATTACACACACACACACACACACATATGCATGCATATGCACATGCACACAGGCATATACACATGTGCCTGTACAAACCACTCCTAACAGTATCTATACCACAGTAAATGGGCTTTACTCTTTGTGAACAGCAAAAGCTGGATAATCATCCACATATTATCATGACCACCCAGAGGTTCATGCCACATTCTGTAAACAATAGTAACTGATAATCCTTTGCAAGATTAGTGTCTATATTACATTTCTTTTTAAATCTACATTTCCCCTAGTTTTGAGAGTATTTTATTATTAAGTTATAAGTATCTGGATAACATTTAAATTGCTTGTATAAGAAGAAGGAGAAAACATGTGAAAGTACCCTTAGGAATTATCGATAACTTTTAGCTTTAAATACATAGGTGACAGTATACCTGAGATAACCTGATTACTCATAATTACTATGGTGAGTATGTAATTCAAAAGACGAGATGTAGATGTTATACTATAAACTGTTGTAAGAAATAATCATTAGTCAAACTGGGGTGGTATTTCTAATAAAAGAAAAACTAAACATGAATTTTTCTCATTCACAATGTATCAGGGCACCTGTTATTTATACAAGTAAATTTTATATTATTCTGAACTTTGTACCTTTTGATTTGGATGTCTTCAAAATTTGACATTGTTAATAAAAAGAAAAATCCTTTTAGTGACATGATCATAGTGCCCTCTGCCCAGGCCTGTACACAGCCCTACTAAGCAAGCTCATTTGATCCCACATATCTTAAATGACTTGCTAACAATTAAAAATGCACTTGATCCAAGTGCTGTAGTGTATTCCTGTAATTCCACTGCGTGGGAGGCACAGTTAGGATCAAGAGGCAAACCTGAACTACATAAGATGATTTTGTTTCCAAGAAAAAAAGGAGAGATAACCTAAAAGATATTAATTGCATAAAGATTAAATAAGGCTAATTTTAACAAATCTATCACTGTATACCTAAAACCCTTATTAGTTCTTGAAAGTGACTATATTCAGAACTTTCTTCTATGCAAAGGTTATACAATGCATGAATTAAAACATCACACTGTGCCCCACAAACATACAGAATTGTTATTAGATCCCTACTTCATAAAAGGATTATAATTAGGACTGTTTGGTTACATGTCTTGGCTATCTAAGAAAGAGAAGTTTCAATAAAGGCTTATATCTGAGGCTGCATTCCATGGCTGTGATAGACACCATGACCAAAAGCAAATTAGAAAAGAAAGGGTTTATTTCATCTACAGCTTGTCCTTCATCATGAAGGGAAGTCAAGGCAGGAACCTGGAGACAGGAATCGAAGCAGAGGCCATAGAGCAGTGTTGTTCACTGGCTGGGCTCATTTCCAGGTTCATCTCTGGCAATCTTCCTTATACAGCCCAGGCCCACCTGCCCAGGGATGGCACAGCCACAGTAGGCTGGGCCCTCCTACAAATTAATCATCAAAACGTGCCCCACAGACATGGCCACAAGATAATCTGATGGAAGCAATTTCTCAACTGAGGCTCCCTTTTCCTAGGTGTGTGACACGTTGACAAAAACTAACCCAGATGGTTTGGAAGAAGCCAACTACAAACCTTTGAGAAAATAAATAAATAATGACGACAAGAGCCAGGCTAGGGTAGATTTTCCTGTTGTGGTTTAGTTTGAAGTTTTACATTGGGCTGCCAAAAAGAAGTTTGCTCGTACACTTGCTGCATGAGTGTACCTGAGGTCAACCCGACAGTGCCCTGCAAGTATTGAAGAAGACAGCACAGTAGACTCCTCAGGAAGCCTCAGGGTCCTGTTTGAGAATGCCAAAGGTGCATGCTGACTCCCCTCTTCTAAAGGCGTGACCTAGAGGAAGAGATTCTTCCCCAGGTGGAAGGGATGGAGTCCTGAGGCAGTATGAAAAGGATCCATCACCCATGTGCTGAGATAATGGAGAGTAGGCGTACTTGCTGAAGTCTCTCTGCTAGTTAACTCTGGGCTTATCGTGTGTGGTATGAACGGTGGGCTCACATATGGAAAAAGGAGCGATGGGGAGGTGTGAACAGTAGGAAGAGTGGAGAGTTAGTGAGATCAGAAATAACCACTGTGGCAATGGAAGCACAGGATGTGAGACAAACACAGTAGCTTCTGGAAAGTCAGACTGAAATGACTATCCACAGGCCATATGCAAAGGGGGTGATTGTATTTCTAAGCCATTTCCCCATTTGTAAGAAAATTGTAAATAATCTATTTCAAGAATCAAATGAGATAATATAGAAACAGAATTCAGAATGTTAGGTCAACAATTCTAGCCCTGATGAAAAATTACAGGAAGTACTGGAGGCCCTAGCAACTGCTATTTTAATCTCCCAAACACTTCTTAACCAGTAGAACACTGGCACATTTAGCTATAAATTTCTTACTATCACCATTAAAATATAATATGGACCCCATTATTTTGTCTCTTTCATTGATTAATTCATGACTAGCTCCCAAAATATTCTGGCATACAATAGGTTTGAATGAATTCTGCCTTAGATGATAAATTAATGGTAGTAGACTTGGTATGCTCTAGACTATATGCTCCTCAGAAGCCAAAACTAAGTTTGCTAATTCTATATTCTCAGTATCCAGAGAAGAATGGACTCAGACACAGGTCTAATTTCCAAAACATAAACAAATGAAGTCTCTTGATATTTCTGAGCCGAGCTCCTTGACTCTAAGTGCTATGTGAAAAGGTTCTAAAAGGCTGGGTTTGTTAACACAAGCCTGAAATTCTACCAACTCAGGCAAGATCTTCACCTCCGCTACAAAGTGATTTCAAGGATGTCATAGACAATGTAGAAAGACCCTGTCTCAGAACAAAAGAGCTAGAGATATAGCTCAGTAGCAAATGCTTGCCTTTACACTCAAAGCTCTAGGTTCAATCATGAGTGAGGGAGGAGTAGAGAAGGGACAAAGGGATAGAGGGACAGGGGCGGGGGGAGGGCAGATTATTAATGAGTTTTACCCTTTTTGTACATTTTGATATATATATATATATATATATATGAGAAGAGCTCTGAAAACTGGAAATGTCTTCCAGGCCAGATTGCAACTTATGATCTTGAACAACTTAGCCTTCCTGGTCGTTAGGTAGGCCCTTTGCATCCATCCTCTGATGTCTCCCAAGTTAACACTTTCCCCATGTGTTGCCTGAATTCTAAGTTTCCAGAGTAAACACTATCTGAAACTTTCTTGGTCAGTGTTGCCACTTCCTTTTCTATTGACAAACCCAGTTTTACATTTAGCCATTTCCCTGGTATATGACCTACTATAGTGGCATGAACTGTACCCTACAAAGGAGTATGTCTAAATCTTAACGTCTGGTACTTGTGAATGTTAGTAGAACCTAACCAGGGTCAAAGTGAAGCCACGTCAGATTTACTGTGATTCATAGTGGACCACACTTATCTTCTCTAGTGACTACTATCCATGTAAGAAAAGCATGTATCCCACTTGACCTGAGGCTGAGAACTATTATTTCCATACTACAAAGAGAGAGTCATCCAATGAAGGAAACAGGTAACAGTGGTGTTGCCATGAGCCAGGGAACCACAGAGCCATCAGAAACTAGGTGGGACAAGGAAGGGTTTTCCCTGAGCCTTAGAAGGTGATGTCATCCTGTTGAAAGCTTAATGGATGATTTGGACATCCCGTGCTTCAAGAGAATACATCTGTGCTATTTTAAGTCACCAAGTGTATGGTGATTTATTGTAGCAGCCACAGGAATTACCAGACTCTTTCTTACTTTTCAGGACTGTTCTCATTTTCCACTCCCCTCCCACACAGTCAGCCTCCCCAGCTTCACTGACTCCTGCTCTCTTTAATCCCATAATGGAGTGTTCTTGCAAAACTTTGTTCTTAGCCAATTTTGCACAGCTTGGACAGTTCTCCTGAGTTATGCAATGTCTTGCAATACTACCAGATCCATAGTGGGTGAAAACTTCTAAGACTTGTCTTCTGTGAGAAACCAAGCACCTCTTCCTGGATCTCCTACAGTCAGCCAAAGTAAGCATGTCCAAAGCCAAAGTCAGAATTTCCTTACCATAGTCATTGTCTACAGCAGTTTTCCAAACCTTCAAAATGCTCTCTGACCCTTTAGTCCAGTTCTTTATGTAGTGACCCTCCCAACCATAAAACTATTTTTGTTGCTACTTCATAACTTTAATTTTGCTACTATTATGACTTGTAATGAAAATATCTATATTTTCTGATGGTGTTGGGTGACCCCTGTGAAAGGGTCATTCAAGTCCAAATGGGGGCTCAACCCACAGGTTGAGAACTGCTGATTGAGGCAACTAATCCTTATCTGTCTACCCTTCCAAACAAAAAAGACACCATCCTCGGTGATGTCATGTCTATCACAGAGAGATTTCTTGAACACATCTCGTTTTCTCATCCTCAAAGGTCTAAAGCCTGGCATCCTTCACCATCATCTCAGTTCAAAACTGCTGCTGCTGATGCTCACCGAGGCACCGCCATTTCCTCTTCTAAAAGACCCCCTCCAAGCTTCCTCAGACATTCAAAGTCCTCTTCCTGCCATTCAGTATTGAGAATCCATTGCCCAAGCAGTGGCTCTCAATCACTTTCCTCCTTGATGTGAAACTAAGTTGATCTGCACCAGGGGTCTCAGGGTCTTCACTTCACAAATCTGCCCAGCCTTGTCTGTCTCCTTAGTGACGGGACATGTCAAAACACAAGTAAGTCTTTTGCTGATGGTGACTCGTCCCTTTGCTTTCTGTTTTCATGAGGGGTTGCCTGACTATAGATCTGCTATGCTCTTCTACCTCAACTGTCTTTCCCAGCCAGCACAGCTGTGTAGTCCTCATTCCTTCAGCGGTGCCTTCTTTGGTTCCGCTTTCATCCTTAGACAGCTGCTTGTAGCTCCATCCTGTGAAGAACGTTATGAACAGACACTTGTTTAACAACTCAGCCGGCTTAAAACAACAGAATTTTGTGTGTTCACAGATCTAAATGCTGGTTGTCATAAAAATCAAAGGGTCAGTAAATTTGGCTTGTTCTGGGGCCCTAGATTCTTTCTTTGCTGGTTTCTAGATTCTTTTTGGGCTTGCTTTCCTGTAGTCTGCTAATTGAATACTAACACTAAAGAATACTGAAGTTACTAGTATTCTTGCATTTGGGGATAGCCCTAATATCGGCCCCCCAATAACACATAGCCTTTGATCTTTATACCTCTGTATCTAATATCCCTTCCTTCTCTTCTAAAAGGATTCAGTCAGTGGTTTAGGGCCTTCCCTGAATCCAGAGTGAACTCATCTAAGGGACCTCTGTAAAAATCTTATTTCTAAACTGCTTTGCCTTCATAGGCATAGTAGGGTAGGGCTTAAATATCATTTTTGTTGTTATTGGAGACAATTTAATCCACTGTTATGTATCTCCAGTAATCTGCGTAATAATAAATTGTTTCTGGGCCTACCCCCTTAACCAGATGATAGGCTACTTGAGAACAGGAATTAAGTTTTATTTTATTTTATTTTATTTTATTTTATTTTATTTTTGCTTGCCTAAGCTCTATAGTTGACAATAGCTCCTAGTTCCTAATAAGCACTCAATAAATATGTTGATAAAGAAAAGAAAATGTGAGTAGGTTTCAAGAAAATTTAGCTATTTCCTTTCTATGAAACTCTTCTCAACCGTGAGACTTCCAAGAACCTTCAATACTGATACCCTTAAGATGAACCAAGGTCAAGTTCCCAAAGACCACAGAGAGCGGTACTGAAGGTCTCCTGTCTGTTCACAGAGCCAAAGACCTGACAGCCTTCTCCTGAACAGTTAGGTTGGCCTAGGTATGGAAACAGAAGATGAGGAGGATCATCCCTTCTTAAAAGGTCAGGAAAGGTGAGTTCTTTTTAAACCTGCTTCTATGATGACAATCCGTTTAGCACTTGTTGAAAAACAACAAAAGGTAGCTATGGTCTTCTCTCACACATGATTTATTTCCCAGGTCCTTGACCCTCTGCCAATCATGCAGAGGCTCTGGGAAGTCTTTTTCAATTTCCTCTCTCCTCTTGGAAACTGAACAAAACTCAAGAGTCAGAAAACTACAGCTCTTGGCCTAAGGCAAAGCACCAAGCTTTCCAAAAGCTCCTCTGTGTATTTCTGAAGTTCAAAGATAAGCATCACTCTAACTCTCCACAGAAAAGCAGTGGGTCCCCACATTAATTACCCTAAGAATTTCCATTTACAACTGGATAGCTAGTAATTATCCACATCTTCCCTTCTTAACTCAGGACTTTCAAACTACTTATAAAGGCCAAAAAGCACAATTGTGTCTCACTGTTGCATGATTAAGTTTCATTTTTCTCCCAGAGAGAAGTCAAAACAAAGCAGGAGAGGGGGAGAGAGACACCTCTAAGCCATGCATAGTTAAGGATTTGGTTTCAGATCTATGTTAAAAAGCAAAGATAATTAAAAACATCATATGATTTGTGTACAACATAAAGGCTGCCCCACTAACTGAAACCATAACTGACCTAATTTTGCTGAATGTTCAAACGAGAATGACAGACATGAACAGAAAGAAATGTAACAGTAAGACTGGGGCACCTGTATTTTCCCCTTGAGCTTCAGCAGATTTCTGAGACTGGGGACGATGCCAACATGCTCCTGACCAGAGTGCAGACCCTCGGAGAGCCAGCAAAGAGTTTCTGCACCTCAGAAAACCCACAGCCGTATGGCCACTTGACCCAAATAAGTTTTGAGATTTTTTTTTTCTTTCTCTCTTTGTTTAAATCCAAAATATAGTGTCTTAAAGAATGATGCTGAAAGGTGTTTAAAATCTACACATTAGAGTTGGAGAGATGGCCCGGTGGCTACGATAAGTGGCCACTCACATGGAGGACATGGCTTCAGCTTCTACTACCCACATCAGGTGGTGTCCAATCATTTCTAAGTCCAGTTCAAGAGAATCTCATGTCCTCTTTACTATAGTCGGTGTCTCTAACTGCCCACTGAGGTAGCATCCATACCATGGCACCTCAGCACCTGTCTCTCCTCCATTGTCTCCTCACTGAAGTCATTTCTCCATACAAACTTTCTGGTGAAAAGGGTGTGTCTTTAGCCGTTATTTTGGGCCATCTGCAGGCATAAATTCTTCTCTGCCATTTCCTTTTCTTTGTTCAACTTGGAAATCCCTTCAATTAGCTCTGCTTTCTTAAGGGGTCAGGCTGCATGGTTTTCTCTGAGTTTTTTTCTTCTGAATCTTGTAGGCAAATGCTAATGGAGTCTGGCCACTGGTGGCGACAAGAGTCAATACAGTGTCAGTAATGGCAGGAATGAGGGGATCCAAGGAAAACTCTTGTCCACAGTCAATATAGATAGGAGTACCAGCAAGTTGAAACATCTACCTCTGGCACGTCTTATCTCTAGCCAGTCAGCTGCCTTATCTAAGGGACTTATCATCTTCCTCTTTTGAAAGTCAGCACCAACCCTGAATTCTTCATTCCCAGGGCTTCAGCAGCACAAGCAGGAGAAGTCTTCCACAGAGATGAAGGGGTTCACTGTGTTTACACACAGCTCTTTTATTAGGAAGGTGCTGTCTCTCAAAGAAGCTACAAATCACAGTATCAGTTTCTGTTAGTGTGGTGATGTGGTCTCTGTGTAAGAGCCTGCATAGACAAGCCAGGCTTGAGCCAGACACCCAACAATTACCATGGCCGACATTCTCAGGTCAGAGGAAGTAGGGATTGCAAAATCTGGATTTCAAAGGTTTTCTAAGGCTAAGTAGCTTATCAATGGAAAGAATTCTCTGTACGAGAGACTTTGTATTTGGTTTATTAGAAATTGTCCTATAAGTGATTTCAGTGAATATTTATTGAAACTGGGACATACACTGCCTGACTGTGGGGAACACGACAGTGAACAGAAACTTTGCCTTGACAGTGGCCCATCGGGGCAAGATTCATAAGCAGACTGTCACAGTCCAGGATGTGCACGGGGCACTGCTGGGCAAAGAGCCCAGCAGGCCTAGGATCAACCTATTCCGGGCCTCACCACTGATATTTATCATAAACATCTCTGAAGCTCATGTTTCTTAACAAAATAATGAGCACATCAACTTTATAGATTCGTTTTGAAAAGTTAGTGAGAAACTGTATCTAAGGCACTCAGCATGAGAGGTACTTTATTGAACCTACTGCTTTGGCTGCTTTGCTGTGAGGCTTTAGAGTAGTGGTCCTCATCATTCCTAACTCTGTCACCCTTTAAAACAGTTCTTCATCTTGCGATGACTCCCCAACCATAAAATCCTTTTCATCGCTACTTCATAACTGTAGTGTTGCTACTGTTATGAATTGTAGTATAAATATCTGATACACAGAGTATCTGATGTGTGGCCCTCCCCTAAAAGGGCTGGAGACCCACATGCTGAGACTCACTGCTTTAGAGGTTAGAGAAAGATGAACGCTGCCTCCTGTCCAAACAGGACAGGTTCTGACATAAGAAAAAAGTATGTTAATCAGGCCTTGAAAGACATAGCTTCAGAGATTCATTTCTATGTCGTGCTGCACTAATCTTCACTGCCTAAGTGCTTGCTCGATGTTATACTTGACTATGTTTGTCAGGGATTCAGGAAGGGCTCAAGTAAGTGGCTCATCTCTGATCCAGACAGTGTTAGTTGAAACAGCTGAGGCCAAAAGATCCCTCTCTATGATTGTTAAGCTTCTCTGCCAACTTTATTGCATTTAGCATCACCTGAAGCTTAGTGAAGCATATCTCGGGCAGATTCTATGAAAATGTCACCAAAGAGGGTTAACTGAAATGGAGAGACCCCCCTCTGAGTGTGGGGGACACCTTCCCACAGGCTGTGAACCCAAAAGAATAAAAGGAAAGAAGACAGCAGGTATGTGCTGACATTTATCTTCCTCTGCTCCCTGCCCTTCCCCAACGACTAATAAACTCTGAAACTTTGGCAAAAATGTATCTTTCCTCATTAAGTTGTGAGCCAGGTGCCCTGTCATGGTGATAAAGAACTAAGTCAACCAACATCCTTCACTTGTCTGTTGGGTTCCAGGGTGTTCTTTGCACTTCATCCTCTTCACATATTATCTTCTCTCCCAAGATCTGTCTGTGTGTCTTGGGTCTCTCCCAGTCACGAGAGCCTTGGGATAGCAAGACCTATTCCATGGTAGCGAGTTTCCTCCACAGCTAGCATTCTAAGAGACAGGAATTGGAAGCTGCTAGTCTTTGAGACTTGAGTTAGTAACATTCTGTTAATAGAATAGTCACAAAGCCTTATGTGATCAAAAGGAAGGGGTATGGATGCAAATCCCAACTCTTAATAAGAAGCAAAAGAAAGAAACCTTTTATCTATCACAGATGTATGGAAAATGTCCAGACAGAGATGTAGGAGCACAGTCCAAGAACACAAACTGAGAAAACCTAGGCTGGAGATGTACCCAGAATTCCTTTCTCTCAACATCAAGTGTCAGGAATGTAGGTAGAGGGGAGACCGGGTGAAACAATTTACTTCTTTTGTTGAACATGCAAAAGCACCTGTGTAGACTAATGAGACATCATTTCTAATGAGACATCCATTTGTGGAAAATGAAACTGACCCTCTATGTCAACATTTCTCAACAAGGAGATGCTTTATCTAGGGGTGAGGAAGTCTTGTAGTCAGTGGTTACAAGGGAAGCTGCCCTGTGACCATTCTTTCTCATTCTCTGTGCTTGTAGACAACCTCTGTGGGCTCTCTGTAGTCCCCAGAGTCACACCAGTGAAGATATTTGTTTATGCATTTTGTTGACTCCTCATACATTTTCTCCCCTGAGTTCCCATCAAACTCTAAGCAGGTCAGGGTAAGCCTGCATCTTTCCGCCTCCAGCTATAGCACGTGCCTTTCCCACTCTGAACCAAGACTGGTTTTAGTTAGGGTAAAACATAGTAAATATGATATAAGTTGTATCCTCAAGGCACATCTCATGTTGAGACATCATAAAATAAAAGTGAACACCACAACATTTAGTACAGATTATACTGGACCCAGAGATGACCTAAGATGTCAGATGGCCTTAAGACTATCACAGGAGCCTGGTTTGTTTTATAAAAGTTGTGCACACACACACACACACACACACACACACACACACACACACACACACTTGAGAAAAAAGGGGGAGAGAGAGAGAGAGAGAGAGAGAGAGAGAGAGAGAGAGAGAGAGAGAGAGAGGATATAGATTTAGAAAGGCAAAACATTCTTTGAGCAACTTTTTAGAGAAGGACATATGTTTTAGGGATGTGACATATGTTGACCTTTTAAATGAGACAACTAAGTCTAAGTGTCTTCTTTCTTTCTTGCATTAAGTGATCTTGCAGCAGAGTCAAATCAGTGGCCATTGCTGTGTGTCTCAGCTGCAACCCTCTAGCCCAACATTCCATCATTTTAACTATCATAGAGCTAATGAGTTTTGGACTATGCTTGGCATTCTCTGCCAATAAAATGCACCCCCTTTCTTTTCAACCCACACTCAGATTTTCCTTAGTGTGAGATCATCCACATGTATCATGGAGAAAGCTACCGGAAGCAGAGGGAGGGACGAGAGTCAGGCTGCCAGCCATGATGAGCTGCCTTCATGTCGTCCCACACACTCTCCACTTTCTCCTTTCTCTGACTTCACTATTTTGCTGCTTCATCTGTCATCTGCTCCATGTACCCTCATAAAAAACACCAAAGTCAGCTCAATCAGACAGTTAGAATTTCTACCTAACCGAAAGGGAACACAAAGAAAATCCCCATCAATGTATTACTTTGTAGAACAACAAAACAAAACAAACAAAAAAGAACCCGAGGCCCAGGCATTAAAAATGTCTTTCTTCATGTCACAGAGCCAGAGTTCCTGATGCCAATGTGGCAAGTTCCAAAGAGAAAGAAGGCTGAAGCCTTTCTTTCTAAAGATTTAGTTTTCTATTTTTAACCATGTGTATTTGTTACCTGTCATTGTGTGGATATATACACATGAGTCTGTTTCCCAGAGGTCAGAAGAGGTCATTAGATCTCTTGTAACTGTAGTTAGGAACCCCTCTTGGGTCCTCTGAAAAAGCAGTGTGCACTCTTAATAGCTATACCAGGCACCCCTCTGGTCCCTGTTCTCTTAACTATCAACAGAATAATCACAGCAATGCAACTTTAAACAAATGACCCATCCAAAAGACTTGATTACAATGGCCTGAGAGTGTCTTCAGTTTCTCCAAATTCAAGGACACAGGGCTACAAGTGAGGATTCCACCCCAAGTTAAGGAAATTCCTAATCTTGGACAAAGAACATGCAGTGCTTCCCAGGGTCTGCCCGACCTACAAGTAATGTCCATCGACTTTTTTTGTATGTGAAAATAAATGCTTAATGAAAATACTCTCTAAGACTTTTTGTATGTGGTTTTTATTCGAGGTCAAAATCTCTACCTTTCATAAGTAGGTAATAACAATGCAGATTAAAATGTGTATATTGAGGGATAAATAATTCTTCAATGATAAAAATATGGCTTTATTAACAAGGAGTGACAGTGCCGAACTGCTGTAAAATAGACAGCTTCTCTTTAACCATTAGAGAGGAAACTGGCTTACAGAATGCCAATTATATAATTAGGAAAACTACAATAATGTTTGCCTGCTTTGCTTTAATAACTGTGTTATTATAGAAACAAAATACTACTTATGTTATCCTCGCATTGAAGCCAATAAAAATTATAAGGCAGCTGATTTTATTTAAAATGTCTATTTATTACAGATTTCTTTTAGATTTAGTTACCACAAAAAGATGAATTTATGGCTATAAATATGGGTGACCAGATAATTTAATACCACATTATCTTAGCCAAATCAAATCAAAATATATTTGACTTTTATCTTCCATACAAGACATTTTTCTTTAGCTGTTTTTCCCCATTCTAGCTGGCTGGTTGTCTAGCTTTTGGTCAGTAACCACAGTCATGCACAATGACATTGCAGAATGTTTAGGGGTAAGTTTCACAGTTAAGCATAAGACATGTGCAGTGTTAGAAACAGGACCACTATGATGAACTAAGGCAACATTGGTTGGGGGAAGCAAGTGACAAGCTCATGGCTTGGGAGGAAATGTAGAAGGTTAAAAACAAAGTTTCTTTACCAGTGACAATTGCTGGATAACAGTAGACTGGCCCCACATTCTGGAGAGCAGTCTGACAAGAAAGTCTGCTTGGATTCACACGGTCCAGCAGCTTCCAAGCTAAAAGTCCAGATGCTTTAGCTGGTATCAAGGTGACAATGTTTTCCTGAGCTGTAATATGCATAAGGCAGACAGAGCCAGGGTTTAAAAAAAGAAAGATGTGAAGAATATATATGTAGTCCAAGGAGAAAGTAACTATACTCTAAACACCAAAACTGCCAATATGTGGGCTTTAGCAAAGAGGTTGAGGCTTCTTTCTGTCTGAGGGCGCAAATCTACTTGATTACTTCTGTTTTCTTTTTTTTTTTTTTTCTTTCCTTTAGAGATCATATTAACATCCACCCCAAATTTAAGGTATCATTTTCTTTGTTTATATCAACCATTTTTCTAACTTTTGCCTTTTTTTTTTTTTTTTTTTACAGCGTTATAGTGAATACCCACCTCTTTTTCTACTTTTTAGGTTGTAGTAAGACTATGAGCCACTAAAGAATACAGAATAACAGACAACTTTTGTGTTGCTGAGGAGGCTCTGACAGAGCTGAATGCTCAGCTGGTTACATCTCATACCCAAAAGCCTTGCAAAGAATACCAAAGGGTCTTACTTTAAAAGCATGGCCTTACATATCATCACTCCAAAGTGATATTTTTACATTGGTGTTTCCATTCAGGGAATTGATGGAAAGAGCTGAGAGTAACATCTAATAAAGTTGATGGTCAAGTGTGGAGGTAGTTTGAAGCACAGAACATGTGGAGAAGCCTCAGTCTCAGAAGAAAGGTCTTAACCATCTCCCTGGTATCTAATGGCAGATTTGGTTACTTTGGGTATAGAATACCAAGTAAAATCAAATGTCAGCTTTTTTGTGAAACATTATCATTCAATACTAAAAGATAGTCTATAAGCTGAGACTCAAAATAATATTTAGCAAATATTAGTCAAGGTACATTAAGAATATGTGTACATATCCTGTGAAAAGTTTCCACAAACAGGTATAATGGTGTATGCCCAGCCCCAGTATTCAGGAGGCTGAGGGAAGCTATCCTGCATTCAAGGACAATCTGAGCTGCACAGAGAGATTCACTTTAAAAAATAATAATAATAAAGAAGAAGAAGAACTCCAAAAGCAAAAACTAAAAAGCACAAAATTCTTTTTAAATTGCAAAGTAAACTCTTTTCCTTTCCCACAAAATAAAGAAAAGCAGCTTCAAATTGCTATGAACTTTCATTTTGTTCCCATAGCTGCACTGTGTCTGGCGTATGGAAAGATTTCCTTCGGACCAGGCTCCAGAGGAGCACAGATCATCAATTACTTACTAATTGGAGGCTTGTGATGGCATTGAATTTGATTTTATATTTTACTACTTTATAAATGCTCATACTTAGCACAAGAAGACATCTAAGTATTGAATATTTGGCAAATGTACATTCTCTACGCTAAATAACGTTAACTTCTTTAGTTTTTTTTTTTTGTCTTGGTACATTTTATTTAGTTGAATTATTTTGAAATAGTATATGACTGACGAGAAAAAAAATATATGTGGTTTTAATCAGATTTAAGTAATAGCAAGTTATATAATTCAACAAAGAAGGAAAAAGCTATTTTTCTTTTTTTAAACACTGAGGATCCCCAGAAATTTATTCCTGCTCCATCAAGAGTTTATGGACACTGTGGAATGAAATGACCAGAACCCAGAGGGCTTCATCCAGTACTCCTGTTTTACCTCTGCCTAGACTCTGATGAAGTGCTAAGAAACAGATAACCCAGCTGGCAAAAGCAACGGGTAAGGTGAAGCAGTGGGGACCTGGCTTATGTGAATCTATCAGTTCCCAGCTCAGTTCAGGAAAAGTGTGTCACAGAGGCCTGTGGGGCAATAACAGTCTCTATCATCCCCATCTTAAAGTATTACTTGATGCAAAAATGGACCCACTAGTTGATACACGACTGCTCTATGATCTCTGAATCCAAAGTTTCCTCACCTCTCTCTACACTAGATTTTTCCCCAGCCTGTTTCTGAACCTATTTCTTCTTTTGCTTCTAGTAAATCACTCATTATTCAGACACCAAAACCTCTTTTCTTCTTACTTTCTGCTCTCCCTAGGTTGGGTGACATCACAGTGTTCCTTACAAGCACACAGACAACTCATGGAGCCTGGAGGCATGTGTCTATAAAGAGTTCTACAACACTGTCTCTGCTTAGACAACGATAGATTCTATGGCCATGTTCTTCCCATCTATTTTGTCAACCATAGGTGGTTTTCCTACATTGTTTCATCTCAGCAAAAGACAATGACACGCACAAGTCACTCTTGACAGTATCCACATTTCCCCTTTCACTCTTACATTCAACATCTTGAGAGTACTTTGTTTTTGTCCCTATCTCCTAGATACCAACTCATCCCAAGGGCCATTATCTTTTATTCTCATATTATTTTGTCTTTGCTGTATCCACTGCCATTCTAAGACAAATCAGGATGAAGTAAAACTGTTCCCTTCCAGTTCAAGGCCATATAGCCTAGGAATTAAGGAGAACTTTCAACTTTCATGCTTCCCAAAACTGCATACCTATACCTATGACCAACAATCGTGAGAATCCACTAAAGGTTCCTGCATACATCAGACAGGTTTCATTCTGATTCTCAATTATTTACTTTAACATTTATTGTCTTTAAGTTTTCCACCCATCATCTTGCAAACTTTTCAGTAAAGTTTAATTACAATGACCACATATACAGCTCTCCTATCTGTGTGGGGTAATATTTACGGAGTAAGTATTCAAGTTGAATGCTAATTGGGTGCCTGCCATACTTAATGACACTTATCAACTTGGTGTGATCTAGAATCATCTAGAAAGACAGGCCTCTGGGTGTGCCTGTAGACGATTATCTTAATTATGTTAATTGAAGTGGGGAGATCTACCCTCTGTGGGTGGCAGCAGTCCTTGACTGGGATCTTGGACCACGTGAGTGGAAAAAGAGCTGAGCAATAGCTTCTGTTTATTCACTCTCTGCTTCTTGACTGTGGGTTCGGTGTGGTCAGCTGCCTGCGTCTCCTGCTGCCCTGACTTCCTTCCCATGCTGAACAGGGACCACGTGCCAGAATAAACCCTTGTCACTTGTTTTTCTCAGACTATTTCATCATTGTACCAGGAAAAGAAACTATAGCACTATCTAAGCCAGGACCTGAGCAAACTTTCCTATGGTATATCACCAAGCTTACGTCTCCACCTGCTCAGAACTAACCAGAAACAAGGACATTCATGGGACTGATTTTATGTGGCAGTGTTTCAGAGTGTTCACTGGTGTGGTGGACTTTGGGCTGGGTGCTGGTTGAGTTTTGTCAGCTTATCACAAACCTAGGTGTATCTGAGGAGATTGAGCCTCAATTGAGAAACTGCCTCCATAAGATTGAACTGGAAGCATGTCATAGGGGTATTTTCCTTATTAGTGGTTGAAATGGGAGAGCCCAGCCCACAGTGGATGGCGCCATCCCTGGGAAGGTGGTCCTGAGGGTTATTGAAAGGCAGACTAAGAAAACCATGCGGAATGAACCAGTAAGCGACTTTCCTCCACAGTCTCTGCTTCTGTTCTTGCCTTGAGTTCCTGCCCCTACTATCTTTCATGGTAGGCTGTGATCAAGACATATAAGCTGAAATTAACCCTTTCCTCTCCATGTTGCTTTAGTCATACTGTTTTATCACAAGAATAAAAATCTAACTAAGGTAAGCTGCCAAAAATAATCTCAAAGATTGTTGAAAGTTGGAAGAACAATATCAAGGGTGTTCAACTTAATTATTCCGCTGCACTTATTTCACAATGCTAGCTAGCTTCAAGGTCTGAAAACCTAGCTTCAATGTCATGTCTATTCCTTGTAAAGCTGAACCTTTCCTTTAACCACTCACCCCAACTTTAATACAATCTTTCCTGACTCAGAGAGGGTTAAATTCACTTGATGCACTGACTCGTAGTGGGGTGAGGCTGGAGAAGCAGGATAGTGGAGAAAATGGAGAGCAAAAGGCATTAGCAATACAGAGAGAAATAAAAGGTGCAGAACAGGTCAAGAAGTTTCTTGAGCAAATAAGGAGATGGATGTCCCATGGGCTGTTAACAGCTGTTTAAAAACAGAGGAAGATGAGAAGAAGGTCAGGAAATCGAGTATTAACAGCCTGGAGTCTCACCAGTTAGTAAAGTACAAGAGGAGAACATGAATAAACGTTTGAGTAAAGAAACAAAAGACCATGCAATCCCCCCAAAGATTGCCAGGACAGCTGCTTCATGATGATTTTTCAGTTATTGGTGGTCTCTGTGGGACACTTCTGCATTGCAGCAACAAAAAAGATTTCAGTGTGGAGAAGGCTGACAAACACTACCTCAGCCAGTTGACAAGGTCCAGGCCCTCACGATGAGTGACATGGATGTAACTGACACAGGGTGATGACAAGAGAACTTTACCTCCCTGCTCATCATCACTCCAGGCTGACTGTGACCAAAACCATCAGGTAAATGTTTATGAACCTCATTACTAGTGTTTCTCAAAACTCCCACTGTGGAAGTTTGAATGAGAATAACCTCCATAGGCTTACATATTTAAATGCTTGGTCCATGGCTAATGGAACTATTTGGGAATGACTAAAAGGTATAGCCTTGATGGGGAAGTGTAGTCTGAGTCTGAAGTTTCCTGAAAGGTCTGGGCCTGAGGTCCAGAGGAAGCTCTCCTACCTATGGTCCTGCAGCCATTTATAAAATAATTATTAAGAAACTTATATTAATTACAAACTATTTGGCCTATGCCTCAGGCTTATTACCAACTACAACTTAATCCATTTCTATTAATCTATGTATTGCCAAGTGGCTCCTTGGCTTTACCTAAGTTCTATTGCATCTTGCTTCCTTGGGTGGCGGCCTGCAGCTTCTTTTTGACTCTGCTCTTCTTCTCCTTTATCTATTCTTGAATTTCCCACATGCCTCTAAGATGCCTTGTCATAGGCCAAAACAGTCTCTTTATTAACAAATGGTAATCAAGTATATTCACAGCATACAAAAAGACACCCCACATCATTTTCTTTTTTCTATCTAATCATAAAGGAAGGTTTCAATTTTAAAATAGTAAAATTATATATAACAAAACAGCTATCAATCAAGAATTACAGTTAAAATATGTAGTCTATTTGGATTTAGCAAAATTAAGGAAAATATTCTATCATCTACCTTATCCTTATGAGTCCAAAGTTTCATATTTAATTTAATTTTTATTATAACTAAGGAAAATTATAGCTGTAACTATCTAATCATCAACTCCATCAAGGAATATAAAAGGATATAAAATTACCTGAATAAATAGAAAGTGCATTGCAAACAACCTTCAGATTCTAGAAATGACAGAGTCATTTGGCTACCTAGACAGTCTCCCAAAGTTCCATTGTAACATTAGGCATCCATCTTCAGCCTATTGCCTAGAGTCTCTGGCAGACTTTATAGTAAAGCAGGAAATTTTAAGGACTGTTCTGTTCATTTTGGTAAGATTTGTCAGTCACTTCTTGTGCCCTGTAAAATGTCTGGCAGTTTTCTCTGTGAAGCATGACCTGAAGGACCATCTCAGCTTGTTCTAGCAAAATTGCAGAGGTTACTTTCCTATGGGTCCTACATGAACAGTTTATAGAACACACTGTAAAGCAAGAACAGTTTTTTTTTGGTTTTTTTTTTTTGTTTTTTTGGGGTTTTTTGTCCATTGGATAACTTTTGCCACAATGAAAGTAGACTCCATATGGAGTTTCTTCAATGCCCATTTTTCTCTTAAAGTAGATTGGTGCTGCCAAGAGCAGACATGTCTCTCTGTCTACAAAAGTCCAAGTCCTTAAAATATTTTACGTGCTATATTTTAAAGTGTTTGAAGAATTACCTAATTGAAATATATCTCTGTATATCTGCAAAACCTAACTAACATGAATATAAGTTTGATTATCATTGATGATTAACTATTAATCTATATTTCTTAATTATACATTATATTTTAAATGAGTTACATAAATATATTACCTTAAAAAAGAGTAGAAATATACATATAGTATAATAAAATTAACCTTTAATTTGCATCAGTAAACTAAAATCCATACCAACGTAAAGCATTTTGAAATTAACAGTTGTTTTGGGGGTCAAAGTAGATTCAATAATATATCTTTTTTAATAATTTCTGTATCATGTTTCCCTTTTCCCCTAGAAAGAAATTGACTATGATAATTAACCATTTATAGTGAAATCAAACATTTATAAGCAGTATTTTTGGAATTTGGACATAGCTTATCATACTACTTTTTGCTTATTGGGGGCACTGGCAATCTTATGGGAATCCTAAAAAAAATCAGAATCATGGCTCAATCTTGGTTGTAGAAGTCTGTGAGGCTGCATTTCTTAGCCAGTTACGTTCGTGGGATCATGGTTGATTAAACTATATCAGCCTGGAAGCAATCCACAGGTTCTCTTCTGTGGAAACAAAAAAGTAGAACCTCTTTTCCAAGCATATCTTTACACCCCAATTTCAAAGTTAAGATACCTTTAAAACACATGTGTTGGTTTAATCTTGCAATCTTTGCAATCTAATGTCTTTCTATAATTATCTCATTAATAGTTAAAAATTAAAAGAAAATACAACATACATAACTCAGATCTCTGTGCTTTTCCATATTTACACGCTTATATTTATATTACTTTATTTTTCTTTTTTTTCTCTCCCAAGCCCACGTACATTTAAACACTTTGTAATCCATCTAGAGGTTTTCTCCATCTGAATCTGTTTTATTGAATATTCTTAATCATTTTCAAACCAGGAGAGTATCTTTATTCTTCTATACAATAGGAAGAATACATTGTAAAGTTTGCTGAATGAATTGAATGCTTTAGTATATAGACAGGTTGGCACTCAATAAGAACTTTTGTTTTTACTCTCATCAATATTATCTGTAGTGGGATTATGTTGCTACATTGTAAATAATTGCCCCACCTACTGGTTTAATAAAGATACTGATTGGCTGAAGGCAGACAGGAACTATGGGCAGGCTACCAGACTAAGAAAACTCTGGGAACAGAAAGAACAGAGCAGAGATGCCACAGAGATACCAGAGAAGCCAGCAGATTCAGAGGATAACTATGCTACTCTGAGAAAAAAGAATCAAGCCACATTGCTGAAGAAAATAAGAAGTATAGGTTAATTTAAGGGTAGGAGTTAGCAAGTTACATACCTCAGCCCTAGGCCAATCAGCATAAAATTAATGTAAGCATCTATATGTTTCTGTAGGACTGTGGGACTGCAGGACAGTGACATAGCACCTCGAGGCTAGGCTGGAAATTCTGGGCTAGAAACTTAATACAACAAATTATGCCCAGCATGGGTAAAATATACCCACATAAAGCCATAGAAAGCTTTAAAACCATCTAGAGAATAGAAACAGAGCCAAAAGCAGCTTCCAAGTTGTGGCTCTCAAGTGGACCATGGTAAAGAGACTGAGTGGTATATTGGATTAAATTACAAAATGGTGTGTTTGCTGCATGCAGTGTAAGATGAACAAAGCCAGTTCCTGATCTTCATTGTAAGCAAGGAGCTGTAAATGGTGGATTTAAGGTTTCTGTTCAACAGGACAAAAAGGGAATAGAGTCAAAGATGGCTTCTTAGTGGAAGTGTTTTCTTGGATCAGCTCTGTTTGCTGGAGGCAAAGAGAGGCTTGGCTTTTTTAAGAGAAGCTTCCTGAATCAGCCTTAGAGGCAAAACACTTGTGAGTCTTTTAAGAGGCCCTGTTGCCAAACGCTTAAATGGAATTCACAAGTAGCAGATGGCAGTACTTTACTTGGTGATTAGATGGATCCTAAAATTCCTCAGAGTAGTAATTGTGGGTTCTATCAGTACCTAGGCTGAAAGCCAAATTCTATGAAGCTAGACTAGGAGCTGGGTGGAGCCAGCCAACCATCCTAGCCAAGCCTTTAATCCTTAGCCACATCTTGGCAAATTAAAGGTATGGTCAGAAACAGAAAGAAATAGAGGAATTTGGGTGGAGTCAACCACCCTAACCAAGCAAAGGTATGGTTAGAAATAGACTAAGATAAGAATTAAGAGATATACATTAAAGACAGACTCATTGAACAACAACAAAAAAATCCTCTAAATGGTTTAGAATGTATTTAAAACTATACATAGGCTTGAGAGAAAATAAAAATTAAAAGGATAAAGTCCTTAAGAAGGAAATAGAGTTAAAAAGAAATAGTGATAAGCCATGTAAAAATGGAAAATACAAAGAATGTCTGGATAGTGTATGTTATTGTCTTGTCTTTAAGGTTTTTTGACTGTGTAAAAGCTGGTTATAAATGCTGTGGAATTAATCCTACGAATATATTTTGTAAATGAGTTGACTTTAAAATTGAAATCAAATGATGTGCTACTTTGGAGAAGAGGTTTTCTTTTTATTTCTCCAGAAAATGAGAGGCTGTGGATTTATTCCTGGTTAAAGAAAATAAAGTTTGATCAAGGAAGACCCCTGAAAAGTCTCCAATGAAAACAGATGGCCCAGATGATTCAACATTTCAGAGCACCTCTGTTGAAGTTTCCTCTGAACTCTGTATCTAAAACAACTTCAAGGAGACTGACTGAGATGACCCAGCCTTACAGACTATTTCAAGGACTTGTCTATAATCCTAAATTTTTCTTTTAAGTACCATGGGATTGCCAGCGCCCCCATTCAGTAGGAAGTAGCCTAGAGAACAATGCCCACATCCCCCCCCCAATGGATTATGAATGTTTGTTTTTGTTTATAGTGTTGGCTACAAGTTGTTATAGATAATAGTGAAAAAAATACAAAGAAAATTGGATTTAGGGTTCTTTTTTAAAAAGAAAAAAGGGGAAAATGTAGTGGGATTATGTTGTTACATTGTAAATAATTGTCCTGCCTACTGGTTTAATAAAGATGCTGATTGGCTGAAGGCAGACAGGAAGTATGGGTGAGGCTACCAGACTAAAAAACTCTGGGAAGAGGAAAAACAGAGGAGAAATGCCACAGAGATACCAGAGAAGCTATTAGATACAAAGGACAACTATGCTGCTCTGAGAAAAGGTACTGAGCCACATGACTGAAGGGGTTAGTTTAAGGGTAAAGAGTTAGCAAGTTATATACCTGCGCCCTACGCCGATCAGCATAAAAATTAATGTAAGTGTCTGTGTGTTTCTGCAGAACTATGGGACTGCAGGACAGTGGGTCAGAAACTCAGGGTTAGGCCAGAAACTTTTGGGGGCTGAAGCAGTAGTGGGCTGCTAGGTGCCTGAGACTGAGGTCTGTAGAACCAGATCACCAGCTAGTCCAGGCCAGAAACTTATTGCAACAATTATCAGTCAAAGGCACACTACTTAGCAAATGGCAGGAAGCTAACAAATACCATTTTCTTTTATCTATTCTTTTTGTGTATTAACTCTTGGTAGCACATATATACACTACTTCAAATATCAACAAATTTTTCACGTCTATACAAATTCTTAAAGACAAGCATAGTATCTGCTCCAATGCACAAAATATCACTGTGTCTACTCAAGGCATGCTCAGCACTCTTCCAAGCATTTGCTTTTCCATGTGTCGTGAAATGGATTCTGTTCCTTTCATCATTTCTCACTGAAAATTGAATTGGCCTCAAGTTTCCACTCAGCACCTCTACTCCACACTGAATAAAGGGGTTAAAATGGGCTGTGAGGAATAACAGTGTCAAGCCTGCTCATAAGATATGAATAAAAACATAGAAAGACAATTTCTTTACAGCTAACTTCCTACCAGGAATCTTAATGGTGAGTTCTGTATTATTCAGAAAGGAAGAAGCACACAGGGGAGGAAAGTCATATTTCATAGTCATTTTCATTGACTTTATAAGGGAACACACTTTCATGTAAACACAAAATAAAATGCCAACTCATTTTTATTATACCTATTAATAATATCATACAAAATATGCATTGACCAAAAGAAAATAAAAATTTGAGAAATTTATGATCTTCAATCTTATCTCTGGTGCTTAAAATTCTGAACATCGCTTTATTTTCTATCAACAGACAAGATGTTTCAAGTTTTGTTACAGCTCCAGCTCTATTGACTCAAATATAATTTTATTTCATCTCATTGTGCTACCATTGGGAGCATGAAGAATACAGATTCATAATAGCACTAGGTCTTCGGGGACAGAAAAACACAAATGTGCAAGTTCTGTCTTCAAGAGACTTATTCTACAGCAGATGAAGTGAAACATGAAGATAATTATTACATGCACTAGCTCGGAACACAAAGCGCAGCAGGGATGCTTAGTCAAAGGCCCATTTGAGTACCAAGGGAAGGAGGAGGCAGTGAACAAGATTTAGCTCATCACCCTGGAAAAGAGGGAATAGGATCCAAGAAAGGACCCAAGAAGTATCAGAATGTTCTTGAAATCTGTAAAACTCATCACCCACTTTAGTCCTAACTGTTAAGTACTTAAATTTCACACCAACAGCTCTTATTACTTCTTAAACTACTTAATTTGCATATAAATAATATATTTCAATTTTGTGAAGGTCACAAGATATAATTCTCTCTAATCCAGTGAAATAGCTAGGTGATGCTAGAATTCCTGGAGAAATTCTTTCACAGAGGAGATATGTGATGTTACTGATGGTCCCTGCTGGTCCCTTTGCCAGGTTCAGCATTTGTTTGTGTGAATAACTCAACATGACTCAGAAAGCTGACTTTTAAAGAACCAATACTGTTGTGAAACAGGCAGTGCACACTCACCAGGGTGACCTTATTTATCAGGATGCGTATAAACTGAAAAGAAACTAAAGAATTATCTTCACAAACAGTATGGAGTGGGGGTGGCAGTGGCCAATGTTCTTATCTAAAGGATTCCAGGTTCAACTTTTTTCAGTTGTAGGATATATCAGTCTGCTAAAACATGACCTTAGACAAATTGTTTCATAACCCTGAATCCCACTACCCCTCTATACTTCAGGTTTTCACAGATCAGTTTAAAATGTCAACATGGATCCAAGAGCTAGAAGCTCTTGAAAAGTATATTTGGAAGTTGGATTCTGGGAATGTTACAAGATATTTTTTGGAGATCTTAGAAGATTTTCAAGAAAAAATAAAATAAAATAAAGTCAGCCATGAGGGTTAAGATTTATTCAACTGGAAGCTAAGTCGTTCTCTATGAAGGAGTGCTGTGGTCTCTGGGATAGCCTGGAATAGGGAACTCTCAATGCGAATACCTGTGAGCTGCCCAAGATACCATTCTCCTTACTAAAGGAAAATCTCTGAAAATTCATGGCCCCAGACCTCACCTAGAACTTGGCACAACAGGAATTAGTGAACTCAATTGATTCCTATCAGAGTCCAAAGATACATATGGTTTCTAATCAGGGTGTTGTTACCAGTTGCTCTTCCTAAGATCAGTCAGCTCTGTACTCTGACAGCCTGGACAAAAGGGAAATCCTTGTAAACAAGGAAAGAAAAGGCTAGCCTTGGGGCTTCTCTCCTCTCTTATGTCTTCCATGGTACCTAATAAGAAAGCAAAGAAGGTGAACATAGATGCCTGGCTTCTCAAACATTGTATACAAGAATATACTTTTCCCCCCACCCATGCCCATCTTACCCCAGCAAACATTCATGGCAGAAACGTCTGGAGCATGGTTTTAAAAACATGATACTAAGTGTAATCATGTCTCCCCTGACTTGGGCACTGTAGGAGGTTTTGTATTCTTGTTCAACAACATTTTCCCTTCTTTCCTGAGGGAGAATGGAATTTCCTCTCCTCTCAGGAGGCTGACTTGCCTGTGTGGTTTGCTTTGGCAGTGAGTTAAAAGTGGAAGTAACCTTCCTAAGGAGCTTTGAGAGGCAGTCTGTGGTTCCTTTCCTACCAAGAGCCTTCTAACATTCCATTCAGAGCTTGCCCTTAAACCTTCATCTCAGATGAGTAGGACATGGATCCCCCCAACCAACGAAGGACAAAGGACATCAACAAGAAAAGAACCTTTGTTTCATAAACTGCCAAAATCTAAAAGCACCTTTTTTTTTTTTTTTTTAAGCTGAAGCAAAACACAACCTATTATGACTGATATAAAATACATTCTAAAACTGAGGGATGTTCTAGGTACTGGAATACAAAATCAAACTGCATGGATCCTTTTCTTGACATGCTTCAATTGTGTATGCAGCAGGACAAAATATGAATTAGAATATGACAGACTTCTCATAGGACCTCTCTGGTAAACATCCTTCAGGAAAAGCAGCCACATCAAGCTTGCGGGATTACAACATTTTCATCACTGTGTAGGGGTATTGTGTTATTTCATGGTAAATAATTGTTCCACCCACTGGTTTAATAAAAAGCGCTGATTGGCCAAAGGCAGGCAGGAAGTGTGGGCGGGGCTACCAGACTAAAACCTCTGAGAACAGGAAGACAGAGCAGAATGCCAGAGAGAAGCCAGAGGAAGCCAAGGACAACCATGCTGCTCTAAGAAAAGGTACCGAGCCCCATGGCTGAACAGGAAGAGTCATGGGTTAGATGAAGGGTTGAAAGCTAGCAAGTGATATGCCTGAGCCTTAAGCCGATCAGCCAAAAACTATTGAAAGCATCTGTGTGTCTCTGTGGGACTGTGGGTCTGCAGGTCTGTGGGCCTAAACCTTGAGGTTAGGCCCAAAAGTCAGGGCCAGAAACCTCTTACTACATCATTGTACATAAAGAATGGTAGTAAGCACTATGGCGTCTATGGGACCCTGCAACATATTTATTCATAAAAATTGTCATGTCCAAAGGTCCATATTTCCCAGAATAGTTAAATGTGTCCTGGTTGCCACAGTGATGCTATCAATAGGTTTTCCTTTTATTCCTTGAGGCTTCTCAGTAGTAATGAATCATATTAACAGTAATGAGTATTGAGTTCACTATCTGCTAAGGTATTTAGTGTGCAGATGCCATACTGGGCAAGCCAGGGTTATCAGACAGGCCATGTGTACTCATCAGACAAAATTTTCTAATTTTATTCCATGCCCAAATCACCCTAATAGGAAGCTATAACAAAGGCTACTCTACTGTGCTATAGCCCTGACAGAATCTAGCCATATCTTATTAGGCCCGAAACAGACAGCACCTGACAGAAACTGCAATTGTTTGAATAAACTTCCCCCTAACGTCCCTATACTGGAGGCTTGGTCTCAAGCCCATGGCATTGAGAAACAACAGAAGCTTTATGAAGTCATTCTTAGTGTATGGGGGGGGAAGGGGGGATGGAGGGTCCTTTAGGTCATCGTGGGTGTGTTCTTGAAAAGGTTATAAGACCCCAGGCATTTTTTCTTCCTCTCTTCCATCTTTGCCATGAGGTGAGCATTGTTACTTCTCACAACCGCCTGCCATTGCCTTTGCACTCCCCTAGAAGAGGTCTAAAAGCAATGAGTCAGCCAGATATGAAGGCTCCAGACCTGATGCCAGATAATCTCTTCTCTATATAAATTGATTGTCTTGGGTATGTGTTATAGTGATGGAGAGCTGACTAACTCAGCTTTGCCAGGTCCTCCATGCTGAATAGACTACTCAAGCATGTTCTCTGCTTAGAAGTCTGACTGAAAATAAGATACACAGGAAAAGAGGAACCCTGACATGATGAGAGGAGGCTGTGTTACCCCCACCTTCTCATTAGCACTGAATGCTGGGAGTTAGTGTAACCTTTCTTGTGGCTACTCTGATGACTTAATCTAACTCCTGATTCCCTTAAATCCAACCCCCACCTGAAAATCCCAAATTAGCTAGCAAGTCAAATACAGGATACTAATTCATTCAGATATGGGGAAAATTGTGGTTAATTTGATGCATCATTTTACATATAATAAGCTTACACTAAAAATTATTCCTTGTTTAGCTGACCTTCAGATTTCAATGGCTGCCATATCTTTTATCTGGCCTTATTATTACAATTCCATGATCAGGACAGACCATAGGCAGACACAGCATCTTAGTTAGCGATGCTATTTTTATGATGAAACTTTATGACCAAAGAACTTGGGAAGGAAGGATTTATTTGGCTTGTGCTCCCAGATCACTGTTCATCATTAAAGAAAGTCGGGGCAGGAACTCAAACAGGACAGGAACCTGGAGGCAGGAACTGATACAAACAGAGGCCATGGTGGAATGCTGCTTACTGGCTTGCTTTCCAAGGCTTGCTTAGCCTGTGTTCTATAGAACTAAGACCACAGCTCAGGGAAGGCTCCACCCACAATGGACTCAGTCCTCCTCATCAGTCACTAATTAAGCCTGTACTCTACAGACTTGCCTACAGCCTAGTTTTATGAAGATATTTTCTCAGTTGAGGGTCCCTCCTCTCTGATGACTCTAGTTTCTGTCCAGTTGACAGAACTGGTCATTGTACAGTGTTATCCAGTAGGCAGGACATGTAGAGTAGTAAATGTATGATTAGAGCATCAATAAGGGATTTTATGTAAATCATCCCTCATGTTAGTTCCATTTTGAAAAGCCACAGAGTATCATTAAAACTTCTCTCCTAGGTAACTTCCCCCGATTTGACCTCCCTCTCCAGAATCTAGAGAGTCCTTGTCTCATCATTCCTAAATTCTAATTAGTTATCCAGAGCAACAAGACTTAATGGAAAGAACATTCAAAATTTAGCACTGCTCTTTCTGCCTGTGTGAGATATCAGTGGGTTCCTTGGAGACTTGGTTTTGCCAATAAGAATATAGAATCATATGATCAACCCCTAATTCATTGTGTATATACCAAACACTTACTAAATTCTAGTTTTCTCCACTAGATTCCTGCTGAGGGTGCTCAACCCAGGCCCTTCCTTCAAGAAACTCAAGTTGGATAAGAAATACAAGAGTAATAAGTGAACAGAAGTGCAGAGTGACAAACCTGGAATCCATGCAAAAAAAAAAAAAAAAAAAAAAAAAAAAAACTCTTCCAGCCAAGCGCCTGGCTCCTCACAGCTGCTCACAAGTGTTAACTAAGATTATTTGTCTCCAGGGACAAAAATCTCCTGTCTCACCACCCCTCTCCCTTGCCTCAGCCTACTTTGCTTCTCTAACTTAAGAGTTACTGTGATCTTCAGACCCAAAGAGAAGCCCACTTGCCAAGTCTCCCTCATGTCTTGCCAGGTCTCCCTCATGTCTTGCCAGGTCTCCCTCATGTCTTGCCAGGTCTCCCTCATGTCTTGAGCTTTTTCTTCAGTCTTCCATCTTTGATCCCCAGCTCTACCATCCTGCCAAAACTTCCCAATGCTTCCTGTTAGGCATCCCTGATTGCTGACCTCCCACCTGGATGGATGGCCGTGACCCAATTCCATCAATCTGCCTTCCACAGCTCAGTCATCCACAGGAGACATGTCCCAGCCTTTCATTTAATCAAAAAAATATGCTGGTGTCAAATAAAAGGTTCCTTTTTTTAGGAAGCCCATATGTGTGCAGGTAATCACTGTGTGACAGGCATAGCATTGATGTTAAAGATTTATAGCAGTGTCAGAGATGGAAATAATGAATGATGCAGCTTTTCCAACCAGGAAGTGGGTTGATTCATGCATCTAGCCCTTTAATTCTGCTCCAGCTTCCTACTTTCTGGGTTGGCTCATGAAATGTCCAAACCCGTGGCTGCATCACCGGCAGCTTGTGAGTGGGAGTGTCGGCACAGATCTATTTCTGCGGCGAGTTCAGCACAGGCAGAGTTTGAAATACAAAAAACAAAACTGAGGCTGATGACTGTGCATGGAAGGGGAGGGGGAGAAACACAGAGCTTCTCCAGAGGCACCACTGCCCTCCTCCCAACCACAGCTTATTACAAATGCGTCTCTATTCCAGCTCCTAACGCCATGTGCCAAGTTGAAAAAGAGGCAAATCATTGTGGGACTTACCGTGTTTGCTTTTAGTAGCCAGCACCATACATGCCAGCCCTCCCATCTTCTCGCCAAATACAGAAGAATTGTAACACAGAGGAAACTGTCTTCACTGAGTGAAGGAATGGCAGAGTCTCTAGCAATGAACTAGTTCTTGCTGTCCACTGAAATGTTCAATGAGGAAGAGGCAGGAGAGCTGGTGTTACTCTGTGGCTCATACAACCCTCAATATGTGGCAGACAGAATGGAGGAAGATTTAGGACGCTTCTTTTCAAGCTTCTCAAAAGTATCTCCATCAATAGCTAGGGCCTTACATCATTTGGTATGGCTTAAATGACCATCTGTACTGCATTAGCATTTATAACATTAGGGAACCTTGTTTTGTGTGGTGCGAGTTCTTCATCTTGCTGCAAAGACAGCCTCTCATGGGCCCTCACCAGGACAAAGCTAGTGTAAATCCATCCCATCCCGCTCCCTATCACCATCACTGTTGACTTTAGATAGTCTTCAAGGTGGCCTAGTGGCATGAAGAGCCCCTCAGTAGGTTCTGAGACTCATGTAGGAAACAGATCATTCCTCCCACAATGAACTCTGTGGCCATGATGAAACTTAGCTTTGAAACCGAGGAACAAGCTCTTCTTCCTTCCCCTGAGGACTACTGTGCAGTGTTTGTCTGGAACAGCCTTCTGGGATGCGTTGAAGCAGGTCGCTTCTAATGGCCCTTTCCTTTTAAACTATTGTATGTGTTTACATTCTCTCATGATAATCATCATGTTCTGTCCTCCTTTCCTCACTAACATGTAAGCAACATAGACCATAAAACCATTTTTAGGATCCTAATTTATATGATTTTCATTGTCCATCGTTCTTTATTGAGTTCTAACTACCCTTTCTCTCTTTCTTCATCCCTTTCTTTCTTCCTCCTCTCTCTCTCTCTCTCTCTCTCTCTCTCTCTCTCTCTCTCTCTCTCTCTCTCTCTCTGTATATTTATGTGAGAGAAAGGGAGAGAGAGAATATGCACATGTGTGAATACGCACCTATATGCTCACGTGCAGAAATCAGAGGCAGGCATTAGAAGCTTCATCTTATCACTTTCCACCTGATTCCTTTGAAACCAGATTTTTCACTAATCTTGACAGTAGGCTGGCAGGCATCAAACCCTGTGATTCCACTACCTCTGTTCACCCAGAGCTCTGAGCTTACAAGCTTGTGCGCATGTACAACATTTTATAATAGTGCTGAGACCCAAACCACGCTTGTGTGGCAAGTGCCACCCACTGAACCATCTCTCCAGCCCCTAAGACAGTCTGAAGGAGAAAAATGGAAAAGTCCTACATGCATCCAAAATAAAACTATCAGTATGAAAGGGAAGTGACATCTGAAGGGGTACAGATTTAGGAGCTTTTCCAGTTGACAAAAGACAAGAATTTTGAAATTTAGGATCAAGACTCAAAAAAAATTGTCATCAAATAAAAGATGAATTCTCCAATTTAATGACAATGTCAAGGGGCATACATAAATCCAGTATTCCCCTTATATACATGATGATAACATTCCAAAGACACATGCAAAAAAAAAAAAAATCTTAATAGTAACCAGAGAAGACTGTCAATCCAAAAAAAAAGAGTTGTTATATGACTTGCCTGCTTCTTACCAAAAATAATAGAAGCCAGATGATAAGAGACAAAGGCCTTTATGATGCTAAGAAGGATTCTAATCATCACAGATAAAAGAGGAATGCTTAACCTCTATAACTAAGGTAAACTCAATAAGAGGACTGGCTACCAAGGCAAGAGTCAGAAACAGTAAGAGTTGGAAACGACCACAAATAATGCAACTTCTAAACCTGAAGAAACAAGAGAGAATTACTAGACTCTGAGGAAAGCTGAAGAGAAGGGCCCCAGTGATGGCTTTGTGGTCAGCTGGCACCCAAACTATCCATCCAAGAAGATGAAGGAAAGGCACACTCCACCCCTGAACTCCTCACTCAAGCTGGTTCTGTCAGTCTCCCTCCCATTGTTCAAGCCACTAGAATGCAGAGAGGGCCTGTGAGGAGTGGGTGGGTGGAGAAGGTAGAAGCTATTCTGGATAAGGTGGAAAGACGATGTCCAGTACCACCACCACCATTACCAATGTCCTTCAAATCAGAGGTCAATGTGAAGATTTTCACAAAGACTGGGAGATTTTGCAACAGCAGACAGCTGACAGAACTTATAAAAATGCATATACTTTAAATTTTTAGAAAATAAATCCAAAAGTAAATGATCCATTCAAGGCAAATTGTCAAGTACAAACCTTTTAGACTGTAGGAAACATGTGATGACTGCAAGAACAGTACTAGTCAGGATGAGTAATGAGACATACAGTAAAAATAGCCCTCTACATTAGATACTGGAGGGCATGATGTGTGAAATAGTAATATCTGCATTCTTCGGAGGAATGAGGGAGATATAGGCAAATTTTTACTTAATCCTTAGTGTTAAAGATTGTGATACTGATCACAATATTGACAGAAGGTACTTTGGGAAAGGGAAAAACAGAAAATGATAAAAGTCTCTCCAAAAAACAAAATAGGCAAATGAGAAGAATATAAAACACAAAGGGTCATAGAAATGGATTTAAATGATATAAAGGAAATAATTGTGTCTGTATATGGTTTAAATGTAAATAAAATAATCTTTCTAGTCAAAGCAAGACCCCTTCTATGACTCTCGTTCTCTGTCCGTATTTTGTATTACCTGTGTCCATGCTCTATCGGGTTCTAGAGTATACAGGATCCTGTTGATTATGATAGAAATCTAAGAAACTTACTTCGGCCAAACAGGAGATTATTTACTTGCTCATATAATCTATATAAAGGAGGAAGGTGTAACTGGCCACAGAAGCTCAAATATCATCAAATTGTCCTTCAGAAGACCCAAAGACTCCTCACCCATGCTCAGGACTCCCTTTCAGGGTTCTGCACTGGTGTTGCCTATAACCTCATGGCTGCAGTTGTCCAATGCTACCATCGACACATAAGCACGCAGTCTTCATCATCACGTGTATAGTGCCTTTCCATGCAGACCACAGGACTGGCTGTGGAACTGAGTATAATGAGCCTTCCCTAAGAAGATGACTTTGTACTGTGAAGAAAGCATCCACTATCATAACTCTCAAAATGCCCACCAGTTTGGAAAATGTGTAATACCTATAGTACACAGATAGGTGTGTTTTATTTCTCTTCATGTTTCCTAACCTCCCCACCCCCCACTGTAGTATGTGGTTTCTGGCCCAGACTTTGGGGCCTAGCCTCAAGGTTTAGGCCCACAGACCCACAGAGCTGTAGAAACACACAGATGTGCACAATAGTTTTAGGCTGATCAGCCTAAGGCCCAGGCATACCACTTGCTAACTCTTTACCCTTAATCTAATCCATGACTCTTATCCTGTTCAGCCATGGGGCTTGGTACCTTTTCTCAGAGCAGCATGGTTGTCCTCTGTTTCTTCTGGCTTCTCTCAGGCATTCTGCTCTGTTCTGCCTGTTCCTAGAGTCTTCTTAGTCTGGTATCCCTGCCCACACTTCCTGTCTGCCTTTGGCCAATCAGCACTTTTTATTAAACTCATAGGGACAATTATTTACAATGGAATAACATAATCCCCCTACACCCCACACATATACATTTGCTTTTCTCATTCTTAGTGATGGCTCATGGCATTTATTTGTATGGTTGATCATGAGATTTATATAGAGAAACCATTTTGCATATTCTAAATAAAAGATGATGAATGCAAACAACTGTGTTATTCAGCTATCTACTTTTAAGATAACTACTTTAGGGGGGAAAAAAGGTTTTGATTCAGTACATGGTTTAGAGACTTTATTTTTTGGTTGGTGACCTGGCTCCTCAGATGCCCAGGGCATTCAGTATACTCTGATGGACAGTGTGCATGGCTGAACAATCATTAATTCACATCTGTGAAGGAAACAGAAAAAGAGGAAGGGTCCTCAAAATCCAATATGCCCTCAGGATCCATGTCTTGAACCATCTACCACTTGACAACAGGTAAAAGTTCGGACTATGCCTTCAACACATGGGTATTTAGGGAACAGGCCAGATTCCAACTCTACCAAGGACTGTCTTCCTTCATTTGAAATGAAATTGGATTATACCAACAAGATGTTCTCTATCTGCACATTTGCACTTGTAACTTTAGTTGTAAATTACTAAAAACGTTCTTTGTTTCCAACACTGTGGTCATCAGGAGTTGACTTGGTTTTAGCAACAATGGCTATAACATCCTGTTCCCCTTGCATCCCAAATCCACAGTAGCACAGAGACCAGTTCATCTCTACTGGACACCCCACACACACTTTGGAGCCTCCTTAGCACTCTCTACAATGACATTTTGAAGCAGCATCTGTAATTTTCAATGAACTAGCCCGTCAATCACCAACAAATCATTATCCATTTACCCTAATACCACTCAAAGGAGAATACTGATTAAGCTTGACAACATTTAAATGGAACTCTAATTTGGAGAATCAGCAAGAGTAGGGACTAAAAAAGCATCAATTAGTGGAAATACAGCTATTAATATAATATAGGCAAAGATTGCTCGGTGTATAAGATCAGTGATGGCGAACCTTGTCTGCAAAACCTGCTCTTCCTCTCCTGTGCTTCCAGTGCTTTACTAGATATTAAAAGCACTTAGTTAAAAGAAGCAAGTAAATTATGGCGAGGAATAATGGAGAATACTAGATGGTCTTGTACACTGTATACATGTCTGCTTAAGGGAAGGCTCATTCCTTAAAAACCCTACCTACAATAGTTTTGTTTTGTTTGGCGGTGGGTGTGTGTGGGGGGGGGGGTCCCCAAGCTCGTCAAGTTTCAGACTCAAAAATCTCATCCAGCAACAGCACTGCTGAAACTCATACACCTCCAAAGCTCTTCTCAGCCTCCAGAGTAAGCATGCATTTCCATATGCTTTGTGCCTCATAAGATGCATTGCTTCTATGTGGAAAATGCATGAAACACATCATACTGTGTGAGACAGTGTCTCCAAGTGCAGACCTGTCATACATACACTGCGCTTCGGGCCATGGGGGTTATTCTCTGCCCACTTTACACAGGATTTGATAGCTCAATTGTGCTTAATGAATGAAAACTGGGTTAAAAATAACACGAAGCGGGTGCCAGTGTTTTACACAGGCCAACTTTAGCACTTCAAATTATATAACCCTTCTGAGGATGGGATAACTATATACTTTGAGCTGCTTCCCTGGATTTTTCCAGGGCTGGAAGTGAAACCCCATTGAATATTTCCACCCTCCTTATCTGCAGCTATATTTATCTCCACATAGCTCTTTCTCCCTTCTGATCCTAGCTTGCTGTCTGGTTTCCATATGTTAATCTCTGCCATTTCACTTATCCTATAGACCTACTTCCAGATCATCTGTGCTCTACTTTCTTCTATTAGTTAAATCCACAATCCCTATTAACTCATTTTTTTTTTTTTCTGGTGCTTGCAAGGAATTCACTCTGTTAGCATCCACCGTAACTCTGCTAGTTTTTCCAACTGCTTCCTGAAGTCATTTCAAAGGCATTTCCCAAACTCTCACTTAGCTGCAGACCAATTATGTCATTTAATCTACATGTTACATAAAGCCTTCTGGTAACAGAGAAGAGCTGTGGTGATGCCATCATGAAGATATCCTGCAAGCAGCACCGGTATGCATGTCAGAAAACACCCTCTTCTCATTTGAGACTGGCCAAGAACATTTGTCTGAAACACAGCAATAAATAAGTCTGTCCGGCAGAAAGCCCCTTGAGGCTGCAGTTGTCTTGCCACGTGGTAATGAAGACAAGTTAAAGCTCCCCTTTGTGAAGAAGGCTCAGAATAGAAATCATTCTCCAGCTCCATTCAGAGGTTGCTTTCCTCTCTCCATGCTGGAGTATTTATAGCCAGAGCGTCTCAGCAACTAATTACATCCTGTCTTAAATTATTATCTGATTATTGGTGCATAGGTTGTCTCTGTGGTTCAATTCAAAGTTCTGGCATAACAATTCCATCTTCGTGGATATTACCTTCCCCTTAGTGATCTGTAAAGACCATGCATGATGGTGGTTGTCAAACAATGATGAGCCTAACTAAAGAGAGACATTTTTTTCCGTCTCCTTGGTTTTATGGTATCCTGCTCAGATCATGACTTCTCATCCAGACCCCCCAGTGCACCTGCTAACTTCCTCTGCTCCATAAGCCTTGCTCTGCTCCTCTCATTATAAATCCTCAGTAGACACAGAGTCAACACTAGACACCACACACACCTCCCACAAGAACCTTTTTTTTTTTTTCATGAAAATGGCTACATCATGCAGAAATGCATGGAACTAAAAATCCAGATAGCTTCAAGGTTCAACATTTTACAAAATGTTTTCCAAAATATGTTCCCTGCAGAGTTGATGAATTAACATATACACAAAAGTTTGCTATACCCAAAATGTGCCATATGGAAAAATAGTTTGTTTGGCTAAAGCAGAGGTAAGGGAGTTTATTAGAAGACTGACATGAATATTTTACATGGAAATGATTCTATCTTCAAAGGAAGGATGGAGCACATTTAACTCACTCAGCCACAGAAACATTTTTCAGTAGGGTCATTCCCAGAACACATCTTAACAGATGTTACAAGGACGAGCATATAGCTAGACTAGTGTTTTAAATGAAAACATAATTACATCTGTCTTTTCTAGTGGGCTGGATGTTCCTGGACAATATAGCCTAGTGCTAAATTTGCTCCCTGCTCCTTGGAACTCAGTAGACTACTTAATTTGTTTTCTACCTACTCAAAGTCTTCTTTTAAAGCTATTAATCTGTCACACTTGCTAGTTGTAGAGATACATAACAGGCATGGGGGGGGGAAATCAATATTTCATAAGTGCTTTAATGGTCAAAAGCACATCATTAACATTTTTGAATCTCTGTTCTCAGGATAGACCTTAGCTATCTAGCAGGAGAGACAATGTGAACTTATAGAGGAAAGAGACTGCATCTTATTATGCAGACATGAGGCCCAGGATGCCATGGCGATCAAGTGCCCCAGGTGAACAAGGCTTATTTTCACCTGTCCTAAATAACTCAGCTACAATGGATGGATGCAACTGAGATAAAATTGGTTCAGAATGAAGATAAGGCTGGGTCCTTGCTGATCAAAAGTGGAAGAGAGTTCCTGAGTCATTTTTTTTCACAATGTAATTAAGTAAGTGAATTACTACGTTTGGACTCTACTATTTTACATATAGGAAGCTGTAGAGACTTATTTGCATCTGTAGTGACTGCATACCAATCATATGTTATCCATCTTAGGAACAGAAGACAAGCAAAATGATTTAAGTTCTACTAGTATTGCCCTTCCCTCTTCCTCCCTTCCCTCTCGCCCCTCCCCTCCGTTCTCCTCCTCTTCTCTTGTTTCCCATAAGTAAAATGGCTCCCAGTCTCTGTGCTTAGAAAAAAAGATGCATCCCAGTACTGGCCACTGTCTCCATCCTAACTCTCCTTCTACCTGCACATCTATTTTGGCTTTCTGCTCACCCTCAGGCCATCTCACATTCTGCCCTCTGCATCTCCCTCCCAGCATTTTGACTTTTCCTCACCCCTCCCTCAGCATCGTTGTTAAGTGCAAGCTTTACCACAGGCTGAAGTGTCTCCTTGATACCGCATCACTTTTATCCCACATGACAAGCTATTGGCTCATGATAAATGAATTCCTTGGGTCATCAATCAAAGGCCAAGTCACTTACAGAATTAACTTCCTTGCTCCAGGTCTCTCTCAATCGAACAGAAAGAAATTACCTAATTTTAAACATATTTATTGACTCATTACACACCATACACTTTAAGTGTAGGGTGACCCTGAAGTGCTTAAGGTGATTTGTAACCTTTTTACTTAGTATGTGTGTGTGTGTGTGTGTGTGTGTGTGTGTGTGTGTGAGAGAGAGAGAGAGAGAGAGAGAGAGACAGACAGACAGACAGACAGACAGACAGACAGAGACAGAGACAGGGACAGGGAAACAGAAAAAGTAGAGGGGTCGGAGGACAACTATCAGAAGTTCATTTTCTTCCCCGTCTCTGGAATCCAGGGATCAAACTCAGGTTATCAAGTTTTCAAGGTGGAGGCTTTTACACACTGAGCCCTACCCCTAAAGTGATTTTAAATTTCTCTACACTTGCAGATGCCTTAATTATTATTTCTTAATTTTATTTATGATTTATATTATATATTATTTATAATTAAAATGTATTCTTTGGTAACTTCATACCTGAGTACCTCAGAGCTTTGATCACCTCTTTACTCCATTCTAACTTCTCCCTGATTCCCAGTACACATATACCCCCTCCCAACTTCATATTTTCTTTCCCCTAATCCCTTGCATACATAACTAGAGCTTCCCATACACACAAGGCTGTAGGATCATCCACTGAAGCAACCTACCATGGGTCAACATTGAAGAAAACTTACTCTCTCCCCCAGAAGCCATCACTGCCTGTAGCTCCTCATCTGGGAGGGGAGGCTCATGAGTTCTTTCCTCTTCAAGCTGCTTTGTTGACAATTTTGATCTTGTGCTGGCAGCCACAGCTACTGTGAGTCCCTGAATACAATGGTCCTGCCATACCCAAAGACACTGTCTCAAAGGACTCTTCCTGACTTTTAGCTCTTACAGATTTCCACCCTTCTTCCATGGTGTTTCCCCAAATCTTGTGGTAGTCCCATTTAGGGCTGCACACTTGGACTAATTGTGGGTCTCTATATGATCTACCACCCACCATATAAAAAAGTTTCTCTGATGAGAGCCTAGAGCTGTTTTGTCTATGTATATAAGAATGAGTATTTAAGAGGCAATTTGATACTATGTCTGTGTAGCAAAATAATAGTAACAGGAGTTTACAGTATCAAGCATGCATTTTCCCCGTGGAGTAAACCTCAAATCCACCCATAAAGTGGTTAATTACCCCCACACCATTCATGCCACTATTGAAACAATGAACAAATCTTGCCAAACCGGTCATCTACATATTTGCATGGAAATATTTACATAAGGAGAGAAAGGAATTTTATAACTAAATCAAAGTAACCCCATTATTTAAAATCAAAACAAGATTCATTATATGTTCATATAACAAATGATAAGACCTAACTCAAATTGGTATTTTCTAATCCAATGTATTAAACTTTGAAATGCACCAAACCAATGTCAATTTAATAAATATACTGACTAATAAATCCAGGTACAGTGACACACGATTGTAATTCCATTATTTAAGAGGCAGAGACACAAGCATACAAGAGACACAAACCTGCTTCAGGATAAGCTGGGCCACATAGATAGCCAGAATCTTTGGCTGGGAAGGGCAATGCAATCAGGGTAGCTCATGGCTGAGTACTCACCTAGCATGTACCGGGACAGAGGTTCCATCCAAAGCAGCACCAAAAGTTAACTAGTTAAATAAAAACAACGTATCTACTGTCATCGGCTGGAACTTTAACAAAAAGCCATAGGCTAACAAAATAAAAGATATAGCTCTGAACTTGCTGTTCTAGCAAGACAGTACAGAAGAAAGAATGGATGAAAGGAAAAAGCAAGCAAGAAGAGGAAGCATAGAAGAAAGGGGAGGAAAAGGAAGAGAAGTTATATGGGAAGGTCTGGAAGGAGGGAAGGGAGAAATGTAATTACAATCTCATTTTTTCTTCTAGGAATGCAAAAACACCTAGTACCCCAAAATGCAAAACTTGCAGTGTTTATCACCCAATCAAAAGTTAATAGGCATGAAGGAAAGGAGGAAATGTGGCCTAAACTGAAAAGAGAACATCTATCGGTCAAAAACTGAGTGACAACTATGGAATGTAGCAAGCATCAAATAGAAAAATAGAGAAGATTTTCAAAGATCCAGAATACTCAACACACAATAATGTAAACTGCACCATGTTTTCCATCCTACCAAAAACATCAGGCATCCTGGGAAAAAGGAGGAGAAAGAAGAGACACTTCAACTTTCCCACAGCCCAGTGCCATTTGAACGGCGCCAACCCTTTCACTAGAAAATACAGATGGTTTTAAGAACAAAATACAAATAAAAACTGATGCCCACGTTCCAACATGAAAACAGGCACCATGAGCACTCCAAAACTCCATAATCTTTGAGTGAAGGTGAATTATAGGAAACAGCAGAGAATGGCTAAATAAAAAAAAAGATTAAGTGAATCTTCAACAAAATCAGAGAAGACACAAAAAAATTTGAATGTGTGCAGAAAACACAAACAGATGCGTGTAATAAGGAACACAACACAGAATATGACAGTGTTGTTTAATAAATAGAACGATCAAAGAAAAATCAACAAAATTTTGGTAATGAGGGGTCCAATAAGTCACATAAGAAACTGTATAAAGTCTTCCCAACAGAATGAACCATGTAAAAGACATCAGAATATCTCAGCATGAAGAAAAGAATGAATTATAACATTCAGAAAAAGACAAATTAATTAAAAACTACAAAGAGAACACCTAGATCTACTCGATACTATTAGAAGACCAACTCTCTAAACCACGAGCGTACACTAAGAATTATTTCACACTAAAGGTACAGAAAACACGTGTAAATAATTAGGAGCCAAAATGTAGAAACACCGTGCCATATACAGAAGGATTTAGAACAGCAGAGAAGACCAGAAACGTTCCCCACATCGTATTGTAGTTAGAACACTGACTACCCAGAACAACAACAAGAAATTCTACTGAAAGCTGAAAAAGAGAAGTCATACGCAGTGGCAAACCAGACAGAATGACACATTTCACAACAGAAACTCTAAAATCCAGACTTTAAAGAGCAATGTCAGAAAACCAGCCCACCACATCCCATAGCTATCCTACAAACTATAACAGAAATAAAAAACATCCTATGGTAAATATAAGATAAAGTAATTCATGCCCATTAATTTAGCTGTACAAAAGACACTGGAAGGAGTACTGTATATAGAATACTCAAATAAATATCCACGAAGTCACAGGAAATAGGAAGCCATGCTAGAAAAAGAAATAAGATGATGAGAATTAGAAAAGTTGTCTATGTCACAAAACAACAAAATGACAGAAATAGAAATAGACACCTTTAAATAATAGCCCTCGATGTTCTCAATTCTAAACTCAAATACAAATATTCACAGATTGAACTTAGAAATAAGACCCAGGGTAGGAGAGACAACTTAGCAGGTAAGAGCACTTGCTGCTCCTACAGAGGACCCAGGTTTTATTCCCAGTACCTACAGGAAGACATAAAACCATCTAGAACTCCAGTTCTAGGTTACCCAAGGCCTTTTGTGAACTTTATGGCCTGCATGCCTATGATGCACAAGACCTCACTAACCTTGGGTAATGAGCTAGGTTTCCAGTAACAGAATGATTTCCCTCTTGTTGAGTGAGACATAAGTCCAATTCATAGAATAAAAAAATGTAATAAAGGTTGTTAAGAATAAAAAAATCTATTAAAATATGAATAGAAAACCACCAGACCTGAAGCAGTGACTGATATCTGGTAAGAAAATAAATGTCAGTAATAAGATAAATATAGAGAGAGTAGTAAGCATGTGCAAAGAACCCAAATCCCCAATGACAGGTGGACAGACCATGCCCAACCACGATTGTACACTTCAGCTTTCTATTTAGCCACGGAGTTGTTACTTATATGCCTAACTCTGAGTAGGTATGACTATATTTCTTTTCAGTGTTTAGCTTTTAAGCTTTAAAACTTTTATAAATTTTATTATAAAAATCTTGCAAATAAAAAATATTGCATGCCAAAACTAATCAGAAACAAAGTCTATACATCTCAGTGAACGTCTACACAGAACAGCTATTCTGAACTGCAGAGCATCACACTGGACTTCATACTTCGACTATAGGGTGTATTTTTCTGCACTTATCCACAATCTGCCCCCCTCCAAAAAAGATCCATGACATATTTCAATCTAGATAAACATTTGGTTTTTCTTATTTATATTTCCTACTTTTTATGTGTCCATGCATCTAATTAGCAATTATACTTAACTCCTTTAGAGCAGATGTAGAAAAATTGCCAGAAGCTAAGTCTCCCACCATCCACATACCCTGGGTCTTCCCCTGAGATCACCACTCACCAGCTCTACTTTTGGCTCTTTGCGAGTTATGTTCATGATTTATGTAAAATGCTTTGTTCCCTAGTTCTTGATTTATAAAATCCCAGCATGTCTATACTCACCTTTCAGGACAGATACACTCTTGCAGCAGTAGAATCCTCACTCCTGTTCCATTGCAGCACCCCCACTTTGTACCTACATTTGTTGCTCTTGGTGATTATGACAATGGCTTCATATTTCTGAATAATACACATAAGTCTTATTGTGACACTTTCTGTGGAACTGGGTGTAGGAAATCTAGGTAACCATTTCATTCTTGCTACAGTTATTGATACAACATGCTTTTAAAGTAGATGGAATTTGTTTGGAAACATCTTCCTTTATAAGACACTGTGCATCAGATTTGAAGATGAACACATTCCAAGAGAGTCATATCTAATAACTATGGGGGGGTTGCTAATAACAAATCCTCCATAGGGTGGGTAGGCTATGGTCTTGCATCACTCCTGATAGAACTTTGGTGGAAGGTACAAGAGAAAAAAAAAGACATTTAGGACACTCATCCTTGACATGTCACCTCTATCAGTAGACCCTAAGAATTCAAGAGAAACAAGCCAATAATGCAACAATAAAGATAGCAGTAAAAATACTGCTTGAATTTGAAGCAGCACATTGTGTTGTTATTGCGAATGAAATTGTGACTGAAAGCTACCTCAGTGCTGCCATTCTGTCCTTGTGCTCATTTATACATTTTCTCCTTTATATGCTCACATCCTTCCTCCAGCCTACCTCTAATACATAAAGCTATGGGAAAGATATACACAGTAAAATTCAGTGTGTTTAGATAGGGGATAGTCACTGACATACAAGCCAAACTCTACACAGGGCAAGAAATACTTCTGTTGGCCACTTGAATGCTTGAAAATTTTAAATTCTCAGGTTGTGAAGTAGAGTCCATACAGCTACCCATACAGCTTAATCCATAAAATTAAGAATATGTCCTCTGCCATAATCTCCCAGGCTGTGAACTGTACCCACTGTCTAACCCATATGCCTTTCACCATCCTCTCCTTGACCCTCCTTCTTTTTACTGATGCAATCTGAAAATCAAGATCATCTTTATTTCTCTCTCTCTCTCTCTCTCTCTCTCTCTCTCTCTCTCTCTCTCTCTCTCTCTCTCTCTCTCTCTCTCTCTCTCTCTCTCTCTCTCGTAGTTTCTTCCTTGGAAATTTCTTTGCTATTACTGTTACAATTTTGGGGATGTGTCCTCTGTCATGCCTCAGTATGGGAGCCCAGTTTTAAATCATTCTCAATTCAATACTGAGTAGAATACTCACTAGATTGATTCAGCTCATTCTAGAGAATTAACATTTTAAAGATTGAGCATTCCCATATGATACTCCATCATGTTGTGGGTTTTAAAGTGAATCTGTTTGTACTGGAATCATAATGACAGGGTGTAGAATGAAACTTTTAAGTTTGTTCAATGCTTTTCTATATAGTAACTAATTTAATCCTAATAACCATCTTTGGATTTGTTCTACACACTCTATACATACATCACAGCACCATTGTCAAGAATCATACAACAAGTTCCCTAATGAAGAGTGATTATTGGGTTTTTTTTTAAAGCAATACTATGCAGTGGTTCTTTGGGAAGATGTGAATCAATCTTCTGGAAGATATACTTCTTGGGAAAATACCCAAAGGATGATGCTTCATCCTACTATAGAGATATTTGCTCAACTCTGTTTGTTTTTGGTCTATCCATAAAAGTCAGAAATTGGTAACAACCTAGGTATCCCTCAACAGATAAATGGATAAAGAAAATGTGATATATTTACACAATGAAATATTCTCAACCATTTAAAAAAAATTCATAAGTAAATGGACAGAACTAAGAAGAATCATCCTGAGTGAGATCACTCAGACCCAAAAAGGCAAATACAGTATTATTCACTTATATGTAGATATTAGCAATTAAGTCAATGAAAAACAAGGTACAATCTGTAAACAGAGGTTGGGTACAGAGTAAGGAACTAAGTGTAAGTAGATAATTCTAGGAAAGGGAGGTGGGATAAATAGTTATGAATGGATGGGAAGATCACCATCCATGGATGTGGGAGGATCAAGAGGTGAGAGGGAGGAGTGGGGATGACAATGGAGGAGAACCAGCTAAAAGCAATGGCCACTGAGGGGTGGTATGGAAACATAGCACAGTAAGCATTTCCTAAGATATATACAAACATGAAAATGATCTAAATGAAACTGCCAAATAATGAGGGAGGCAGAGCCCAGCTGGGCATATCTTGTCACCAAAAAAAGCTTCCAGTACCAGGATTGGCTGCATTTCATTGAGTTGTTAAACAAAGGGGGTCCCATGGGAACCACCAAACAACCTAGGTTGTTGCCAAGACTATAGGTTGCTCTCCACAAATTGGTATCAAGACCTCATTGCTGAAGATGGCACCTATATAACTCACTGAACATATAGAAATCAGATTGATGCCTTCATCCCTACACGCTTAGCATCTCTGGTACAGGAAGGTACTCCGCATGCTATCAAAGGAGAAATGTAAAGACTGACCCAGCCACAAATCCTTTGATCTAAAATGGTGTCATGCCTGCAAGAGATGCTAATGCCATGGTGACAGAAAGCTGGTGGGAATGACTGACCAATATCTGGTTTGACTCAAGAACCACTCCACAAGATTGAACCCATACCCAACACTACTTGTTGACCAGGAACCTGAGACTAGATAGCCCAGGAACCTAGGGTAGAACCAAATTCTAGTGTTACTTTTTTAAAATAGCAATAAAATGGCCCCGAATTATACTCTGCTATAAAACTCATAGATCAGTGTTTTGCTCAACAATCATCAGAGAAGCTTCCTCCTATAGCAAATAGGAACAAATTCAGAGACTCACGATCAGAAGTCATGAAGAGGGCAAAAGACCTTGAGATACCCAGCCCTAACTAGAATGTCTCTATCAAGTCCCTCCCCTCAGGGCTAAGGAGAAAAGGCAGAGCCACAGGGGATAGAGCACATCAAGGAAACAGGGCCTCTAAATCAGCAAAGCTGACACACATATGAGCTCACAGAGACTGAGGCAGCATGCCCAGGGCCTGCATGGTTCTGCACCACATGGACGGGGTCCTAGAGCTGAAAGGAAAAGTAGACACATTGCCCATCTCTAACCCAGAAGCTATCTCCAATTCATCAGCACTTTTGCTTTGTTCTTTAATTTTATCTTATTTTTATTTTTGCTTTATTTATATGTTTCTCTTTTGTTACCATACAGGGCCCTGTTTGATGCTTCCAGTTCAACGCTTTTATGGGAGCCCTAAGTGTCAGGACAAGCGGGTCTCTGCAACTGTGTCTGTTTCCTTTTCTACTGTCTGGTTTGTTCTATTCCACCGTGTTAGCTTTTGTTTGATCTTATAATATTTTATTTTATGGTTATCTACTAGAAGCCCCTTTGTTTTTAATGAAAGACAGAAAGGGGTGTCTCTATACGGAAGGGGAGGTGAGAGGAAAAGGGAGGCGTAAACAGAGGAGAAACTGGAATCAGGATATATTACGTTATGGAAAAGAAATCTAATGATAAAAGGAAAAAGCCACAGTGTGTATACACACACATTATTTCCAAAGCTGCGAGGACAACAGGACAAGGTTCACAAAGAGAGAAGAAACCCAGGTGGGTCACTCCAACATGTGTATTGTTTTTTGTCTCATGAATTTGTGTACACTCGTATTTATGTGCCTTCATGAATTGTGTGCTGCTACACATTTGTGTGTTATCACATAGTTGGTACTTTCATACACTTGTATACACTCACACATTTGTGCACATTCACACATTTGTGTACTCTCACACAATTGGGTACTCTTGTGTGGCTGATGAGATTATGGGAAGACAAGAAAAGTGTGTGTGTGTGTGTGTGTGTGTGTGTGTGTGTGTGTGTGTGTGTGTGTGTGTGTGAGCCAAGAGGCTGAAAAGCCGAGCAAATTTCTTGCAGTTTTGCAAGAATAGAGGAACAAAATTTGGTATTCAGAAGAAAATTCCCACCTCCATCGGCGCCCCTATCTAGTTTACTTATTTCTAGAGTTATTCTGGGTTAAACACACAAATTTAAACACTCTGTGCTACAGTCCACATATGGGTAAGAGCATGTAACATTTGGCTTTCTGGGTCTGAGTTACCAGAGCTTCTCAGTTCTGTGTGGTAGAACTCAGGTTCTATGAAGGGGAAAGAAAGAATTATGAAGACTGACATTTAAGTGGGTGAGAGGTCAGAGGAAAAGACAGGACTAGGTACAGGATGAGGATAACTAGAGCTAAATACATTTGGCAAAGCCCTACAGGAACCTGTTATTTTATAACAGTGTGCGTGTGAATATGTGTGTGTGTGTGTGTGTGTGTGTGTGTGTGTGTGTGTGTGTGCATATATTATAAAAGAGTTCGATTTAAGTTGCTCTACAGAGGAGGTGATGCTCATCTCAGAAGCCATAGACTGACAAATAAGTTGAGTGCCAGCTTAGGGTTCCTGTCCTTGACTTGGGGGTTAGAAATGTCACGAAGACCAGGAAAACAGCTATTGCCACTGATCTTAGTTGTCCACCAGAGCTTGGTGATAAGGCCCTTCTACTGAAGATGCTGCACACTTTGGTCCCAGGATGTAGAGAAATCAAGTTAGTACTCGCGCCAAAATTTCCTCACCACTGGCTAGCATTCACAGTACCAGAAGATACTAAATAGGCTCCTGTGGAAAAAGTCACCAATAGTTGTGGCCAGAGGTGAACCGTGTAAGCTCCAACAACAACCAGCCTGGATGCAATAGTGGTATGACTGTCATAGGAGTGTGCTGCTTGGCCATTGTCAGCGTGACACAAACCTAGTCATATCTGAATAGAGGGGATCTTAATTGAGAAAAATGCCCCCATAATATTAGCCCTTAGGCAAGTCTATGATGTATTATCTTTATATTAATAAGGGAGGGTCCAGGTGGTGCCATATTTAGGCAGGTGGTAAGAAAACAGCTATTTGAAATAAGCTAGTGAGCAACTTTTTCCATGGTCTCTGCCTCAGCTCATATCTCCAGGTTTCTGCCTCAAGCTGTCTTCTCACCCTGTGGGAATGTGACTTGAGAGTTATAAGATGAAATAAAACCTTTCCTTTCAAATTTGTTTTGGTCATAGTGTTTTATCACTATAGTAGAATCTCTGAGAGAAGATAACCAACCACTGATTAATGCCCACCCCATGAAAGGAAATGCATTCCTGGTACTGTAAATATAGCCTAGAACCTTTGGTGTGGAAGCTCATCAATCCTAGGGGTGGGTCTACTACTATTATTTGCTAAATGGACATAGGAACAAATCTGTATCTCTGTACTCAGACTTTAGCAGAGAAGTTTCTTTGTAGAGCAGACATTGGTTAACACAGAAACACATGAATACTCCAAGACAAGGGAGGAAGTGTCCCAAATGCTCAATCACAACTCCAACAACTACATCACACATCCCTGACCCCAAGGCTCAGGGACTATCTTAAAAGAGGGAGCAAAAAGGTTGTAAGAGCCAGAGGTCATGGAGAAATAGAGAAAGAAAACATTCTGTACATGGAAGAATGATACATTCATTATCTTGAAGCAGATGTGGTTGCCTGAAAAAAATCCTATGCAAGATTGTAACAGCCATTATCCCAACATAGAGTTGGGAGGGGATCACAAGCTCCCATCCCCAGCTAAGGAGCTTTGGATAGTTGAGGGCTTCTGGAGGATGGAGAAACAATTTTCTCTATGGGTATAGTTTCTAGTATGAAGACCAAGCTCCAGTGAAAGGTGTTATACCCACTGAGTGTAAGGGAGACACAAACTGGACTCTATGAATTATTAAAGGAGAGGACACAGTTGGGAGGGGGCATGAATGGTTCTGGCATGAGTTGCGGGAAGAAAGGGAGAATGCCTGAAATACACTGTGCTTATATGAAATTCTCAAGGAGTTGGATAAAATATTGTATTTTACAAAGGGGGGAAGAACTCCACATTAAACTACATGGGCCTTTGTTTCAGACCGCAGAAAACCTTGAGGAACTGTGGGTAGGGCTCCATGCTGTGGTCAGCGGTGCAGCCTTTGCCTAGTAGGTACTAAACCCAGGGTTCATGCCCAATACCACGGAAGAGAAAACAAAAACGAAAACAAAAAAACAAAACAGTCCCCACAAAGTCTATTCACAAATTTGAACTAGCTAAATTCCTAAGTTGGTTAAGGTGAATGGCTCTGAGTGTTAGATGCAAAGTACTTGATGTCCTATAATGAACCAAATGCTATTTTGTGACAAAAAAACTAACAGAAATAGAAAAAAACAAACTCATAAACTTATCAGATATGCACTTTAAAAATATTTCTTATCATATTAGAAATTAAATGAATGGGTAGGAAAAATTATCTTAAAAATAAAAGAACTAAATGTGATTTCTAGAGGTAAGAAATGCATTAGCTGAAATTGGAACTGTAACAGGCAAGGAAAAAGAGATAAAGACATAGAGATATGATTGGTGAATGGAAAGATCAAAATATTCAGATAGAGCAAAGACAAAGGGATGGACATCCAGCATCCAGGGAGGTGGAAGGGAGGGGCATAGTGTAAGACATGGGGCATTTCTGAGGCAGGGGTAGGGGGAGAGACTGACTTTGAACACACAATGGCTGCAAAATTAAAATTAACAATTTCCATCCATTCTAGAAGGTATAAATTCAAAGAGCAGTACCCCTAAAGCAATGTCAGTAAATCTACTGAACATCAAGACAGAGAACTTTTGGGCACATGGGTCAAAAATGGGGCATTTCCATCCGTGAAATTAGTAAGGCCAAGCACTGACTGCTTAGCAGGAAAACTGGTCCAGACCACAGTAAGGAAAAGCTCATGTGAGGAAAGAAATAACTGAATCCTCATTCCCCAAAATATCATTCACAAAGACATTTTCTGACAAATAAATCCACTGTCAATGAATTACTAATTAAATGCTTCAAGTAAAGGAAGGAACAAGGAAATGCAGGAAGAAATGAAGAATCATACAAAGGGTTAAAATGTCAGTAAATCTAAGCAAACACTATTCAAAGCAACAATAGCATGTTATAGATGTAAAGTATATGGTACCCAAGTATATAATAACAATGGAAGAAGGTGTAAATAAAATTTAAAAAAATACAAGTGTTCTTGGGTCCTTCCATTATATAGACAATGTAAAACTAACAATTTATATTATACATTATTTATAAGTATATATAATATATTATATATATTTATATATAAAACTATTACATCAAGAGGAATGAATTAATCAAAAAATAATTAAATGAATTAATAAAGAAATGTGGGGATTTAATAAAAGCTCTGAAAGTTTCAGAGATATAAAAGGGACCTAACCACAGTCAGTCTAAGAGGATCAGAGAGTGGTGGATTCACACCTTTAATCCCAGCACAGGGAGTATCCTGGGAGTGGTGACCTATGCCCTTAATCCAAACTTAGTTCAAGGTCATCTTAGTTTACAGGAGTTCCAGGCTCCGACTAGAGAGTGGTGGGACCACACCTTAATTTACCAAGATAGTATTTAAGGCAGACATAGAAAGACAGAAGGGAGGAAGCTGAGAGAAGCAAAGCTGAGGAAGCTGGAAGACATCTGGGTAAGATCTGACTATGATGTTCACTCCCTCTAATATCTCTGACTTTCTCAGAGATCCATCCCCGAGTTTCATTTATTAGTGCAACAAAGAAATTAAAAAAAAAATGTTTAAAAGCTAAGGAACATTAAAAAATAGGGATAGAAAAATCATAAATTTAAATACAATTATATCTATAAATATATAAATTACTATTAAAATAAACAATAAAATGCAACTGAATAAAAGATTGAAAAGTTCTATGCTGTTCATGAAAAGGCCTACACACTGAAATATAAGAAAATTTAATGCTATCTCCGACTAGATAAAACTTCATCAGATATAAATAATACAACTTTAATACTTATATAAAACTACTCAGTTTTCAACCAAAATTGAGTATAGAAGACAAAGTGAACAGATTTCAATATTGTGTATATATTTCAATATACTAGAAAAGCATATGAGTTTTTAATTTGTATGTGCCTAATAACATAGCTTTAAAACACGTCAAACAAATAATAAAATTGAAAGAAGCAGATCAATCCAAAATCACATAGATCTTATCATGCTGTTCTTAAAGATGAGAAAACCAAACAGATGAAGTCATATTAAGTAATTTGGTATCAGGAGTATAAATAATATACAGCCTAACTATTGTAGTAAGAGGTTTCTGTCCCGGACTTTCAGGCCTAGACTCAAGGTTTAGACCTGCAGAGACACACAGATGCTTACAATAATTTTAGGCTGATGCCTAAGGCCCAGGCATATAACTTGTTAACTCTTTACCCTTAAACTAACTATCTTGTTCAACCATGGGGCTCAATACCTTTTCTCAGAGTAGCATAGTTGTCCTCTGCATCTTCTGGCTTGTCTGACAACTCTGGAGTCTCTGTGGCATTTCTGCTCTATTCTTCCTGTTCCCAGAGTTTTCTTAGTCTGCCTTTGGTCAATCAGTGCTTTTTATTAAACTAGTGGGTAAGACAATTATTTACAATGGAACAACATAATCCCCCTACAAATTATATAACAAAATGGGCCACTTGTAGAATTAAAATAAAAGTTCAGTGTATCTCAAAAGTACGGAAACATGCTTGTAAGTCCAGAACTACAGAGGCAAGCATACAGAGAGACAACCAAGGCAAAACATTCTCTATTGTAGGAGAATAGATTAGAAATCATAACAAAAGATATTTTTAAAAATCCAACTGGGGAAATTAATCAATTAGTTTTTAAAAGTCCTGTAGGGAAAAAAAATGAAAATTAGAAAAGAAAAATGCTTTGGGCTAATTGATAAGAGACTGTGTGTTACCATAAAGTTTCTTGGCCCAGGGTGGCCAGAGGTCCGGACTCACAGACCTGCAGTCCCAGACTCCTTAGCCACCCGCCACTGCTTAGTCCCCAAAAATGATTCAGACGCTTATATTAAGTTCATGCTGTTTGGCCCATGGCTCAGCACATTGCTAGCTAGCTATTTCATCTTAACTCAACCCGTTTCCATAAATCTGTCTGCCACGTGGCCAATGGCTCACTTGTGTTCTTTACAAGTGTGTTCTTTGGGCAGCTGGCTTGCTCTGTCCATGACTCTGCCCTTCCTTTCCTACCTTTTCTGATTCCCCACCTATTTTTTCTATGGTGCCTGTCATGGGCCAAAACAGCTCTTTTATTTAAAGGTTGATATTCACAGCATACAGAAAGACATTCCCACATTATCCCCCCCCCCAAAAAAAAAGTCTGCTTATTACATAATACTCAAGCTATAAAACCTGCAGAATAGAGGAAAGAATACTAAGAGTTGCAAAGGAAAAAGGCCAAGTTACCTATAAAGCCAGACCCATCGGAATAACAACAGATTACTCGATGGAAGCAATGAAAGCCAGAAGGTACTGGTTGGATGTTAAACAGACACTAAAAGACCATGGCTGCCAGCCCAGACTACTATACCCTGCAAAACTATCAATCAATAAAGATGGAGTAAACCAGATATTTCAAGACAAAAATTAGATTTAAACAATACCTATCCACAAATCCAGCTCTACAGAAAGCACTAAAGGGAAAACTCCAACCTAAGGAAACCAGGTACACCCATGAAACCACAACAATTGATAATCCTAGAGAAGAAAAACCCAAAGAAGAAAAATACACACTGTTACTATAAGGTTTTCGGGGCCCTGATCGGCCAGAGGTCCAGACCCGCCTATGTGACAGAGAGACATAATAGGAGAAAGGCTGAAAACCATGACGTAGCATCCATTCTGAGAACACTGAGAAAAACAAGTCTAAAACAAAGAAGCAAATACAGAAGAATGCCGGGAGCCAGAAAAACCTTAGCAGTGGCAATACCATTTTGGGACCAGGATCTTAAGCTTCCTTTTTCCTCGAACAATCCCTTCCCAGAAGCCAGGCAGCCTCCCCCACTGTTAACCTAGTTAGTTGAGTCCCTTCCCAGGAATTAAGTAACCTTCCTGGGGTTAAACAATAGCTAAGACTAGAGAGGTCTCCATGAGAAGACATCCTGTTGGCAGAATGGCCTGCAGCTGTGTAAATTCCTCATTTGCTTAATTTTTGACTTACCCTGCTCCCTAAAGGACTGTATGTACTACTGAGAAGAATAAAGTTTCAGAGCTTGATCAGAACACTGTCTTGCTCTCATTCTTTGTGTTACTTGTCCCTTTATTTGTCTTGTCCCTTTATAAAACCCACTCTTTAGGTCTTTGTTGTTAGACCCTGTGGGCTGAGGCAGAAGGAAACATTACGAAATACAGAACAAGTATATGATAGAAAGAACCAAAAGTGAAAGCTAGTGTCCTGAAAAACTCATAAAATTATTCAATGGCTAGAGACATGTTTCAATAACTTTATCTTAGGAATACTGGATTAACTTAGAGTGTGTCTATGCAGTTCAGAAACTTCTAATTCTATCCTCCTTCATAGATAAAAGTTCTTAATGTTATTGGAAAAAAGAGAACAGATACATACTTAAATTGACAAAAAAAAGTGTTTTGTTTATTTGGTTAATTCTCATCCTTTCACACTGTGGAAGGAACCACACTGAGCTGCTGCTTTGGGTCTACACATGTGTGTGTGTGGTGAGTGTGTGTGTGTGTGTTAGTGTGTGTGTGTTCATATGTGTGTGGGTGTGTGTGTTAGTGTGTGTGTGCACTTGTGTGTGCATGTGTATGTGTGTTTGTATATGTGTGTATGTGTGTTTATTTTCCTTCCACAAATTGTTGGATATGTTTTAAAAAGATCTTAACATTACATTACATCATGGATAACCATTATTGTGCTGTGTAGAATAATCCTCTGGTTAATCATTTGTTTAATTATTCCAACTGATAATTGACATAGAGGTGGTTACCATTTCTATTTTATTTTAAGTAGCAAAATATACACTTTATACATTAAAAGCTATTGTGGTTTTTGTAAGACTGAAACCATGTACAGATAACTGTAGCATCAAATGTGTGGGCACCTCAATGGGTAAAAATATTTTTTAAAGTCGCCATCTTCTCTTCTTCTTCAATATGAATGGTCATGACAAATGAAAATACCAGGCTGAAATTTGGACTTGGGTGTTAGGTTTCAGACCTGCTTTTAGGGGACCCACCCAGTGTCCTCATCCTTGTAAAGTCCACTTTAAGAAATCCCTTCTCCCCTCTCCTCCTCCTCTCTTTCTTTCCTTTCCTCTTTCTCTTCTTCTTCTTACTCTCTCAGCTCCTGTTCCCTTTCCCTCCCTTCCTTCTCCCTCCCCTTTAATAATAAAACTTTTACATGAAAAAAATTTAAAATGGCTGGAGAGACAAACTAAGGAAAACAGATATTATAAAGCATTGTTATATTGAAAGTGAGAAGGAAGTTATTACCAATCCTATAAAATTATTATAGTAAAAAATTAAATTATGTCAAATTAATGTTTTTAAAAAAATAGAAAATTTGTGGAGGGTCAGTGCAGGCATTACAGCAGGCAGAGGAAAAGACCTGGGTTAGATAAGAATAAAACATAGTTCAGCCTAATTTAGATAAACATTGCTGGGTCAAGACTTCCAGAGTCTGACATCGTCTCGTTTGTTTTTGCCATATTTAAGCACAGCACAATTTGGGGGGGAAGTTTTCAGATAAAAATTAAATCAATGCAGCCAAGAAGAGTTGGGAACAAATCATGAGAGAAGGAGATGGTTGAGTGAGAGGAGCAACAAAGAGGGAGAAAAAAAAAAGAAGGATATCTCCATAGAAGAAACGAATGTGGGGTTGGAAAGAGACCAGGTGCTAGGGAAACCTCTGTGAACTCACAGGATGTCCCTGGCTAGGTCTCCAACCAATAGTGGAGGGGGTGCCTAAACAGGACTTCCCCTATAATCAAATGAGTAAACACCCTAAGTGTGATCACAGAACCTACATCCAACAATGAATAAAGATGGAGGCAGAGATCCATGGCTGAGCTTCTGGTCCACCTGAGAGCAGGGGAGGAGAGTCTGTATGAACAAGGGGATAAGGATTATGAGGAAAATTCCCACAGTGATGGCTGGCTGGAGCTCTGGGGAGCTCACTGAATCAAGAACAGCCACTGGGGAACTATGGGGAAAAGGAGCTAGGCCCTCCAACGGTTAGGTAACTGTGGATTGGCATGGACAGTATGGGGAGCCTCAAGGAGTGGGATCAGACTGTGTTCCTGTGCATGGGCTGGCACCTTGGAGCCCATTTCCTGCAGAGGAAGACATAACCCAATCTTAATATTGGGATGAGGGAATCGGACATGCCTGGAGTGGATGTGCCACATTGAACTGACCCACTTGGGACTTCATACCCTTTTGGGGGAAGGGATCGTGGGATGGGGTTGGGGGGCAGCTGGAGGCTGACTTGGAGGGACTTGGGGGGGAGAGAAGGGAGGGTAGCAAGAGGATACATGGGAAAAAAGACCTTTTAAAAATTATTTTAAAAATTAACTCAATCCTGTAAGGACAACAAAGCTACAAAGTTTAAGATGTGTTTACATTGACGCTCTTCCCTCACTACATATGGCTGCTTCTGTAAGGAGGGTTCTGTTGACTTAGAAACAATGCCCGAGATAAGGTCTAGAGAGAATGACTGAGGTAAACAGAATGCCCTTGGTGTCAGGATTGGCCTGGCCCTAAGATAACACAGTAGTGTCAGGATTGGCCTGGCCCTAAGATAACACAGAAGTCACTTCAGCTGTTATAAAGCACAAATGACATCACCCACAGGGATGAGTTTTATGGCCTAGGAATAATGCTCAAGCCTTCATGGTCAAAAGTCTGGGATAAACAAACATATTTTGGAAGCTATGGGTAGAGCCTGGTTCAACAGATAGCAAAGGATTACCAGGTTGTAAATACATTTTCCTCAGCATTCTGGGAAAACAGCCAAAGATCTTCTCCCTTGGAGAAATCAGCTGTTTGTTTAACTTTTCCTGGCTTCTCCAGGGCTTATCTGTGTGCACAAGGACCTTTATGGTCCTATACAAAAAGAAAAAAAAAAGTCTGTAAGTTAAAAATTAATGCAAAATGCCAGACCGAGAGGCATACACAATAGTACTGCCAAGTGTAAATGCCCTTATTGCGAACCAAAATAAAATGAGAGATGGACTGGAGAGATCACTCCATTGGGAAAGTCATTTGCAGACAGGCCTGAAGAATTGAGTTTGATTCCAAGACTCACATGGTGTGAGAACTAACCAGCAAGATAATGTGCCTAAAACAAAATAAATAATCTTTTATGGAACTAAGGATCTTTGTTTTTATTATTTTTAATTATGGAGGGAGAAGCAGAGTATGAATATGTCAGTGCAATGCCTGTGGCAGCCAGTGACATGTGGCCTGCAAAGCTGGTGTGATAGGAGTTATGAACTGCCCAGTTTGGGTACTGGGAACTGAACCTGGGTCCTCTCCAAGAGTATTATGTGCTCTTAACCTCTGAGCCATCATTCCAGTTCCCATTTTTTTCCACTAGAAAGGCGTTTATAAACATGTTATTTAAGATCTTCTGATAATAAAGAAGGAAAACACGATTCCAAAACTGCTTTATGAAGACAGCTAAAACTAGACAAAAAAATATTCAAGAAACTAAAATACTGGTCAGTATCCCTCGTGGTAGGACAAGCAAAGGTTCTTAGCTCAGCATTAGTAGACCTCACCCAGGAAAGCTAATGCGGTGTAATGTAAGTTAGTTTAACATTTAAAAACACATTAATATAAATTGTCATATTAACAGAATAAAGGAAAAGGCTATACTATTTCCAAACAAAATTCATAAAATGCAACTGAAAAAAATTGGCATGTACCATGAGTAAAACTCTCAGCAAACTGGGGATACTTCAAACACTATGCCAAATATTTAGATATTTAAAAATGTCCTCCTGAAACAGTGATGACTGCTCTGTAGGTTGTCCTGAGGTGGGGTCCAAGCCACTTCCATATAAATTATAAACAAAAATATTAATAGCTAAGGACTGAAGGAAGGAAGGCTTTTAAACCTATAGGTGAACATTGAAAACCACCAGCAATAATCCTAAAAATTACTTATGCATTACAAAGCAACATTATTAAATTATATTTCATAAACAATGCCACTTATTACAGCATCAAAATCATAAACTCAAGACAACCACACTAGAACGTATTGACATGGGAAAAGGTAAGAGGCTCACCACTAGATGTGTCACAATTCACGGAGCTGTACATTGCAAAGGGTGAACTGTGTGGTGTGAATAAAGAGCTGCCCTGTGTAACATTGGCAGCTGACATCTGATGGAGAAGTATAAGCCTGCAGACAAGAAGGAGAGGGAATTAGGTAAACATCCCATGTCAGCGGTTTAATTCCTTTCTCATGAAATATGGGTCAAAAGTTCTGAAACTGCTTGACTTACATGTCAAACTAAATAAACAAGTAAGTAGTTAGTGGTTGACATCAGATATTTTATTATCAGAGAAGGAATGTCACTGACAAATGAGAAAGAAACCCTTAAAGACCACCATATGATTTATACATTTACACCCATAGAAAAATTAAGAGATAACTACAGAAATGTTAGCATTCGATACATACATACATATACACATCGTATCTGCTTACATATGCTTAAATGTGTGTTCATATGTGACATGTATAGATCTGTATCTCCCAGTAGCACTCACTAGTAGGCCACATAGCCTCGAAACAGAAAGCACACCCAATGCCTTGTCGGAACTCAGTTTCTAACACCATTCTTCAGTAACAGGAAGGGCTTACAGGAGAAACGACTGGTTAAGACTGGAGCAGAGAATGCATCACATGAGCAGTGCACCGGGAGCAAAAGTCTAGGTGTGTGATTGTCTCTGGAGTTAAAGTCTCCTGACTTAAATATTAAAGTCATATTGAATTGTTATCTGAAGTATAAATACGTATGAGTCCACATTGATGTAAATATATGATGATTTGATTAAATCTTTCTCACAGAATTTCAAATAATATAGAAAGCTGTATGCTACAGACAGTAGGGCTCAGTATATGCCATTGCTTTGTGAGAGTGGACAGGACTTAAGCAAGAAAAGAGAAAATGGCTTTCCAATGGAAAGGCCTGCCATATATTCCTTCAAGTTAAGGTTAGCAGCACCAGCAACTTCCTATGACTATCCCAGCTCTGCTAAAGTGTGATGAGAAAGCCACTCCAAACCCACTGTATTCTTTCCACAATGCTCTAGTCCCAGTAAAACAAAAAAATAAAAAGCAGAAAACCCCCAGGCTAGGGCTGTTCTCCAGGAGGACTGGCCAGTACTCAAGACTGCCAAAGTCATAAAGAAAACCAAAGACAGATGAGAAATTGCCACAGACCCATGGAGTCTGGGGAGAGATGACAACTAAATGTGGTGTGTGGCTGCATTCTGGCAAGAAAGGGGGCACTAATGGGAACACTGGGAAACCCAAATCAAGTCTGGAGCAGGCTAATAGTAATGTGTCACTGTCAGCCACATAGATTTGATAAATACACCATAAGCATGGGAGAAGTGACCTGTGTGGGAAACCAGAAGAGGAGGCACATGAGAACACTTGTGTGCTTATTTCTGACTCTTCTGTGAGTAAAATAAAAATAAATATATATATTGTAAATGAAAGGTTTAATAAAATTTTCCTGGGACATTTTTGTAGAAATTGATGATATAATTCAAAAATGCATATGGAAGCACAGTGGGCCAAGAACAGTAAAAATAATATTCATAAGCAGCAGAGTGTGGGGGGAGCTTAACCTACTGATAATCAAAGTTCCATACATTATTAAGAAATATGCTTATTAAGAAATTAGAATTGGAACAGAAGAGTGAAGTAAGAATACACAGTCAGGAGTAAAGCTGCATCATAGACTGTTGAACTAGATAAAGAAGAAAGTAGTGGGCAGCAGGAAAGTGGGAAAGCTGCTCTTAAGAACGAGTCCTGGCAGGTCTACACAGTAAGTTTCAGGCTGCACAGTGAAAGGAAGAGGAGGAGGAAGAAGAGGAGGAGGAAGAGAGCAGGGGGAGGAGAATGGATTCGAGGATGAAGAAGGAGAAGAAGAGGGAAGAACAGGGAGACAGATGACAGCTCAGGATATCTGTGAAAGGGAAAAGAAAGGTTTACAGGAGATAACACAGTAGTGTGCCTCGATAACCTGGGCTACATAATAATGTAGTAAACACAGACACTCAAAAACACCCATTACCAGTTAAGAAAATGGATTACAGATTTAGTACAAATCAGTAACATATATGTGTGTATATACATATATAAAATTTTTAAGACATTTACAAGAAATTCATATGACAGAATGCTAAGGCCAATAAACTTATGTGAATATTTGCTTAGCTTTTTATTGCTTATTGAATAAATAAAAGTTTAAACCAAAGTGAGATGTAATTTCACATCCAGTTGAGTAGCTAGTGTTAAGAACACTACACCAGGCATGATGAAGAAATCAAAGCCTGCCTTGGCTACATAGGAAGAAGACTCTGTCTCAAAACTGAAGAAAGACAAAGAGATGTGAAAACAGGAAAAAAAGGAAAGGAATATTGGCTACCCACTTTGCGTGGGTGCTGGTGTTGCACAGATAAATTCTTTTACCGTGTTTAGGAGAATGTAAGTTGCTAAATTTGGAAAGTTGTCTTGTACTACTACATAAGGTAACTTAGTCTGTGCCAAGTCACCTCACTCCTAGGTTTATGTCCAAAAATAAAAATAAAAATACACACACATACACACAGACACACACACACACACACACACACACACACACACACACACACACAAATCATTATTCTAGCTTTATTTGTAATAACAATATATAGGAAATAACCCAAAAGTTCATCAACCATAGGATCAATGAATGAATGATGATGCACTGACACAATGGAGAATTATCTAGTAAAAACTATGAATGAATTAGCTTGAATGTATCACATATATTTATGCTGGGAAGAATGGAAATCACACAGGCATAGGCTTGCTTATGGACAAGGGACTGAAGACTTCATTCTAGGTTGTTGTCATTGTGGTCTTGCTTAGTCTGAGTAAGAGTCACTCTTTAAATATGATTATTTTTAAAATAATGTATTTTATACTTTAAGACTTTTATATAATATATTTTATTGCAATTAATACCCTATCCCTACTCCACCCATCTCTTCCTCCATTTCAGTACCAGCCAAACTTCATTTTTATTCTCTTAGAATTATAGAAAACACACCATCATTATTACACTCCTAAGCACGAGGCCAGTGTTGGAGTATGATTGCTATACCCACTGTTATTTCATTGAAGAAAACCAAGTTTCAATCACCCAGCAATGAAATTTCAAAGAGCTTCTTAACTGGTGATAGAACTTTATGCCTACTTCCCCCTTGTCTAGGCTAGGACTTTGTCTGGCTTGAGTTTGTATAGGTCTTGTGCATACTGCCATAGTCTCACGAGTTTATATGTATAAACCTGTTGTGAGACAGAAGACAGAATGTTTAGGGACCAATATTATTGTGACTTCATCTTAAACCTTGTTTCTCTCTGTATCTGTACCTTTCAAAAATCCTGTCTGCATACAATCTCCTGAAGTCATAGAAGATATGAATATCTTCTTTGAGTATCAACAATGCTTAAGTTTTCCATTGTAAATAACATTTCCTCCTATCAGCTATCTACAAAGAATCTGGAACCGAGATGGGGCCCCCACCGCAACAACTCCTACTAGTGAAACAAGAATAAAAGGGAGAGTATGTGAGAGAGAGAGTAAGAGTCAGGTAGACAGACAGACAGAGGCAAAAATAGGAAATTCAAGAACCTGGTGTGCACCAATCAATGATTGTTTTCAGAAAATAGACTTCAAAAACGGCTACAAGATAGCTCTCTATGATTATCCTCCAGATCACACTTCTAATTAGAATTCCAGATGGAATTAACCACTATTCTGAGAATGGTTATAGATGTATATGGTCAGTCCATTAAGAACTAATCATTGTTTTAGGTTTTACAGGATCCCAAAGAGATGCCATCGCCCTTAAGTCAGCAGGAAGCAACCTTATGAAAGACTATGCCCCCTTTTCCAATAAGCTTTGTGTTCTGAGGGTTGTGGGTAATTATTATTCTGTTAGAATAGTTATAAGTTAAAATTGGGTGGAGGACAGAACTAAAATATAGCATCAAAGATCGCTTTTGAAGAAGAGAAGGGGGATAGATACGATAGATAAAGGTAGATTGTTCTACCAACCTATACACCATTCTAGCTGAATGTATGGGCTAAGTTAAAGACAATTTGCATTGGCATAGGTATTTGTATATTGATACAAACGTGAAATCATTTTATATGTTTTATTATGATAATTTGTACATTGGTACAAAGTTTAATCTGAAATTGCTTTATATAACCAAAGCAACTTCGATATAAATCTGAATCTGTAACTATTATGTAAAATTGAATCTGTAATTGCTATATTTTATATATGCTTCTATCTCTGTTTAAAATATTTGCACATCATTGTCATGTACACTATGCAATTACTACCTTCATTTAACTACACTAGATATAATGTATGATTGCACTAGTTATGATATATGCACAAGATGTTTTATATACCTCTGTTTAGATGATATATGTATATACATGTCTAAAATGCTGTGGCCACTTTGCATGGTAATATACCCCTGGCTAATGTTTGATAGTCATACTAAAAGTCATGGTTCAAAGATTATACACCCCTTATATAGGTATTCTAATTTTTAGTACAGGGTTTATTCCTTAAGATGATAAAAACTGCAGTCAACATTATTTAAGGTACCATATCCCAGTCTTCTCAGATACAGGTTAGAATATCATAGATAGACAGGAATCTTCAACCATTTCATAGACCCAGAGAATATGGCATTTAACATTTGAAATTCGGCCATGAGAGGCACGATGACTCCTGGTGTCACTGCTCCTTTCCCCAGATGGTGTTGAGCATCGAGGATACTCCATTGGAGTTTGTCCTTTTGGCAGAGAATGGTTGGTTGAGTAAGGAACTGTCCTTACCTTGATTGCTGACAGTACACACATGGTGTCCAAGCTGGATGAACAAGTTGATGGATGGAGACTGACGAAACCTGCCTGGACAGGATAAGACAGTCCCTCCAAAATTGTCCTGCTTGTGAAAAGATCTGTCAGATACCATAGGCCTGTAGCCAATATGATAGATGCTCCAATGGTGCACAAAACCAGAGGTGATTGTCCAGGTAGCTGTGTTGCTGTCCTCTCCCAAATTTTGGAAGCCACTACTTCCATGTACTTCTGACTTTCAAGTGATATATCTTCCTTCTCAGGTCTTGAAGGGGTTGAAGAATAGGTATTTAAGGTTACTAACTCATAATAATTCCTATTGTACATAGTCTTAGTTTAGAACCTTCTTAGTTAGACAAAAGGGGGAGATGTGGTGGGATTCAGGTGTCAGCCGATAAGGTCCGAAGATGCTTATCCAGAGTCCCGGGCTCCTTGAGGGGGTATGGCCAACCTGGAGGGGGTGTGGCCAACCCCATTGATAAGTGGCTTTTAGGACACGAGGAGGTCTCTTCCTGGTTCCTGGCTGTTGGAGAGACAGGATCAGAATCCATTTGTTGTGTCTGGAAAACACTGCTTCCTTGAAGCCACATCTGGCTCTTAGAATACCTTTTCCCATTCTCCTAAAAATATTTGTGAGCCTTCAGGGGAGTGGTATGATATAGATATTCCATTTAGGGCTGAGAAATCCAAGTTCTATTTATTCTTTGCATATTTACCAGTTAATTAACATCTACTGCAAGAAGCATCTGTGATAACAGTTGAGTGATTCATTGGTATAATCATATGTCATTAAGACTCACTTTATTACTATGTTCATTTAGCAGAATAATAACAGTAAAGTTTCCCCTAGGGTCCATCACAGTTTTTGGTTTTTGTTTTGGGTTTGTTTTTTTGTTTGTTTGTTTTGGGTTTTGTTTTGTTTTGTTTTTTACATCATTGCCAGCATCAGGTATGGTACTATCTCATGTAGAGGGCCTTAAAGGTAGGGCTCCATCTCATGTTAAGGGCCTTAAAATCAAAAGGTGATTGGTTGCACCTATACCATTGTGCCACTACTCCATCAGTGGACATATCTTGCAGGTAGATCATTAATTTAATGTAATACAGGTTTGTAGTTGGGTGATATTGACAATAACTTTTCACTTCCACTAACATGTATGGTGCTTTCCAGCACTATGAAAACTAGTAGGGGTGAAGCTTCCAGATAAGTACCAGTTAGCTTTCTTTATCATCTATGACTTAAGTATGTGGTACCGTCAGCAAAATGGTCTTACCATCAAAATGTGAAGAGTGACTAATAGTATTGGCAACAGCCTGTTTTATTTGAAATGTTTATGGGACACCATTGGCCAACAACTCAAGATGTGACCCATTTTTGGCACTAGGGGGCTCGTTTAGTAACATATGATATTGTGTCCTCTGCTACATTGTATCTCCATTTAAACTCCTTTTGTACATGTGCATATTTTAGAAGGATTCTACACTAGTCTGTTTCTATATGGCCTTTCAGAAAGCCTTTAGTGTTGGTTATCCCTCCACAGATTTTCTTCCTCTACCCTGTACTCCAATTCCCAAACCCATTTAACCATTGTATACTATGTATTTTTGGTTTTGTATTTGCCCATATGTATTTTTATGTAGTTTGTTTATTAGTTCTTTTGAATTTCATACATGCATATTCACCAGCTGATCCTCCCCTAAGCCACTCCTATATCCACTCCCCCCCCCACTTGATGTGGGATGTCTTTCTCTATGCTGTGAATGTACTTTGTTGCCATTGGTTAATAAAAGTACTGGTATTGGCCTATGGCAAGGTGACTTAGATGCAGGTGGGAAATCCAAGTATAGATTAAAAAAGGAAGAAGGGTCAAGTCAAAGAGATGCTGCAGTGGCTTCCCAGAAAGCAAGATATAATGGAGCACAAGTAAAGCCATGGTACCACATGGCAATATATAAAAATTAAAAATTAATAAAAAATTGGTAGAGTTAAGTTGTAAGAGCTAGTGGTAATGAGCCTGAGCCACAGGCCAAACAGTTTGTAATTAATATTCACCTCAGAGTAATTATTTTCTAAGCAGCTGCAGAACCACAGGTGGGAGAGCTTTGTTTGGACCACAGGCCTGGACAGGTCAGACTTCTGGATATACCCACTGCCCTCAACTTTATGTACTATTTAATAACCCACAAAATCCAATTTGTATTGCTCATGTATTCATGGGTGTAGGCCCATCCACAGGAGTTTTGCCCACAAACTACACCCTTAAAGAAACCTGATTCCCCCTTCCTCCAAAGCCACCAGTTACCAGTAGCTCATCAGTTATGGATGGGATCTCGAGAAGCCGAGCACTTGGAAGGCTCTCCCTCCTCCATGCTGAACTGTTGTCTTGAGCTCATATTGGCCTTGTAAAGGCATCTGCAGCTGCTGGTAGTTCATGAGTGCAGCAAGCCTGACATACGCAGAAGACACTATTTCACTCTGATCATCCATGATCTCTGCTTCTTACAATATTTCCACATCCTCTTCCAAGATATATTTTTAGCCTTTGGGGTGGTAAATATAATACAGATGTCCTATGTGTGGCAGAGCAGTGCAGACACTGTTCTTTGACAAGTTGTGAGTTTCTGGATTATAACCACCGTCTACTGTACAAAGAAACCTTCGTAATGAGTTCTAAGAGTTGCTGTACTATATGGGTATGGGAATATGAATTTAGAAAGGAGTTTAATGCTATTATCTGTTTAGCAAAATAATAGTAGACTCACCTTAGAGGACCTATGAGCTTCCCCCTCACGGCGTAAGTGCTTCCTCTTGTCATGTTGGTTCTTGTTATAGCTCGTGTGTTTAACAGCTGGATAAGACTCTTGAAGACTTTCTCCCCATCTGCCTACATAGCACCTTATGGTAATAAGCCTAGGCATCAAGAAGGAAGCATCTTGGTTAGTACTAACTTAATTTATCCATGCCCTGTGACTAAAGTATATATAAGGCCTTCAACAAAAGGGTCTTACCATTGAGTTCTGTTAGACAAGTAAGAGGAATGGTAATTGCTTGCATTTTTTAGGGGTCTCTGGGATACCCCTGGCCAACAATTCCTGGGGAGGATTCCATAGCTGGTACTGGGTTTTTTATTTGGTAACCTTGGGTTTCTAGAGAAAACATTATCCCTTGTGAAAAAAATTCAATTAAACTCTTTTATATGGTGTATGTGTGTTTCCATATGGCTTTTCTAAGCATCATTATGATAATTATCCTTGATCCTACATCCAAATTTACTACACCCTTCAATCCCTTTAACCACTTAAAACTACCTCCCCAATATTTCCCCTTTCCCCTGAGCATCACGTGTGTTCTACTATCCACTTTAAGTTCTTTCTTCCTCTTTCCTGCCAATGGCTCTTTCCTAGTTTTCTGGTGTGTCTACAGGTATCTCCACAATCAAAACAAAAAAATAAAAACCCAACAATATGATATTATTACATCCATATTAAAAGTAATTTTGAGTGGTAAATATACCTATATATGTCTTCAACATCTAAAGATCATATAGAAGGAAAATTAAGCAAGTGTTGTACTTTTCTAACTCAATCAGTGGCATCAAACAATGCACTATGATATTAAAGCTCTGCACTTAGCATCAAGAGAATCAGAAAGAGACTCTCTGTTGCTTGCCCACCCACCATGAAACAACCCCATCTAGGTGTTACTTCCTGGCTTCCAGACAAATTAACCTTTTAGAGAAATATTCATTTCACATTTCAATACTACCCCACAAAAGAAAAATCTCAAGACTAATAATAATAGCCACTCTCTAATCTCCTACAGAAAAAGGATGTCACTGGATGATAGATAAATGGTGGTGGTATTTTATAGTCATTTATAGCAGTAGGTATTTCATGGCTTGGAGGTTTGAATAGGAAGGAAAAAAAGACAGCGGAGCACTTGGCCCCCAGCATGTATCCTTGTGGACAATTAACTATGGAGAGGAAAATCTAAAGCACATTGACTCCCAGTGCCACAGCAGGACAGCAGGACTTGTGACTTTCTCAGTCCTGAAACCCATGATATTTGTACTGTATCATGGTAGGTACAGATTGCTTCCAAATAGCAAGGTTCAGGGTGTCTTTTTACGAGAGCTGAGATTGCTACCTGGTTTTGAAAATTACACATTATCTTGGACAAACAGCCTCCTTCTTCCTTAAAACCACACAGTTTTCTAAATTTGTCTGTGGGTGAGGACATATATTTATGTGGAAAGATACACGATGAAGCATTCATTTACCCAGTTCTAGCCTGATCCAGTAGAGTCAAGTGGTAGACTTGGTGGTTTGGAAATTTGTGCAACCCAGATTCCAGGTGACCTTTCTCTAATTCAACAACTCACAAATAGAAAACAACCAAACGGTCACCATTTTCTTGGTGTCAAAGGTCTCTGCTTCCAGCGAGAGCATCATCTGACTGAGAATATAACTTACGTGAGTGGGACATGTTTGCTATTCCTCAGTTCTCATTTTATCTCCCCCTGAATCCCAACAGCTGGAAAAGAACAGCAAGGTAAACTATGAAGAGCATCATCACCAGAGAGAATTTTGTTCCTGCTCTCTAGGACTTCATGTTCTAATTCCTCACTGTCAAATCACATGCCTCACCTCACCTTCATACATGAACTTAAGTTACAGAAGCCTCTTGAATGGGAACCTGAAACTCCCTAGGTCCAAATAATGTCCCTTCCTGAGGCCTACATCCATCTAAACATTGCCTTTCAATACATGGGATTCACCGGTTCATCATTGTTCCTCTGTTACAATAAGGGTTCTTGTCCCATCTGGCCAGAGGTCCAGACACATAGACCTGCCCTCCTAGGCGCTTAGCCGCCTGTTGCTGCTTAGACCCCCCAAAATGACTTAGACACTTTCATGCTGTTTGGCCTATGGCTCAGGCACATTGCTAGCTAGCTCCTTCATCTTAACTCATTTCCATTAATCTGTCTGCCATGTAGCCCATGGCTCACCTGTGCTCCTTACATGTTTCTTCTTCGGGCGTCTGGCTCAATCTGGCTTTGATTTCACCCTCTTTCCTGTACCTATGCTTCAATTCCTTTGCCTACCTCTACAGTGTCTGCCATAGCCAAAACAGTCCTTTATTCGCAACATATAGAAAGACATTCCCACATCACCTCCCTGTTTCTGTCTAATCAAAAAGGAAGGTTTCAATTTTAAGAAAGCAAAATTACATATAACAAAATAGTCATCAAGGAAGAATTATAGTTTCAATATCTAGTCTATTTGTATTTAGCAAAACTAAAGAAAATATACTATCATCTACCTTATCCTTGTGAATCTAAAGTTTCATAGCCAATATACCTTTTAAAATAACTAAGAAAAACTATATCTATAACTGTCTAATCTTCAACTACATCAAAGACCACAGAAGGATATAATATTACACAATAAACAGGAAGTGCAAGCAATTTCCAAAATCTAGAAATGACAGAGATGATACCTATCTGCCTGGGCAGTCACCCAAAGTTCCTTTATAAAGTTGGGGCATCCATCTTCAGCCTACAGGCCCAGAGTCTATTTTCATTTCACTGAAGCAGGAAATCTGATGAACTGCTCTACCCATTCTGGTATAGTTCATCAGTCACTTCTCCTTGTGTCCTGAAGAATGTCTGACAGTTTTCTCTGCAAAGCAGGAACCTGAATGACCATCTTGGCTTGTTCTGCAAAAGTTCAGAGATCACCTTCTTATGGAATCTGCATGTCCAGTTTAAACAGCATACTGTCAAGCAATCAATATAAGAAAAGGTTCTTGTCCAGTGGCTAACCATTGCCACAAAGAAAGTAAACTCCATATGGAGTTTCTTCGATGCCCATATTTCTCTTGAAGTAGATTGATGCTGCTAGGAGCAGATCTGTCTCACTATCCAGAAAAGTCTAAGTTCTTAAAATATTTTAAATGCCATATTCTATAGGTCTTAGAAGTGTGTGAAAATTACCTACCTAATTGAAATGTATCTTTGTATACCTAAAAATCTAACTAATGTGACTATAAGTTTGGTTATCATGGGTGACTATTAGTCTACATTTCTTAATTATATATTACAATTTTACATGAGTTACATAAGCATCATACCTTAAACAAGAGTAGAAAAATACATACAGTAAAACAAACTTGACCTCAACTTTGTATCAATAAACCAAAATCCATACCAACGTAAGGTATCTGGAGATTAACAGCTGATTTTCTGATCAAAGTAAATTCAATAATCTTAGTTTAAAAAAAAAAAACCACTCATATACTATATTCCCCTTTTCTTCTTAGAAAAAGATTAAATATGACCATTAACCATTTATAATGAAAACAAACATTTATAAACAATATTTTGGGAATTTGGATGTAGTTTTCCATTACTACTTCCTGCTGATTAAGAGACATTGGCAATCTCATGGGTTCTTGACACTGGATCATCTTAGCCTGCATCCCTGAAGCTGATGTGACCATCTTTTCCAATCAGAGAATTTTCAGGTGGTCTTGCTTGATAAAACCATATTTGCCTGGAAGCAATCCACAGGTTCTCATCTTCTGTGGAAACAAAAGCACAATCTCTCTTCCAAAACAATATATCCTTTAGACACAAATTTCAAAGTCAAGATACCTTTAAAATATATATTCTTGTTTTTTTAGCAGCCTTTGCAATCGATTGTCTTTCTGCAGTTAGCTCATTAAGTCAAGAAATTAAAAGAAAACACAATAATTACCATAATCTAGATTCTCTGTGTATTTTCTATCTTTATGAAGCTTTTTATATTTTTATTACTCTATTTCTCTTTTTAAAGGCTTTCTCTACCTTTTTTCTTTTCACTTATGTACATTTTACACACATTGTAACCTGTTTACGGATTTGTTTTCCCATCTGAATCTGTTTTACTGTGAATCTTTAATCATTTTCCAACCAGAAGAGCTTTTAAAATACTAGCACTCTCTTAAAGAGCAGCATAGGTTTTGCAGATAAAGCTGAATCAGTAATCTCTCTTAAAGGGGCCATGTCTCTGTTCACCACCAGCAAACAGAGTAAACCCAAGAAATACTGCTACTAAGAAACCATCTTTGACTTTATTTCCTTTTTGTTCAAAATAAACAGAAACCTTAAATCAATCACATGTTACTAAGACTTCTGTGAGACTTTGGGAACTGGCTTTGTTCTAGCTTATGTTCCCTGCTGCCAGTCCACCACCATTTTGAATGTGGCCTGGATACCACGCTATCTCTGTAGAGTGACCCACTTCAGATACACAATTTAAAAGCTGCTTTTGGCTATGTTTATGCTCTAGAACCCTTTTTTAAGCTTTCTCAGGCTTTATGTGTTCAGCCCACAATGGGACACCATCTGTTACAATGAGGTTTTTTGCCCTGTCCAGCCAGAGGTCCAGACCATAGACATGTAGCCCCAAACTGCTTAGCCACCTGCTGCTGTTTAGGCCCCCAAAATGACTGAGACACTTTTATTAACCTCATCCTGTTTCACCTATGGCTCAGGAACATCACTAGCTAGCTCCTTTATCTTAAATCAACCCATTTCCATTAATCTGTCTGCCCTGTTGTCCATGACTCACCTGTCTTCCTTACATGTCTCTTCTTCAAGCATCTGGCTTGATCAGTCTGTGACTGTGCCTTCTTCCTCTACCTATGCTCTGATTCCTCCATCTACCTCTACAGTGTCTGCCATGATCAAAACAGTCCTTTATTCACAACATATAGAAAGACATTCCCACATTCCTCACTAGCTACAATCACCATTTTCTTTCTTTCCTGTCCAAATATTTTGCAGAGTCCATATTTCCTTCTTTTACTTTAAGCTAATTTGAGTCAATTGATTCTCAATGTCTACATCCGTTTTCTTTCTGTTGCTGTGATGAAACACTGACCCAATGCAGCTTTTGGCATCTGTATATTAAGCAAGGTGCTCTGAAAAAAGCCCTTAATTACAACAGTTTGGATCCATCTGGATTACACAGATAAACATGTTATTAATATAATATGACTGGGCCAAGATGATGGTATAGTTTGCAAACTTAAAGGTTGGGAGTTGTGGTGATTAGATTTGTTTTGTTTCTTAGTCAACTTGACAAACTAGGGCCACTGGAATATAGAATCTCAATAATGGAGTTGCCTCCATCAGATTGGCATGTAGGCCAGCCTGCAGGGCAGTTTCTTGATTGACAATTGATATGAGAGGGTCCAGCCCACTCTGGGTGGTGCCATCTGGGCAGGGATGTATTATATTGCTATAGTGTTCTATTACATTGTTAGTGTTTGAATCTCATACTACATGTAGTTTATAAACTATATTTTATTATGATTACAGGTATGAGGGGAAAGCAGCCTCTATGGGTGTGATGGTCTGAATGAAACTGTTGCCTGTAGCCTCATTTATTTAAATACTTGACCCTCAGTTGGTGGCAGTAGTTAGGAGGTCTAGGAAGTATAGCCTTGCTGGAGTAAACATGTCACTGGGATAGGACAAGAGTTTAAAGACCCTAGTACTTCCTGTTTTCTCATTCTTCTTCCTGTTCACATGACAAGGCATGAGCTCTCAAGTTGACTGCCCCAGTGCCAGGCATGCCTACCTTCCATATCTCATCATAAAGGTGACAGACTCTTTTCCCTGTAGAACTGTAAATCCAAATAATTCCTTCTATAAGTTGTGTTGGTCATGGTGTTCCATCACACAAGAGAAAAATAGCAAATACAGTAGGGACTAACATAATCTGAGGTTTCGGTAATAGCCATTTCATTATCTGGTTGCTTTCACTTGAGAATGTGCATTCCAAATGTTGCTGTACATTTGGAGAATCACTATATCCCATGATAGTTGCTGCAATTCAGACACCCCACTCTGCTACTAACTGTTATGTAGACTGCATGCTAAGTTTTCTACAAACTTTCTGTGGTTGACACTCTAACCCATTCACTTTCTTTACAGTCTGTGAAAACTCACCCCATCTCCTCGTAATTCATATGTGCCCACTAACTAAAATTAATTGATGTTTCCTGATTCTTCTCCTGGCATGGACTTCTGATGAGGTAAGTTTTGGTTCATCTCCAAAACCATGTTCTTAGATCATTTTCTAACCTCTCGGTAAACAGAAGAATAGTCAATGGCATCATAGTTTCAGCACAGATCTTACTAATTGATTAAACAAGTGTTAAACCAGAAAAAAAAAATCTATAATATCACTTCCGTATAGTTTTACAAAGAACAGGCTTTATGTGGCATACCTAAATTCACCATAGATGGCCCAGGACTATGACTCTCTCTGGTTAGAAGGTGAACTCCTCAGGACAACTAATCTCTGTGGAACTAAGATTCTGGTACAGATTTAAACAGAGCTTTGTGATGCTTCCTAACTATACCAAAACCCTCACAATAGAGGATATCTCAAAATTTCCTCCATGGGTGAAAAGTGTATGATTATTCTTAGGATAATTCTAACGCTTTAGTGGAGAGAATGCTGGTTGGACCAGAGGGCATAGTCTCTCACTCTGTCAGATTAAATCTAAACTCTTAACCCTAGAATTTGTGGGTTCCTTCATTTAATGCTTGTAGTGGTTCCAACTCTAGCAGGGAATATTCTGAGTTGCTTTCAGACACCACAATAGAGAAATCCTTGTTCTAGACCACATATCTGATTTCTCTAAGGACATCTTTTTAGGTGTAAGGCAGCATAAGGTCCAACCTAACTTGTTGCTAGGTTGTACAGCTGAGTTTTAGTGATGACACCATGTAGTCTCCATATCCCTCTCACTGATAGGATGCTTGACTAGTATGTGCAAGGCTGATCCCCAGCACTGTCCAGAAGGAAAACAACCCAACCAGATGCAAATATAGTGAAAATAATGTAGTCATGTCAACATGAAATCAGATTGAAGTCCTGAAGCTTTACTCATTTAGGTTGGTCCAAGTCAGTCTCTCTGCTTCAGCCCCTTCATGGGATTTTCCATTCCTGTTTTTATATTGTTTTCAAACAACAATATCTCTTCTATGGCATCTCCTTATCACCTTCCTTTACTGAGTCCTGGTATGAATTACATTAAGATATAGCAAGCCCACAAATTTTAAGCAAAACTAACAAGACGGAATTTTTAAAACTATACATGAAGTTTCCTCATTTTGTTACTAAGAATGTGTAACTACTGTTTCAGTCTCGATGTTAAGGTATTAGAATAGTTTAACATATGGTAATGTATAATGATAAATATAAGTTCCTAAGAATGGGATTTGTAACTTTGAAAGCAGTAGAGAAAACAGCACAGTAGAGAAAGCAGGAGAGAGACTGTGACATGTGGTGACAGAATGAAGAGGCAGAAGGGAAGGTGACAACTGCTGAACCGGTTCCAACCAGTTCATCACTGAACTGGTAGTTGGAAGGAAATGAGTTAATCTCCAAATCTCTCTTCCCTTCTTTTTCCCTTCCCTTATTTCCTCTCCTCTTTCCCTCTCTCTTTATCTCTCTCTCTGACAAGAAGCAAACATACCCAAATTTCATGCTGTTCATAAGAGGCATGCAAGTTTTAAATAACATAAAAATGTTAAAGGAAAGTAAAAGACGTGCTCACATTAACATTACATGAGCAGAATTCAAGCCAAAGGTGATAAATGAATAAAAGACAGTTCTTTTATCTCAATGGAAGGTGTAATTTAAAACAAAGATAATATAGAACTAAATACTGATGTGACAGATACTCAGATATAAAAGGAGTAATAAGAATCTAACAAATCACTTTTCTGAATGCAATGACAAGTGGGTTTATTTTTGACAAGTTCAATAAGAACAAGCAATATAAAGTATAGATGTTTGTGTAACATGAGAGTCTTAACTGCTTGGACACTCTGCAAAACAAAATTCTTTCTCCTCAAATGTGGAAATCTTACCAAAACACACACACACACACACACACACACACACACACACACACACACACACACACACACACACACACACACACAAAATGATACAAAGAAAGCTTCAGGAATCCCAATAAGTGACATAAAATTGGCCTCATCATATGATTTTTGTAAAAGAAACTTTTAAGCTTTGTAAATTGCAATTAGTAACTACCATTTAGCCATTTAAGCAGATTTGTAAATAATGAGCTAAATATTGAAATCACTAACGTAAACTCAGATGAACAATGGAGTTACTGACCAAAATGAGTTAGGGATCTGAATGGGAAAAGTTGTCGACAGACTCATTTATATGAATAGTTGACCATCTGATGGCACCATTTTGAGAAGGTGTGAAACCCATAGGACATGGGCCTACCAACATTAAGACTTTATAGCTGAGGCTTGTAGGTAATAGCCCAATCCTAGCTTCAAGTCTCTGACTCCTAATTGACTAGAGGGCAAGCCATCTCACACTTCCATCACCAAATGGAGAGGCTTCCTTGCATTTGACAGTCAGGAAGCAGAGAGGAAACAGGAAGCAGGGCCAGGATACAAAACCTCAGGGCAGTTCCCAGTGGCCCACTTCGTTTAGTGTGACTCTATCTCCTAAAGGTTCTGCAACTTTCCAAACAGCACCTCCAGCTGGAAAATCAAGCGTTTAGACATATAAGCCTGTGGAAGACATTTTACATTCAAACTACAATGTTCTTCTGAGCCACAGGTTCATGGCCATTTCACAATCCAAAACACATTCATCCAGCTTCAAAAGTCTTCATAGTCTATAAAAGTCCTAAGACTATTTGAAATTCCAAATTCTCTTCTGAGAATGAGACTCTTAATTGGAACCGCCGAGAGAGAGAGAGAGAGAGAGAGAGAGAGAGAGAGAGAGAGAACTTAAATGGCACACAGTGAAAATTTCAATACAAAAATGGACAGATGTAGGCATAGAAAAGGTCAAGCTGGATCCAATTAGGGAAAATGCTACATCCTCTAACTCTATGCCAAGCTTCTGGAACTCTTCATGGAATTATCTGGCCTCCAAAGGGCATGTGGCCTTGTCTCTCCATCCCTGCCTCTGCAACACCAACAGTTTCTTGTTTGGTCCTGGCTCCATTTCATAGCACAGCCTTCCTTGGTAGATGATCCAGGGTCCTGTCAACTGAAACATTGTGCAGCCTCCACTAAAACTTAGGCTTCATCTTCACGACATCATGCAATGATCTCTTGGGGCTTCCTGTAAGGGACTCTAACCCTGCCCCACATGGTCTGTTCCCTGAGGTTTTCTGAAAATGAGAACACACACACACTCCTTATATTTTCATGCCTAAGAGCCCAGTACCATATTGGACACTGCTGATATGTTATGCTGCCAACTCAAAATGTATCCTGCTCCCCTTAGACCACATGAATCAGAGTCCCTCCTGACCCTGGGGAGAGCGGGGGTCCTCTGCAGCGGTGTCCCCAGTTTCAGCCTTCTCCATTCAAACCAAATAGCCTTTTCACAAGATGGACTCATCAGTGAATGATATGTTTCTCTCAGGACATCTTTCCTGTTATCCCAGAGCAGAACACCAAGTTCCTCTTTAACAGCGTGGATCTCTTTAGGAAAGCCATCTACTTTGGGGCCTTTTTTGTTGGTGGCTTTAGGATCCCATTCCTGTTCTCACCAGACTACAGTTTTTATTTGTTCTTGCTCTACTTTGTGACCTGACTCCCTAGGGACCCGGGTGACCTCACTCCCCGGGGACCCGGGTGACCTCACTCTCTGGAGACCCGGGTGACCTCACTCTCTGGGAACCCCCGGTGACCTCACTCCCTGGGGACCCCGGTGACCTCACTCCCTGGAGACCCGGGTGACCTCACTCCCTGGAGACCCGGGTGACTTCACTCTCTGGAGACCCAGGTGACCTCACTCCCTGGAGACCCCGGTGACCTCACTCCCTGGAGACCCCGGTGACCTCACTCCCTGGAGACCCCGGTGACCTCACTCCCTGGAGACCCCGGTGACCTCACTCCCTGGGGACCTGGGTGACTTCACTCCCTGGAGACTTGGGTGACCTCACTCCCTGGAGACTTGGGTGACTTCACTCCCTGGAGACCCGGGTGACCTCACTCCCTGGAGACTTGGGTGACCTCACTCCCTGGGGACCTGGGTGACTTCACTCCCTGGAGACCCGGGTGACCTCACTCCCTGGAGACCCGGGTGACCTCACTCCCTAGGGACCCGGGTGACCTCACTCCCTGGGGACCCGGATGACCTCACTCCCTGAGGACCCGGGTGACTTCACTCCCTGGGGACCCGGGTGACCTCACTCCCTGGAGACTTGGGTGACAGAAGTGCGCAATAGCTATTATGCAAGTTGAATGCTCTCCTGACTTGAAGTTTCCTCTGCCAAACAAATCGGCACATTGATTTTAAATTCAACTTCATGGTCATTCTCAGGATAAGGCAGAAGGCAGCTAGAGCCTTTTCTGGACTACAAACTGAGCCTCCTCAAGGTCAGGCCTCAGCAGAGTTCTCATTCCTGTCTGAAACTTCATGGGCTAGACCCCCACATTTTTCTCAGTCTTCTAGTCTTCCACACTCCCATCAGAATGGCCTGACAAGCTCTGCTTTGTTGAAAGGATGGATCTGATCACAGAGATAGCTTGGAGTAGATCCATAAAGCCTGTTTCGGAGCTTCTTAATCCCACAGCTGAACAACTTTCAAAGATATGAGAAGCGAGTGCCCTGGTTTATCAGGTCAGTGACATCATTTCTAACACTATCCTTTCGTTTGTTTTAATTATTTTTCTTCTTGTTATGACAGAAAACCCTGCCCAAAAGTAACTTGGGGGGGGGGCGGCTTTTTTGACTTACATTTCAAGAGGGCACATGCCCCTCACAATGTGGAAAAGATGGCAGCAGGGAGGGATATAGGAGCAAGAGGCCAACTGGTCACATTACATGCACAGCCAAAAAGCAGAGCGTGAACAGGAAGCAAAGCAGAGAAACAGAGCCTCACAGCCACGCCCAGGCCCTACCTTCTCCAGCAAGGCTCCACTGTCTAAAGGTCCTACAACCTTCCAACTGTATCACCAGCTGAGACCAAGGGGTCAGACCCATGAGCCTACCGGAAGACATGTCATAAACCACAGTAGTAGCTAATACAAAGTTATGTACAACGCTTCCTTCAAAGGAAAATTGAGTACTCTGTCAATAAGTAAAAATGAATACAAGTGTTTGATCTGAAAGCTAAAAGAACATTAGGTTAGGAACCTAACCATCTATTCCTTGCATTGGCAAATGTCAAACTGAGTTAAAATTTCTATTATTGACAAGTATTTGCGAGGAGAAAGTGATCACACAAATGGGTACAGCCCTGCTGCACTACAATTGGCCAATAAGTCTTTATTTGCACATTTATTCTAATGATGGATTTGGTCAGAGATGGAACTTGGAATGTAAACCATAAAGCCTGTTAAACAGTTAAATTTTTAACCAGAAGAAAAGAGCTAATATCAAGAACAAAAGAGTGGGGCAACAGTGTTAAATGATTCAGGGGCCTGTTATTATAGTTATTATGTACCATGGTTACAGTGACATTTCTCCTGGAGCCAGGGCTGCAGAGGAAATTTTGTCATCTATATCCATAAGATTTTCAGCCTTCCTCATGCCCCTTACACATCCTGTACATGCATACCTGTACACTTGACTTCAGTCTCTTTGATAATGATAGAAACAAAGGATAAAACATTCTTCAATACGCTTTCTCATCTTAATACAAGGCTTGTCTTAGCAGAGAGGTCTCCAAACCCATAAGTACAAGTCATTGAGTGTAGTTCTTTACACATCAGTAAACATGAGGAAACACTGATGGAGTCAGCCCTTTAGGCTCCTTTCTGGGAATAGCTATGATGCTAATGAGCTATTGCGTTGGGCTTTTGTTTCAGTGACAAGAGTCTATGCAAAACAGCTTGAGGGAGGAAAGGTTTCTGCCTCAGTCTCCTCCGAGGTTCAGGCCATCGTGGCAAAGCAAACTCGTGGGAGAAGAGGTGCTCACACCATGAAGGTCAGAAAGGAGACAGAAAAGGCCTGGCTCCCAGGCGTTTTTCTCTTATTTCAACCAGTCCTGCTCATATCCCCTATTACTCAATGCTGTCTAGAGCTGCCTTCAGGGTCCTACACAGGGATATCAGTTACTAATTTCCCAGACATTTATCCAGTTCAATCACACTGGTGATCAAGATTAATCATCATAGCCACTGGCAACACTGTTAACTAGAAGATCACAAGGCCTTTATTTCCGCTTTATTTATGTCTTTGTCCCTAGAATCGCAGCACCTCCGCACACAAGTTCATTCTTCTTATTTTCAGTCTCATTTTCTAGAAGGTCACTGATTGATTGTTGACTCGCACTGTTATAGCACATTTATTTCTAAGGGTATTTTCTTTATCAATGACCAAAGTTACTACTGACATGTTTTCAGGGGGAAAAAAAAAGGTAGAATTTTCGTAGATACATTAATATCCAAACATAAAAATATATTCTAGTATTGTCCAGCCTGAAAAAATATCATACCAGCTGCATGCAATTACTGGAAATCTATGAAGTACTCTAATTCCACAGCATAAGTTATATCAATAGATAGATGGATGGTAGGTGATTAGCAGATAATGATCAAAATAAGCAGATACACGCATACATACATATGTATATGCATAGGCACATGCATAGATCATTGACAGGTGATAGCTAGATGATAGATTAATAGATCATTGACAAATGGTAGCTAGCAATAGAACAATCTTATATAAGACAGTAAATTTGATTCAGTATTTGTGTTCTTTGCTCACATTCTCTACTATGCTTGCTTATCCTCCTGGAGTAAAGATGTGATTCCATAATTACAAAACTATTCAATGAGCTTTCAAATAGTACGAGAGGTGTTTGGGACTGTTCATGGGTTAATTTTTCTCCCTGAGGATATAGGCAGATGCCTGAAAGGCTCCATTGTACTGACATATCCATGTTTCTATCCGGCAAATTCCTTGTCTCTAGTAGCACATCATCTTCATCCTGCATCTCCATTGGTTTGAGCAGTGTGGTTCTTAGCTGTCTTGAGCCATCTTTGGTTTTCTGTAACCATCTAATGTGTAAAGATAACTGGGGGCGGGGGTGCATGTTTCCACCAGTGATTCTGCTTCCTAATTTCTACTTGCTGCTTGGATTATCAGGCCCTCTTGTCAAAACCAGAATGGAAAGAAACCAGTTGCTTGTACCCTGCTCCCTGGCTGGCTCTCACTTTCTCGAGGAAAGCATCATAGATCTGGACTGGTTGGGAGAAGTCTCATGATCTGTGACTGAGAGTATTATCCTAACTACTGATGACTATGGCTCACACCTGTGAAGCTGACACTTGAGAGGCTAAAGATAAAACAGTAGTTCTCAGCCTCTGGATTTTAACCCCTGGGGTTGACAGACTTTTCACATGGTTGTATCTCAGATATCCTGAATATTCAGATATTTATATTATGATTCATAAGAGCAAAATTACAGTTATGAAATAGCAAGGGAATATTTTATGGTTGGGAGTTGCCATAACATGAACTATATTAAAGGGTCGAAGCATTAAGAAGGTTGAGAACTACAGGGTTGGAGGCTCACCACAGGCTTAAGGCCCATCTAGGCTTCATGTGAAACCTATTCTCAAAGAAACAAACTTCTCCTTATTAGTAAATGGTTTGGTTGTTTTAGGAGAGATACAATAAAGATTATTCATGGGTTTGCTTTCATCCACTTGCAGTGATGTTTCAAGAGGGAGACAGAAAACTCCACAAATTGAAAACAAGAAAGAAAAAAAAAAAGAGCTATTGCCTTGATCAAAGTTTTCTTTTCTCTCTCTAAATCATCTGATTAAAAAAAAATCATAAATCCTTTTTGAAAGAAGCAGAATAGAAAATAATAATGAAAAGAAAATGTAAAGGGTTGGGGTGAGTATAGAAGATGAACTGGATGATTCCACCAGCCTGCCTGCAACCAAGACTTCTGTTCAAGCTTCTTAGACGTAAATATGGCTGTAAAAGTAGCTTTGCAGGTCATGAAGGTGGAACCACACAGATAGAGAAAAGGGTGTTGCTATGTAAGAAGAATTGAGTCATTTGGGGAGACATTGCTCCCACATGCTCTGTAGGGCTCCCTAAGTTATTGCCTGTGTCCACAACCAGATTTGGCCACTTCTGGATAACTGTTCCTTCTCTCTATGTTTCTTCAAAAGTCACTATCTGCCTCCTGAATCCAAGCCAAAAAAAAAAAAAAAAATTAAAAAGGAGATTCCTGAGATATGCCTCATGTTCTTAAAGACGTAAAGTCAATTTTCCACAGTGGGAATTCCTAGTCATTGAAACCTACTTGATATCGAAGAGCCTTTTCAACAAGGGACAGATTGAAAAACAATTTGTAATTCTGTTCTGTTTTCTCTTTTTTTTTCTGTCTCCCAAGAAATTAAACCACTGCCAATCTGAAGGAAACAGCAATGTGGGCTCTAAATCTTTAGACCAATACTTAGGAATTTTGCTCATTCAAGCTTTCATAAAAAGAAATGGAAGCCAAGCCTCACATCACAAGCAAGCCCTTCATGGTCCCACCTCTGTCTTTAAATCAGCCATAACTAGTGCTTAGGTAAGTACCTAAATACTGAAGTTTCAAACAATGGGTCTTCTTAATTTCCAGTGTGTGTGTTCTGCGATGTGATACCTAACATTTTTAGAAGGTTACCATATATTATAATACACAGCTGTGTGTGTGTGTGTGTGTGTGTGTGTGTGTGTGTGTGTTTAAAACATTCTTCACATTCCAGAATGCTAATTTAAAGCCAAATGGAAATATGTCTCTTTAACCCTTTCACTGACAGAAACTCGTTTGAATGTCTGTTAACCTTGACTGTAATGCTTTACTCAATTCTTCAAAAATATTTAACAATTTAAAAAATTGGATGAAGACAAACAGCAAGTGTTTGGGCCAGATAGATGATGCTCATTCAACTCTTGCTTCCTGAGGCTGATGGGAAAGAGCCAGGACAGAGGAAAGAGGGGGAGGCACTGTGGTGGGAGGGGAGCATACCCAGGTGGGTAGGATGCCTGAGGAGCCAAAGGCTCCCTGTAAGATGCAGATCTAGCTGCGGCCGTGCAGGATGAGGGTCTGGCTGAGATCTTCCCAGGAATGCCTCACAGTTGGGAACAGTCTTTGAGTAAGTAATTTGAAGTTACAGGCTAGATTTCCTGATTTTCTTTTCCTTTCAAAGGCTTAATGATGCCACCTCCCTCATTCTTTAACCAGAATTTTACATTTTTAACATCAAGGTCCCTGGAAGAAAATATACACTGGCTCTTTCCATTTTATGAAGCCCAAAGGAGGGAGAGAGTGGGTAAAGTACTCCAGGGAAATTTGCTTTTAAAAGTCAGTGATTTCCTTCCTATGATGGTTCCCCAAGTTAATTCAAGCAACTTGTTATTTGAAAAACCACGTTATATTTTTCAGAGGGGTAGTTCTGCTTCCTTAAGCTCTCTGTTGAGAGACTGAAGTGTTCAAATGTTATTTCCCTCTCTCCTTCTCTTATCCCAAAGTAGATGTTTCCTCACACCAATCAGGAAATCACTAAACACTCTAAACAGTGTGAGCACATGCTTGAAATGTGCTCAGTAAACTCCACAGTGCTTGCTTGCACATCACCACCGGAGGGTAAATAATCCTTCAATAGTATCCACTTTCTCAGCCAGGAGGGCAATTTCCCCACCAGCATCCCCTTCCTATTTAACTTCATTATGTTTAGCAACACTATCAGCAACGTTAAGTGTGCTGTAAAATTGGAATTGTATCATACTTTGTGTTCACTAGTAACCTTGCTTTCAGAGAAGCTTTAGAACAGTTTCATTCCTGTGTTTTACACAAATAATACTCTCCTACAATTTCTATAGCATGCCTAAAGCTGGGAGTGCACTGTGAGCCCCTCCATATGTTCAGTGTTCCAAATTGTCTCCAAAGTAGCTCATTACACCATTCTCTGTGTTAACAGCCCATACTGATAGCTGTTCTCACATATTTTAACAAATAGACTGTAAGTCTTTAACCACTCATGACTATAAGTAGGCTTTTAAAAAAATAGAAATTAAAAAAAAACATTAGGTATCAATCATACCACTTGAAAAAATATTGAAGATTGATGGATTCAATGTGGATTTTCTAAGACAAAGACAGGCTGGGAAGCCCACAGGAAAATAGATGTTTACCCATAAATCCAAGCTGAGTTAATTGAAACAATCTAGGGGCAGTTTTCAAGAACAACATTCATCAGAAAGTGCCACTATTGTCTTTCACAATGGATTCATTCGACAGTATTATATTTGCATCACTCTCCTCTGAAGACCAGCTTTAGCCAATTAAAAATGATTTATGGCCCTGGGTTTACAGGGTAGGCATGTTGGAGAGTTCATGCATGTGAATGAACATGGCAACATTTTCATCTGGTGCTCACTGATATTTTTTCCCAGAGTCCTATAATCTGATTGGTTGACCCTGAGAGGTGAAAGAGCTTAAAGAGTTTGATATAATCAACATAAATGCTTATTGATTGTTCAAACTGGTAATGCATGGCCATGTCAACCTCTGAAACCACAGCTATCTGCTCGCCCCACACACTGTGTTCCCTCTGTGAGTCTGAGCCGTCTATCAGTTTTCTTATTCAATATCAGAAGTGACAGACCCATTGAAATTTGAACTAATCATGTGCTTTGTGGCTAACACATCAGTGATTACAGATTACAATATGTCTTATATATCCTGTTGCAAATCTGTTTCTTTTTAATAAAATATGGAGCGAAACAAAATTTTAACTGAAATTGTTCTTCTAGAAGAGAATGAATACCATAATTGAGCTAAGAAGAATTCAGAAAGTCAACCCTTTAGACTGGTATTTTTAAAAAGTGAAAATGTGATTATTATTTTTTTTTTTTAATGAACACAGTCTTGTCTGACTTATTTACAAGTTCCCATCATTTAGAAACTCACTCTTCACTTTCCACCATTTATATTTGGCCTTATTCTTCCCTCACACCCATTCACTTTCTCACTGTCTAAAGTTCCCATTCATCAGTCTAACATGGGCTTCTGGGCCACCCTTGGAACTGCCTGCCTTCTTTCTTGCCCTGCCCCTCCAATCAGAATAGTATGGCTGAAGGAACTTTCTAGAATATTCCATTAAAAATAACATTACTATTCCTGCCTTGCTGGCAAACTGGGACTGCTACAGTTATGTGTCTGGGGCCTCAGCAAAGAGAGCAGCTGAGTATGTCTGGGCCACTTTTTCTGTAACTGCAATTGGACGATACACCTTTTGATTACCCAATAGATCCTCTCCCTCTGTTCAAGACACTGATACTTTCACCTTTATCAGCTTAACAGGGTTGCAAACTATCACTTGAAAAAGCATTCTACAAGCTTGAAGATGGTCAAAAACAGTGACTTATACACGAAAGCCCTTCCAGGGCCTTGTCTTACTCTACCTGACTGAGTCTGAGTGCTACACTTCAGTCTAATGCCACCTTTTTGCAGTATAGCAAACACTGCTCATGCTTTAACTATCTCATAACCTCTAACAAATTCATAGAAAACAGGTATGATGCTAGAGAACTCAAATATAAGCTATGTAAAATCAAATTGAAGTGGCTATAGCAATTTCTCATCAAGCCTTTGAGTCTGTTATTACCTTGGTGATGCCCTCAGCCAGCAGTGAACAGCCTATCTTGTTTCTCAGCTGGTCCTTTGGTTGCATTCTCTTTCTCTCATCTCTTCTTTCCCCTGTATCTCCAAACTGGGTCCACCAGCATTTCTGGGAATGGCTGCTGCACAAGCAGAAATAGAAAGAAAAGCGTGGGGGGGGGGGGTCATTTTGGAACTTTTGTAGGTGGCCTTATCCTTGCAGTCCCATTTATCCATCAGTAGCCATTTGCCCAAGCATAAGAAAGTAAGGCTTTTCTGAATGATGGAGTGGTATGATGGGATAAAGATAACTGGAAGATACAATTACACTCCGTTTTCTTGAGCATTCCTAAGTATTTATTGATGAGGATGATCCCAAAGCTAGATTTTCATTCTGATCTGAAAAAGCACTCAGATTTTCAAGCAAATGCTTGGGGTTGGGGACTGCCTCTTCAAACAGTAAGGCTTCCCAGTTTTCTTTCAAACAGCAAGCCTTAAGTTTCCTCTTCTGAGCCCACTTTCTTCACCTCTGTGTTGGTTTCCTTCAGAGTGTTTTCATATTTTTATGTTTCCCACAGTTTTTGAAAAGGACACAGAGAACATAGAGCCATATGTTCCAACAAAGACATTCTACTGACAACTACCCACGTGGCCTCCTTGCTCTGTATAGAGACATTCTGAATTCTGATGAGTGGGCAAAGCCTGATGAACTACATGGCTGTGGCCCTACCATTGTTATGCTTGGTAGTGGGAAGATTCTGATCTTGTCAAGTTGCAAATAACACACTGAATGTATTTCTGTTCACTGTGTTGACCAAGCATATGAAACCTCCAGCCCACTTGCTTAGCCAGCTCCCTTATTAAATTTTCAATTTCCATACAGTTTGTCCATAGTCAAGCAATTATAACTCTAGAGTTAGTATTTTTCCAACTTTCCAATTTTTTCAGCAACTGTGGATATGCCTTGTTAATGTGCTTGCCAACTCAAAACCCAGGCTCAGAGACAAGGGGGGGCTCTTTTTTTTTCTTGGCTCCCAGAGCTGTAACAAGAGCACCATGAATTTCCTGCAAATATACCTCTGGCTTCTTGCCCCTGTGTAGGACAAATCAGGTCCTAGAGAACATCCACTTACCTCGGAGAACCCTTGGCTTCATGCAAAATACCAGCACTATGGAGCTCTACTTAGCTCTTTGTAGTGCTTAGATTAAAAAGCATATAAGACTTAATTGCTTTGATTGCCTTTCAGTTTTTCTTGGTGGTCCATGCAGTCATAAGAAAAAGATAGAAAGGCTTTTAGGGACAAGGCCCTATGCCGAGTTCTGTGGATTAAAGGTATGAGAACCTTTGTCTTTACTAAAAGAAACACAGGTGAGCCTGCCTTACTTAGTGAGACAGGACAAACCAGGGCCATGCTCCCTAAATGACCAGCCATCTTAAATAAAGGAATAATAGTACCTCTAAGACCCTTGAGAAAGGCAACTGGCACACTGGATATGATTACTTACACCAATTAATAATAATAAAAAAAAAGCTACCATCCAATTAGAGTAAACTGAGATAGTCTTGGAGACAAATCTGAGCCTATTTGTGAATATATAGTTTTGTGTATGGAATCTTAGAAGACCATCCTAACAAAATCAAATGAGCAAGAAAAGAAATAGTCCCTGTCACCATGAGCTTCATAGGAAATGAGTGCCAAGGGTCTGGTTTGTGAAACGCAGATGCAGGCTGCTGACATGGACAACCTGCCACAGCTAAGGAACCATGGCCGCGCGCATCCCAGATCCTACAAAACTGCACAAATGGAAGTAAATAAAACCTGAACATTCACTCACTTGAGTATGCTTCCTTTACTTATGATCTTGTCACACGTGAGATGAGCAGAGAACTCAGCCCAGAAACCCCAGCAGAGATAGAAGTCTACTCTACTCAAAGTCTTTAAAGTATCTCCTGGTGATGAGAATGACACAGAGGTGGATGCGCTTCATTAATCACAGATGGGGGATCTCAAGAAGAAGAAAGGTACCCATGAAGAACCCAAACTCCCTTCCAGCTCGCTGTGCACTGGACTCTGCAAGTCTGATTAAAGATGCATAGAATTTTGTGTAGTATGATAGTCCCTGGAGGGTCTTTGTACACATTCCTCATTCCACTCTGTGTGATAGAGCACTCACTTACAATTTCCTTCCTGGATAGCCTTAGAGGCTTGTAGAAACTGTAAATATTTAGTTCTTAAAGTCAAAACTATCCAGTTTTGCTCAAACTATCTCTCTTTGGGAAGATTTCAAACATCTGTTTAGAACATCTTCAAGCCAGTTCCTTGCCTAACACAAACTATAAAACATATACATACATGTACACAAAGAGGGCAATGGCATCTGCAAGAGAATAAGACACATGGAAGATGTGGATAGAGTGGGGCACGGTCTGGAACACAGATGTACCTACTAGCATGGTTGGGGGGCACTCAACTCAAAGTGACTTAATCCACTGGCACATTATTTTTTCCATAAATAGGAGGTTTAAATGTAGGGTGGTTCTAGAATGGATCAATTTAGCATTCCTTGCCCAAGGGGTTTTTCAGCAGTTTTGCTGTGTCTTCCATCATGAGCCATCTCTTTCTCTTCATCTTTTGTCCTTATGGTTGTATGCTGGTTGCAGATCTTTTGGGCTTTATATTCCACCCACTCACGTTCAGAACGGGAAGCCAAAGGCATCACCTTCTTTAACAAGTACACCTTCCTAGAGCCCGTTATATGAGATTATATTTGTCCCTTTCCTTATTTTATTTATATTCGTGTGGAGAAGGCCCACATGTGAAATTCACAGGACAATCTTCAGGAGTTCTTCCTTCCACGGTGGGCTCCAGGGATTGAACCCATTTCATCAGACTTGCAAAGCAAGCACTTTCACTCACTGAACCATCTCGATATCACAAATTATCTTGATGTCTTATTGAAAGAATTGCACTAGAAGGCCATCTTTCAATCAATTTGTAGCAAAACGATGGCATTGCCAGTTTGGGTTGAGAATAACCACGCTTAGCATCCTAGAACTGGGGAGTGCTGAAAATTTCCTGACTATCCGTATTAGTTGCTTGTTTTGTTGCCTTGACAACAAATACCCGACAAAAACAATATTATTTTGGCTTATGATTTGAGAACACAGTTTGATGTGGGAATGCGTTTATGTATGCTGTGAATCTCAATCTTTAAATAAAGGAGCTGTTTTGAGCCATGGCAGGCACCATAGAAAAAGTAGGAGGAGAAATCAGAGCTTAGGTAGGAGAAGCAGGGCGGAGTTAGAGGCAGATCGAGCCAGCCGCCCAAGGAGCAACATGTAAGGAGCATGGGTGAGCTACGGGCCACGTGGCCAACAGATTAATAGAAATGGGTTGATTTAAGATATAAGAGCTAGCTAGCAATGTGCCTGAGCCATAGGCCAAACAGCATGAAGTTAATAGAAGCGTCTGAGTCGTTTCTGGGGACCCGGGCGGCGGTGGGCAGCTAAGCAGTCTCGGGCGGCAGGTCTGTGGGTCTCCGGATCTCTGGCTGCCCGGGACCCGAGAACCTACTACTACAACAGTTAATCATGGCAGGGAAGTTATGGTAAGAAGAGCCGGAGAGAGTCAATCATGCTGCATCTGCAGTCAGGGAGCAGAAATTAATGAATTGTCAAAACCTGAAGAAAGATGGTGTGGCAGGAGTCATTGCTAGGTAAACAATATACACCATACCAGCTTGGCTTGTTTTGGATAAAGTCTTACAGGCAATGACAGAAAGTTCCTTAGAACATTAAGACTATAGTATCATGGTCAATGTGCCAATGCTCAAATCTCAACTCTGTCATTTAAAAGACTTTAGGCAAGTAACTTAGCCTTTATGAGCCTACACTTCTGCATATTTACAACATCAGGAAAAAATACCATAACCTATGAGTGGCTGTGTATAAATTAAATAGCAAGTATATAGTGTCCCACTGACTAGGATTATATTGTTTTTGACAGTGTCACTCCACAAACTAGCTCTTGATACCTAAATGATTTAAGAATCCTCTTCCCCATACTTTAAAAAAGCAAAAAACAAAGCAAAAGCCTCAAAAAGTCAAGGCAATCAGAAAGTTTGGAGGTGGAGGTTGAAAGGGGAGCACAGTTTAACTGGATCAGTGAAAGTGTCCCAGAGGCAGAGCAGGCACTTGACACTGAAGTTCATGTTTGACTTTGGGCACATAACTGATTAATCTACTTCAGGAAACAAAACCAAAAAAGCACATTTGGCAGCCATAAAATATAAGCGCTGAGTCAAGAAGAAGTTACTTGGCCCTCTGAAAGACACAGATGAGCAAGGTTACATTTAAATCAGACACATGGGAATTCAGTATCTCTCACCATCCTCTTCTGCATTCATTTGGTGATTGTATCCTGTAAAAACGCTTGGAGTATAATCCTAGTGTCTCCCTTTCCTCTTCCCAAGTGCATTTGCAGGAGACAGAGACAACTGAGCAGGAATTCACAGGCGCTACCTTAAAATTAGCTCCACCTTACGTAAGTCTTTGAACATTCCTTTCGAGCCTTGTCAGTTCTGAAGATTAAAAGATCTCAATGGTTATAATTGGTGACCTTAGAACATCACATTCTCAATCTTTGCCATATAGGAAATGCAAATGTTTATTACAAAAGCTTCCTATGTACTTGGTTGATGTTTATATTCTGATTTTAAATATAGTTGGCACATGTAGAAAGTTACCGCATGTAATAACAATCAAGTATTAACAAACCAACCAAAAATGATGAGTAAGTTCAATGTGTGCTGCTGGCCAGCTACTCTCTGCTGGGACCAGCATTTTGTCACCTCTGACATGTAACCAACACAGACTAGAATTTTAGTGACACAAATAGATTTAATTTCTACTTACATTTAAAAATCAACTCTGAGAAACTTTTAGTTCAAGGCTCAGCTATAAGAACTTCAGGCTTCTTTTGGTTTGAACCTGACAAGAGAGATAGCCAGTCTCCACTCAGGTTTCCATAAATCCCTGCAGCAATCTTCAAAACTTGCAAAAAATGATTTTGGAGCTTTTCCTAAGCTCCTTATGAAACTGTTCTGTGAATTTCCTCAGTACATAACAGGGCTCTAAAGCCAGATGGATAGAAAGAAAATCTATAACAAAAGCATACAAAATCTATAACAAAAGCACAAATCTCTGAATCTTCTAAGACAACACCCAGTTTTCTTTCTCAACAGAAGTTTGCCAGGTGGAGAAAATGAGGGAACACATATAATAACAATGTCTGTGGATGCTTTGTCTATGGGGTCTAGGATGCTCTTCCAATCTCACAGAGAGATGCACTCCAAGCTATCAGCACCCCAGAGGCTAGCTCTGCAGTGAACTCAAGGGACGGGTGTTATTTAGCATATAGTTCAGTAGAAACTTTAGATTGTTTATGTGGAGAGAGTGTTCACACAAGAAAAAAAAAATGTGTAAAAAAAATCAGCATAATTTGAAAGAGAAGAAAAATCCTTCAAACAATACTAGTCAGGGCAAGAATTAAAAATGACACCATCTAGCCTGTTCATGCTTAGGAATGTCAAAGGGAAAGATCCGTAATAATTCTTTGGCTTTTCTTTAAAGAAACTTTTTCCTTACTTCTTTGTTCTATGAGGGAAAAAAAAGACACTAATAATTAGCAAACCACAGGTGAGAGTGCTTTCTCTTATTTAGCACAGCAGATATGCCACCCAAGACCAAACTGCTGCCATCTCCCCTTAGCACACCCACTCTGCCTATTGCTTCTTTGAAGCCGCAGAGCTGAAGGAAGGTGTAGTGTGTTGTCACTTGAAACGCCTTAAGGAACCAACTAGAAGAGTTTGAAGGCTATTATTCAGTCACCTCATACAGAGAAGGGATAAACACAATACCAGTGAGCAAATCTCGGCTGAGATCTGGAGAGTGAATAGTGTGTGGCTGGAGGCTTGCCTCACACAGGGCTTCCACATGCAAGTATAGGAAATAATGACTACGTGGAAAAATAAACCGTGTGTATAATAATAAACAAGTTTACAGAAGTGCAAAATTTCTATGCAGAATATTGTTTCTCTATCATGAAGACGGGTATTTTTGTTCCCTTTCACCACCCCCATAAAATACAAGTTCCATGAGGATGTAGGTGTGTCTCAAATCGGCACAAGTCCCCAGAACCTAGCAAGTGCTAGGTGAAATTTAAGCGTGTTGTCAATATGTGCTTCTGTGGATGTATTTGTGCACAGAAATAGGAAAAGAGGAGCAGCTTGATTTCAGAACCAGCTTGCGGTGAGAGGGAAGGGAAGACGGGCTAGGATGGTGGATACACAGATCTGCGGGTACACGTGAACTCAGGGAGGGTAAAATGGTACAATCAGAATGTAGGGTTGTATTGGCTGTAGAACCACAGCAGAGCAGGAGCCAGCATCGAGAAATCAGGAAAGCTCATGCATGAAGTGCTGCAGGTAAGAAGAGATGGTGACAAATACTGAAGACAGGGCCAGGTTGCGTGTTAATGCGCCAATACAGCACAGCAGCTGCATTTAAATAGTGAGGGCCAAATAGGCATGGTGGTCATTTTACAGATCATCTTACACCAGGTGTCAAAGCCTCCTTTAAAAACAAAGGGGTTCCTGAACAATCACCCAGAAACTATTAATAGAATTTAGGAACTAAAGTGATTGGCTTGCAAAATAAGCATTAAAAACTTAATGGCCTTCATAGAGCCGGGTGGGGGAGGGGAGGCCCAGCAGGTAATAATATTTGCTGTGCAAGTATAAGGACCTGAGTTCTAGTCCCCAGAATGTCTGTAAAAGCTGTAAAAGTTCAGGAACTGGAGAATCACTGGGGCTTGCTGATAACCTCTTTTTCAAAAGCCAGAGAGTGATTAAACAGGATGCCCAATATACCCTCTGGTATACAGATGTTTTCACACACACACACACACACACACACACCAACAACAACAACAACAACTTGCAATCAACAAATTTCATTGGGATGAGCAATTGAAAATTATTTTGTTTTTAATGCATCTGTGTGTTTACATCTGGGATGTGCATTACTCGTGGTGACCAGAGAACAACCTTGAATGCCATTGTCAGAAATGCCATATGACTCCTTGTAGACAAGATTTCTTGTGGCACTGGTGACCATCAATTCCATTAGACAGTTTGACCAGCAATCCCAAGGAATAATCCTGTCTCCGTCTTCCCCTGACCTGACCTGAGATTACAGTTGTGAGCCACCACCATCCCCACACTAACATGGGTTCCAGGGATTGAACTCGGGGCCTCTTGCTTACAAAGGAATTACTTTCTGACTATCTCCTAAGACCTCAACATTTGTTTTAAAAGGTCCAATTCATGAGAGCTATGAAAAATTAGACATGTAAACAAAAAGTCAGTACCAATCCAGAGGAAATTTAACTGAAAGAATAAATGGAGACATTTACCGTAATTCTCGGTTGTTTGATTTTTTTTTTTTTTTAATCTCTATAGTTTAATTAAGTAAGGTAGAAATCCCCAGGATGAGAGGACATCTTTGCCAGCTGCCTACATGACAGAAGAATAGAATCTTGAATACACAGAAACCTAAAAAAATCAAACTAAGCACCAAGAAAATAAACCCAATTTTAAAAAAGGGGGGGGCCTATGGGGCCAGTCAGAGGGTTCTCAAAAGAAGAAACAGTAATGGCTAGGAAACAGCATGTGAGTCCATCTCACCCACCAGTATGGTAGGAATGACCATAAGCATAAACACATGACAACAGATGATACTGTGGATCTGGGAAGGAGAACCTTCCTGCAGTGTCGGTTGAAGTCACTCTGGAGATTTTTTAAAAACTAGAAACGTCTAATATATGACTCAGCTATATCTTACCACAGACATATTTGTACATTCATGTTTATTGGCACTAGATTAACATTAGTAAAGGAATAGCAGCAGCTTAAATGTCTATAAACTGAAGAATATATAATTAAAATGTGATGCATGTACACAATGGAATTATCCAGTTGTTTAAAAAAAAATCCTTAAATGTGCAAGTAAATGGATGAAACTGGAAAATATTACAGTGAGTGATAACCTAAGGTTTTTAGTAACCTAGATCCCAAAAAACAAACACCTGGGGATCTCTCTCATATGAGGGACCTAGTCTAAGATCTTTTGTGTGCTTAACATAATACATGTGGAAACAAGAAAACTAGAAATGGTCTGTGGCAATACATTGTAGGTTTAATAAAATCAGCCTGGAATGTCAGAGAACAGAAGCACCCACAGTCAAGCCATGAAAGTTGGGGAGTGGTGACTCACGGCTTTAATCCCATCACTCAGGAGACAAAGGTTTTTCTGTACTTCTGTAGTTCAAGGCCTAACAGCCAAGCAATAGTAGCTCACACCTTTAATCCTAACTCTAAGATTATGATGCAGTGTTGGACCAGAAAGTAAAACAGATGGGCAAGAAAGGCATATAAGGCAGTAGGAGGCAGAAATTGATTCATTCTGTAGAAGCAACTGGACAGGCTGAGGGCCCTTTATGATAGCACTTACCCTGTTCACCCTGAGAAGCTAGCTGGATGAGAATTAACTATGGTTTGTTTCCTCTTTCTGATATTTTAGCTTTTCCCCAATGTCCAGCTCTGAATTTTTATTATATGCTAACTATAATTTGTGCAATAATGGTTTGTTGGCAGGGAGAGGTCCATTTAGTGAGAGGAGGTGGTGGAAGGTATGGAGGAGAAATTCTGGGGACTGAATCAACCAGGTATCAGAATGGTGGGGGTGAGGAAATGGGAGGCTGAAGGAAGGTTCAATAAAAGAAATATGAATGAAAAACTGTGTCCTCCAAGTAAAAAAATATGAGGGAACAGGAGAGCATACGTCATAGGAAGAAAGGGGATTGGGTGAAGAATCCTGAAGCTAAAGGTTTAAAGGATGGGATGACAGGGTGGGGCAAAGGAGGAATGAGGGAAGTAAACTAAAGAAGTATGAAGAAACCCTAGGAAATCCCAGTAGCTTGTAACTAGTTGATAATGTAATTGTCAAATAAATTTGAGAAGGGCCCTACATTGGTGAACAATGCAACTGCCAGAAAACATGAGTTATTAAATGGAAATCCCAGTACCAGGCATGGGCGACCACCCTAGTAGTTATCAGTCCGAGGGGACCCACAGGCACTCAAAGCAATCCAGGCTCCTGCTGTTTCTCTAGGTTACTTACTCATGTAACTAGATGGTAAGATCCCATTACTAAAAACACCACACATTTCAGTACACAGAGAAACCATTCTTGAATTGACCAGAACACTCTCACCACTTGCTTTCATAGTGCTGGAAGGTTCTATGCACCTGCCAGGGGAGAAAAGACGACAATTTTCTTATCCAGCATTGAGCCCTACATGCTGCAATACTGACCGGCCAGGCAAGATGTGCTCAGGCTAGACCGTTTGTGGGGAAACTAACCACTTACTCAGGACTCACTTCACAAGAGAGAATTCACATCTGGCACAGTAAACATAGTCAAAACTATGGCTTAGGAAAGTCATGGGTTCTAGGGGAGAACCTATTGATAGTGTTTTTCTAAGTGGCCATGCTGTCAGACTGCCACCTATATGTTTGTTTATATCTGGATTTGCTCTGCTCCCAATCTTGCTCAGAGAAGTTTCTTACTGCAGTGGGTAGTGTTTAATGCAGAGAACTATTACTGTTCAAAGTGCTGAGAATAAGCAATTAAAAATTCTGAGCAAGGAGGAGACATCTATAACCAGCCCCAGCTCCTGCCAAGGCTCAGGGAACTTCAGCAAGAGAGGCAAAGGATGTGGCAGCATGTGGTGAAATGCTGGCGTCCTGACACAACACAGCCACTGCACACATGAACTCACTACAGCTACGGTTACCTACATAAGACCCAAGCAAGACCAAGCCAGTTAAAAGCTCCAGCATGAAGTGGAAGTGGCTGGTAAGTCCCCACCCCTAGCTGAGGAGCAATTGATTGCTGCAGCTGAAGGAGAGTTTCATTTCTCCAATAGTATGACCTCGCCATATCAGGTTCATATGCTGCACTCAAGTTGCAACAGCTTAGCCTACCTGTTACATTAGTCTCCATTTGTACTTAGATCCAATTCAGGAATGAAAGATGTAGACTGAACTGTGTCTATGTAATCACTTAAAAAATCAAGTCTAGGATGGATGAGCAGAAAACTGAACTCTGGAGAGAAGTGTGCCTGTATGTATCTATGTTCATAGAACAGTATAAAAAAATAAATAAATCAAAGCTACTTTCAAGGTGTAAAGCTTTTCAAAATAGAAATTCTAAATTTCAAAGTAAAAAACAAACAAACAAAAACCCCACTCACTTCTAATCATGGCAATAATGGCAAAAACGAGGACCAGGCATTATGATGGACACACCTGTAATCCCAGCACTTGAAAGGCGAAATCAGGAGGATCGAGAGTTCAAAGCCAAAATCAGCCAGTTGGGAGTTCATGTTCAGCCTGGTTTACATAAGACCTGGTTGATGATGATGATGACGACAATGGGTCCTTTGGCATGTCAAATATCATAAGTGGCTGTCTGAGAACTTACCATTACAAGGTATTTATATTTCAAGTAATTTTTTTTTATAGAAGTTAAATTTTGTGCTAGTTTACTATTTACAACTTTACACAGCCTGAAGTCATTTGAGAAGAAAGACTCCATTAAGGAACTTCCTGATCAGATTGGCCTGTGTACATGTCTGATGTGTGTGAAGGTCGGGGAGGTAATCCTGGTTATTTATTGATGCAGAGGGGCCTAGCCCACTATGGGCAGCACCACCCTTAGGCAGGCAGCCCTGTTCTGTAGAAGAAGGCTAGCTAAGTGTGAGCCTGTCAGTGAGTGAGAGAACAAACCAGCAAGCAATGTTGCTCGTGGCTTCTGCTTCATGACTCCCCTCAATGATAAACCATGACTTGAAGTGTAAATTAAATAAACCCTTCCCATCTTGTAAGGCTTTTTGTGTCAGAGTGCTTTGTCAGAGCAACAGAAAAGAAATGAAACACATGTAAATCTTTGACATTAAACTGTGAAATAAAGATGGACAGTGGCAAGTGGTAGCAGAAGTATATGCTCTCACTATTGAATGGTCATGGCAGATTCATATCTTTCGCACGATAATAATTGTGTAATTTCTATGCAGCATTGCTCTGTACAGTATTCTACACACACTATCTAATCGCCTTCAAATAGTCCCAGCAAGCATTCCAATAAATAAGTTCCTCAAATCTGATGAGCTTTTTATATTTGTTCCAGTAACTGATTAACTTTCATCTAAATAACTGAAAAAGCAGGTTATTTAACTTTATAAAACTTTATGGAATAAAACGACCACTTTTCCTTATTTTTAAGAAAACATTTTTGTTCGATGCTTTCTGTTTTCATTGCCTCTAGTATCCACACCCATTGTTCTAAATGTTTGGGGTTGTGTTATTTAAGAAGAGAATCAGTTCACATCAACAACCACAGTGATGGGAATGTAAACTACCATTCCTCAAAGCTCACGCTGCAAAACAGGATGTGTAGGTTAGTAGGACCCCAGGTCTCAGGATCTCAGCTTGATACATTGAATACATATGCTCTCCCTTTCATCTCGGTCTCATAACTGTTAAGCATCAATCAATTATATTTTGCATGATGTTTTAAGGGTTATATATATTAATAAATAAAAGTGAAAGGGAGAAAAAATTGAAAGTTGAAGCTGTTGAGAGAGTGTGAAGAGAGAGATGGGTAGAGAAGAGAAGGAGAGGAAGGTCCTTCAAATCTAAATACATATGAAGATCTCAGAAGGAAACCTGCTCTGTGCATATAAGTGTTGGGTAGAGCACGTGACTCACGCCTTTGATCCCAGCACTTGAGAGGTGGCAGCAGGTGGATCTCAGTGAGTTTAAGGTCAGAAATAAAGCCAGATTCACTCTACATAATTTGTGTTGTTTTTATAGAATTTGGAACAGTACCTCAGGACAAGAGCATGGGGCCTCTTGGTGAGGATGGCTACTCACTCACTGACAACCAGGAAGCAAGGAGAGGAGAAGACGAAGAACAGGATCTTAGTGGCCTCATGACCCAACTTCCTTCCACATGCTCCAATCTTAAGAGTCCCATCAACTCCTAATAGCACCAAAGGCTGTGGACCAAGCTTGAACACAGAGCTGAGCTGTGGCAAAGGTCCCTGTGATCACAGGGCACTTCATCCAAGCCACTGCACCACTGGTTCTTAACTCTGACAGTCATCAGAGTCACTGATTAAAGGACAAATTTCTGGGCATCATTCCACAGTTTCTGGTTCAGCAAACTTGGGAATGGTCCCAGTGCACATTTGTAATGAGCTCCTGAGTCACAGGTGCTACCAGGAGACCGGCTTGGAAAGCCACTACAGCATGGAACAGAATTCAGCCCTGTCAGGTAAACGACTTAAAATAAGAATGTTTGTTTACTCTCATGGCTGACAGCCAATGTCCTTTTGGTAGTGGAAGGAAATGGAGGGTATGGGAACAGGTGCTAGAATACCAAGTAGACATGTTTGGTCAAAATATATAGCAATCCTCTTCAGGAAATTTGTCAAAGAGCCTCATATCATCACGTATCAAATCTAAATGGGATAGGTGCCCCTAGTTTACGCCATTCTTATCTTCTCTAGAAGTCTTGAATCATCGCTGGATGGATGCATGCATGTGCATACAGACACACATCTCTGAAAAGAAGGTCATCACTTGAGTGTCATGTTCTGAATTATGTTATTGGACTTCCCTGATCCAGGTTGGCTGCCGATGCTGCACAGCATGTGGACAATACTGATGACATCAAAGATGCTGTGCCTCTCACACAGCCTGTTGCTTCTGCCCTGGTTCATGTGAGCTTGCTCTTCGTCTTTAGGGTCAAGCCCAGAGCCAGTGATTTATAGCTATGGTAAATTTGCTTATTCTAAAAATTATGCCAAGTCTCAGTTTGGAACGTGATTTTATGGGCCAAGCAGTAAACCCCATAAAATCAGGGTTTAAAATGGAAAATGTTATTCAGACTAATTATGAGTCGTGCAATTGGGCATTACTGTAGCAAGCTTTATTTCAACATTATACTAAATGAGGCCATCAGAAGAACACGTGTGCTACAGACATAGTCCAGAGTCTTGATCACCAAGTAGAGAAAGCCTACAGTGGCAAAGAGGTGTGACGGCCATCAACATTCCCGTGGCAATTTCCTCATTAGACCACTACACAGTGAACCTGCTCAAGCTGTAGACAAAGGACAAAGAATAGCAATTTTTAGTGTGAAGGGAGGGGAAGGTGAAAAGGAAACAGAATTAATACCTCTTGAAATGGGAAAAAGTGATGTTTGCTAGAAAGTTTTTTTTCAAAGCCATTTTGAATAAAAATAAATTCACTATGAATTCAATAGCTGAAAGCATTAGCTTCTGGGATGCAAACAAACTAAATACATGAAAAACTGTTTCGGCCATAGTGGCTACAATTGGTAGAACTCTGACAATGGGCTATTATTTTTATTCAACTTCATTTCTACCGAAATAACAGCACCACAAACAAATCCTGAAGTCCTTGGTAACTGATTCTACTCAGGGAGGTAACATTGAGTCCTAAATGGGACATGCTCTTTTCTTTGCCAAAAATATACAGGTGAAGTCTCTTGGGAATTCACGCCAAGTCCATCTACATTTCTGGATTTGCTATATTGGGAAAGGACCACACTGAGCATGACACAGGGAAATGCTAAGGTTTGAGTAAACACAGTTTGAGTGTGACCCCTAAAGGCTCATGTGCTGAAAGCTTCAATCCCCCATGTGAGAACTGTGAGGGGTGGAACCTCTAAGAGGCAGAACTTAATGAAGGTGATTGTGTCTTGAGGTCAAAGCCTGAAAGGGGAGTAGAGCCAGTCTCAAGCAGTGGGTTAGTTCTCGTGAGAGAAAATTGATAAAAACTGAGCTACTCCGCATGCTTGACTCCGGCATGCAGTCCTGCTTCCTGTCTGCTTCTCTTCCATGTTGACACAACCAGAAAGGTCCTTGCCAAAGATCAAAGAGCTGAGGCTGCCCCATCTAGGACTCCAGCCCCCGAATCAACAAGGCAAACAAGAAACTTCCTTATGAAGCACGTAGGTCAGATCTCTCGTTCCCTCTCTCTCTATCACTCTCTCTCAGACACACAACACACAGAGAGAGAGACCAAAGAAATTCTTAAATTCCTTAGGAATCAAGATCAAAACTCTGATATGCAAGGCAAATTATATTGGGGCAGGGGAGCATTACAACATTTCGCTAAAAATGGTATTATCCAATTTCATTTTTGTTTTATCCATATTTTAAAGAATTAGTGCTGACCCACCTCAATCTTCGTCTTCTCATTTTGGATTTCAGTAGCATGAAAAGATAGGTGCCAGAAAGAAAATAAAGTTAATATGCCCTTGGAGAGAGATAAAGCTAAAGTTATCATGATATTCTATCTCAGTGTGTCATAATATGTGCTGAGAAGAAAATGAAAGCTGTATCCAGACACACAGCACAACCAGCTTCAGGCTTCATATGAAGAACATGAGAGAAGACTGCCTGGGGATGAACTCAGTAGTGAGGCTCTAGCTACTATGCTCAAACCCCGCTTAATCCCAGCATAGGGAAACCATACAAAACGGAAGTGATAATATTTGGCTGGAACACTAAATCTAATGCCAAAACACATTATTTATGATACCATTAATTTTGCAGCCATTTTGGTGGGGGTGGCTTTTCCCCATTTCTATATAAGTATTAGTGATATAAGGAAAGTCAATATTAAAATGCAGAAAGATGCTAAGCCAAAGACTTGTCATTGAATCAGCATTATGCCCAAGACTACTAAGGCTCTCTCAGATCTGTTTATTTTTTAAAAATTAATGTTCTGACATGGGTGCCAGGTGCTATGCAGAATTAGTAAGACAGAGACCTTGCACTTAAAAAACATATAGTTATTAATAGGTGATGACTTCTAGGGAGAAGAGAGACAGGGTTTCCAATGCTGTGACCTCTGGTAAGTCAATCACCCTCCAGTGGATAGCCTCACATGTAAGAGTAGATGGTCAACACACATAGGACCCAGTGGGTTATTAAGTAAAGAAAAAAAAGTACATGAAGTTAGGGAAGGTATGGATCTTATAGGAGTTAGGGAGAAGAGCGGGGGTCATAAACAAAATACATTGCATGGAATTCTCAAAGAATTAATAAAATTATTGTATTTTAATGTACAATCCTAAAAGGGAACAGATGATTCTTCTGGGTTTTTTAAATCCTCTATTCTTTCCTGCCTGGGAAAGCCAATTATTCAGAGTTACTTGAAAGTAGATGTCATGTTGCATCATAGGACTAGACCATGGCCTAGACTCTGCTCAGTCTCTGCTCTGTGGCTTGTTTCATACTGTGACACTGACTGACAGAACTTCACTGGCCATGATTATCTGCTGACCTCAGACAGAGCCTTTCTTTTCACATGGGATCACTCCTAATCCTCGAGACAAAGTATCTAGATCCCTTGCCTGAACTCTAGCTGGATAACCAGACTTTCCCAAGCTGGTCATTTGGAGCCTGTCTCCAGCACCACCCACAAGCTTAGCATAGGCAATGTATTTTATGGTCAGAACACATTAAATGTCCATAGAAATAACAGTTGTATTACATCTATAAAAATCTAAGCTAATTCTAATACTGTCCATTCAGGGTTTATGCTTAGATGCTGTATGTGCCATTAAATAAACCAGTGTTAATCAATATATGCATTAAATATGTGCAATAAAATTACTAAAGAGACCACCTATACCCAAAGACCACCATCAGAAACAGCTAAAGGCCCAAGTACATGGTTTATTTCCCATCAGAGTAATATGTTTTGAACCTGCCTTAAGAGACCACCTGCCTGACATGAACAAAGGCCCTTTGCCAGCACATTCAGCTATTTTTAAAACTATGCTTTTAAGGAAAGGGGCTACACAAAACATAGAACCTGGCCAGCTCTAGCTTTCGAATGCCTGCCACCACAAGAAATGCTTTTCATAAAACAACCCGGGGAGCTTTGACGGTTCTCTGCTGTGTTCTGAGGCCTCTGAGTACAAGACACCAAGCTTCTGGCTGTTCAGCAAGCTGAGCTGATACCCAGAAATGGCCCTGCTAAATAGGTAATGGCTTACAATGTGAATGGGCAACTTCATTGCAGGCTTTCTGGAGCAACTTTGAGGACCCCATTCCACAAACGATCAATCCAGAAAAATCCATGGGGTGGTTTCAGAGATTTTTCAGAACCAAGTGTATTCATGTTAATATATTTTTAAGTTATGAAGCCTGGAGAATCAATTGCAGCTGTGTGCTCAACATCAACTCTAGAGAGTTCTGCTAAACTGAAGACCACTTGCCAGGAAAGCCACTTAATTTTAGAACCTGGGGTGGTCCCCCCCATGATGAGTCCACAGTTTTTAATTGTGAGCAACAGGTTATCTGCATTGTGCAGGACAGTAAGTGAACAGTGAACCTAATTCATTAGATAAGGAAATTCCAATCAGCGTGCCGATAGAAGAATGGGAACAGGCTTAGATGCCACTAGAAATCACAGATGCTGTCGAAGAAGTAATTAAAAAAAAACAAAAACTGTATGAGTAACATCAGTAAACATGGTGGATCTTCCGTATTACTGACTAGCTCTCCAGTAGACTCTGGATGAGAAGGATCTCTTTCTGGTAACCCCGTTGTTAATTCTCTCTTAGGTGTTATGGGTCAATGGAAGGCCTCAGAAAAGCTCTTGGAAATGCTTGCAAGCACACACTATGGCATCATAACTTCATTTAAATTGATGATAGGCAGCTGTGACAGGACAGCTGTGGCGGTCCTTTGAGGTCTAGAATGGCTACATCTACTGAAAAAGAGAGAGATGGGGAAGAGTTTCACTACGGTCTTAACAAGGCTTCTTTTCTTATTTTCTCGCTCATCATCAGAGACCACAGTCTCTCCAACAAAAGAAGTCATTCGTTCCTTCCAGGCTCCCAGCATCAAAGGAACAGAGTTAGCCACAGCAGGTTGTCGGGAAGAGCGTCATTGCTCCCTTATGCTTGCTGCCTGTGGGTTCTCTAATGAGCATACGCTTAAAGTGCTTTGCCTGGGATGTCATACCCAGAGCAGCCCAACACCCGTCAGTTTTATGGCTGATCTTTGCACATTGTTAACAAATGTCATGAAGTCCAGGAACCTCACTTTTAAACAGCTGTCAGAATTCACTGGCTTCTAATATCTCCTCCTCAAAGAGGAGAGAAGTTAATGAGATTCAATCTGCCCAGGTTCTGAAAACTCCATTTTGAAGATATAGACCCTAATAAAGGCATATTAGCACCTAGCTGACACACTAAGTTTGGCTTTTAGCAGTTGAAATTGCATACCTTCCTGTCAGCCTGGGAACAGGTGGTTTATTCTGGTAATTGAAGGTTTTAAAGAGTCTTAAAACATACCATAACCTTTTGTTTTATTTCGGATGTTCTGTGTTCAGCCATAACCAGCTGATGAAGCTCAGGCTTCTGTGTTCACTTAAAAAAAAAAAAAAAAAAAAAAAAAAAAAAAAAAAAAAAAAAAGCTCCTGTTTTCTAGAAGAAATGGCAAGTGCTATTCAGTACCTGACTTTTTTCCCCCTCCAAAATAATTTCTCCCCACCTCAAAAACACAAAAACCATACACACACACCAGAGTGGGCCTGCAGAGGATGTCTCAGAATTATAAATTCTGTGAAGGACAGTAAAGGGCCCATGATGACACTAGACAATTGCTCTCTATGAACCATCACCCAAAATATGACAGTGGCTTGGCCTTTCAGAAATCAACGAACACTCCAGGAATGGTTTCTGAGTCTAAAAACTTCACCATAGGTTAATCGTGTCAGAGAATAGAAAAGCCAAAATTTAGTTATAATAAGCACTTTGCATAAAGTTGAATTGCATTGTCTAGAAACTACTATTAACCATGCTTATTATGATAGGTCACCCTCTATGTACTATGTGTACCTTAAAAGAAAACCAAGGAAATGTGTAGTCCACACTCATTTCTATCACTGAATAACAAATGGTCATACATACTTGATGGCTGAAGCAACAAATTTATCACCTCATAATTTCCTCAGGTCAAGAAACTAGGACATTTCAGTAGACATTTCTGCTCAAGGTTGCAATTAAACATTAAAGTGTCATCTATCTGCATGTGACAATTCACCAAGAGTACTGTAGTGTCTGCTTCCACACGACATAACTGACTGATATTCCCATCTTTTTCCCAATTACTTTTACTTTCAACAGAAACTTAGAATCTTTAAAGGCTTGTTAAATGTCTTGTTTTCATTTTTTCAAAAAGGCAAGAACTATAGTGCTTTAACTATGAGCCAACACATTCATATATAAATGCCCCTGTAACCATGAGCTGGGGTGTTCATGTATTAATACGCCCCTGCAACCATGAGCCAGAGTATTCATATATAAATGTGCTCCTGCAACCATGACCTAAAATGTGCATATATGAATGTTCCCTTTCAACCATGAGCCAGAATGGCCATATATGAATGTGCCTCTCTAATTGTGGTCTGGAATGTTCATGTTTAAATGTGATCCTACAACCCTGATCCAGAGTGCTCAAATAGGAATATGCCCCTGCACCATCTACTGGGGCACTGCACCATGGTGCCACAGATGGGATCATACCTCCATCTGTCCTACCTGGAAGTCAGCTCTGTCCTTTTAACTCCTTCAAAGAGAGGACAGTCAACCAGGAGCCTCACACCTTCTTGACAATGGCTCAGAACCATGACCTGATACCTTCCCAATGACCAAATGAGTTTAAAACTAACCACAACGTGCTTCACAATTCTGCCATCACCAGAATTCTGAGTCTCTAAGCTCACCCACCTATTGTAACTCAGCATTCTCTACCAATTTCTCTTCATGTCAAGCCATGCCCTTCATTTGACCACTTCTAACTGGCATAAAAATTTCAAACTTTTTCTCTGACAACCATCTCCTATTAGTTCCATTCCAAAAATTCTTCTAACACCCTCTGTCCCACCTTTATAGCTGCAATGAAGGCCTAAAGTTAAGCTTCAATATGTGTTTCCTTGACAACTGGAAACATCCCAGAGATCTATGAACGGCCTTGGTCCACTGTTTCTCTCCTGACTTTACTTCTACAGATTAAACCCGCCAGTCAAGCAACCCTTTATATTATGAGGCAGAAGAATAGCTCCTGGTTTCTTCTGAGGAATCCGAGTTGGGTTCCATGAATCTACAAAATCATTTCTACAAGCCAGTCACATACCCCAGTAATGATGGCCATTGCCACCATCTTTAAACCTTATTGTCAGCCTGCTACAATCCCAGATCATTTATTCTACTCCAGAGTACAACCTGTGTCTTGGGATGTAACTATATGAGACAAACTGCCGTTAGTCTCATCTGTCCAGTGAAAGAGCATCTTAAAATGTCCTTGAGTATTCTCATTATCCCAGAGCACATTTCCCTTCCTCACCAACTGGGTAAAGAAAAGACATTTAAACACCAGGCTTTGGAAATCCTTGGATTGCATGATTCATCATTATAACCATCATGTAAAGACTTCTGCCTTCTAGTCCTCATTTCTACAATCATACAGCCATGGAAAGTACAATTGATTACTCTCACAGATCCATCACATGTCTACTACAAGAACTACACTGAAGACAAAGGGATGCTATATTCCCTGACCTCACTATAAAAGTCATGGCCATATGTTTTAAGTATCAAATACTATCTGTACCCCTTTCATATCCAGTATTGATTCCCTCTGTCTGAGATTAGTGCCTTATCCCCAAACCCCTTACATGCTATCTTACTATATGGCTTCTTTTTTGTTTCTTGTACCAACTAAAAGTGTTCCCACCTCTGGGTCTTTCAGCTCAGAAAATACCTCCTCGAAGTATTAATGAACTTGTCTTAAATATTCAAGTCACAGAATGAGGACTTTCTCTGGCCATGGCAGATGTTAGAGCCCCCAATAGGCAATTCACTTGACTGTTTGAAATCACTATCTGAAATATACTATTGGGTTTAGGAATAGTCTGCGCTATCCCTATATGGAAATTTACATAAATCAGTTATTTTGCATCATTCTATGCTACAAGTTCAAAACAATTACAGGAATGTAACAGGTGCTCAAGTAATACTTATCAAACTGAAAAGTACAAATTAATTTTCATATATATTCTTAAAAAATAGAAATGCTAATATTTCACATCACAGCAATAGTTCTGGTCCCTAAAATGAATGTTTTTATAATCTGCAATCATTCACTGCTTTAAAAGACTTCATTTAAACAGATCACCAATCTATATATTACTGATTTTAAAAAAACATTGAGTAAGAATTTTCAGTCCAGACCTTAATCACTATCTGGAAAACTAGATGTATTTGGTCTCTCCAATCATGCATATTACAGTAATTTGGTTTAATGGTGGTTGGCATGTTCATAATGAAAGAAGATAAAATTTTCTAAAACAAATTATATTTCTTTAGGATCTTGGTCTCTTGTTATCTGCAGCTGAGATTCTCAGCTCTCTAGCTTCCTTATGCTACTTTAGCTGATTAACACCATATGCACACCACTTATTCCAACACATTCCAATCAATCCACCACCCATGAGCAAGTGCAAGGGAGACTATGGCAAGAAACAGTCTTGGAGGTGAAGTTCCATGGTAGTGAAATTACTGAGCATACACAAAACCCCAGCTTCACTCCCTTGCACCACACACTAAAATAGGGAAAATAATTTATGCAACCTGGTTAACTCTGTTGGGTAGGACCAGTCATTATTCTGGCAGCTGTGAAGTAAAGGGAAGGGCCATCGCTCTGACCTTTAGCAGAATATCACCCATGAACTTACACAGTTGTTACAGCAGTGATTTTATATTCCTATCTCTTCCATATTTGAGATCCACATGTGTATCACTGATTACAGAAAAGGAGACAGCCCAGTACTGTCTCTAGGGGAGGAAAAACTAAGAAGCAGTTTTTCAGAGAACTCCACTCAAGCAAACAGGGGATTTTTAGCTTTGACACAGAAAAAGAATTTTAGGATAATTCAGTAGAAAGCTAAGCTGGATTTATTAAAAGATATTCAATACAGATTTTTTAAGCATGAGTGTGAAAGAAAGAAGGATGCTTGGGAAGAAAGAAAAAACGCTCAAAGAACAGGTGTGGTCATCTCTAAGAGACAGTCACAGTTAAGTGCCAGCAATAAACAGACATGCCATTTGGTAGCTCTCCTTACACCTTAGAAGGTTGCTAAGAAACTCATTCCCCCTCTCTAATAAGTGAGATTATGGGATGGCTCTGGAGATGCTTTGGATGGAATTACAATCTGATAAAGTACAAACCAGAAGCCACATGAATTGCATGGGGGCTTAGGGCACATCAGTAAATAGGGTTTCTGGTGAGATTTCTAGTAAACTGTAAGTTTATAGTTGGGGGGGGGTGGGGGTGGGGATACTTAAAGCAAATGTTAATTTCTTAAAACTTCTTGATTGTCACGTGAGAAGCTCCTACCAGAATCTGGAGTGAGAAACTCGATTTCTTTCTGGCATCTATAGTTTTGCATCTTTCTATTCTACCTCACATGGATTCTGCAAGCTAGTGTGCATTAGACATGCCATCTTTGGTATCTGGTAAGAAGAATGATTGTTCCCATTCACACTTTAATTTCTAGATGCCTTCATGAAGGAAAGTAGATGCTACACATTACTTTTCACAGCATGGCTGTTTACCTAAAGATAGGTAAATTCCTTGAAGTTTCCTTAGTGAATATAGAGAGATAAAATAAGCTAATAATCAGATTGAAATAGACCTTTGACAAAGAAAAAGGAATTTGCTTCTTGCTCTCCATTCGCACATGTAATCTCTACATCTGTGGTGCTAGCAAGTGCCCTGTGTAGCCAAGAGAATAATTGACTACACCATGCTTTCAGTTTACAGTGACTGGGCTTATTAAGTATATAGCAAGAAAAGGAAAATAATACATAGCAATGGTGAAGAGCAAAGCATCAGCAAATTAGGCATTTGCAACATCCAGCAGAGGCTACTGGAGTAGCCCAGTTAAAAGCAAACAAAATTTAACATCATCAAATCCGAGTTTACAAACATGCAGCAGAAACTGAGTGTGAAAGTGCTGGGGCTGTCAGCAGACGCATCCATTCAAGCACTGTGGACAGAACAGAGCAGTCTATACACAGCAGAGGTCCTGACTTCCCGGTGCCATTGGGGGCATTTTTACATTCCTGGAAAAACAATAGTAACCTAGGTTAGGAAGTGGGTTGCCTTCCAGCTCTGCACAAGAACACGTTTTCGCTCATGTGCTGTTCTCTTCCTACCCTCTCACAGAGTCAAAGCAAACAGCACAGCCTCACGCAAGGAGCCTGGGGAGACACTGAGACAAATCCACCTGGGTCTAACGTGGAATGGGGGAGGGAATAAGGGAGAAGCCTACTTTCAGAGGTAGCTTCTGGGTGAGCTCAAGCAACATATGATAGTTTGCCCATATAATGTACATTACAGCTGAGTACCCCAAAAACCAGCAATTAGAACATGGGGGAGGTCTCAAATCACACACTGACAATAGCTGCTTAAGTTTAGCCTGAGAAGCACAATATGCCAAGGCAGAAATGGGCATCAGGTTCTTCAAAACTATAGAAACCCTTTACTCAAGGTGGTATTTAATTAAAAATCATATTATTGGCCCTAGGTAAAAGTAACTTCTGAGCCTCAGTTCCTGCCTGCCTCCCTCCTCTTCCTCTTCTGCGCATGTATTCCCTGTTAGTCTATGAAGGCCCAACTGAGAAGATCCTGTGAGGTCCCCGATTATTATTTTTGTCTTGAATTTATTTCTGCATATAATCCATTGTCGTATAATTTAAGGGTCTCGCTGAAATTATCTCGTTTATAGCAAAAACGGTCTTGTTTCTTTCTTTACACATCACAGTATCTGGGACCTTGTTTGGCTATATAAAGAATGCCAAGTTGGTCACAGCTGTTCTCTGGGTTTTCAAAATCTAGTTCATTCTAATACAATCATGTCCAAAGTAACCAACCAATAGACAAGTTGAAAAAAAAAAAAGGCTCTGCTCCTCAAAGGGGTTGAATTAGCGAAGTCAGTAATCACCTTCTGAAGTTAAAACCACTTGCTGTGATGACGTCAGAGGCTTTGCTTATAGGCTGTCTTCCTGTTTTCTCACTTCCTGTCTCTAAGGACAACCAAGCCCCTTTGTCCCACCCACACCTGAAGCCTGCTGACCGCTTTTCCAGTGGCCAGGCTCACCTCCGATCATTCTCTGCTCCAAGTCTTGCTTGCCAGCTCCTGGAACCCAGCAGTTAGGAAAACTGCTTACCTCCTGTGGGGTGAAAGCAAGAAAGCAATGGCTGTATGGTGGCTGGTAACAGGTCTCTAATCCCTAGAGAGGTGCTGAATAGATGCAGATAATGTTGCTGTTATTACAGCCTTTATTCAGTTGGCCTTTTTCTTTTACTTTTTTATTGTGTGTATGTGTGTGTGTGTTTGTGTAGTGTTATTGTATATGTCTGTATAGTGTATGTGTGTATACAGTGTGTGGGTATGTGTGTATAGTGTGTGTTGTGTGTAGTGTGCATAGTATCGTGTGTGTATAGTATGTATATGTGTGTGTAGTGTGTGTATTTGTGTATGTTGTGTTGTGTGTGTATGTATGTGTGTGCATGTGAGTGTGGGAGCACATTTGAAGATAAGAGGACAACTTATGGGAACCATTCTCCCTTTCAAACTCAGGTGGCCAGGCTTGATGATAAACACCTTTACCCGCTGAGCCATGGGGCCAACCCTAATTATCTCTGTGTTGATTTATTTTGCTCTGCTAATTCTTTTCTTTCTTTCTTTCTTTCTTTCTTTCTTTCTTTCTTTCTTTCTTTCTTTCTTTCTTTCTTTCTTTTTAATCTGGGATCTTTTCTGGTCTTTGCCATCCTCCCCCAATACAAGTCCCTCACCAAGTGATTTAGGAATTTGAAGCCCATTCCATCTACTTTCCGAGGTTAAGACTTATTGGCATAGAACTCATGGCTGATCCCTTCCTGATGTGATGATTCTCACCTAAGAGAAACAGTATTGTGTTACAGACCCTGGGCACCAGGGGTCTCAACCCACAGACCTGCGGTCCCAGACTGCTTAGCTGCCCGAGGCTGCTTTGGCCCCCAAAATGATTCAGATGATTATATTAACTTCATGCTGTTTAGCCTATGGTGCAGGCACATTGCTAGCTTGCTCTTTCATCTTAACTCAACCTATTTTCATTAATCTGTCCTGCCGCATGGTCCGTGGTTCACCTGTGTTCCTTACATGTTTCGTCTTGGGTGATTGGCTCTATCTGACTCCGCCCTGCTACTCCTAACTATGCCATGATTTCTCCTCCTACTTTTTCTATGGTGTCTGTCATGGGCCAAAACGGCCCCTTTATTTAAAGATTGATATTCATGCATACAGAAAGACATTCCCACATCAGTGTTGTACTGTTCATCATCATGTACTCATTTGTCTGTCCTTCCTCCTAGTGAGCTGCTGTGGGGTCACTCTGTACCTTTAAAAGCCACATGACTGGGAATTAAGGAGCTAACACTCAAAATAATGTCCACAGGCTGTTCTTTGTAATTCTGATTTAAACTCCATTCAGATGATGGGATAGTTTTAAATTTACTAGATGAAATAAAGCAATAAGGCTGGAAAATTATGCATGCGTACCAATTATCTACACTTTTTATGTTCTCCTCCCCAATCATTTTCCTTTCCCATTATCATGGATAGCTGAGAAATGAAATATGCAAATAGTTATCTAATTTTTCTTAAGTTGTAACTAAGAGGTTATGACAAGGAGGGGAATGTCCTCCTGGCATTCTTCTTCTCAAATGCCATCCTTTCTTATCCAGATACCCTGGCAAGGATATTTGTTACCCCTTCTGTCTGCTTGCTGTCTCAGTCCGTATGCTACTTAAGAATAAAAAGGCCAGATTTGGGTTTTATATCAGTAACAAGACCTGACTCTATGCCAATGCCAAATAAAGAACGTGAACCCAACACAAGTAAGAGTGTTTGGGCCAGACAAAGTGAACCAATTTGCTAGATTTGTTCCTCTCACTGAGATTTTGTTGGTCCCCCATGACTGTCTACCTTACCACACTGTCTCTCTTTACTCCTTCCATTTAGTAAACTGGGATTGAAATCTTCTGAATTATATCCCCTTAGTAAATACTCTTTGTTACATCAAGCTTGGCCTTCTCCAGAGAACCGAATAAATAAACACAATTGCTAAATTGGAATTCGTGGAACTTGAGTGCTCTGCCCTCATGGTTCCTCTTTGGTACCCCCTTCACTCAAGGGCGCCCACTGAGAAGCTGATGAGAAGTGAGCTTGTGCCCTGCACACATACAGGAACAACGAAGCAGAGTCCCTGACCATCACAATGAATAATGTAGCCTGGACTTACTTCATTTACCCTTGTATGGCAGCACCAGTGTGCGTCTGCATTACATTGAAGGTCATATAACATTGTAAAATAGGAAAAGAGGGTTCAGACAAGTGACTTCTGTTTCAGATGTGTCTGTGCTCACAGGAAGACATCGGTCACTTTTCTTGTCATCCCCCAAATCCGCTTATTCTAATTTTTAGATGTAACTAATTCCATCCATGTCCCATGAAAGCATAGTTTGGTTTTACAGCAGCATGACTCCACCTGCCCACCCCACAACCATGGGAAGCCAATCATCATTTCCTCTCTCTCTCTCTCTCTCTCTCTCTCTCTCTCTCTCTCTCTCTCTCTCTCTCTCTCTCTCTCTCTTCTCTCTCTCTCTCTCTCTCACACACACACACACACACACACACACACACACACACACACACACACCTCCATTCTTGGATTGTGCTAGTTAACTGGTCCAAACTAGAGTTATCTAGAAAAAGGGAAAATTAATTGAGAGAATGCCTCATAGAAAGCAAGCTTAAGCCCTACTAGAAAGAGACTCTGAATTTATTTCTATTAATATGAGCCAGGCATGAAGAAGAATGCAGTCAGTTAGACCCTACCATTGTCTCAAATTCTTCTGCTTTCTGTAGACAGACCTCTGCCATGTGACTTTGCAGGTGACCTCTCTAAGTAAAGTTCACTTTCTCTGTCCATTGAATCTATACTGGTACTGAGTTGCTTTGGACCTATGACACGTTTTAATTTGGGATATACTTCCATCTCTTGATATTTCTTTGTCACTAGGGTCCACAAAATGACCAGGATAAACCACTTGTAGTGATTTGAATAGGGATGGCCCCAATAGACTCATATGTTGGAATGCTTGACCCATAGGAAGTGGCACTATTAGGAGATGTGGCCTTGTTGGAAATGTGTCACTATGGGGGCAGGCTTTGAGGTCTCGTATGCTCAAGCTATGCCCAGTGTGGCACACAGTCTTCTTTTGCTACCTGTGGATCAAGATGTAGAACTCTCAGCTCCTTCTCCAGCACCATGTCTACCTGCATGCTGCCATGCTTCTCACCATGAAGATAATGAACTAAACTCTGAACTGTAAGCCAGTCCCAATTAAATAAATGTTTTCCTTTATAAGACTTGCCATTATCATGGTGTTTCTTCACAACAATAGAAACCCTAAGACACCACCAGATGATAAGAAACCAAGAAAAGCAAATATATATTACTCAGCTAAGGCTCCTCAACCATCCAGCTTGCAAGCCACAGGGTAAATTTACAAGGCCAGGATAGGCCAGCCAGACCAGTGCCCCAAAGATCAGCAATGCCAGAATGGTCCAAAGAACCTGACAGTCACTCCATCAAGTCATGAAAAGTAAAGGTTTACTTTTTGGATATCTCGGTCTTTGCATTTGTTTTGTTGAAGTTACATAGAACTTGGATTTTTCAGTAACTCCATGTGTTTCCAGTTCAGAAATTATATTTCTACCCCTATCTGTTGGCCTGATACTTTCTTACTGCAGATATATGCATGTTACTAACACAGACCACTCCGCTCCAGATGAGGACAGTAGGATCCTCTTTCTGACACTGCTCCAAGTACTAGCAAACAGAATTTCCCACTCCTTCTATAGCCCTTTCCTTCTGTGATCCAAATCCGGCATTATTACTGCCTAAAATTTAGGTGTAGAGCGAGAATGGGGGGACATGGGGGAAAGAAAGGGAGAAGGTAGGAAGGGGGAAGGAGGGAGAAAAGGAACAAAGGAGAGGAAAGGAAGAAATGGGGAGTCGGGGAGGGCAGGCAGGAAGCCAAGAGACGCAAGGGAATCCTTGTTAATGGCCTTAGATGAACTAGATCCAAGCACATTTACAGATTCTCAGACTTCACGGTTACTATGAGCTTGAAGCAGTGGAAGTTTGGATTCTGGCTCACATCTCAATCTGCTCAGTGTTCTCTCTTTAATCTGTTTATAGGGTATAACACAGATACCCTCTGTTCCCTCTGTGTCTAAGCACAGATAGATGTGGTCTCCCTGTCTCTCTGTCAAGTGACCAAGGCATTAGTAACAATATCATTGCAGCACTAGATGCCAAGGAACAGAGAGCGTGGGGATGAGGTGGTTTAGTGGGAACTGGTAACTAGGGAAGCCGTTTCTTGAGAACAACACCAAGAAAAGGATACAGGGCAGATTACAAAAGCAGCCATTCTTTTCTCTAAGGTCCCAGGAATCCACTGTGTTGACAAGAAACACCCATGTTTTCTAGCCTTTGCTTGGTGATTAGTGATCTTCAGGCCACAGAAGTTGGCTTATCTTGCCTTTGACATTGCCCTTTGCTGTAAAAGCTAAGAGCAGACATTTGCTACCTTACTGCCTGACATTTGTTTCATTTCCCTTATTACTGAATGTTTCTTGCATTTGAGGAGTTTTCTCTGGATATAGTCTGAGGAGCAAGCAAATGGCCCAATTAAGTCACTCAGCTGCCTCCCCCCAGAAAAGCCAGTATTGAACAATCACAAAGGGACCAGAAACTTGCATGGCATCACTTTCGCCTCATCCTCATCAAGCCTTCAGTTTCTACGGCCCCACAAATGTTCCTATAGATTCTTACAACATCATCGCTTCCTACGAAATTCCTTTTGCTACCGAGGTGTAGAATCAAATTCTAGAGCTTGTTCTAAGCAGCCTCTCAACAACACTGTAGCCTGTGTGCCCAACAATGAAGGGAACTTTCCAGAGGACAGTGTAGTAGTATCTGGAGCTCACACTAGTCAAGACGCCATTACCATGTACCCTGACATCACCGTAAATCCCTATAGCTAGTTCTGATTTACAGAATGCAAAGCAATGATTTTTATCATTTCCCAAATCTGGATTCTAAGAAGTGTGTGTGTTCTGCACCCTCTTTCTTACTGTGTAGTAGGCTAGATGTCTGCTCTCGGGTAACCTCAAAAGCCACATGTTGAAAATGGTGGCACCTTCTCTAGTGCAGTGCTTAAATTATCGTGTGTACATGAGTGGTACCTTCTTATATCTTCCTCTTCTGTGACTGATGGGTCCACCACCTCCTGGACTTTATGAGAACCATCCATTGTATTAAGCCACGATAATTCCAAATGTTATCTAGGATAACAGCTGGAAGTACTTTAGCTGATGCAAACTGCAGCCAATACAAGCAGAAAGAAGGAGCATGCTATTAGCAATTTGAAGGCTGAAACAACTGGAGAAAGCCTGTTTGGCAGAAACAAAAGTCACCCAACATTTGCAGTGGTGATGCAGCTGTCCCAAAGCCAGACACTGACCCTCTCTCAAGCCTCTCCCACCCCATTCTCTCCTCACCAGTCAAAAAGGATATTTTTTTTTCTTCCTCCATTAGAAGAAAACACACTTCTAGAGACGAATTAAGTTCTGAGGTTAGTGTTGTCTCACAAATGACATCATGGAGAACTCTTAACACCTGAGGAACTCTGAGTGGGAAAGACTCTGATCTGACAGGTACAGAGAAACAGTGATATGTCCTGTGAGACACACTAATTGGAAATACAGGAAGGTTATGGTCCTGATTAGTGAGCATG